>CM053586.1:263166765-263209165 GCA_028646515.1 Pseudochirops corinnae
GTTCATATAGGTCCTGGGTTTGTTTTGGCAGGTAGATTCCCAAATATTTTATAATGTCTCCACTAACTTTAAATGAAGTTTCTCTTACTATCTCTTGTTGTTGGACTTCATCAGAAATATATAGGAATGCTGAGGATTTATGTGGGTTTATTTTATATCCTGCAACTTTGCTAAATTTATTTATTGTCTCAAGAAGTTTTTTACTTGATTCTCTAGGATTCTCCAAGTATATCATCATATTATCTGCAAAGAGTGATAGCTTATTCTCTTTGCCTAATTTGACTCCTTTGATTTCTTTTTCTTCTCTAATTGCTACTGCTAACATTTCTAGTACCAGATTGAATAAGAGGGGTGATAGTGGACATCCTTGTTTTGCCCCTGCTCTTATTGGAGATGCTTCTAGCTTATCCCCATTACATATAATACTTGCTGATGGCTTTAAGTAGATGCTACCTATTATTCTAAGGAAAACTCCATTTATTCCTATATTTTCTAATGTTTTTAATAGGAATGGATGTTGTATTTTGTCAAAAGTTTTTTCTGCATCTATTGAGATAATCATATGGTTTCTGCTAGTTTTGTTGTTGATATGATCAATAATCGTGATGGTTTTCCTAACATTGAACCATCCTTGCAAATTATAAGGATTCTTGATCTGGTATGGGTTAAATTAGATTTTTATTTTCTAATATCTCTTATAACTCTTTGATTCTGTGATGTGTCTAAGTTGGCCATTCTAATGGGAATTTCTGACAAGTAGCTGGGAATATAAGAGTGAAATCATTTGTATACTGGTGGTCATTGAACCATGGCAGTGGATCAGGTTACCAAGCATAGAGTAGGAGAGGAAAGCAAAGATGTGGGAAAGAGGGAACCAAGGACAGAACCTTACATCTAGAGGGAAGGAGGAAGAAAAAACTGGGCAGGTAACAGAGAAGTAGTTGAGAAGGCAGGGGAAAAGTTAAGTTAATGGAGAAGTCAACACTGTCAGGTGTTGGCAGAGAGGTCCAGGAAATTATGAACTGAGAAGAGTCTGAAAGGGGAGACAGAGACAGAATGATAATTTCATGTTATAGCCTGAACTTATAAAGTTAATGGAAGAAACGTGAAAAAAGAATAGCACTGTTTTTTATTTTTAAACCACAGATGAAGACATCAAAGCCCAGGAGAGAATCTTGGGTGGGAAGAGGAAGAGACTGGGAGGATAACAGGGAAGAAGTCAGAAATGGAAGGTTAGTAGCTTTCCTGATTGTTCCTCTAGATTTATTGTGTCCCCCTCTTTGAGGGCAGGAACTGTATTGCTTTTGTATTTGTATGCTCAGTGCTTGGAACATAGGTTTTTAATTGATGCTTTTCCTTTTTAATATAGATGTGTGTGGAAGGTTTCCATCTAATATACAAATGACTGGCCCACATGTGGCATGGCTAGATTTTGGTTTGGGATCTGGCCGCTTTCTATAAGGGCAATTGCAATGTCCAATTTTGTTGAGATTAAGAGAAGGGTGGTGTCAGGTTGAGCCAGCAGCCTAGCAGAAGAAGGACAAAGAAGATTCAGGATGGTCCCTGGTGACTGATTGGTATCTTCATTCTCCATCTAGAAGAGGAGTGTTAGATTTATATCTTATCTAATACATATCAAATACCTGTAGTCTAGCTGTATGATAATAGGTTTGGAATAAAAGCTACCTTCCCACATTGTTTTTAAGGGGAAGGTTTGGGACTGCTAGGTGGCACAGTCCACAGAGCAGTGGAGTCAGGAAGACCTGAGTTCAACTTCAGACTTCAGCCTCAGGCTCTTCCTGACTGTGTCACCCTGGGCAAGCCACTTAACCTCTGTTTGCCTCAATTTCCTCATGAAATGATCTAGAGAAGGCGAACCACTCCAGTATCTCTAACAAGAAAACACCAAATGGGGTCACCAAGAGTCTCACACAACTGGAATGACTGAACAACAAAAGGTTGCCAGCTTTTTCCTTCCACTAAGCTGATTACACAAATATTACTCACTGATAGCTAGTTAACCTCTTTATCAAAGTAAATAGATCAGAGAAATTATATAGATTAGAATAATAAAGGATACCAAAATAGAAGAACTCTTGGGAATGAACTTGGCCCAGCTCAACCAAGGGGAAAATGATGGGGTTAGGGCTGAGGAAGAGGTGAGGAAGAAGGAAATGGCCCATCTCATTGGATTGTCCTTTAGGAAAATTGCCCCAGGAATGGAAAGTGGTATTACATGTTTATCCATTCTGCTACTCAAGGACCTGCACAATAAATCGTTATTTTGGAATTAGTGCCAAATTTGTTTCTGTAGAAGTTTGCCTTATTTTCAGCAGATAATGATAAATGATACATAGTATGCATGTAATTTAATTTGAACTTGAAATGTAATCTTTTCCTTTTAGCTGCCGAGAAGCTCAGGGCTAAATTCAGTACTCACTGGCAATAATTAACTCATCCCAGGTGCCTGGTAACATCTATTTCTTTCTCTTTTTTTAATATATTTTTTTTTGCTTTTTTTTTTTTTTTGGAGGGAAGAAGGCAGGGCAATTGGGGTTAAGTGACGCCCAAGGTCACATGGCTAGTTTTGTGTTAAGTGTGTGAGGACATATTTGAACTCAGGTCCTCCTGACTCCAGGGCCGGTGCTCTATTTACTGCGCCACCTGGCTGCCCCAACATCTATTTCTTTTTTACTTTTTATTGTTTTTGTTTTGGCTTTTTAAAAATAATTATCTTTATATTTTGCTAACTTTAAAAAAATTGCACCAAACCCTATTTGATAGTAGGTAGCGTGAAATCTTAAATAAATTTATTTAACTAAAGATTTACCTCTTGTATTAACATAGACCTAGGGCTCTTTAGTAAAAGCTTATCTTACAAGACTGACAACCTGATTCACCTGGAGAAAGGGTCCAAACAGACGTTAGAGAGAGGCCATAAGAGCCTTCCTTATGCACTTAGGTAGCACAGTGGATAGAATGCCAGACCTCAAGTCAGAAAAGTTCATCTTCCTGAGTTCAAATCTGGCCTCAGGCACTTATGAGCTGCATGACCTTAGGCAAGTTATTTAACCCTGGTTGCCTCAGTTTCCTCAGCTGTAAAATGAATTGGAGAAGGAAATGGCAAACCACTCTAGTATCTTTGCCAGGAAAACGCCAAATGGGGTCATGAAGAGTTGGACAGGACTGAACAACAACCAGGCACTTAACCTGTTATTTCATTGTTACAGGGAGCTTGAGGATAAAGAAATTTCCTCCACCAGTGTTGTTTGGCATCTTCGACTTATGTCTTAGAGAAATGCTTTGGGTGCCAAGAAGTTACCCAGAGGTCACACAACCATATATTTGAGATTTAAGACTTGAATTCAGGTCTTCCTGATTCCAATACTAACTAGCTTTTCCTCTACCCCAACCTGCCTCCCTTATCAAACTCTCTCTTATAGTTCCAAATGCCACAGTCCCACAACAGAGGGAAAAAAAAACCAATAAGACATCGTAGCCATCAGGAACCACTTAACCTTAATACAGGGAAAAAGAAACCCATGATGGTGACAGTAGGGGGCGTGTGTAGACTGAGTTTCCCACTTTCTGAAGCAGGGGAAAGCTCCTTGCTTCCCAAGAAATATGCCAGTCATGATGGTTCTTGGTGCTTCCCAGGGCTTTGTTTGCCTCCTGCTCTCCCATTTGCTCTGCTTTATGCCTATTTCTCTTGCCAACTCCTCTGCCTCTACTCCTTTCCCATGTTCTCCCCCAGCTGTGTTAGCCTGCAGAGGGTCCTAATGAGAACAGCTGAATTCAGTCATTAGCTGACTCTGGGCAAGTCTCTTAAGCTCTCAGCTTCAGCTTCCTCAGCTATATAATGGGGATAATAATATCACTTCCCTTATGACTTGTCACCATCAAACGAGATAATCTTTGTTAAAGGAGTTATGTAAATGTCAGCTATTAATGTCACCATCTTGTCTGGGATCCATTTCTTTCCAGATGCATTCAACAAACATTCATTTGGGATCTGCTGGGCTCACGAAAATGAATCAAGATATGATTCCTACCCTGAAGGCGATCATAGCCTAGTCACTTGCCCTTCCATAAAGAGGCCCAAAGAGCCAGCTTTCTAACGATCGGTTCCCTTGAACTAAGTTCAGTGTGTTAAGCTCCCAGAGCAGTCAATCATTTGGTGGGTTCAAATTGCAGGGTTCTTGAAATGACCACATGAAGGGGACATATAAGGCTATGATGTCCCCTTGCCCCCAATAAATAGCAAAGTTGGTTTTTTTTTTTTTGTGGTACCATACACAGGAATAGGTGGAACTTAGCAGCCTCTTCGTCGTTGCATCTAGCCCCAGAGGGGCAGCTATTTATTATTCAGCACAGTTGACCACAAGCTTGACTTCTCTGTGCGAGGAGCCGACCGCAAGGTTTTTATTTAGTTCTGGGGCTGGTTGGAAAAATGCTGGTTTAATTCTGGAACTGACTGAAGCCTGGGCAATAGAGAAACCCACAAGATGGATGAAGACAGGCTGGTCTCATGACCTTGATTAAGGAAACTCTCAGTTTGAGGAAATGGGTTTATAGAGTCTTGTGAGCTAATAACCTTTTCAGCTTTGGCCTTGCAGGGTATGAGGGTATGATGGTGTACCAAATAGAGGTGCCTGAGGAGAACGGGAAGGAGGGGAGGAGGAGGTAAAGAAAGGGAAAAAGTGAGCAGGGAAGGGGAATAGTGGGAGGGAGAAGAGCGAATTGGGGTGGGGGAGTAGTGTATAACTCATATCCAGGGATGCAGGTTAGGAGCTAAGGAAGAAGAGAGCTCCCGGTATCAACAAACATGAAATAGAAGAGCAAAGCCTGATAGACAAGTACACTACCATTACATGGAAAGAATTAACAGAGTTAAAAGAATCAATACATATTTGTCTTTGTATACCCAGCCTAACACAGCACCTGGCATAGAATAGGCACTTTTAACAAATGTTTGATTCAATTGAACTGTCATCATCTGCAAGTGCTTATCATTTCAGTATACTTGAACTGCAAGGACTACAGGGATGGGGAAAGGGCACTGGATTAAATGCCAAGATTCCAGTGCTAGTTCTGGCTTTGCCATTAACTTGCTGCGTGGCCTTGGGTACATCACTTGTCCTTTCTGGGCCTCAGTTTTCTCATCTGTAAAATGAAGAGGTTGGACAGGAATGATCTGTTTAAACCTTTCCAGTTCTGAATTTTAGGTTTGCATCTGATTTGAGAGTGAGGATGGGGAAAGAGTTAAGGGATGATCTGGGAAAACTTCATGGGGCTTTACTGAAATGGACACATACATGTGTTAAATATTTATTGAAGAAGTTCACAACCTGCTTTCTAACATACAGCTTCTCTTTTATGTTTTGGTCTAGTGCTTCTCAGATGCTAAATCTTACTGGGCTAAGGATAAATAGGAAGGATATTTTTGTTCAGTCATTGAGTTCACAGAGCAATACCACCCGTCTTGCCGTCCAGTGAGGGGGAGGCTTCTGTGTCTGCAAAAACACTGATGTTATGAAGTTGGTAAACATGCCAGGAGAGGCCACTGTTTCTGTTCTCCGAGGAGTCCGGTAAACTGGACATTCATAAAGCTTATTCTCTTTTTTGAAGACATCCTTTGAAGTAGTACCTGAAGTGGAAATCTTTGTAATGAGAAAAAAAAAATCAAGCAGTCAGATTGCAGTAATTCGGGGAAACTGAATAACATTTTCTCTTTGTTAGATTTGGAAGGGTTTTGTTACCAACTCAGTGTAATGAGGGACCAGATAGTAATGTATCTGATGCTGAGTGTTATGATAGAAAAACAGATCATTTAAAATCATCATGGCCATGGTTTTCTTTGTAATAATGATAGCTGCTCTCACTTCTATATTGCTTTATGGTTTGCAAAATGTTTTCATCACAACTCTGAGGTAGGTAATAGAAGTATGATCATTCTTCTTTTACAGGGAAAAAGACTTTTGAGTGCATTAGCTAGGTCTTGACTAGATTGAATAATGCATACCCTGATGTAGTTACACCTATTTGAATTTGCATGATTTCAAGTTATAATTAGGTAAAACATGGTATTTGGTTTTAGCCCAATGGATATATGAAGTACAAATTTAAATAATGCTGACTACTTCAGGGGACTTACTATTTGAACTAATTGAGACCTGGCTATATCCCAGAGTTCCAGGAAATCTGCCATCTTGCCAGGGTGGCCGTTGTCTACAATGGAGCAGATCACAGTGTAACTAGGCCTGCTTATGCCTGGACGTTGTTGTCCGTTTCCTCCCATAAATTTGCCAGAAGGGGCAAGGGTATAGCAGTAAATATTTTAACAACTGGCTTGCCAGGGGAAAAATGTAGCTCTCAGGACATCCTTCTATATTTAATCTGGATTGTTAACGTTTTCTCCATCAGTTTCTTGAATCTAATCAATCAACAAAATAAAAAATCAAGCTCTGATTTGCAGCTTTTGATAATTTCTGAAGTGTAAATGTTCAGAATGAAAATTTAACAACTGGTTCTCTTCAGTTAGTTGAAACTAGCTCCAGCAGGCCCTTGAGAAGGGGCCTTTTTTTCCCTCTTCATCATGAAGACTCTTTCTTGGCTTTTTGACTAAGATCACACATATGCCACTAACCAATGAAAGATAAATCACATTTAATGATCTCAAGAAATACATAACTAGTGTCAAGTACGTATCATTGATACCATAAGCATCAATCATATACATGTAAATATTTATAAAATATATCCAGTTGAATTATAAATATCAAGAAACATCAAATACACAGGACCCTAGAAAATAAATCTATATTGCTAATTCAGTTTATAAAATACAAATCATATCCTGTCTCCATCTAACTCTCATAATCATGGCTATTATTGAATTATCAAACTGTCTCACCCTGGTGATGTGTGCTATACATATTTCAGTTCTACCTAACAGCATCATGGAGTTTTAGTTGGCAGTAGCTCAGCCCAAATTTTCAACTTTGATAGTCTAGGTTTATAATCTGCAACCAACCTTCCAAGAACCCCCCCAATCAATACACGTTCCTTCTCTGTTTTTTATCAGTGGAATTTCTGATATGTCCTCTATCTCTGGATTATCTTTTAAGTGGATTTTTTGTAAGAAGGAACTGGAGCAATAAGTGCTCATTCCACTTTAGACATTAGTCTAGCAGTGCTTGGCACATAGTAGGTGCTTAAATATTTATTGACTGATATGTAACTTCTAAACATTTGTTGAAAATAGTTTTTTTAAAAAATGATTTGTTCTTTTTCAGTTTTTAAAATTTATTAAGAATAATAAGACAATTTCTGTCTTGGGGTTGAATTTATTTCATATTGGAGTATTATTTTGAGCTATGCTAATTTTTGAAAAAAAATTAGTAGGTCACATGGGTCATGGCTAGGTGGTTTGCATTTATACAGAGAGAAAATTAGCCAACCTTTGGCTTGTGATTTAGTGGTAAATGACTAAATATTTACCTTTTGGGGCAAAAAATGTATTTCTGGAAAATCAGAATATCTTTCTTGAGGTAGAGGATCATCCAAATGTTTTTTTTCTAGGTTCCATTTTGCTCCTTCCATATATAAACCAAAAATGGTAATGCCAACTTGGTTTTGTTTAATGACCTAAAACCAAAAAAAAGGTAACTTCAGTGAACTCAGACATTCTTTGAATAAAAGCAGGAGCCCAGCAATAGCTTCTCTTTGGAAAGATGTCATCCAAAGCACTGTCAGGGAAAGCTTTCAGTATAAACTGATGAGCAAGGTTATGATGAAGTAGATTACAGGGCATGCTGGAGCCAGCTTAAACCTACTTCTCCTCTACCCCAGAGCTGATTGTTAAATTTTCAGAGTGAAAATTTATACCTTAGAAGTTGGGAAGTTACGAATCAGGGCTTGTTTTATTGTTATGTTGATTGTCCAGACTTAAGAAACTGATAGAAAAATATTGATAGGAGTGGCTAGGTGGTGCAGTGAATAGAGCACCGGCCCTGGTGTCAGGAGGACCTGAGTTCAAATACGGCCTCAGACACTGGACACACTTACTAGCTGTGTGACTTTGGGCAAGTCACTTAACCCCAGTTGCCCTCCAGAAAGCAAAAAAAAAAAATTAATAATGATGATTTAACTTAAAAGTGTGTCTTGTGTATTTGTTTCTTTGTTTTTCTTTCTCCTTTCTTTTCTCTTTTTTTCTATCTCCTTCCTTTTCTTTCTTTCTCCTTCTTTCTTTCTTTTCTTCCTTTATTCCTTCCTTCCTTTCTTGCTTTCTTTCATTCTTTCTTTCTCTGTCTTTCCTCCCTCCTTCTTCCCTTCCTTTCTTCCTTTTTCCTTCCCTCCTTCCTTTCCTCCTTCCTTCCTTTCTCCAGTATGGCATTGAGTAGATTTTTATTTTCCCTCATTTATTTCTCAAGGACTATTATTGCAGAATGGATCATTACAGTTGAGGAAACAGAGGAAAACTGAGCTTAAGTTACTTATTCTGAGTCACACAGCTAGTATTTGAGGCTGGATTTGAACTCGGCTCTTCTTTACTGTGGTGTGACATTGTGGAAAGGAGCATTGAATATGGAGATGGAGGTCCTGGGTTCAAGTTCTGGTTCTTCCTCTTATAACTTGTGGGGTCATGGGCAAATTACTTTACTTCTCAGGGCCTCAGTTTACTCATCTGTAAAATGTGGGAATTTGACAAGATGGTCTCTGTGGATGTTTCCAGTCTAGCCCATGAGCTATGATTCTATGAGCTCCTTGGAACATAAGACTCCATTATTGCCCTTCTCTCTTTTCAACTCCAAACTTTGTTGGACTTATGTGAGACAGGTCCATATGTGAATCTGAAATTACCTGAGCATTTGGAAATGGAGAAAAGAAATGGAAATGGAAAAAAATCAGAACTAACTGTACCCCCTTCAAGTACTAGGATATTTTCCTATCTTCTACCTCCACAGGCAGTAGGTGGTACAGTGGATAAAGTACCAGTCCTGGAATCAGGAGAACCTGAGTTCAAATCTGGCCTCAGACACTCACTGTATGACCCTGGGCAAGTCACTTAACCCTGCTTACCTCAGTTTTCTCATCTGATAAAACTAATCAATTTAGAGAAAGAGAAATCATATGAAAGCAAACTCATATCGGTTATTTCGTCAAAATATAGGCTTCCAGAGGCTGTCCAGCACTGAATCCATGCTTATCTCAATCTCCTATACCCTCTACTTCTATAGCCATGGTCCTCTACAAGATAAAGTCACATTTTCACAGGTCCTCCTGGCCCCAGAAGATCTGATGAGGCTTGGGAAACTTGGGTTAGGATTCCAGGAAAGGATAATCGTATATTTAGCAAAAAGGTCAACAGTAGGTTTTAAAACAGAACAAAAGGAATTCCTGATGAATTTTCTAGCTGATAGTTAGATTGTTGAAGCCCCTTGTTCCGTCTCAGAGGATCTGGGCTTGAATCAAGGTTTTTCTGTACCCTGAAGGGACCTGGATTGATAACAGAGAGAGCCTTGGCAGCAATTCAGTGCTTTTCAGCTGGAGTGTTTTGGCAAAGATTCAGCCATAGAGAGATGGGTGCCAGGAAAGCCTGTTGAAGCGTGCATGGGGAAGGGGGGTACATCCAGTCTCCTCAGGGAGGCTCTCTGTGCCTACTCAGATAGGGCCTGTATTCATTAGCTACAACAAATTTATTGTTTCCAGCAGGTGGGGAAGCCTGGCTCTGAGTGAGACTTGATCTCTAAATGAATGGTTGCATGAGGACTGAAGTTTTTAAAAGTCAAATCATGTTTCAACTATAGAAGGGGCTACCTAAGGAAATGCCAGTGAGATTGATTTTTCAGAGTAAAGAGTCATGTTGTAAAAAGAAGGAAGGAAGGAAGGAAAGAGGGAAACAATTATTTATTAATTACCTATCATGTGCCAGGAACTGTCTCAAATGCTTTACAAATATCTCATCTGATCCTCACAATAACCCTGGGAGGTTGATGCTATTACGACTCCCATTTTACAGTTGAGGAGACTGAGGTTAAGTGACTTGCTTAGAGTCATACAATTGAGGCTGCATTTGAACTGGAGTCTTCCTGACTTTGGGCCCAGTGGATCATAACTCCCTTCTCAATTAATTTTTGTAAACCAAAGTTTTAACATGATTCTTTGCTTTAAGTGAGGCTGGGAAGCTAGTTGGTGTAGTGGATAGAGTACACAGCCTGGAGTTAGGAAGATGAGTACGAATCTATCCTCAGATACTTACTAACTATGTCACCCTGGGCAAGTCACTTAACCCTGTTTGCCTCAGTTTCCTCATCTGCAAAATGAGCTGGAAAAGGAAATGACAAACTACTCCAGAATCTTTGCCAAGAAAACCCTAAAAGGGGTCACGGAGAGTTGGACACAATTGAATGAGAATCATATCTAGTGTCTTTTGTTGTACGAATCCTAGGATCAAGATAACACAGCAATTCTACAATTCTCCCTTGCCTATTATGGGCTCCCTTGGCTGTAGGAGATGATGGGTCTGAGTCTCTGTGGGCTCCCTTGCCCCCAATCACCACTTGGTGGCCAGCCTTCTGATGAGGAGCCCCTTCAAACACATGAGGCTGGCCCTCAGCTGGACTATTGTAGTGAGGCATTCCAGTGGGAGCAGGGCTAAATCACTGTGCAGGGGTCCCCTGCAGGCCACGATGAAGCAATGGCAGTAGGACTGGAGTGGATTTTTGAGAATACGAGGTAGTCTTACAAAACCAGTCTTCAAAGAGAATCATAAGCCTGCCATTAGCAAATAGGTTATATGTGTATATATCTACATACACACATACCACTATCCTATATATATGCTTAGTCAGTGTTTGTAGGACCTGAGACCCAGACAACAGGCCTCTCACCCTTGCTGCCATGCCTTGGCTGTCTTCACACCCTAAAACATCTCTCCATCATTCCAGCCCCCTTCTCCCACTAGTGAATTCCTTCTAGGCTGGACATGTTCAGCTGTCCTTTTGACTCTCTCCCAGATAGGCTTCTGACGCTCTGGACCCTGTCACCATGTTGCCTTCACATGTACCTTCTTATCTACTTCTTCCCTATCCCTTCTCACTCCAATTTCACTCTTCTCAGCTCTGGGCAGGGATACTTCCTTCCCCTGCCTCCTTGTTTCCATACCTTCAGGCTTAAGCACTGTTCTTGGCACACAGTAAGAGCTTGATAAATGATTGTTGTGTGCCTTCAGGACCAAAGCCTCTCATACTATGCCTCAGACACCAGGCTCTTGTCTCCAAGACTCACATTTCATTAAGAAAGACTCACATCCCAGAACTCTATCTAGTTAGTACAAGAAACACTACCCATACTGGACCCAGTCTCAGAGAACTGTGATTTAAAATAAAAATAGTGAGCTTTTATTAAGTGCCTAGCTATGTGACAGGCAAGTGACAGGTGCTAAGTGTTTTGTAATTGTCTCATTTCATCCTCACAATAACCCTGGGAGGTAGGCGCTGTTATTACCATTTTACAGATACAGGAACAGATGAGGCAGAGAGGGGTTGAGTGACTTGCCCAGGGTTACACAGCTAGTGAGTGTCTGAGGCTGCATTTGACCTTCGGTCTTCCTGATGCCAGGAACAGCACTATATCTGTTGTGCCACTCTTGAGGTAATCTCAGTCAAAATCTATTACACGTCCATGTTGTGGCTAGCAAACTCCCACCTCCTTTCCTAATCCCATTGATGCAGCCTAGCTGTCTGCCTAAGCAAAAGCCACCTCTTTCCTTTGCTATTGTACTTTTTTTTTCCTCCTCAGGTAGACTTTGGCTCCAATCTCCCAAGTCCCAGGTCAGCCTTGTCTACTCCTTCCATTTTGTGCTATAAAACTCATGTTCTATCATGAATAAACTTCCCTTCATCTTAGATCTTTTCCTCTTGGGTTCCTTCTGTCTTCTGGCCCTCACAACTTTCTCAGAAGGCACCATATCCTTGACCACCCTCTCCCAGTATTGGATGTGCCTTCTCCCATACCTCCCCCCTTTACTAGACCAAGAAGGTTGACTCTATCCTTGCCTCCCTCCACTTCGAGACATTTCTTATGCCCTCACTCATTAAATTCTCTTTGGGGTTCACTTCATCCAGACATATGACTTTATCCAGTTCTTGGTAGCAATTATCTGCTGACTCCCAGTTCATTATTCCCCTTTTCTTGAGGAGTTCAGAATCTGGTTCACTTGTCTTCTTTAACCCAACCTTTTCCCTTAAACTTAGGGATTTTAATGTATTTTAATGTCCTCTCAAACATCTTCAATTTCATCAACACCCTCAATTCCCAGGACCCAAATCTTCACTCTCACTCATCACAGGGGTAGTTACACCTTTGATAACACCATTCCCACAAGCTTTCACAGAACTACATTATGGGACCTCAAATGACATCTATTCCAACATCAATATATGTAAGGAACACCTACTACATAACATTTCCAAGGAGTGGTTGTCCAGCTTCTATTTGGAGATGTCCAGGGAGGGGGAACCCAGGACCTTTTGAGGCAGTGTCTACTTTTGGACAGCTCCAGTTGTTAGGAGGTATCTCCTGACACTGAACCTAAACATTACTATTTATAAGTTCTAATTGTTGCTCCTGGTTCTGCCCTCTGGAGTCATGTTGGGCAAGTCCAGCACCATTTGCTTATGATAGCCCTTCAACTATCTGAAGACAGCTATCATGTTTTTCCTGAGTCCTCCCCTCTCTAGGCTCTACTTCCACAGTAAAAAATTCTGAAATTCTTTTATCTGTCACCTTCTAACCTTCCATCTCTCCTTGCACCTCACTCCAAAACATATTATTCATCCTCATCCTTATCATTGTCTTCATTCAGTTCCTTCACCCCTCAAGACTTTCCCAGGCCATCCAGCATTTTAGCTCTGGTTTCACTCCTTTCTTCCCTTTCCCATCTATAATTAAGCAGTTTAATTATATACTACTTTTTAATCCCAAATCACTTGCCCTATTATCTCATTACTGCTCATGCTTTGCCAGACTCCAACCCTGTATTATATCTATATCTATATTTATCTATACCTTTTCCACTACTGGCAGTTAGGAAGATGTGAAGATGACTTATGTAGGAGATAGAACTTAAGAGAAGCTTAGAACGAAGCTATGAAGAAGAAGTTAGAAAACACATTCCAGGTATGGAGGATGGTCTATGCAAAGGCATGGAGGTAGAAAATGAATGACATAAAAAGAATATCACATAGGTCAAGTTAGTTGGAATATAGAATGTATGAAGGATAATAATATGTTGTAAGCCTGGAAAGGTAGAAGCTACAGGATTTAAATGCCAAACAAGAATTTTTATTTATCCTATAAGGTAACTGACAGGTCTCCTTCAAATTTTTATTATATAATATCAGTTGGGCTTTTACTCAGGTAGTTCTAAAACTTTTCTTCTCCCCTCAAAGCTCCCACATCAACTTTCCACTTTCATCTCAGTAGAAGATCTTATCTAATAATTTAGTTTTACTGAGAATATAGGGACTAATCATTATAAGGTCCTTTTGCTTATTCTACATCTCAAAAGTTCTTGATATCATCTCTTGTTCTCTGTTCTTTTACTCCAGCCTATAATGAAAGGCAGCCCTTTCTTGTTGACAAGCCCAATTCCTATATCAGAACTCCTGATCCCATCCCCTCTCATCTCTTGTGGAAAGTTACCCTCCATGACCATTCATTCCCTCTCTAATCTTCAGTCTTTCCCTATATACTGAATCTTTTCCAACTGCCTAGAAATATGCCCAGGCCTCCTTTGTCCTTAAAAACCTTCAAGTTATTCTACCTTCCCATCATGCTATCTTCTATTTCTTCTTCAATTCATATGCAAACTCCTAGAAAAAGTCATCTACACTCATTACTTCTTCTTCCTTTCCTCTTACTTCCAGGGCTTGATTTCATTTCCAACAGATGGTATTACCCACTAAGCTGGAAAGAGGGATGGAGAGAAAGGAACAATCTATTATGTGATTTATTAATTCTATCTTTGAAAACAGCCAATTACCTCATTACCTTAAATGCTTTCTTCAGCATGTACTCTTTAAATGCGAGACTTCTAAAGAGTGTTTCATCCTGGTGTTCACTGATTACATGATGGCTAAAACTAACAGAGTCTACAGAGATTTTTTTGGATCTTGCATAATTCTGCAGCACAGCCGTAAAGAAACCTGTGGTATTAAAACAGATAACAGTAATCAATTAACTCAACCAGCATTTTATTGTCTAATATGTACCAGAGAGGAGAAATCAGGGATAAAGGACTGATCTTATTTCCCTACTTACCCTTCCACAAGGTGATCATATTTGTGCTCACGGTTTGCCTGTTTGATTAAATGTGTCTCTGTCTCTACCTCTCCTTTTTCTTGTTAGTTCCTGTCTCAGAGGAGGAGGAAATCAATCCATGTTACAGAAAGAGATATGGGTTTAGGCCCAAGTTAATTCCCAAAGTCACCTAAGCATTTAGAGACGAAAAATAGTCCATATTCAGAACTGTTATGACCTATGACGGATGGCCAAACCACTGCTGTTGAGAGATTTTATAATCTTGCTAATAAAACTAGTTATTAGTGTAAATCTTTGACAGGATGCCAGTGGTATGATGGGCCTGGAGTTGCCATTTGGGCTATTTTTCCTCCTCACTTGGATGGAGTACCTAATTTCTGTTCTGAACAGCCCAGAAGACTTACTACAACCTGTAAGCATGCTAGTTTCATTCTCCACATATTTAATTAGACCTACTATGCAGAAATAGATAATAAAGAGTTGATAGATAAATTGGATAGGGGGAATAGAAGGAAGGTGTCTAGTTTCCTGTCAGGACTTCAGGTCACCAGGCCTAGGCATACCATACAAATAGAACTGATAGATGTGATAGCTAAGCCACTACTGATGATATCTGAAAAATCCAAAAGTCTCTGTCACCTATGACTGGAAAAGAGCAAATATTCCACTTTCAAAATGGGAAGAAAATAGAGTATGCCAACCAGAGGCCAGTGCGTTTCAGTTTGATTCCCAGTAAAATTCCAAAATGTTTCATTAAAGGGATGGTTAATGAGCATTTAGAAAGGGAAGCAGTGATCACAGAGAGCCAGGAAAACTCCATTAAGGAACAGGTCATGCCAGACTAACTTCATTTCTTTTTTTGATAGGGTTACTAAATCGGTAGGTCAGGGGAATTCTATAGATAGAATTTACCTGGATCTTAATAAAGCATTTGACAAAGTCATATTATTCTTATGAACAAGATGAGGAATGCTAAACTATAGCTAGCAGACCAAATCTCATCTGTCATTTGTTTTTGTATGGCCTTTGAGCTAGGAATAATTTTTACATTTTATTTAAAAATGAATTTTTTAAAATATAAAGGGCAGTTTATATTAAAATTATATGATTGTATTACTTGTTGTAGACAGTAGACAATAGTTTAGTCAGGTGGATTAGAAATTACAAATGGCTGGATCAAAGGAGTAAGATATTAATGGTTCATTGTCATTTGAGGAGTTACTCTGTAATATTGTCAGTTTAGTTCTGCTTATTGCTCTTTGTATCCATTCATACAATTCTTCCCATGTCTCTCTGAACTCCTGATATTTGTCATTTCTTACTTCATTCCACTGTATTCATATGCCATGGTTTGCGTAGCCATTCCTGAATCAGTGGATACCTGCTTTGTTTCAAGTTTTTGCTACCACAAAAAGATGCTATTAATATTTTAAAATATATGTTAGAACTTTGTTTCTGTCTTTGACTTCCTTTGGTCAAAGAGATAACTAATTGGAGTAGCTGATAGAGTGATGGATTTGGAGTTGGGAAAATATGAGTTCCAATCTTGCATTAGACCATTACTAGCTGTGTGACCCTGTGGAAATTATTTGACCTCTGTCTGTTTCAGTTTCTTTATTTGTAAAATGGGGATAGTAATAGCACCTATCCCCCAAGACTTTTTGAGGGTCAAATATGTTGTGATATAATATATGTAAAGCACTTTGAAAATCTTATCATCATCATCTCATCATCATTGTTATTATTACCACTCCACTGGTCAAAAAGTATGAACAGTTTAGTCTTTTATTTTGTATAATCCCAAATTGTTATTTCAGCACATTTGGACCAATTCTTAGCTCCATTAAAGTCTATCAGTATCTCTGTCTTCCCATGGCCCCTGTGGAACTCTGTTAGGAAGTTTTTCTTTACTTTTTAAGTCTAAATTTCCCTCTCTTCAGCTTGTGTTGACCTCTGGAACGAAACAGAGGAATTTAGTGCCTCTTCCCCATGATATCCTTTCAAATATCTAAAGTCTGATATTAGGTCTTTTTTAAGTCTTCTCTTCTCCAAGTTAAAAATCTCCAGTTCCTTTCCTCTTTCTCAGTAGGGTATGGTCTATAATCTTTTCAGTTTACTACAGACCATCATCTGGACAAGCTCCAGTTTTTCTGTTTTCCTAAAATGTCTTGCCCCATATAGAACATAGTACTCAAGATGTGGTATGGCAAGTTAGAGAATAGAGAAATAATGACCTTATTTGTTCTGGACACTGTATTAATGTAGCCAGGGAGAGCAGCCACATTACCTATACCAGTTGATTCAGAGTGAACTTTCAGTGCACTAAAATGCACAGAGTTTTTGAGGCAAACTTTTGCCCAATCATAACTCCCATATTCTGTATTTGTGAAGTTGATTTTGGAACCCAAAGTGTAGACTTTACATTGATTCCTTTTAGGTTTCATCTTATTCCATTCAGCCCACCATTGTAACCTTATGTGATGCACTTTTGGAGTCCTTGCCCTGGTCATCCAAAATAGTGCTATCCTTCTAACTTTTCATAAATTTGAGAAGCAAGTCTTCTATGCTTCTTCTAAATCATTGATTAAAAAATGGGCCAAAGATAGACTTCTGGGGCAGTTCAACAAAAACTTTCCCCAAGTTGCTATCTATCCATTAATGACTAATCTTTGTACCTGTTCATTTAACCCATTCTGTTCTCTCATTCATGCCCAAGGATAGTGTGACTTTGTCAAGTGCTTTGCTGAATTCTGACTCTGCCTACAGCATCTCCTTGGTGCTTACCTGATCAAAAAAGGAAAGTAAATTTGTCCAACTTGACTTATTCTTGATTAAGCAATACTTGCCGTTTAGTGATCTGCAGTAGACTACATCCTTTTCTTAGTGTTCAGAAAACAGTCCTTTGATAATGCATTTTAGAATTTGGCAGTTATGGTAGTCAGGTCTTAATTAGCAGCAGCTATGGAAATGCTGCCTTGTCTAAGGATGATGATGATGGTGTTCTCTTCCTCCTCCCTATTCTCTTCTTCCTCCTCTTCCTTTTCCTTCTTCTTCTCAAAATCCTTGGTAATGTTTTCTAGATTCTTTCTGGTTGTATTGTTAGAACTCACATGAATCATTAAAAGTAGGTAGTGGTAGTAGAATCAGATTTGACTGGATATATGCCCTGGGAAGATAACTGATCTTTCTGTTATCTGTTAGGAGGACAAACTAATTTCTTTTTTCTTTCACCATTATTGAATGACCCGAGAGCATTAACATCATTATTCCTTGCTTCCTCCTTAGAAGGTCCAGTTCCCCTCTTTATGAGAAAAGCCTCACTTTTATTATTTAACTTCAGATGTTCAGTGGAGTGTAGAGAAGCAGTTTTCAGGTCTATCTGTCTTATTTTCTAGGAGGGAGACCAGCTTGAACTTTGAAAACGGACACACTCACTTGGCTGTGGAAGAAATGTAAATATTGCATGCTTAATATAATATGTTGCAACTTTATCCATGCTCTCCATACTCATTGGAAGTCAGGTCCCCAGTCTTTGTCTTTCATGTTGCTTGTCGGTAATTACAACTTACACCTGTTTTCTGTATCATTCACATAGCACTTGGGTGATGCATGACCTCGTATTCTGGTGGAACGTAAAGAAGACTAGGCTTGTCTTTGGCACAACATTGATCCTGCAGGTTTAGTATCTTATCTCCATATGATACTTTGAGAACCACTGGTCTAGACATAGGTTTTCCAACTTCTTATACTCTTAGAAATGACTAAGGAACCTCCCCTACCAACCAAGGAGTTTTTGTTTATGTGGGTTATAATGGAATCCTAATAAAGCTGCCCCAGCCCCAACATTCTAACTTCCTTATGGGCCCCACTGAATAGCAGACATGTTCTGATTTAACTACACAATCTGACTTTAACCACACCACAGGCCCCCAAACTCAATGCAGTCACTGCCCTTAGCTAGTAATTGCCCCCAGATC
Organism: Pseudochirops corinnae; assembly: GCA_028646515.1. Classification (NCBI taxonomy): domain Eukaryota; kingdom Metazoa; phylum Chordata; class Mammalia; order Diprotodontia; family Pseudocheiridae; genus Pseudochirops; species Pseudochirops corinnae. The sequence continues at coordinate 263,185,068 of CM053586.1, forward strand.
CAGTTCTTGCATTCAACCACAATCACATCATCCATTTAGCCCAAGACAGGACCACAGTACTTAACTTTGCGTCTTGACCAGACAGGACCACAATAGCTAGTCAGTTGGAGAGCAGCATGACCAGGATATTTGACCACTGAATGATAGAAGGCACCCCTCTTTATTACTTAATCTCTTAACAAACCCCTCCTGCCTCTTTAATATTCATCATTTCTGTTATGTAATTGCATCTTTACCCTATAAAAATCCATCTTACTTTCTCTGAAGTTGTTGGTTCCTCTTGGAACCTAGCTCATTTCTGAGGGGCATCAATCCTTAATAAATGTCTGTACTTGGATTACAGGTAGTCTGACTAAATTCTTTGAGATGGTGCCACCACAGCACACCATGAAACCGCAACAGGTTATATCTTCTGATATTTACCATATTAGAAATTAAAATATCCTAGTACTATTATGAAAATGTTTTGAACTCATTAACCTTGTAAAAGGGTCTCAGAGACTCCCAGGGATCTCCAGACTCTCTTTTGAGAACTGCTAGTCTAGATCATCTTTTTTAAATGTTTCTTTTCATTAGCTCACATAAACTTTTTGTTCAATTTTTTAGCACAGAAATGAATCTAATTTTTGAACTATGCATTTCCCATAACTACACTTGCATCAGTGTAGTTAAGGGTCTTCATTATAATGTCATAGATTTAGAGCTGAAAGGATCTTGGAGATCTGGTCTACTCCCTCATTTTACAGGTGAGGAAACTGAGGATCAGAGGAGTTCAGTGACTTGCCCAAGATCACACAGGTAGTAAGTAGGAGATTAGGATTGGAATCCAGGTTTTCTGACTTTGCAATAAATGCTTTCCCACTCTACCAAAGTAATTTCCTTATCTTTTGCTATTATAGTTAACATGGGAGAGAAGTATTTTTGAACTTTCCCCAATTTCTAGCACCTTTTTCAGGGATTGCTTGGTATTATACTATTTGCTTTGGTAAAAAGCAGTCATGGAGGGCAGGGAAACATTCCTAACTGGGAGATGGAAGACTACTGATAATACAATAATACTCTAGGCATTTTTAACCTGGAATATAACTTTTCATTTGGGGTGCTATTATTTTTTCTGTTAAAAAGGGATATTTGCTTCAAAGACATAGCAGCAATAAACACAAAAACATTTCCCACCAATATCTCCAAGGCATTAGATATTGATAAACTGGAGAGGTAAAAAGCCTCCTGGTTGCTGGGAAAGTTTATAATTTCCAAATGCAGAAAAGAGACACTGAGGTAACAGTAATAATGGCTAGCATTTCTGTAGTGCCTACAAGGTACCAGGCCCTGTGCTCAGTGTTTTATAAATATTATCTCATTTGATCCTCACAACCACCCTAGAAGGTAGGCATTAACATTATATCCATTTTACAGTTAAGGAAACTGAGGCAAACAGTTTCAATGACTTGCCCAGGATCACAAAGCTAGTAAGCTGTCTGAGGCTGGATCTGACCTCAGGCCTTCCTGACCCTAGGCCCAGTACTCTAACCATTGGGATACGTAGCTGCTTCTAGCAAACAGACAAAAAGACAAAACAAGATCCAGGACGACAGAATCTTAAATGTGTGCCAGATAAAAATTCTATCAATCCTTTCAGCAAATACACAGGCACTCACACTCACTCACACACACACAGCTAAAATCTCAATCACCTTTAAAATCAATAAAGACAATATGTTTTACATTTAGTGATTTTGAGTGATTGATGAGAGACAGGACAACTGGCATGGGGTACAAGGGGTATTCTTATAGGAATGCTTGGCTTTGGATGCTCAGTTCAATCACAACAGGCATTTCTTAATTCCCTCTTAGGGGCAGGGCTCTGTGCTAGTCACTGAGAATGAAGAGAAAAATGTAAAATAGCCCTTGTCCTCATGGAGCTCACATTCTGTTGAACTGGTTTGTTACGAGTTAAGTTCCTTGTGACTTCCCTTTTCTTGTTTTGATTTTGGTGATTCCATGGCCTCATTTATGTGAGCAATCCCTCTACTAGAGAATCCTAGAAAAGGGAATGCTCACATAAATGTCATCTTCTCAATCTCTCCATGAACTCTCATCCTATGTGATTTTCATCCATGTCATTTCATAAATTCTCCATAGGGAAGGAGTTCTTAACCTGGTAGACATGGACCCTCAGTGTTCCCATGGGCATATTTCAGGTTGAACTTGAATGGGAAAAAAAGCTTTATTTTCACCATCTCCTAAGTGAAATTTAGCATTTCCTTTAAACAATTTTTTATTTCATTCTTCCAATTATATTTTTAACAATTTTTCAAATTAATTTTTAAAAATTTTGAGTTCCAATTTTTTCCCCTCCCTTCTGCCCTTCCCCTACCCCTTGGGAAGGCAAGCAATATGATATCAATTATACATATGCTTTCATGTAAAACATTTCCATTATTAGCCATGGTTGCAAAAGAAAACACACAAAAATCCCAAGAAAAAGAAAGAAAGTGAAAAAAGCATGTTTCAATCTGCACTCAGTTCTCCCTCTGGAGGGGGACAGCATTTTTATCATGGGTCCTTTGGAATTGTCTTGAATCATTGTCTTGATCAGAGTAGCTAAGCCTTTTACACAGTTCATCATTGTTACAATATTACTGTTACTGTGTATAATGTTCTCCTGGTTCTGTTCACTTTGCTTTGTACCAGTTCATGTAAGTCTTCTTAGGTTTCTCTGAAACCATCCTGCTCATCATTTCTTGTAGCATAATAATATTCCATCACAACTTGATAGCATTTCCTTTAATGATGAATGAAGGCAACAAAACATTATTCTGAGGAGGGGGTTCATAGAGTTCACGAGACTGCTAATGGGGTCCATGATACACAAAAGTTAAGAGCTTCTGCAAAGGAAATGTTCTCAAAGTGCTGAAAGCCATCTGGTTCTTAGACTCTTGGGTTAGTTATTCTCTTTCTGCTGCCTCTCATTCTCATTTTCTTTAGCAATACGTTTTCAGCTAATTGTCTTGTGGAATTTTCATTGGTTAATAAGCTTCAGCCTGCTTAGTCGCTCTTCTCTCTTATGCATTTCCCCCCAACCCTTGCTCATTAACCTCTACCTAGGGGTCTATGCACAAAGCTGGTATACCCAAGTAGAATGTCCATGGGCACCCAGGATTCTGGTGTTCATTGCCACCATTCTAAAAAAAAGAGCAATAATTCTGGGTTAGTCAATTGTTGATTTTGCAAGTGCCCAGTAATTCTTGTGGAGGAGCCCAGAACTGATTAAGATAAAAGATAGATAGTTGGAAGAACAGTAGAGAAGTGAGATTTCTCTCTCTCTCTCTCTTTCTCTCTCTGTGTGTGTGAAAGAGCAGGCTAACATCTAGTATTGGAGTCATTCCTCTGATTGCACAAACTCATTGGTTTTAACAGGGATGGACCTGGGTTATATCACCTACATATCATCCCATTTCTCTTTTGCCCTTTGTAGCTAAAATTCCTCAAAAAGGCATCTGTGACAAGTGCCTACACTTTCTCCCCTCTTACTCTCTTCTAACCCTTTACAGTCTCACTTCTGACCTTATCATTCCAACTTAACTGCCCTCTCTAAAGTTACTAATGATTTCTTAGTTGCCAAATCTAGCAGTATTTTCTCAGTTCTTTTCCCTTTGACCTCTCTGAAGCTCTTTACACTGTTGATCACTCTCCTCCTTGATACTCTCTTCTCTCTAGGAGGTTTTCTTCCTACCTATCTGACCAATTGTTCTCTGTGTCCTTTGCTGGATCTTCCTCTGTACCGTGTCCTCTAATCATAGGTACCCCTCAGGATTCTGTCCTGAGCCCTCTTCTCTTCTCCCTCTATACTACTTCACTCCATGATCTCATCAATTCCCATGCATGTAATTTCCATTCCATGCTCATGATTCTCTAATCTACCTTTCTTGCCCCAATCTCTGGGCTGATCTCCACATGCCTTTCAGACATCTTGAACTAGGTGTCTAGTAGACAACTTAAATTCAATATGTACAAAACATAAATAATTATCTATCCCCCTAAGTCTTCCTCCCCATTCACTGCCCACCCCCACCCCCCAATCTTCCCTGTTACTGTAGAGGGTGACACCATCCTCCTAGTCCCTCAGATTCGCAATTTAGGAGGCATCACTGTCTCTTACACTCTATATTCAAGCTGTTGCCAAGGCCTGCTGATTTCAATTTGCAACACCTCTTGAATATGCCCCCTTCTCTCCTCTGAGTCCCAGAAGGATGGGGATATTAGGTTAGTTTGAAAGGAAAGGTAGAGAGGTGAGGTTATAAGTAGTTGTTTAGAGAACAGGGGATGTGGGGTGGTGGTGAGTGAACGAGGATCAGAAGAGGTCAGGTTTAGATGGGAAACATAGATGAGGGGGAAAACAAGTGCCAGAAGAGGATGTGTAAAGGCACAGAAGACCAACTGCCAGCTAGACAATTTCACCAAGGACTAGCCCCAGGTTCCTACCTTGTGGGAAGAAGAAAGTTGGAAGCCAGAATCGGGTGGGAAAGAAGTCAGCTGGATCTGTCTCTTTTTCCTTATCTTTCTCTTCAAATTCATTATTCCGAATTGGAAAGTAACGCTTCCAAATTGTGGTCGTTTTAATATATCTGAAAGCAGGCATAGAATGGACTTTGAGATGGCTGATGCCATAATACCTTCCTCAAATTTATAAGATCCCAACTGAATTGATTCATTTCTGTTCAGCCAATGCTGAAAAGATACTAATTGCACTATGTGTATACTGGTAGGTGCTGGGAAGTTTAGATAAGGCCTGGTCCCTGTTCTTAAGGAGCTTACAGTGAAGTAGGAGAGCATGATGCAAACACAGATAAGACAAAACATGATAAGTGTACTGGAGAGGTGCTAGAGTTCTTTCCTATAAGAACATAAGCATCCTGAGAGGAAGGGACTACTTCATTTTTGCCCTGGTATTCATAGTACTTTGCACATTGTATGACATATAGAAAGTGCTTAATAAATGAATCTTTAATTCTTCCTACTCTTTCTAACCTTTTCTTCATTCTTTTCCCTTTTATTTTAGTATCTAGTGCAGCTGAGGCTTTCTATTCTTTACCTTCATAGAGAGGTAGAGCATCTATAACTCTGAAGATTATGAAGGAAAGAGGTAGCTGTCAGGTTGTGAAGAGAATTTTCTGTGCATGAATCCACTACAAAACCTTCTCAGTAGCCTTCTCTGTCTTTACCTCTAGGGACTTTGTTGGGCTTTCAATCTGTAGAGGGGGATTTAGACAGTGACATTATGTTGGGTTTAGAAGAGTTTGAATATTTGTGATTTAAATTGGGACAATTATAAACCATTTTCACTCCAAGTTATGAATCTGAGAATAGGAGGATGAACTTACAATGCCAGAAAGCTTGCAAAGGAGCAATATTTATAAAGCATTACCTGGCTTATTAGGTTCAACTATCACTTTCCTCAGGAGGTTTTTCTCAGTTCTCCTAGTTACTGGTGCCTTCCCTTCAAGGTCACCATCTTCTTTATATATATATCTTGTATGCATCTGCTTACATATACATATATATGTATAAACATATATACATACACACGTGCATATAGATATCTATATCTACACACAATACGTTGTATCTGTGATTAGAAAGTAAATTCCTTGAGGGCAGGGACTATTTTTGCTTTTGTTTTGTAACTCCAGTATTTAGCACAGTCCTCGGCATGCCGTAAGTGCTTAGTAAATTAAATACTTGTTGATTGACTGATGGGAAGATACCAGGGTCATTGTACCCTAATGGCACACAATGTTACACAAAAACACAAACCAGGGGGCATACAGACAAAACTTTTAGGTCCCATTAGATCCATGTACATGCTTGGCTGGTCTAATCTTAAGCAAGCAAGAGAAGAGGACCCAGATGACTCTCTGAAACCAGGCACAAACATACCTTGATTCCCTTCTGATCTCTATTATCTTGTCTGTACCTTACAGCAGTGGCATAAGAGTAGAGACGTTTATTGTCTCCTCCAGTTTCTTTTCTTCCCCTATGCTAGTTGCTCAGTTGGGATCTTCTCATACTTACTCAATTCTAATAATAATAATGATAATGGTAACAACAACATAGCTAGCGTTTATAGAGTGCTTTAAGGTTGGCAAAGCTCTTTACAGACATTAACTCAATTGATGACCACAACAATTCTGTCAAGTAGGTACTATTATTCTCATTTTACAGCTGAGGAAACTGAGGAGCAGAGATGTTAAGTGATTTGCTCAGGCATTAATAAGCAATTGGGGCAGGCTTCAAACTCAGGTCTTTCTAACTCTAAGTCTTGTGCTCTATCCACCATGCCACCAGCGAGTCCTCTTTCCCCCAATACATGTTCCCTTTAGAGGACTCCTTCTTGCTTCTAGGGAAATTAAAGCACAGAATGAAAAAAAGGAAAACACATATGTCTGGGTAGCCATCCAGGGGGACTATAGCGCAAGCTACATTGGTCCAACATTGGTCCAACAGTCCTTCCTTTAACCCCTCCAACCTCTCCCCTCTGCCCCCAGTTTGGTAGAACTTGCCTTTTCCTTCTTTCCCTCAGCAGTCTTAGGATTGGGAGCTCCCAGCATCAGCCCCTTCTGTCACCCTTAACCTCTGAGTAAGCATGAAGGAGAAAGGCAGCAAACCCAAGCTCCTCCTTCTCAGGAAAATTGTGGGACAGGGATGGAATGCCTTTGCATTGATGAGGTTTTGCAAAATGCCTTGACCTCCTATCCTGTGTTATAGACTGGGAATTACCTCGCCATAGCCAACAGTGCCAAGGAAGAGGAATGAAGCATATAAATCCCACAAATAAAATGGATGGGCTTCCCAATACTGTAGGGCTAGATGGTAGTTGCTCCACCTCCATTGCCCAGTTTGTACCCTGGTGGGCTGAGCTCACTTAAAGCTTGCAGTGATGAACGTGGTGCCAAGGTGAATGACAAAACTTCATTCTGTAAGCCCAGCCTAGCAGGCTGGGAGCCTGGATCTTTCCTCATGGATCCCTGGTATTCCTCTGCATAAGAAGAGGGCTAGCTAGTCTTTGATTCCCAGGGCACCATAGCGATCAGGAAAGCAGGAATGATGGGAGGAATGCCACCTGAAGGAAAGAACTTCAGAGCTAAAGCAGGCATGAGGGAGAATAGGGACACATATACTGGTTTACTTATATTATATATTAAAAGGTCCTGAGAAAATTTTTCTCATTCCCACAAATTTCAAATGCCATCCATGTTAGAGTTTCATGCCTTAGCAAAGGTATTAAAATTATTACTGAAACGATTATTTCTCTCTTGTATTAATAACTAATCATTGAATCAAGACCAAGGTTATTCCCCTTTTCTACTTCCTCATCCAGAAATCAACCAGTGTGAAAAATCTTTCTCAAATTCTTACCCAGCCAGGATTGCTGAGATTTAATCAAAGACAGTAAAAGAAATTTTAAATTTGGGCTAATGGGTGGATTCCTGCTCATTGTGTTTTTTCAGAATGGTCTGAGAAAATATGGATTCTCCCTTTTGTCAGACAGATGATACGTATATTGATAAGACTCTCTGACCAAGATTTGGGTGCTCAGTGTTAGATACCTCAAGACCCTCATTGTAATACCCCCCCTCTCATTGTAATATTCTTTCACTCATTAATTGTTAACCGGTCAGAGTTGATTGCCACTCCCAGGAACACCCACTCTTCCAAGAACATATAAACTATGAGGCCACCACCATGAGGGGTTTTGGACAATCGAGAATGAGACTAACTTCTTTTATCAATAGCATGCTAGCCTTATTAATAAAATGATTAAATTACCCAGAAACTATGTCTCTCAAACTTTTTAAGCATCACATTACTCAAGAGAGCTAGCTTATAAAGCTAGGTTATGAAGCTATTACCAGTCATTTCTACCTTAGAAGGAATCAGTTAATCAGGCCCTTACCTCTCTGGGAACAGGTTTTTTTATAGCAGAAGGAAGCTGGTGAGAAGGTAGGAGGGACTTGTGCTCCTAGTTGGGTAGTAGGGCAGGAAGAAGAGGTGGGAAGGGCTGAAGTCAAATTTTGCTCAGTTCTAGAGAAAGAGGGCGATTTTGACTCAGCAATATGTGTCTAATTTCATAATGAGGAAAGTCTGATTTGATGGACAGAAACTTGCTTTCTAATAGACCTTTTAATCTGTTTTGTATAATCACAGTACCTCACAACTACTCTTCTGTTTACTTGAGTTAAGACAAACTAAGGGATTTAAAATAGCAAGTAGTTAATTGTGGGAATTAGGGGAACCATACTGACTCTGTTTTGTGACTCAGTTCTGGAGCTAGCTCAGTTCCCTTTCTGTTCATTTTATGGGTCTAGTCCAACTTCTGTCTCATGAGAAAACCTTATTGAACTGTGAGAAAACTTTACTGCATTGTTTGAAACTGGCCCTGTGAGGCTGGACAGCTGGACCGCCTGTATTTGCTCCATAGAGACCCTTAACTAAGTTCCTAGGTTATGCTGACCAGAAACTAAGTCAAATCCAAAGACTGATGCAAGGAGTTTTTTTTGGTTTTTGTTTTTTCACAATTGTACATTTCAAGCAACCCATGTGTCTTATTTGAAAACACCCCACACTTGTGTATTAGTTATTGTTTCCATGTTCCTTTGATGAAATACAGACACTTTGGAGGATGGGTATGACACCTCTTTTTCTAATTTCAGGGAATCGTGCCTGTTTTCTCCCCTTTCCCAACTCAGAGAGTCCCTAAGCGTTCTTCCAATTAGAAACCAGATTACCTGATTTTGTGTCCTGGGCAATTGTTTTCTTTTAATTAATTGGTCTTATTTAGCTAATTGTTTTTAATGCATAAAAATCTGTCTGCCCTTGTATTAGAGTCCACTGCCAAAGCTGAGGAGGGAGGCTTGGTCTCAATTTGTTATGCAGTTGACATAAATTGCTCAATAAATTGATATGGTTGGAAGCTCAAACCTTTGTTTCCTCAATCATTTCATGTTTCACCTGTCGCAAAACCTTAAAGTGCTATATAAATGCTGTATACTTTTTATCATTTAAAAAGTAACATTTATATTATCTTTTAAATTTTATATTATCTTTATGTCATCTCTTTGTAACATCCTCTATATATGTATATTTTTAAAAATTTTTGTTAAACAGGATGGCTGTCTTGGAGGAGGCAGGGCAAGTATACTGGGGAAATCTAGGTGATGTAGATACAAGATATTAAATTAAAACAAAATTTAACCATTGAAATTGAAAAATTAAATAAAATTAAAAGAATAATTAAAAATAAGAAGATAATAAAATAAAATTAAAAATTAAGCAGAAATAAAAAATTAAAAGAGATATATGACAAGCAGTGTGGTATAGTAGATAGGGAACTGGTCTTGGAGTCAGGAAAACCTGGGCCTGAGGACCACCCCATGATAAATATTGGCTCTGTGATTCTGGTCATGGTACTTTAGCTCTGTGTTCTTGTCCACCTTCTCAACCTAAAAGTAACAGAAAAGGTTTCCAGGTACATCAGGGAGTCTCCTCATCTGGGAGTTCCCTTTAGGAAAAAAATACAGGACTAGTCCCTAACCCTAATAAAGAGATATGCTGCAATTATTATGCTATACTTTTATTAATCTGGCTATTTTGATTACATAATTCTATATTATATGCTTTTGAGTTTTGGAAAATTTTAAGGTAGATAAACTTCTAATTTTAGGTTTCTGTACTCTTAGAATTAGAAAGAGTTTAGATCATTTAAAAATGCTTCTGTTTCTCCAGTTTTTCTCTAAAGATCTTACCAAATCTTGTTTTGAGTAATAAGATTCTCCCATACCCTCAGCTGCTTAGAAGGATATTCAGAAAGGGGAGATAGATGTGCCTGCCTTACTGTGCTGGTGGAGGCTCACAATGCTTACTGAATGCCTGCTGAAAATAGAGGTCTGCATTTCTCTAAATTGGCATTAGCCCAGACTGAAGAATTTAGACACCAGAGATTTGCATTTCAATAAGTACTTTCCAGTTAATCTGCCACCCATACCGAAAATGTATAGCATCGTAGGCCACTTTTGCCCAGTTGTGGATGAATGCCAGTCGTTGGAGGAGAAAGGTAATCCAGGCAGACAACACCTTTCCGGTATCATAAGAAGCTCGCTGTTGGGATTAAGGGATAGACACATCAGATTTTTATTTTTTAAGGAATGACTTCCAAGATTGCTAAGTATTTCATTGCAAACTCTAATAATGGATTGTAGAGTCAGGGAGAAACCACTGCAAGAAGAAACCATTTTCCAAATGAGTAGCCAGGAAGATCTGAGTTAAAATCCATCCTCAGACACTTACTGCCTGTGTGACCTTGGGCAAGTCACTTAACCTAGCTGATAGTTTTCAGTTTTATTATCATTTATATTGTATAGACAGGTTTAGAGAAGTAACTGTGCCCAAGGTTATAATACTAGTTTGGGCTTGGTAGCTTCTCATCACACTCACAGAGTCATAGAATGTTGGAGCTAGAAGAAAACCTTAATGATTCACCAAGTTCAACTCCTTCTTTTACAGATGAGGAAACTAGAGCCTGGAGGGGTGAAGGAAGTTGTCCAAAGTTGCTCCCTTTCCTTGCTGTTACCAACAAGATGCTACAGTTATTTTTTACCTTATTAGAAATAACTTTTCATTCCAGGAGAATGGATGTCAACTACAGTTTCCTAGTCTCTTTTCAGTCATAATTGGCCCATCCCACCAACCATTACTACAAAACAGGAAGGACAACTCTCTACTTTGAAGAATGCTGAGTGTTTATGATTGTCCAGGGAACTCTGCTTAATCATTTAAGTCAGTGGTGGCAAACTCAAATAGAAATGGGGGCCACTAAACTATACATAAGGATCCCTTGTGCGCTGCATGTAGACTTAGAAAACCACATCTTAACATTATCTATGTTTCCTTGCATTTTTATTTTGTCAAATATTTTCAAATTACATTTTAGTCTGATTTGGAGCGTACTAGGGTGTGTTTGATCTAAATCACTGATAGGAATAATGATGTGTACAAAAGCATATTGATGAGGACTAAGGGGAAGGACTGAAAAAGTGTTTTAACTCATTGGTTATTAAGTAATTTAAAATAAACTGCTATTAAGCAAGCCTAACTGTATTGATTTTACCATTAATAAAACATTTACTTAAAAATATATTATTGCATGACACAAAAGCTATCTTAATCATTTTAAACACCTTCTCAGAAGTGGCACAAATTTGATTTCACAGAAAGGTCAATTTGTTGATTAAAAGTTAAGTGTTTGACATGCAAAAGAACGTTGATTTCATTTATGTATCTTTGATCCAAAATTCTAAGTAGAAAACTATGTGCCACTTACCTGCCATAAGTCAGGTACTCTGTTACTAATGAGACAATTATAGATCACTTCCAGCTTCTGGTTCATGGTGGTTTCACCTCTGACACCACACTGGAGTTCTTTCAGAGACTGGTGGATTAGGGATAGTAACTTATTAAATCGACCAATTTCTTGACAAAGGAATGTTAACAAGGCAGAATGGAGGAGGGGATCGTAATCTGGTTTTAAAAAGAGAGGAGGCAACAATATAATATCCCAGAGAGAAAGAGAGAGGCTGCAGACAGTGGTTGGTATTTGAAGCTAATGCAATCTGACGATGCCTCTGTTGAGCAAGGTAAATGGTTTTAATAGATCTTAAAAAGTCTTTAAATGAGAGACAAGCCACTGTGAACAGCAGGAATGTTGATATCTAAGTGGAGAATTTATCACAGCCTAGTGGCCGAGATAACGTGACCCTGACTCTATGTTGTCATTTATTGAAGATAGCCGTTACAGGAACATGACTTTGAAAATACTCAAGCAGCAGACAGGAAAGCAACAATAGTAGCATAGATGCATAATGGCTTGTGATAGGATTTCCTCAGAATAGTCCTATAAAATACATAAGGTGAGCATTATTAGCATCATTTTATAGAAGAGGACACTGAGTTTCAAAGAAGTATAGTGACTTGTCCACAGGCATATAACTAATAAATAGTAGAATGAGGATTTGGTGCTAGGTTTTTGGATTCTATAATCAGCTTGTATTCCATTCAACTACTTGGGCTCTCCTTATATGTGCACAGTGCTTTGAAATTTGAAATGACACCCAGGGAAGGGATATATTCTTGTGTTAGAGAATAACTGTGTTCTTTAGGATATTGATTTTGTCTATGCTGTGTCCACATCTATAATTAAAGTACCGAGCTATGCTGTCATGAAGGGCCACTCTAAGTTGACCCCTCTTTTTGCATTCTTATTCATGCTGAATCTCTCTCCAACACCTTAACTACTCAGTTCCTCAACCTAACACTTGTTGTGACCTTCTCTACCCCACCTCAGCCACATATAAAGATGTTCATAACCTTGATCTTGCCATTACCTGCAAATGCACCACCTCTATGGTCAAGGTTCCATAATCAAATTGGCTTTCCACTTCTCCCTTTACCTTGCCAAACCCCACTCTCTTTTTTTTTTAAATGCTTCAATCTATTCAAACACCGTCAGTTCTTCCTCTGGGGATGGATAGCATTTTTCATCATAAGTCCTTCAGAGTTGTCTTGGATCACTGTGTTATTGAGAATAGCTGAGTAAATTTACAGTTGATCACCTTACAATATGGCCATTACTTTGGACACTGTACATTTCACTTTGCATCAGCTTATGCAAGTCTTTCCAGGCTTTTCTGAGAACATCCTGCTCATCATTTCCCATAGCACAATAGTATTCCATCACAATCACATACCACAACTTGTTTAGTCATTTCCCAATTGATGGGCATCCTCTCAATTTCCAGTTCTTTGACTCCGAGAAAGAGATGTTATAAATATTTTTGTACAAATATGTCCTTTTAATTTTTGTTTTTTTATCTCTTCTTGTATATCGACTTAGTAGTGGCATTGCTAGGTCAAAGGTATGCATGGTTTTATAGCCTTTGGGCACAGTTCTAAATTTCTTTACATAATGGTTGAATTAGTTCACATCTCCACCAACAGTGCATTAATGCCTCATTTTCCCCACATCCCCTCCACCATTTGTTACTTTCCTTTTCTGTGCTATTAGCCAATCTAATAGGTGTGAGGTAGTATCTCAGAATTGTTTTAGCTTGCATTTCTCCAATACAATTCTCCAATCACCTCTGAGTTAGAGCATTTCTTTCATATGGCTATAGATAGTTTTGATTACTTCATCTGAAAAATTTGTATCATTTGATCATTTATCAACTGGGGAATGGCTCTTATTTTTACATAAATTTGACTCAATTCTATATATGCCAAACCCTACTCTTTTTCTACACTATATCCTTCAATTCTTTGACCCTTCAGTTGATGACCCATCAACCCTGGGTCAGCCACACTCTCCTCTGTTCCTCATCTTGATCCCTTGGTGAACCAGTTCAAATCTTCATTATATTTTTGAGTCTATGATTCCCTTATCGTTTCTTGGATTGTGCCCTGACAGACCTCAGCCTCAGATTATTCCTACAACCCATTGCCTAAATTTCTATACATGTTTTGCTAAACGAAGGTAGATAATATCACATAACTGTTCTGATTGGGTCCATCACATTTATGTTACACAACTTCAGCTGGGCCCTCATTGCTGCTAGATAATCCTTCGACACTTCCCTTATGAACTCATTCCCCAGCAGTTCTTCCAAACCTTTTCATCCCTCCTCAAACCTTCCATTGTTCCCCCTCTCTTCACCCTGTTAGCTGAGAACCTTCTCTCATATTTCACAGAAAAAGTCAAGGCCAATCACTTCCTTTTCTCCCTTGTTCCTCATCTTGCATCACTCAGATGCCTTCTGCCACAATGTCCTCCTTCACTCCTCACTCACAGGAGAGGTGGCCTAGCTCCTCACCAAGACTAACCCTTCTACCTGAGCAAGAGATCTCATTCCATCCTGTCTCCTCCAGCATATGGCCTCCTCTGTCATCCCCACTTATTCGCTTATCTTTGATTTCTCCCTGGGTACTGGATCTTTCCTTACTGCCTTCAAGCATGCCCATGTCTCCCCATACTCAAAAACACCTCACCTGATCTTTCGATTCTTGTTTTTGTCCTTCATCTCTTCAGCTCTCTGGCCAAATTCCTTGAGAAGACTGTCTTCAAGCCATGTCTCCACTTTCTCTCTTCTCATTCCACCAAAATGACTCTCCAAAGTTACCAATGATCTCTTCACTGCCAAAGCCAATGGCTTTTTCTCAGTCTTCATTCTTCTCGATCTCCCTGTAGCCTCTGACATTGTTGATCACCCTCTTCTTTCTAGGTTTTTAGAACCACACACTCTCTTGGTTCTTCATCTACTGCTTTAGCTCAGTCACCTATGCTAGACTGACATCCAGGTCATGCCCTCTAAACATAGATGTCCGACAGGGCTATGTCTTGGGCTCTCTTCTCTTCTTCCTCTTTACATCTCCACTTGGTAATCTCATCTGATCATATGGATTAATTATAATCTCTATGGTGATGATTCTCAAATCTACTATCCCACCCTAACCTCCCTGTTGACCTCCAATCTCACATCTACAACTGCCTTTCAGACATCTTGAAATGAATGTTTAGCGGACATCTTAAACTCAACATGTCCAAAACTAAACTCAGTTACCTTTCCTCCTAAATCTATCTCCAAACTTTCCTATTACTCTTGAGGATACCACCATCCTTCTAGCCCTCCTGGCACATAACAAGTGTCCCTCTTGAATGCTTAACTATCTCTCAAGCCCCCATATCCAATTTGTTGCCAAGGCTTATCAATGTCAACTTTGCAACATCTCTTGAAATGACCCCTTCTCTCTTCTGACAAGGCTACTACCCTGGCGCAGCCCCTTATCATCTCATCCCTGGACTACTGCAAAGCATGTAGGGTTGGCCCTGCCTTAAGTCTCTCCCTGCTCCAATACATTCAGCTGCCAAAGTGATTTTCTTGAAGATCATGTCACTTCCTCTACTAAATAAACTCTGGTTGCTCCCTATTGCCTCCAGGATCAAATACAAATCCTTTTTTTGGTGTTCAAAGCTCTTTGCAACTTAGACCCCTCTGACCTTTTCCGTCTTTTTATATCTTATGCCCTTCCATGTACTCTTAGATCCAGTGATGCTGACTGCCTGGCTGTTCCATGAATAAGATACTCCATCCCTCCACTCTGGACATTTTTTTCTGACTGTCCCCCCATCCAGGAATGTTTTCCCTCTTCATCTCCATGTGGCTTCCCTGGCATCCTTTAAATCTCAGTTAAAATTCTATCTTCTACAGGAAGCCTGTCCCAGCCTCTTTTAATTCTAGTGCCTTCCCTCTTTAGTTACCTCATATTTATCACACACACACACACACACACACACACACACACACACACACACACACACATATAGCTTGTTTGTACATATTTGTTTGCTTGTCGTCTTCCCCATTAGACTGTGAGCTCCTTCCTCCATTAGACTGTGTCGTTTGTTTCTTTTGGTATTCCTACTGCTTAGCACAGTGTCTGACATGCAGCTAGGGTGTGTAGTTGGCCTGGAACACTGAACCCAGAATCAGAATGACCTAAATTCAAATCCAGCCTCAGACACTAGCAGTATAACCCTGGGCAAATCACATAACTTTTGTTTGCCTCAGTTTCCTCAACTATGAAATGGAGATAATAACAGCACCTACTTTGCAGGGTTGCTGTGAGAGTCAAGTGTAAAGAACTCAGCACAGTGTCTGGCATGCAGTAGGCACCATATAAATGTTTATTCTCTTCTCTTCCCCTTATTGACTGACTTTCAATCACTTTACAAATTGGAAAGCCAAGGCAAAGATTTTTAAGTTATCTCCTTAAGGCATGATAACTTGTGAAATTGACACAAGAATTCAAATCTTATGACTTTAATGTTTGTTCCATACTAGGTTAACTGAATTTTGTGGCTTTATTTTCTTCTGAAGGTGGCAGGTAATTAGAAAACCTGACGGAAGTTTTAGGTCTGGGAGGGATGAGGGTGTGGGTCGGTGGCTTGCAAAAGAGGAGCAGCAACTTGTTAATTCCCTATAGGGGTCTTTTAAACATTGCTGCTACTTTCCTATGACTACCCCCTTTTCCTGCTGCCAAAGAACCTTCCCTTTTAACAAAGACATAGTTAAGTAAGAAAAGCTCCTTTAGTTGCACCAAAATCGATTCTGGTCCTGGTGCCTCTGGTGAGAGCAAGGAGGCCTACTTCATGATCAATTCTCAAAAGACAAGAATAGTGACTGCATTGCTCAGAGTTCAGATATCTCTCAGTATTGTTTTCCTCTACATTATGATGGTGAATGTGTAAGTTTTCCTCTTGGTTTTGCTTCCTTTGCTCTGTATCAGTTCATATAAATCATCCTTAGTATCTCTGGATTTTTGATATTCATTTAAAAATTTTTTTCCAGCACAATAATATTCCATTCCAGTCATATATGACAATTTGGTGATCGTGTATTTTGCTTTCATTCTTTTTTTTTTTGCTACCACAAAGAATATACCTATGGAAAGAAAAGGAGGAAGAAGAAAAGAAAGGGAAAAGAAAGGGAGGGAGGAAGAAAGAAAGAAGGAGAAAGGAGGGAGGAAAGAAAGGGAAGACATTAAGGTAAGAAAAGAAGAAAAGGAAGGAAGGAAGAAAAAAAAGGAAAGAGAAGCTAAGGATAAAAATTGCTACTTTACATAGGCTTTTCCCCCCCTTGTAAGCATTATTTTACCCAGAGAACTACAGTTCTGACCTTTGACATTTTTATTAAGTTTATCCCAAATAGAACTTGAGATGATGGTTAATAGTGTACTTGGAATGGTGTCTTTGGTTTCAGCAACCATTGGTTCCTTCTCTACAGTCAGAGGCAATCGCTTGAGCATTTCAGATGAGAGTTCCAGCACCAGTTCATCTTGGCTCTTTCCACTCCTGAAAAGTAGGTTCTATGAATTATATGAGTCATAAGCTAGTTTAGATCAGAAGACACCTTTATTCAGTTCCTTCCTGGAGACAAACAGCAAAAGGGAGCTTCCCTAAAGTAATTTGGAAGGACACAGTGCTTTCTGATTATTTTAGGATTTCAGCAAAAGACTTTTTACCCCAGTGCAACTATGTAAAAATACTCTCTCATATGCATCCATGTCCCTATATCATTCTTTTCCATCCTTTCATCATGCCGTTGGGAGTTCCTGTTCTGTTATTAACAAACTGCCTTCCATATTAGCCAACACCTTCCACAGGGAAATTACTTAGTATATTTTAAAATATTTTCTTATGCATAAACACGTCCTCCCCCTAGAGAATACAAACTCTTTGAGGGCAGGGATGATTTCATTTTGTCTTTATATTCTCAACACTTAATGGTACCTGGCCCATAGGAAGCACTTAATAAATGCTTGTTGACTTGAATCATATAGAATACTTGCTTCCACAAAAATCACATCAGGCAAAACCTTGGGCATGAACATGCATAGGGTACAGGTGGCACAGTGGAGGTTAAATATTACCATCAGTGCTTCTCCAGACAATGGTAAGGTTTTTCCCAGGGAATGCCGCACCTACTCTTCTTCTCCCCACAAATATGTGCCTCTTGCTCAAGAGTGAAACACTTTGATGGAGGTAGTTCACAGGAAAAATCTTATGGATAAATTGGTAAGTAAACTGATACCTGGGAGAGTTAATTCAGTTCAGCTTCAAGTATTATTCACCCAGATTGTTACTGACCGTTTGATTTGAAACCCAGGCAGTTGACAGGCTGAAAATATTACAGTGTGGCATAGCTATAATATGTTTGTCAAAATGGGAGATAATATTGACCAAGGCAATGTTATGTAGGGTATGCTTGTATATCATCTTAGGATTTAAGTTCTTTGACAGCAAAGAACTTAAACTCCATACATAGAGTGCAGCTAGGTGGTACAGTGGACAGGATTATGGGCCTGGAGTCAAGAAGATCTGAGTTCAAATCTGACCCCAGACACATGTTGGCTGTGTGATCGTGGGCATTTAACCCCATTTGCCTCAGTTTCTTCATCTATAAAATGAGCTGGAGAAGGAAATGGAAAACCATTCGAGCCTCTTTGCCAAGAAAATTCTGTAATGAGGTCACGAAAAGTCAGACACAACTGATCGACCAAATAACAACAAACTTCCCAGAGCAGTGGTGAAGATCAAACTAGATCATTGTAAAGTGCTTTGCAAAATTGTCGGACATCTTGTGAGTACTATATAAATGTTAGCTGTTATCATTATTGTTACTGCAAAATGCTTTACCTATGTAATCTCAGCTGACCCTGTGAGATAGGCACGATTATTATCTCCACTTTAGAGATGGGGAAACTGAGGCCTAGAGAAGTTAAGTGACTTGGCCAGGGTCACACAGTAAGCATTGGAGAGAGGTTCTGAACTCAGGTCTTCCTGGCTCCAACTCTGGTACTCCATCCACTTTACCTGGTTATTGTTGCTGCCTCTCTCTGCCCTGGTTATTGTTTAATCGCTGCTTATTCTCCAGTAGATCTGTATCTTGGTACAAATACCAGTACTTCCCCAAAACACATCAACCGATCCCTGTCTGTGCCTTTTAATCCTATGTGACTCATGTAGCCAGTCAAATAAGCATTTATTGAGTGCCTATTGTATACCAGGCACTTTACTATATCTCCCTGGAAATCCTCGATGGGAAATGGGTTCTATCTAAAGTGGGCCCTTTCTTAACATCAGGGGAGCACTAGAGAAGCACAGATTACACTGGTTCCCCTCTCACACTGCATGAATACCCCACCTTTTTTCTAGTCATATATCTCTTTGGGAAATGTTATGGATAACAATTCAACTAACTAAAATGCTAAAATCAGGGCAAGAATGCCAGGTACAATAAATTGCTTTATATGATATTTTTGAGCTTAAAGAAAAGCTTTTGTTCTTTAGAAACTCTTACCCAGTGATTATGTTGGCAATAGCAATTCTTGGTTGCATAGCAATGATGGTGTCAAGAAGCTCTTGGGCCTGGGATTGCTGATAAATCCTTGAAGTCTGCTGGTGCATTCCAAGGAGCTCGGGCCCCTCAAAATCTGGGAGGGCTTCTATGTACTTCCTACATTCGCTCAATTTTGCAGAGCCAGGAAGCATTGGATACATCTGTAAATTTCACAAGAGCTTCTTAGTTTCCTTCTTACTAGGAGAGAAAGACAAACTTTCAGCACATATGAGAGAGAGATTTTCAGCAAAGAAAGAGCTGACTACTTGAAATGTTGCCTGCAAAATGTTATACAGAAGTTATATCTCCCCAATCATGGGGGATATGTTTGAGATCTAGAGTTTTTAACCTGGAGTCCATGAATTAAAAAAAAAAATTGAGAACTGTCTTTCATGACTGTATTCCAGTATAATTGACTTCTTTTTGAATCCTATATATTTTACTTTATACATTCACAGACATTATTTTGAGAAGGGGCCCAGTAGCCTTACCAGAATGCCAAAGGACTCTGAGACACTAAAAAGCCTGTTCTAGAGATACCTTTAAACAGTAAAATTGATTGTTTATTGGAAGAATGGCTGAACAAATTTTGGCATGTCATTGTAATAGAATATTATTATCCTATAAGAAATGATGACTATAAAGAATTCAGAGAAGTATGGGAAGAATTCTATGAGCTGATAGAGAATAAAATAAGCAAATGTAGGAAAATGACACGTACAATGACTGTAGCAATGTAAATGTTAACAATAATAAACATAAATGGAATGCTGTATAATTATAATAATCAAGGCTAGCCTCAGGGAAGAGTTGAGAAAATGTTTCTCACTTCTATCAGTGGAGAGGCAAGGGACCACTGATATGTAATATGACATGTGCTTTAATGCATTGGTTGGTCCAATTCACTTGCAAGTCAAAACATCACCCCAGTGATATTATTGGTCCTCTTCAGAAACAAAGGAAGGACAAGCAACAACATTCTGGTTTTGGTGAATTGTTTTTTCTTTTTTAATTTTTGACACAAGAGAAGGTTCACTGGGTAGGAAAGGAGAACATACTTAGAAAGAAACAGAATGTAAGACAAAAAGAACATCAGTAATCAGAATCAATTTAGCAAAAGAAAAATTAAAACTTTTAAAAAATTAAAGAGAATGAGCAGGGAAATATGGTTAGGTGTTTTTTTTTTTTTTTTTAAATCAGTCACTGTGGTCAAAGATTAGGATTTGCTTTTCTCCCATACAGATTACAAATTTTCATGTAAAATTAAATCTTGTATAATGGTATCTTTTTCATAACCTATGAAAGCTATCTTATACTTGTGAGAAGTAAAGAAAAATTCCCAATTAGAAACTGCTACAGGCTGCGTATCTAGAGTGTTTGCTACCAACAACATAGTTATGTAAGTTGGAGTGGTGGATAAGAGACTGAAAATAAATTGTTAAACCGAATCTAGGTTACTAATAGTCGTGTCTTGACATTATTGTTATTTAGTAATGAGAAACACTTCAGCAAAAGTAAGATTTCTCAAAATAAAATCTGCTACAATTTAGATGTAGATTCTCATTTTATAGATAAAACTCAGAAAATTAAGGCACAGTAATGCCTCATTTTTCTAGTATTGTTGGTGAACAAAATAATCTAATTAAACTAATTTCTTTTTAAAAAAATTTATTAATTTATTTTTAGTTTTCAACATTCATTTTCACAGGATTTTGAGTTACAGTTTTTCTCCTCATCTTTCCCCAACCCCACTCCAAAATAGCCAGCCTACTGAATACCCCTTCCCCCAATCTATTCTCTCTTATATCCTCCCCCTACGCCCCTCTAACTTTCTAGTAGGGCAAGATGAATTTCTATACCCCAGTGCCTATATATCTTATTTCCCAATTGCATGTAAAAAGCAATTTTTAAAAAAATATTTGTTTTTAAAACTTTGAGTTACAGATTTTTTCCCTTCTTCCCTCCTCACCCACCTACGCTGGGAAGATAAGCAATTCAATATAGGTTATACATGTGTAGTTACCCAAATCATTTCCATAATTGTTATATTGTGAAAGACTAACTATATTTCCCCCCATCCTATCCTGCTCCCCACTTATTCAATATTCTCCTTTGACACTATCCCATTTCAAAAATATTTGCTTCTAACTACCCTCTCCCCCAATCTGCCCTCCCTTCTATCATCCTCCCTCTTATCCCCTACCCCCCTATTTTCCTGTAGGGTAAGATACCCAATTGAGTGTGTATGTTATTCCCTCCTTAAGCCAAATTCAATGAGAATAATGTTATCCCATTCCCTTTCACCTTCCTGTTCTTCCCCACCACTGTAACAGTTTTCTCTTGCCTCTTTTATATGAGATAACTTACCCTAATCTATCTCTCCCTTTCTCCTCCTCCCAATAAATTCCTCTCTCACCTCTTAATTTTATTTTTTAGATATCATCCCTTCATATTCAACTCATCCTGTGCCCTTGGTCTATGTATATATGAACATACATATGCCCACACTCACATATATATTTACATACACATACACCTTCCTATACATACATATATGCATATGTATACATATATATTCCCTTCAACTCCTCATACTGAGAAAAGTCTTGTGAGTTACAATTATCGTTTTTCCATGTAGGAATGTAAACAGTTCAACTTTAATAAGTTCCTTATGATTTCTTTTTCCTGTTTACCTTCTCATGTTTCTCTTGCTTCTTGTATTTGAAAGTCAAATTTTCTGTTTAGCTCTGGTTTTTTTCATCGAGAATGCTTGAAAATCCTCTATTTCATTGAATGACCTTATTTTCCCCTGAAGCTTTATCCTCAGTTTTGCTGGGTAGGTAATTCTTGGTTTTATTCCTAGATCCTTTGACCTCTGGAGTATCATATTCCAACCCTTTGATCCTTTGATGTAGAAGCTGCTAGGTCTTGTGTTATCTTGATTATGTTTCCACAATATTCAAATTGTTTCTTCCTGACTGCTTGCAGTATTTTCTCCTTGACCTGGCAACTCTGGAATTTGGCTATAATATTCCTATGAGTTTCCTTTTTGGGATCTTTTCTCAAGAGGTGATCAGTGAATTCTTCCAATTTCTATTTTGCCCTCTGGTTCTAGAATATCAGGACAATTTTGCTGGATCATTTCTGGAAAGATGGTGTTTAGACTCTTTTTGATCATGGCTTTCAGTAGTCCAATAACTTTTAGATTGTCTCTCCTGGATCTATTTTCCAGGTCAGTGGTTCTTCCAATGAGATATTTCATATTGCCTTCTATTTTTTTCATTTGTTTGGATCTGTTTTATAGTATCTTGATTTCTCATAAAGTCATTAGCTTCCAGTTGCTCCAATCTAATTTTGGAGGAGTTATTGTCTTCAGTGAATTTTTGAAATTCCTTTTCCATCTGGCAAATTTAAGGCATTCTTGTCCTTATTGGCTTTTTGGACCTCTTTTTCCATTTGAGTTAGTCTATTTTTTAAGGTGTTATTTTCTTCAGTGCATTTTTGGGTCTCCTTTAGCAGGCTGTTGACTTGCTTTTCATGATTTTCTTGCATCATTCTCATTTCTCTTCCCAATTTTTTCTCTCCTTCTCTTACTTGATTTTCAAAATCCTTCTTGAGCTTCTCCATGGCCTGTAACCAGTTCATATTTTTCTTGGAGGCTTTTGATGCAGGAATTCTGACTTCACTGTCTTCCTCCCAAACATGTCTTGATCCCCTCAAAAAAGGATTGTATGGTCTGTTCATGCTTCCATTGCTTGCTCATATTGCCAGCCAATTACTTGACTTTTGAGCTCTTTGCCACTGTATAACTCTGCTTCCATAATGGGGAGAGCTTTGTCCAAAATTGCTGGGGTTTTTGCAGCTGCCTGAGTTATTAGGAGGGTGCTGCCTCAACAGCCCCCACAAGCTCTGGCTCACTGGTCACATAGCCCAGGACCACCACTCAAGATCCAAGCAGGTTAAAGCAAGAGCCATTACCCTTTGAATGGTTGCCTGTTCCCCCTATGATCTGCAGTCCAGGAGCTCCTGAGGAGGCCATGCCATGGTGGCTGCACAGCTGCCAGGCCTCCGCTGCTTCTCACCCCAGGTGCAGGGGCCAGACCATGCTCTTCTATCCCTTCCCCGCCCCCCCCCCCCTTCGAGCCGAGTTCTCCACTGACCTTTTACTCTGTCTTTAGTGTTTATGGGTTGAGAAGTCTGGAAGCCACCATAGTTGCTGGTGATTTACTCTCCTGAAGTCTGTTCAGCTCCTCTGGTCAGGGCTGCTCTGGGGCTAGAAACTTGTGGCTTCTGCAGGACTGCATTCAACTCCCAGAGTGCTGCTATAGACCTTCCTGTTTGTCTGCTGGGCTGTCTTCAGTGGGAGATTTGTTTCTCTCTGTCACTTTGTAGGTTCTGTAGCTCTAAAGTTTGTTTAGAGTAATTTTTTTTACAGGTATTGGAATTGTTTGGAGCCAGAGCTTTTTGCTTCTACTCCACCATCTTGGCTGTGCCCCAGGAGTCTTCTAAACTAATTTTCTAAAGGCTCAGAAATGTATCCTGTCTGTCTGTCTTTCTTTTTATCTATCTATCTCTGTATCTATATCTATGTTTAACACAAAGGCCTGAGGATTGATTCTTGAGGAACATGCCTATTTAAGGAGGAGGCAACAGAAGAAGGAACTAGAAAAGATAGGAGAGGAGTAATAAGTGAGGCAGAAAGAAAATTTCAAGAAGGGAAGAGGGCAGGTTGAATCAAGTCAAGTCAAGAAACATTTATTAACCTTCTGTTATGTACCAGGCACTGTGCTAAGAGCTAAGGATACAAAGTAAGGCAAATACCCTTGCTCTCAAAGAGCTCAAAATCTTTTTGTTTTGTTTTATTTTGCATTTTCTTTTTTAAAATTGATTTATTTATTTACTTTTAGTTTACAAGATTCAGTTCCACAGTCTCTTGAGTTTCAAATTTTCTCCCCTCCCTCTCCCCTTTCCTCCCATGGCGGCTTACAATCAAGTACAGGATCTGTAAATACTTTCACATTGGACATTAACCCAGATCCATTTTAAAGGAAAATCACTTTGGCAGCACTGTGGAGGATGGGCTAGAATGGA
>CM053586.1:263209665-263346710 GCA_028646515.1 Pseudochirops corinnae
GTTGTATAGAAGGGTTGTAACCAATGAAGTGAACAATGGGGAAACAAAAGGAAACCAAACATGGAAAGGAACAATAACATGTAGTTTGCTTCAGTCTCCATTTAAACTCTGTTCTTTCTAGATCTTTCTCTGAATGTAGATATCTCCTTCCATCCTCAGAATTGTAGAAGAGCTCAAAATCTAATGGGAAAGGCAATACACTAGCAGTTATGTACAAACAAAATATATACAGGATAAGGTTCAGAGGGAAGGTCCTAGCATTGAGGGAGATTAGTAAAGGCTTGTTGCAAATGGTAAGATTTTATCTAGAACTTGAAGTCAGGGAAATCCAAGGTCAAAGATGAGGAGAAGAGCATTCCAGGGATGCGAGGCAGCCAATGAAAAAACCACAGGCAGGAGGTGTGATATCTAAGAGGGCAAGGAGCCTCAAGGAAGCCAGTGTCACTGGATCTCCGAGTATGCAGAAGGGAGTAAGGTGCAAGAAGACTGGAAAGGTAGAAAGGGACTAAGTTGTGAAGGGGTTTAAAAGGCAGACAAAGAATTTTGTAATTGATCCTGGAGGTGATGGGGAGCCACTGGAGTTTATTGAAGAGGGGGTGACAAGATCAGACTTGTGCTTTATGAAGATCAGTTTGATAGCTGAGTAAAGGATGGACTGGGAGGGAGAGACTTGAAACATAGAGACCAACCAGAAGGCTATTGTGATAATACATGTGTGGAGTGATGAGGGCCTGTATCAGGGTGATGGCAGTGTCAGAAGAGAGAAGGGGTATATGGGAGAGATACTATGAGTATGGATATGATAGGACTTGGCAACTGATGTGTGTGATAAAAAAGAATGAAGAGTCAAGGATGTCACCTAGGTTATGAGCCTGGGTGGCTATGAAAATGGTGAAATTCTGGGCAGTAAGGGAGAAGTTAGGAAGATTTGAGTTGAATGAATCCTTTCCCTCCTTTCTCCTTCTCTTCTCTTCTCTTCTCTTCTCTTCTCTTCTCTTCTCTTCTCTTCTCTTCTCTTCTCTTCTCTTCTCTTCTCTTCTCTTCTCTTCCTCCCTCCCTCCCTCCCTCTCTCTCTTTCTGTCTCTCTCTCTCTCTCTCTCTCTTTTCTGTCTCTCTCTCTCTCTCTCTCTCTCTCTCTCTCTCTCTCTCACACACACACACACACACACACACACACCCACACCCACACCCCTCTAATTGTTTGGGAGTTTTTCTTACTAAACCTTAATTTGCTTCTCTACAATTTCCACCCTGCTGGTTCTGCCCTTTGAGACAAAGAGAACAATAAAATGTGGGCAAAATCTGTTCCATAGATTTGTTTTTCTATCTCTAGTGCCTAGTACAATGCCAGACATAAAGTAGACATAAATGGTTGTTGATCAGCTGAAATATAATCCTTTTTCTACATGTCAACCCTTTAAATGCCTAGAGATAGCTGTCATGTCTACCCTCCTTCTTGGTGTTCTCCATGCTAAACATCTCCAGTTCGTTCGAAGGAACTCTCCTATGACATGGACTTAATGCCCTTCATTATGCTGCTTGTCCTCTTGTGGGCACTCTCCAGTTTCTCAAAGTCTTCCCTAGATTGTAGCACCCATAATTGAACACAAAACTCTGATGAGAGCAGAATACAATGGGACTAGTCTTCTTTCTTAGGGGAAGCTGTAAACCATAAGCTACTCTCTTAAATGTAGCCCAAGATGGCATTCGCAATTTTTTATTGCCATATCACACTGTTATTCCTCTTTCTTATGCTTGTGAAGATGATTTTTTGAACCAAAATTTCAGACTTAATCCCAATTGAATTTCATATTATTATATTCAGTCTAGCGCTATATCCCAAGAGTCAGCGTACAAGATTGGGAGGACCAAATCTACTTGCCATATCTATATCTATACATATATGCACACATATACATATATATACACAAATACATATGTACACATACATACATACATACATACACAATATATATTTATATATTTGGTGAGGCAATTGGGGTAAAGTAACTTGCCCAGGGTCACACAGCTAGTATGTGTCAAGTATCTGAGGTTGGATTTCAACTTGGGTCCTTCTGACTCCAGGGCTGGTACTCTATCCACTGTACCACCTAGCTGCTCCATGCCATGTATTTTTAAAAAAAATGTAAAAACCATTCTTGGCCGCTAGGTTGTGCTGTGGATAGAGTACCAGACCTGGAGTCAAGAAGACTCATCTTCCCGAATTCAAATCCAGACTTGGACATTTACCAGCTATGTGACCCTGGGCAGGTCACTGAATCCTGTTTGTCTCAGTTTCCTCATCTGTAAAATGAGCTGGAGAAGGAAATAGCCAACTACTACAGTGTCTTTGCCAAGAAAACCCCAACTGGGGTTGTGAACAGCTAGATGTAACCGAAATGACTGAACAACAACAAAACCATTCTTAGACATACAAAAATAGGTAGCAGGCTAGATTCAGTCTGCGGCTCTTATCCTGCTGACCCGTTATAGCCTGTTAAGATCTTTTTGGACCCTAACTCTTAGCATCTAGTGAATTACCCGTCACTTTCAGCATTATACTATCTGAAAATATGATAAGCATGTCATCTATGCTTTTATTTAAGTCATTGATTAGATAGGGACAGAGATGTGCCCTGTGATTTCACTGCTATGGGGAACTTCCAGATGAGGATACTCTACTGATGCAGGTCAGCACTTTCCCTGTTATTTATAGTCTTAGGTTAAGTGACTTGCTCAGGGTCACACAGCCAGTATATGTTAAGGCAACATTTGAACCCAGGTCTTCCAGCTTCCAGGATGGCTCTCTCTCCACTATGCAATGCTTCCTCTCTTTCATCATGTCATTGATAAAAATATTCGCTAGAGTCAGGTCAAGTGTAGACCCCTGGAATACTCCACTGGAAACCTGTTACTTATTAATGACTACTCCTTGAGTCCAACCATTCAGTCAATTCCAAATCCATTTTGTGTCTTTAATAATCTTTACTATTTCTTACTGTTACTTATTTGTTCATCTAGATATGTCCGCTTTTTTTCTAAGCAGTCTTTTTTTTTTTGGAGGAGGGAAAGGGAAGGCAATTGGGGGTAAGTGACTTGCCCAAGGTCACACAGCTAGTCCAAGAAGCCTTTAAGTAAGGTTTTCAATAGATTTTTATGTAGAAGATACCTTTGATATTATCTAATTCCATTTCCTCATTTTATACAACAGGAAAATGTGACACAAAGGAGGAAAAAGACTTACTTGCCCAACATCCCAAATCTAGTAAATGGAAGAGCAGAAACTAAGAACCAGATCCCTGATTCTACATCTGTCCTTTTCCCATGACATCAGAGATTATGCCCTTGGAAGTACCCAACAATGGTTTCCTGAATTAATTTTGAAATCATTGAGTTGTTTTCATATTGTTTTGCATCATTATTTAACTGGGCAATTAGGTGGTGCAGTAGGTAGAGGTGCTGGGCTTGAAATTAGGAAGATCCAAGTTCAAATCCAGCCTCAGATACTCCCTATCTGTGTGATTCACTTAATTTCTGTTTGCCTTATTTTTCTCATGTATGAAATGGGGATAATAATAATAATAATAATAAAAATAATACCATCTACTTTGTAGGGTTTCTGTGAGGATCACATGAAATAATATTTGTAAATAACCCTTAGCATGGTGCCTGGCACATAGTAGGCGCTACACAAATGATACTCATTATTATCATTATCACTGTTGTTTTATGTTTGTCTCTTTTGTTTTTCTAATGAGATTTTGAGATCCATAATTCAATTCCACAAACATTTATTAGAAAGTTTACTGATGAAATCACAGGTCTGGACTAAAGATAATTTATTAAATAATTTATTAACAATTAGGTTTATTAACTAATTAACACTTTATCTGCTGTCTACCCAGTGACTTAAGGGTAGGGGATCATGGTAGCATGGGGTCAGGAAAGACCTAGGTTGGAATATGACCTCTGACACTGACAATCTCTGTGATCATGGGTATGTTATTTATATTCTTTGAACTTATCTGTAAAACGAGGGTAATAAATCCTGGTAGAGTCTTCCCCATATGCCTTTGATATGGAGATTAAATGAAATGATGGATGCACAGTGCTCTAGAAGCCTTAAAGAGCCATGTAAATGTCACCTATCTATCATTTGCCCATCTTCAGTGTCTGTTCTCTGGCACTGAGTTGGCACGTAGCTGTCTTTCAAACATTGAACTGAATTGCTTTTCCCAAATTGCACTTCTAATTACAGATGCTTTCAATACCTTGCGCTAGTTTTTGTTACACGGCCATTCCATCCAGAATAGCATCATCCACCTTTCCTATCCATCTAGCTAATAACAGGGACTTCTCGAAACCAAGCTGCCAGGGAGAAAACAGCAAAACAAGGGCGACACAAGCCCTAGAAATCTTACTTCCCCATGTACAATTTCCTCACCTTACGCTACACAATCTACTTGTTAACTTTTTAAGTTGTAAGAATAATTTCACAATTTTCGACTAGGCAATAGGAAGGCCAGCTTAATTTACCACAGACTCTCAGTTATATTTAGAACTGAAATGCGAGCATCCTATGGGGGCAGGCATATCCAATCTGAAAGAGAAGCTTTGAACCACCCTAAATGAATCTCTTCTTGACAGAACAAGAAAGGGAGTTGGAGGCATTTTGAACAGGTTTTCACCTGTGGTTTGGCATTCCGTCTGCCTCAGGGGCTTACCCTTTCCCCTTTCCCCAAATTAGTGCATCTGGTTAATAACAGAGGATCCTAGCTTTTGAGCTGTTAGGAACTTGAGGGGTCATCTAGCCCAACTCTCTCATTTTCTAGGAATGGCCTATAAAGTGACCTCAGGAGCAGTTAAATGACTTGACTAGGGTCACAAAGGGAGTAAGTGACAGAGCCAGGATTCAAACCCAGGTCTGTGGACTTCATGGAATCAGCAGCATACAGCCACATTGTAGGCAATCATTAGTTCTTCCTCATCTTTGCAAGGTGCTCTGATTGTAGGAGCTCAATAAATCTGGATTATATGAATGAGTAAATGAACAAATTAAACAATGCATAAAATCTTGAAAGGAGAATCTGAAAAAGCCAATAACAATGGTAATGAAGCTTAGAATCCAAAGATTGCAATAAGATCTCTGATATATTCTCTTCTCCTAGAAGAATCAAGGGAAATCACCATTAAGAAAATAGCTTTGTTTCCCCATGTAGTCAACTCTGAGACAAGAAGCTTGTTTCAAGCAGGAGCAGGGACTTCTTAACTAGCAAAATGATAATATTGACTTTGAAGCCTTACTCCAAAGATCTCTAAGATGACTTGCCACCATCCCAACATGCATACCAGGGTTTCTTAATCTTTTTTTGTGTTGGGGACTACTTTGGCCATCTACAGAAGTCTATAGACCCCTTCTCAAAATAATGTTTTTACATGCATAAAATAGAAAGGATATCAATTATATTGAAGATGTAATTTTTTTTTCCATCTAAGGTCCCCAGGGAAAACTTGGGAACTTCAGTATTTGGCACTCCCACAAAGATAGCTCTCCTTCAAGACTTCAAAATGTGGAATGATTTTATTTACACAGAAAAAAAGAGACTACAGCTGAGTCCATGAGAGGAGAGATAAGGGACTTTCACCCTCAGTGGGTCACCTCCTTGTTTGTCTTGGAAAACTTTTTCATTATTTCTATGATTCCCCAACAAAGTTTTTGACCAAGTATTTAAGTCAATGGTTCTTTTAAAATAATTCTATTCAAAATAAATGCCAATTACAGGCAAGGAGGTACCCTTACTATATTTTAGAGACAATATTCATTCCCTTAGATTATAAGATCCTTGAGGATAAGGTCTTGTATGTAATAGGTGGTAAATAAGCAGACTATAAACTCCTTAGCAGTGAAGATTGCTTTATTCATTGTACAGTTGTTATCATCAAAACTAAGGAGTTGTACAGTTATTTCTGTTATAACATACCATGTCTGTTCCTAAAATTCATTGTTCTATGAGAAACTGAGCAATAAAAACCTTAGGGCTTATGGGAAAAATGGTGTTAGGGGTACAATACTCAACAATCTTTTCAGTGACACATACAAAAAAAGATAAGAACTTAATAAAAATGGCAGCACAATTTATAAACAATAGTGGTATCCATGAACCTGAGCTGCTGCTTGGCCTGGGCCCTGGGTCCCACAGGCCAGGCTGGCAAAGTCAGTGGCTTATGCGCTAAAGGGAAGCTTGTGTGTATGTTGGGGGAGGGGGTGGAATTGTCCCCTGCCAACTCCAGGAAGCCCTGGTAGGTAGCGAGCTTTGGGGGATGAAGTGTGTGGGTGTGGACTAGCTCTCCTCTCACCCATAGATTCTGTTGTACAATACAATACAATACAATTGTACAATACAATACAATAAAGGCGACACTTATCCTGGAAGAAGATCTGAGGTTTGATTGTGGAAATGAACATTCATAAGGCTTGAAGCTTGTGAGTTATTGTGAAACATTGCAGTTTTTTATACTCGATGGTTCTTGCTGATGAAATTGAACACAAGAAAATGCAAAATTTGCATTATGCTCAAATAGTTCCCTAACATATCAATCACTTCGGAATAAATTCATGTTTTCAAAACATATGATATAGCAGAATTCACTGTGTTTCCTTAGGGTCTGGCATGTAGTAGGTGCCCAATAAATACTTGTCAATTGATTGAATTAGTTGAAAATGAATGGCGATATTCCAAGTTTAAAGGTCAGCTTTTCCTCTAGTTCAGTAGCCAGGTTATCACTGGACACCTGCCAGCTTATCTATTCCCTTCATCCTCTCCTGGGGAAGGAAAAGTGGGCTTAGAGGGAAGAAAGAAGACCGAGGAAATGGAGAAGAAACTGAGGGCAACCAGGGCTGTAGCATTCCAACATCGAAGTAAATAGGAGGGTACTTAGCCACTATCTTCCTCTGATTTGTGTCTTAAAGCACAAGTCCTTTGTGGTTTTTCTTGTCCAAAGCCTGGCACAATTTCCAATGAGGCATTTATTAAATACTTTTTGATGACAACAATGATGGTGGATATATGTCAATAAAAGTCATAGAACAAAATTCAGTTAAAACGATTTAAAAAATTAGGACTATTAGAAAAAAATATACATTTCTTACCCCATCCTCAGTAAAACTGAAGTCCTTCTTCAACACATCAGGATTACAAAATTTTTTTAGGAGAGACAGTAAGCAGAGCCTATCCCAGCAGTCTGTCACCCGGCCTCCATAAATTATTTCTCCTGTCAAATAACGTATTGCTTCCCAAGGAATTTCTGACTTTTCGGCCAGGAGAATCGCTAACATTTTGATGGTGACCTTTCAAGGAAGAAGTTAAATTAAGTCATGATTTTCATTTTACCTTGACTTTATTTGGATGTCCTTTTGAGGGAGAACCCAAAGTTCTCAGAGAGCTTATAGGGCAGACCATAAGAGAGCAGCTTTTGATCTCTGGGGCAGTATTCCCTGGATCCAGGTTCTATGGGATCTTGCCTTGGGTAACTGTTCCAACACGGGAAAGTGGAAAGAGCACTGATTTGGGAGTTAGAAAACCTGGGTTCAGATCTGCCTCTGTTGTTACCAATTCACCCTCAGGCAATTCATCCCACCAGTCTGGGTCACAGTCTGCTCACCTGGTAGGTGAGGGTGTTGGAAGACAGACAGCCTCTAAAATTTCTTGCAGTTCTACATCTATGATTTAAGCATTTGGCCCTACTCCACCACCCTAGGAATGGTGCTGTGTTAGATTTGAGGCCAAGCATTTCAAAAATTGATCACCATTGCCTCTGAGGCACTGACAAAGAATCCCTTGGCAAAGTAGGGAATGTTTAAACGATTAAATGGGAAGCTAGTGGCTCACACATAGAATTCTGTATTGTTGTTTTTTTTAAAGCAAATCAAACTTAAGCATCTTGCATACAAGAACAGCTAGGTGGTTTAAAGGAAAAGATGAATTTAATAAAATAACTACTGTGGTGACAGACAGAGAGGGAAAGAGGCGACAGAGACAGACAGAGAAAGACAGGGAGGCAGAGAGAGAGACAGAGATAGGAAAGATTTGAGAGGGGTGGGCACAGAGGTTGAGAAAAAGAGGGGAGGAGAGATTGAGAGAAAGAGACAGAAAGAGAGAAGAGACAGATTTAGAGAGACAGAGACAGAGAGACAGAAAAAGAGTCAGTTGTGGAAGATTTGGATTCAAGTTCTGCCTTTGACATAAACTAGCTCTATGATCATAGGCAGGTCTCACAGTGCCTTGGACAACTCTCTAAGACTCTAATTTCACAAGTGGATTGTTGATGTGCATCTTTGGAGCTCTCCAGAGCAATGAAATCCTAGGGCTGGTGGTGCCCCTCAACCCCCCACCAAATCAAACCAAGCCCCAAAACTATAGCATTAGTAACACAAATCCAGTCAACTCATAGAAATCATAATAATGGAGGGGACCAGTACTTTAAATGACCTCACAACAGTTAAATTAAGTCCAGAAGGTATTCTTTCTTTCTCCTTAGATTGAGCTTCTAAATAGTAGTTGCTCGAGGTACTAGGGACTTAGGTAATTCAGGGGAGAGAGTGCTGGGCCTGGCATTGGGAGGCATTGAATTCCAGCATTTACTAGCTAAGCAACTCCTGGGCAAGTCACTTAAACTGTGATTACCTCAATGCTCCCAACTATAAAACAGGGATAATAGTACATTTCTTCCCGGGTTGTGGTTGAGAATAAATGAGAAAATAAAGTGTTTAGCATAATGTCTGGCATTGTTTCAGTTGTGGCTGACTCTTGGTGACCCATTCAGGGATTTCTTGGCAAAGATACTGGAGAAATTTACCATTTCCTTCTCCTGCTCATTTTACAGATGAGGAAACTGAGGCAAATAGAGTTAAGTGACTTGCCCAGGGTCACTAGTAAGTGTCTGAGGTCAGATTTGAACTCAGGTTTTCCTGGCTCTAGGCCCAGCACTCTATCCTAACTACCTCTGCCATACAGTAAGTGCTTAATAAAGGCTTGTTTCTTTCATCCTATTAAGGTAGCTGTCATTATGTATATATACATTAACAAGACAACACAGGGAGGTAGAGGCACAATGGGACATGAGGGACATTTCTGAGGACCATTATGAACATTAAGGTGAATCTGGCTAGGACAGGACAACATTTTGTCCCAGAAAATTCACAAATCATAACAAGTTTCGTTTATATAGCACTTGATGGCCGAACAAAGCACTTTTCTCAAAACTTCCCTGGGAGAGAGGTGGAGCAAATACCATTAACCTCACTGCACAGATGAAGAAACTGTGTCTCGGGGAGTTTTTGTGGCAATACCTCAGAAAGGTTGCAACCAGAACTCCAACCTAGCTCTTCTGACTCTTCAGTGCAATCCTTTTTCCATTACATTATTGTTACCTTTAAAGTGGATAAATTAATCTATTGACCTTGGAAACAAAAACCCTTAAAAGAGATGAAAGGTTATCTGCATGGATCAATTACTCTGTTAGTCCAAAGCAATTCAGTATTACTGAAATACTTGAAGCTTATCGTTATTATTGGGAATTATAGAATGTTAACAATGGAAGGAACCTTCTCCAAATTACATTGCTAATACATAAAAAGACCTCTTCCTGTTCTCACTAAAAATGCCATTTTCAACAGTATAGGGGTTTTTGTACTATCAATAAATAAAATATTATTTCATCTTTATCTCATCTTTTTAATTTTTATTATAAGGTTTATAATATACAAAATTATTAGTACAGTAGAAGAGGTATATCATTTATAAATGACACTCATTTAAAATCCTGGTAGCTATAGTCTACAGAACTCCAGATCACTCTCCTTTCATTCTCAAGGAGTTCAGTGCGTGGTTCACAATTTTTCTCTCCCAGCACACTCCTGCCTTCATTCCAGGGGACTTCCAATTACTTATTTATTTTAACCACTCAGGTCTTCATTCTATTCATTTCTTATGACCTACTTCTTCCCCCTACCTTAGCCACACACAAAGAAGGTTTCCCTTAATCTACAAATGCACACCTTCCATGTTCAAGAATTCCCAAATCCCTTTACCTAACCATAATTTATTGGCTTTTCTCTTCCTTTACCAAACACTATTCTTTGTTTTCTGTGAACTTCAGTCCCTTGATCCTCTGAGTTCTCTCCCAGACTAGCTTTCCTGGTCTCTTCTCCCCATCTTGACCCCATTGGTGAACTGCGTCAGCCCTACACTGTCCTCTCCTCTTGAGTTCCTGGCTCCTTTTTCTCATCTCTGATTGTGCCCTGACTAGTCTCAGCCTGAGGTCACTTCTATCTGCTGCCCTCACTCCTAGAAACATGTCAAATAAAGGTGGAGAAAATCATACCACGTCTGATTGATTCATTACACATTTATGCTACACGATTTCATATGGTCCCTCAATGCTTCTCGGCAATCCTTCTTATGAAGTCACTATCCCACTCTCTACAGAGGCTCTTTCAAACTTTTTTATCCCTCTTTAAATCTCCCATGGCTTCCTCTTCCCCAGTTCTCTCAGCTGAGAACCTTTCCACATTTTTCACAGAAAAAAACAGGTCATTCACCATGAGCTTTATCTTCTCCCTTCTCCCTCATCTCACATCACTCAGATACCTTCTGTCACTGTCTCCTCCTTAACCTCTGACTCACATGAAGAGGTGGCCATCATTACAAAGCAAACCCCTCTACCTGTACAAAAGATCTCATTCCATCTTGTCTCCTCTAACATGGCCTCATCTGTCATCCCCATTCTATCACTTCAATCTCTCCTTGACTACTGGATCCTTCCCTACTTCCTATAAACATGCTCATGTTTCCCCCATCCTCAAAAAACCCTCACTTAATTCTTCCATCCTTACTATTATCCCACATCTCTTCTGTTCTTTGTGGCCCAACTACTTGAGAAGGCTGTCTACAATAAATGCCTCCATATTTTTTCCCTCTTACTCTCTTCTTAACCCCTTACAATCTGCCTTCTGATCTCATAATTCTGTTGTAACTGCTCTCTCCAAAGTCACCAATCATTTCTTAATTGCCAAATCCAATGGCCTTTTCTCAATTCTCACTTTCCTTGACCTCTCTGCAGCCTTTGAGATGGTTGATCATTCTCTTCTCCTTGATATTCTCTTCTTTCTAGGTTTTCAGGACACCATTCTCTCCTTCTCCACCTCCTTTGCAAGATCCTCTTCCAGACTGTGCCCTCTGACCACAGGTGTCTCTTAGGCGTCTCTTCTCCCTCTGTACTACTTCACTTGGTCATCTCATCAGTCCCTGGAGATTTCTGTGCTAAGGATTCTCAGATCTACCTGTCCTACCCCAAACTCTGGTGACCTCCAATTTCATCTCTCCAACTGACTTTCAGACATTTCAAACGAGATGTTCAGTAGTTTTTCAGTCGTCTCTGATTCTTCATGACCCCATTTGAAGTTTTCTTGGCAAAGATACTGGAGTGGTTTTCCATTTCCCCCTCCAGCTCATTTTACAGATGAGGAAATAAAGGCAAATGGGATTAAATGACTTGCTCAGGGTCATGCAGCTGCTAAGTGTCAGAGGCCAGATTTGAACTTGAGAAGATGAGTTTTCCTGACTCTGGTAGGCATTTTAAACTCCAAATGTTCAAAACTGAAATTGTCTTTCCCCCTTTCCTATTATGGTAGAGGGCAGCACCATCCTCCTAGAGCCTCAAGTGCACAATCTAGGTGTCATCCTTGATTTCTCACTTCCTCTTACTATATTTCTCCCCTCCCCTCCCCTGCCATTTCCTATCTATTGCAAGGCCTTTGCGACATCAAATACATTCCCTTTTCTCTTCTGACACTATTCCTTCATCTCTTCACCCCTGTACTATTGCAATAACCTTCTGGTGAATCTCTATGCCTCAAGTCTTCCCCCACTCTAATCCATTCTCCATTAAGCTACCAAAGTGATTTTTCCAAAGCATAGTTCTGACAATACCACCACTCTACTCAATAAAGTCCAGCGGTGTCCCATCACCTCTAGAATCCAATACAAATTCCTCTTCTTGGCATTCAAAGCCCTTCCTAACCTAGCTCCCTCCTATCCTTCCTATCTTCTTACATCTTATTCCCCTGCAATGTACTCAGATCCAATGACACTGGCCTTCTGTCTGTTCCACAAATAAGATGATCCATCTCTTCATTCTGGTCATTCTCTCTGACTGTCCCCCATGCCCGGAATGCTCTCCCTCCTCATCTCTTCCTCCTGGTTTCCCTGACTTCCTTCAAGTCCTGACAAAAATCCCATCTTCCTCAGGAAGACTTCACCAGTCTTTCTCATTCTAGTGCCTTCCCTCTTTTAGTTATTTCCTCTTCATTCTGTATACAGTTTGTTTGCTTGTCGTCTCCCCATCAGATAGTGAGCGCCATGAGGATGGAGACTATTACCTCTTTGTGTATCTCTAGCACTTAGCCCAGCACTTTGCGCATAGCAGGCACATAAGAAATGTTTATTGACTCACTGACTAAGGCTTAAAACTGCCATATAACTTTTGTCATACATATAGTTACTTGTTGATGTTGCATTCAGTGAAAATTCTGTGGAAGGGAAATGTTTCAGGGAAATAATGTATTTCCTGGTTTTTGTGTTCATTATTGTACAGTGCTTGGATAGACTGGTTTGGGGATCAAGGAATGATTAGGATCTTATTTTTTAAAAAATAATCCCAAATTATACTCACCTCCAAGTCTGAAGAACTAAATTCATAAGGAATATTCCAGCCTAGTGTTCCATACTTTTTTCTTTCGTTGACTACAGCATTGAAGAAAGTGATGCTGAATAAAAGTTTTTTCCACCATGGTCCACATTCAGTATTCTCATAGATCTCCTCTGTTATCTCTCCACTGCCATGGTACCCAAATGACTGAAGGAGATTGGCCTTCACACCCTGGGGAGATTCTACTGTTATCTTTAAAGAAGGAGAAATAAAAGCAGTAGATGAAGATAGCCTTCTTCATGCCCCTTAGATCTAAAGTTTATTTCTTTTTTGGTATAACAAGGTAGAAAGCTTACTTCTAAAGGGCAGGTACTACATTATTTTTTATGTTTATATCCTTAGCATCTGGCGCATTTGCAGGCATATTAAAACTTAATGCAGATATTCTGAATACAATTTATAGGACTTAAGTGGCAGATAAAAAAAATCCTGGTTTATACACATATATATATATATATACACACACATAAAATGTTTATATATACATACATATATGTATATGTGTGTGTGTGTATATATATATATATGTGTGTGTGTATGTGTGTGTGCATAAGACTCTCTTCATTGGTAGAAAGAATGATTAATTATTTCTCATTGCCTACAAGATGGGCAGTGTTGCTAAGATGGGGAAGAAAATAATTGTTTTGGATTCAAGAAATGATATGCCAGGATCTAGATCTTGTCTCTTCAGAAAGAGACTCTTGGAGAGGGATTAAAGCTTGGGGATGCCAGAAGAAAAAAGGACCAGGAGAGAAGACAGATAGTTGGGCTTGGTGTTGTTGCTAGGTGTCCTTCTTTCCTTGGGGTGGTATGGTTTAACTGTAGTGGGAGAGGTCCTCATTTTCCAGGAAAGTGAAATTAAAATTAAATCCTCCTGGGTCTGCCAGGGATCTCAACCATTTCTTCCCAAAGCAATTTCTTCCATGCTTTCTCCATTTTTGTCAAAGTTTAAAGAAAACATTAAATTCTCATTTCTTTTAACTAGAACAAGATATGTCATTGGTCAGTTTTAATCAGTTATTAGTTTGGTAGATTGTTTCACTAAAAAGTCTAGTTGTTTGTTTGACTGGATTCTTTGGCTACACCAAACTGAATCTTTTAGCAGACTCTAGACCAGTGGTTCTCAACCTGTGGGTTGCGACCCCTTTGAGGGTCACGTAAGACCATCAATAACACATATTCTATCGGTCTCCAGGAGGGTCCGCCCACATATGAGTATCAAAGGGTCTCGGCATTAGGCAGGTTGAGAACCGCTGCTCTAGACCTAGACAAGGTGAACATTATGGTAATAAAAGGTATAAAATAAAAAAATAAAAGGTAGAAAAAAGGATAAATGAAATCCACTGATAATTCTAAATAGTGATTTTCTATTCAACGCTTTAAACTTTGTCTTCAATAGATATTCCATAAGCAATGTTAACAAATAACCAAAGCAATTTCACCTCATTTCCCCCTATTTATAAGTTTGTTGGCTAATGAGGGGAGCCAGGGCTGTGCTGGAACCAGTCTGAACTCGCTTCTGAGAGTCCTGTCAAATTTTCAGGGCAGCCCTTTACAACTGGTGCATCAGCAAATGCTACAAATCAGGGCTTTATTTATTACGTTGTTGATTGTCCAGACTTAAGAAAGTGATGGAGAACGTGTTAATGATGCAGATTAAATCTAAAAGTGGGTCCTATGTATATTTTTTCCCTATCAAACACTGGCACATCCCTGACTTGGACTCTTTTTTATCTACAATTTTAATTTCTTCTTTTTTTTTTTTTTCCTTTTTGGAGGGCAACTGGGGCTAAGTGGCTTGCCCAAGATCACATGACTAATTTTTTTGTGTTAAGTGTCTGAGGCTGAATTTGAACTCAGGTCCTCCTGACTCCAGGGCCAGTGCTCTATTCACTGCACCACTTAGCCACCCTTACAATTTCCATTTCCCACAACTCTATATAGCGTTCTGTATTCTGAAGGCACTAAGTAAATGTTCATTTCCCCAGTCACCCTTTCATGAATGAGTTAATTAATTATATAAATGCCAAGGCAAGTGCCAAAAGCAAGGGCAGAAATCCTCCCCAAATAGAATATTCAGTTCCTAATAATTCAGAGTGGGCCACAGTTATGTGAAATATAATTAATTTAAATTGTGAATGCTTTGGGGTGAGGGTACCAAATTTTTCTTGTGCCTCTTTTATCCCCCATAGCTCCCAGTAGAATCAAACCCCCACCTCCCAGTACTTAATGAATGATTGACAGCAGCAAACCCTCCCTCCATCTTGCCTTAGAGTTAAGATTTAAAAATCTTTAGTATGCACAGTTGACCCTTCTGTCAATATTTAAATTTGTTGCTTTTAATACCTGAGGAGTACCCTAGCATAATAGATAGAGGTGTGGCCTTAGAGTCTCATAGAGGTCTGTTAAAATCATGTCTGATAGAAATTAACTGTGTGACCCTGCACAAGTCACTTCCTAGTGCCTCTGGTAACTTCCTAAGACTGTGACGAGTTACAATCTATTTTCTGGTCTGCATTGACGGATGGTGAGGGGAGTTTTCACATCAGGAACGCCTCACAATCTGAATTCCCCGCCATCCCCACCCCCAACAACCCATAATTCTTACCTTCAAACTCTTCTGCAGAATAGCTGTGGGGAAGGAACTGTCTGGTTTTGAGCTTAACCATAGTCTAAAG
Source organism: Pseudochirops corinnae (assembly GCA_028646515.1). NCBI lineage: Eukaryota > Metazoa > Chordata > Mammalia > Diprotodontia > Pseudocheiridae > Pseudochirops > Pseudochirops corinnae. Next base: position 263,225,112 of record CM053586.1, read on the forward strand.
TCGGGGTCTAGTTTTGAATAATTAAATCTGCAACATAATCAATTTGTAAAATTACTAGCATGTAAAACAAACAAAACAAAAGGAAAAGTTACATAACATTGTTGAGCTAGAACACACGTGAGGGATCGTTTTAACATCAAAGGTCTTTCTTACAGTTACTTGCATATATTCTATCTTCCCCACTTTTGAAGAGGAAATTAGAATTTCTTCTTTTTTACATTATTTTTCCCTAGTGAACTTCCTGTGATTGATAACCTATAATCTGCAGGAAGGGGAGCCTGGGCATTGCTGCACTCTCTTGTACAGGGGGTAAGGAGGCTGCAAACTTTTAGAAAAGAATTATCATTCAGGCATGTAGGTCAGAATTATTGACGAGGCCCAGTTGGTAGCTCACTAGGGTGCTGCCTGGTGGCTATATCTGATCAACACTGCCTCTCATAGATAAAGGCACTTTTACACCGTGTGTGTGTGTGTGTGTGTGTGTGTGTGTGTGTGTGTGTGTGTGTTGGGGGTAGGGAGTGTGCGCAGGAGAGAGGTGGAAAGGTCGAAGTAATGAGAGACATTTGGCCTTGGAGGACTGGCTAGGTCTCCTAATTTGTTTGGGAGTTATAGTTTGACTATAGTGGCAGAGGTTCTTAATTTCCAAGGAAAATTGAATTGGGATTAAGCAGTCCTATATTTTTTACAAATTTAAATTCTGTCAGACAATACGTTATTAATCTCAAACATTGATTGTTATTCACCTGAAGATCAATCCAATCAATAGAATTTCAGTTTTACTAGTGTAGGATACAGAGAGTAAATTTCTGGGAATTCTCCTCGGTAGGGGCATCAAAGGGATTAGGACAGGAAGTGGTTAATTGTGGGAACTGGGTGAACCACACTGACTCCATTTTGTGACTCAATTCTGGAAACAGCTCAGTTCCTTTTCTGTTCCATTATGAGTCTAGTCCAATTTCTGTCTTGTGAGAAAACTTTATTCAATTGTGGGAAATGGGAGAAAACCTTATTGCATTGTTTGAAACTAGCTCTGCGTGGATGGGAAGCTGGACCCTGCTGTGTAGAGACCCTTAACCAAAGATCGAAAAACCCAGCAAGATCCAAGGAGTTTTCTCATAATTATATATCTTAAGCAACCCATATGTCTTATCTGAAAACTGGTCCCATACTGATCAATTAGTTATCGCTTCCACGTTCCTTTGATTGTTTACAGAAACGTGAGGGAAGCAGGACACCTCTTTTTTCTGAATTTAGGGAACTGCACCCATTCGTTCTCCCTCTCCCACCTTGGAAAATCCCTAATCTTTCTTCCAATTAGAAATCAGATTACCTAATGTTGCATTATTTCCTTTTAATTAGTTGACCTTCTTTGATTATTTTTAATGTATAAAAATATGTCCCCCTTGTATTCAGCTGAGGCAGGGGCCTGGTCCTGATTCATTTTGGCAGAAATGCTTAATAAATCGAGATGCTAGGAAGATGAAACTTTTTTTTTTCTTCAGTCATTTCATCTTTCACCTTGCCACACTGGGAATGCAAAACTGAATTCTGTGTGTGCATGTGGAGCCAGAAAGGTGAAAACTAGGTAGAACATAACTACGTCCTACAGTTTGAAGACCCAATATAGGAAATTTTTTAGTAAATGCAAAGGAACAGTCAGGAATAGTGAAGGCCAGACTAATGCAATTTATGCTGCTTTTTGAACACAAAACCTCACATGATCTTGCTGTTCACTTTAATATTTTATGACTTGATGCTTGAAATCACTACTGATAAGACTTTCATCTGAGCAAATAAATAATAAATTTATAAATAGGCAAAATAAATAATTATTAAATAAGCAAATAATAATTTTAAAAATGAACTATGGCATCTTGGTGGTACATATGAAAATGACAGCCACATATATCCCTCTTATAGTAGCCATTTTTCATTATTCAAGGATATATTAAGTCATCCCATAGCAAAATATCTTTATTTTATTTTTCTCCTTAGAATCTCTAATAGGCTTTGATTACTAATACCATAGTATGGATCTATATTCACTGCATAGGATTTACCTTTTACTTTAAAAAAACAACAACAATAAATTTAATCTGATCCTTTGAACTGGATAAACAAAAGAACTCACCCCTCAACAATTGCACAAAGTCTTGGCATAAAAGATGCAGCAAGATGGCAGTTCTGGAGGAAGACCCACTGGCCCTTCTTTATTTTTGCCTTATATATTATTTCTTCAGCTTTACTTCCCTGGCCACGTCCCAAAGAAATCATGGTCACATCTTCTGTATTTCCTTTCATTTCCTGTGCAAATCTTAGCAGGAGAGTTGTGGGGTCTATTCCTGTATAACAAAGTTGAATATAACTCCATTAAATTAAATTAAATTAAATGAGACATATTTATTAAGTACTTACACTGTGCATAAAAGGTACTATGCTGAGTACTGGGGATACAAAGATATTTTTAGTTTTGTTTGTCATTTTTTTAGTCTTTTTAGTTTCCAGGTTTTCTATTTGTCCTCCAATTTTTATTATTTCCTCTTTTGTGCTTATTTTAGATTTGTTTATTTGTTGACTTTCTAAGTAAAAAAAATACATATTTTATTCTTAATTCTCTCCTTTTCTATTTTGTTAATATATATGTATTAGGGCTATAATCGCCCTCTCCCAAGGATTGTTTTAGCCACATCCTAGAAATTTTGGTGGGTTGTTTCTTCATTATCATTTTTTGTCTACATAATTGCCATTTGTTTCTATGTCTTATTCTTTGACACACTCATTATTTAGGATTTCATTGTTACATCTTCATTTGAATCTATGTCTTTTGTTTGTGCTCTTTGAACTAATTTCTATATTATTGTGTTATGATCTGTAAAGGATGTGATGAATACTTTTGTCTTTTTAATTTTTAATGGCAATATCTCTGCACCCTTTTATAGGGGGTAAGGAGGCTGCAAACTTTTAGTAAAGAGTTATCATTCAGGCATATAGGTCAGAATAATTGACAAGGCCTAGTTGGTAGCTCAGTAAGGCACAGTCTAGTGGCTATATCTGATCAACGCTGCCTCTATGGTCAGTTTGCTGAGAAATGCATATGTTCTTTAGCAGGTTTATTATGACAAAATTTATCTAGCAATTTGGTCAACTTTACATTTTTTCTTTTGTTTATCTTTCTGTTAGATTTGTATATAACTGAGAGAGGGACATTAAAGTCTCCTACTATTATTGTATTCCTATGTCTCCTTTTATGTCAGTTAATTTTTCCTTTTTAATTATGAATTAAATATAGATGGGGGCAATTAAGTTTCATATTGATATTGGTCTATTTATCTATGGTTCCTAATAACATATTGTAGTTTCTTTATCTTTTTTATGTTATGTTTTGTTTTGTTTTTGGTCTGTTAGCATGATCACAACTCTTGATTTTTTTCTATTTATGTCAGTGATTCTCAACCTTCCTAATGTCACGACCCTTTAATACAGTTCCTCATGTAGTGGTGACTCCCAACCACAAAATTATATTCGTTGCTACTTCATAACTGTAATTTTGCTACTGTTATGAATCGTAATGTAAATATCTGACATGCAGGATGTATTTTATTTTCATTGTTACAAATTGAACATAACCCGCAGGTTGAGAACCCCTGATTTATGTGATCCATAGTAAATTTTATTTCAGCCCCTCATTTTTATTCTGTGTATGTCTTTGTTTTATTAGCTTAAAAGTAAGGTCTCCCACTGCATCCTGGGCCTTCCCCAGTTGTCCTGATCATTATCGGGCTACTTGACCCAGATGGCTCTGGAGGAGAAAGTGAGGCTGGTGACCTTGCACAGCCCTCCTTCATTCAAATCAAAGTCAATTGTAAGTCATGCCATCATCTTCCTGCTGTCATGGTCCTCTTCGAGAACGCAGGACAAACCATACAACAACATTTCTTTCAAACAGAAGATTATAGGACTTTATTTTCTTATTTAACCTGTTACTCTTTCATTTTGTGGATTGTTTTGTTGTTGGTCAGTTGGTTCTGTCTCTACACAATTTTGTCCATGGGGTATTCTTGGCAAAGATACTGGAGTGGTTTGCCACTTCCTTCTCCAGTGTCTCCCCATTTTACAGTTGCAGAACTGAGGCAATTAGGGGTTAAATGACTTGTCCAGGGTCAAACAGCTAGTAAGTATCTGAGCTGGATTTGAACTAAGATCTTCCAGACTCCAGGTCCAGTGTTCTATCCACTGCACCACCTCACTCTCCTACTAGATTGTTTACTCCATTCATATTTGAAATCATGATAACTATAATTTCTTCCATTTGTCTCTAATATTCTTTTCTGAATTAGGACTTTTTTTGTTTCTAACAAGATGAAAAATAATCATAGTAACTGACATTTATTTTCATACCTTGTTAGTGAATGCATATACTAGCCCAACTGAGATGTGAAGAAGGCTTAGTGATGGTTGAAGTAATGGGAAAAGAAAGGAGTGGATAGGTGCAAGAGATATGAAGGAAGAATGAAAGGTCTTGGCCCCTTATTGAAAATGGAGACTGAAGGAAGAGCAAAGATAACTTTGAGGTTTCTAGCATGGGTTATTGTGGTTTTCCATGAAGAGAAACAGAAAAGCTAGTAGGGGGAGAGGTTTTTGACAAGTTGAACTTTAGGTGAAGGATGAAGTCCAGAAGGTAATAGAGGATGGGGGAAGAGAAGCCAGTAAAGAAACAGAGAAGGAGCTAGTAACTGAACTCAACACATATTTATAAAGAATGTGTCCTTGAAATATACCAGAAACGGGGTCCTGAACAAATTATTTCTCTTCTTGGGTGCTCACTTATATTTGGTAGATGGAGTTTTCTCATCTGGGAGTTCCTTATGTTAATGAAATCATGGGTGCACATCTCTGTATGCTAGTGCTAGGCACTGAGGACATAAAGATTAATATATCTACATTCATATCTATCTATCTATCTATCTATCTATCTATCTATCTATCTATCTATCCTTAAGGAGCTTAGAGTGGGGGTTGGAGTGGAGGGGGGGGGTGATAGGAAGGGAAGGTGAGAGTAGTTAAAGTGCTGTAGGAGAACCTGGGGAGGGAGAGAACCTTTTCAGTTTGGGAGGATTGGGAAAGGCTTCATGAAAGAAGTGCAACTTGAGTGGAGAAATTCCAGGAATAGGTGACAGCTTACATGAATACAGAGGCCTGATATGGCAGGTTGAGATTGGAGAACAATTGGAAGTACACTTTGAAACCAGACTGTAGGGAACTCTTAAATGTCAGGCTAAAGAGTCTGTATTTTATTCTAGAGGGAATTAGGAGCCACTGAAATTTCTAATGAACGTGCTTCATCCCAAGAAAATATAGTTCCCTGAGGTCAGGGAATGGTTTGTTTGTTTTGTCTTTGAATCCCCAGAATCTCCTGGGTAACATTTAACAAATGTTTTTCATATTGAAATGATTTCTTTTTTGAACAAGGGAGCAGAGTGGTCAGACCCATATCTTACAAAGATTATTTTGGCAGCTATGGGAAGGATAGGCTAGAGAGGGGGAAGACTAGGAAGGAGGCTATTACAATGGTCCAGGCAGAAGATGAAAACCTGGGTGACTAATAGTGAGTAGAGGGATAGATCTGAAACATATTGTATAAATAGAATCCACAGGAAGAAATCATAATAACAACAATAACTAGCATTTATAAAGTACCTATTAGGTGCTCGGCGTGGTGCTAAGCTCTTCACAACTATCTCATTTGGTCTTCACAAATAACCTTGGGAGATAGGTGCTATTATTATCCCCATTGTACAGTTGAAGAAACTGAGGCCAGCAGAAGTCTGGTGACTTGTTCAGGGTTACACAGCAAATCAGTGTCTGGAGCTGGATTTGAACTCAAGTTTTCCTGACTCTAGACCCAGTGCTCTCTCCACTGTGCTCATAAGTGAAAGAGGATAATAAAAGATCGCTCCAAGATTTCAAGTCTCGGGGATTTGGAAGATGGTGGTGTCATCAACAGAAAGAGGGAATCTGTAAGGAGGGACATGTTTAGGGCAGATGAACTCAGTCTCTCTGAGTCAGAGGTGCCACTGAGCCAAACAGGCAGTTGAAGATGCAACACTAAATTTTAGGGGAGACAAATGGGCCTGGGTAAATAGATGTTGGAGTCAACTGTATAGTGGATGCCATCATTAAGGTTGAGATTTTTGAGACAGAAGAGAAGAAGTCTAGGAACAAGAACTTGAATATACTCACTTAGAAATTGGGAGAAGGTTAATGACCCAGTAAAGGATGGTGAGGAGAAATAACAGAAATAGGAAATCAATAGAAATAGAGAGAAAAAGAACAAAAAGGAAGTCATGTCACAGAGAGTCAAGGGAGGAGAAAAAGTAGAAGAGGAAGAAGTGGAGTGGTCTACAGTGTCAAATATGGCAGAAGGATTCGGGAGGAAGAGGAGGAAGGAGGAGGGACATTAGAGTTCATAGAATTTAGAGTTTTTAGGGTCTTTAGAGAACATCTTGTCCGACCTCATTTTAGATATGGGAGAACTGAGTCATCAAAAGGTGAAATAATTTGCCCAGAGTTATATGGCTCAGTGACCGAATGGGGACTCTACCTTGAAATTTCCAGATTCATAAGCCAGTGTCATTTCACTTGCACTTCTTCCTTATCAGATACGTTTGTCCACAAATATAAGTCATGATAATCAATACATTTCATAAATGCAATAATAATCCTGTACCTCATGTCGCTAATGGAGTTTTCTGTAAATCCTCTTTTCTAGCTGGCTGTGGTGGTGTGCATTGGTAATCCCCACTACTGGGGACAATGGGAATCTTAGTCATTATATATCGCTAAGTGCCACCTGGTGATCAATCGTCAATATACTTACAAAAAGCTCACCGTGAGAGTGGATGAAGATTAGTGGGATTTTGGCATTGGATTCTCTAAACACTCCCTTTAAATTAACCCCAGCTGTATGAAGATAATTGTGCCCCAATTTTTCCTGAACAAATTTTTGCACGGAATTATTTAAAGATTCTGGCTTAAGGATTTTTACCTAAAAATAAAATAGGAAAAAGTTGATAAAATGCAAACATCGTCTAGAGGCATGTCCCCTCAAATAAAAATGGAATAGAAACATGTTTATAGTAATTCAGCGTTAGCTCTCAGTAATGCTTCTAACCCAATATTCTCCTTATTTGTCTGTAATGCTTCTACCAATGGCATAACCAACTTGGTGTGAGTGGTGGAGAGAACTTTAGGGGGACTGATTGCCACTGGTCCTGACAGAGCCTATGGCTCTTCAGAGCTACACCTGTAACTTTCACTTTTGCCAGCCAAGGACTCGTCCTGGATGCAAAATCCCACATGGCAAGAGTTTTTGTTGGTTTGCTCTCTGCACACTTGTATTCCTACAGTTAGCAGTATGTATTTCAATAATAACAACAACCTACTATGTGTTAGGCACTCTGCTTTACAGAGAATATCTTACGTGATCCACACAACCACCCTGGGAGTTAGATGGTATGATTATTCCCACATTAAAGTTGAGGAAACTGAAGTAAATAGAAATTGTGTGACTTGTCGGAAGTCACAGAGCAAGTAAGTGTCTGAGGCTAGGTTTGAACTCGGGCCCATTCTGGCGGATTCAGGTCCAGTTCTAACCCTAAACTCTAAAAAAGTAGGTTTTAGACAGTAATACTAGTTCATGAGGATAAAATACACAATTTTCATAGAACTAGAAAAATAATTTCCTCAGGCTGTCCCATTCTGTTGCCTTCTTGTGATGTGGTGACTCTCAAAAAACGTGTCAATGGAGTGGGACATAGTGGGCAGTCTCTAACCAAGCTGGAAGGACCCAGTGGTAGACTTGGCAAATCATGTCCCTGACACTGACTGGTGATGGTGGTAACTGTAGTCTATTGTAGGGACCACACTTGAAGGCTTTCCAACATTGTGGAACCTACCTTTCTGATGAACTGCTGGCCTGGGCTGAGCCATTAACACAGCTTCACCTACTGTTCAATGTACAACATTGTACATCTTTTCCTTACTAGGAAAAAATTATAGAATCATATATATAATAACTACATATAAACATGTAGGAAGGATCAATATACTATAATGGGGTCCTGGAAACATTAAAATGATTTCTTACTATCAGAAATAAACTGGTCTCTCTTCATATTTTAATTCACAGTTACAGTTGCCTCTTCCTTTATGAGTATTTTTTTTTCATCATGTGGGAGTATTGCTTTTATTTCTATTTTAATCAATGTTTTAGTGGGTGGAAAAATTTGGGGAAATGATGTTCTCTGGCAGAATTTAATTCTCTTTGGCTTTTAAGCAAACATAAATTTCTTCCTAGTACCCCTTTTTCTTTCTTCTCATCTTTTCTTCTCCTTAGGAGAGGGAGAGGTACTAGATCCATAATTTTGTTGGTATAGAAAACCCCCTCCACCAGAGCAATATATACCTTCTCTGCAATTTATAGCTTTAGACAGTTACCTAGGACCCTGAGAGATTAAGTGATTTGCCAAGGAGGTATTTGTCAGACAGAGGTGGTCCTTAAGCCAGGTCTTAGTAGTTCTGGAACCAGTTCTTTATTCCCTACAAAATGCTGCCTGTCTTCTTCTTGTTGAGTCATGTCTGACTCTAAATGACCCCATTTGGGGTTTTCTTGACAAAGATACTGGAATGTTTTTCCATTTCCTTCTCCAGCTCATTTTACAGATGAGGAAATGAATTCAAATGGGGTTAAATGACTTGCCGAGAGTCACATAGCTGGTAAGCATCTGAAGCTGGATTTGAACTCAGGAAGATGAGTCTTTCTGACATCAGACCAGCTACTCTCTGCACTATGGCGCCAACTAGCTGCCCTGCTGCCTCCTTTTTTCTTCATCATATCTCAGAGTGGTCACTCCAGAAGAGATCTTGACTGACAATAGCCAGGGAGAAGACATTTAAGTTCTTTTTTCTTTACCTCAAGTCTTATATTTCAAACATCTTTCTAACTTACCTCAGAAGGGTTCCATGAAAACTAATGTCTTTTTTTTAGTTGCTAAACTAAAAGTATCTTGAGATCTCGAGTGATATTCAAAGTGTTAAATGATTTGAAAGGAATTGTGGAAGAAAGATTTCTCTCAGAAGTGAAAGGCCTAGGAAATGTTCTCTAGGTTGTCATGAGGCAGAGGACTGAGCAAGGGAAATTGTCTCCTACTCCCAGAGATGAGTGTGTATCTCTTTCCTGCCAGGAAAAGATTACAGAATCATGTATAATAGGTACAAGCACCATCTACTAGCCCAACACTCAGGAAGGAGGAGAGCCAGATGAGATGACTGAGAGAAGGGAATCCATTTCCCCCCCTTTCCTATTCAACTGAAAAGTGCCAGTGACTATAGTTTAAAAAAAAAAAAAAGCTCTTTGGAAGGATTTCATAAGAAGAAGATGACTTCTGGTACTGCCAAGATCTGTGTTCTTATGTTTCCCTTGCAAAGATTTTAATTTTGAAGAATTCAAAGTTGGTAATCTAGTGTGCCTAAAAGATTAAAGATTCTTATATTTCCTATCACACATCTTACCAATATAAGTCTTTGAAATGAAGTGAGTTTCTCCCAGGGGAAGATTATTTCACAAATCTCCGGGTCTTCCAAATTGTCTTCTGGATTAAGATTTAGAAGAAAAATAGAGGTGAATGGACCAATCATTGAAGTCATTAAGATAAGAGTAAGTTCTTTAAAAATATTTTTTGAATCATAATTTTAAAATTTAGTAACATAAAATTAAGTTTTAGCTTCTCCCTCTATTTCTTTCATATTCATTCCCTATTCTTGTTCTCTATAAATTGTTCCTTGCTTGAGAGCTTGAGGGGATGACTGCTATGCTTTGCCCACTTCCTACTGATATGGAAAGATATGATGCTCAGGTATTATAATCAGTTGATACACTACTTCTACACACCTTGGGATGGGTGAAGTCTCTCAGGAAAAAAAATCATTATTATGATAGGAAGTGGGGAATTTCTTATAATTATTGTAAAAATTCATTTATATAACAATGAGAAGCAACTGGCATGGTGAATAGAAAGGACCTTGGACCCAGGAAGAACTGGGAAATGACAAACTGTCTATGTGACTTCTAAGAGCCCCAAGACCATGAATTCTATAATAGTTGTGAATCTTCTTCCAGTTGATTTTCAGGACTCTGTCATCATTCTTCAACAGGCAGCTGTAGACCTTCGCCACCGTTAGCCCCTGATTTGACTGGGTGGAATGGCACTCTCTTCAGCTGGAGTGTTATAGAACTCTTTCCCAATGAAATGTATTCTTTCTGCTAAGTTAGGGGTTGGCAAACTATGGCCCATGGGCCAAATTTTCCTACTTTCTGTTTCAGTATAGCTCCATGAGCTAAAAATGTTTTTTACATTTTAAAACAAAGCTTTATTAGAACACAATCACACTCATTTATTTACATATTGTTTGTAGCTGTTTTCATGCTAAAATAGCAGAGTTGAGTAGCACTATTGAATGACAGTTATAATTCAACAGTGTTTTGGGTGCCATATGTATTTCTGTACTGAAACATTCTATTATTTATTTATTTTTATTACAAGTGTATACCCATCATGTAAAAACAAGAAAAGAAGGAGAAAGGTTTTTATGATTTTTTTGAGCTCAAGGATGGGATTGAATTTTTTGTGATTGAGAAGAACCCCCCTCAACTACTATTACTGAACAGTGCATAGCTTTGAAAATTAACTTATGGTATACACTTGGTAATAATTTTAAATTAATTCAATCTAAAATCAAGGGAAAACAGCACTTATATAAGGACAAATTATACTGTAGTAATGTCAATTGATGATGGCTATTGTTTCAAAAATTAAAATGAGAAGATCTTCCTTCCCACAAAAACTTGCAGATGATTTATTTTCCAAACTGAAACCACAGTTCCAGTAGAATCTTGATACAAGTGCAAAGAAATTTCCATATTTCAAAATCTGTTTCACTGTATAATAAATACTGTCTTACTATAACATTTATAGAAAAATCTCTGGTCAGCAGATTAATGATTAATGACCCATAATAGATTAATGACTCTTTTACATAAAATTTTGCATAAAGTGAGGTATACATATGGTCATAGGATCATAGATTTAGAACTGGCAGGGACCTCAGTGGTCAACTAGTACAAACTCATTTTACAGATGATGAAACTGAGGCATGAGGCAGTTAAGAGGATTGCTCATATCATCTGGTTCATTCTAAGTAGTCAGTTATTCTTTTCTTTTTTCCATGATTTAAGATGTTGACCAGCCTCAGTTTATAGCTTGAGCCTATTAATTTATGCATTAGATTTATTTAATTTGAAAAAGATAACTTCTTACCTTCTTGTTCTCGTGATTTTGAGGAAGTGTAAGGTTTGCTCATTTGTAAATATGTACCTTTATAATTAATAAAATCATCCCATTGTGATTTATTTGATAAAAGAGATTGACATAAAAGAGAAAATGGTTGTAAGTGATGGCTGATGAACTGGCACTCTTTCCACTTGGTTTCAGTAATCCAAAAAAGATGCTCAGCTTTTCTGAGTTCATATAAATCTAACAGTGGAAAAGAAACATGAATCTCATCAGAAGATCATGATGATCTTTTATTTTTTAATTATTTGCCCCCAATTGAAAAAAATCACCTTGATCTAATTAATTTAGTTCACTACTTCACTTGGTCAATCAATTAATATATTGGTGTGAGTGTTCCTTCTATTTATGCATACTGTGTCAGATCCACATATAATATAGGGTCTTTATGAGTTGCCATGGCCACAACGATTCATAACTTACTGAGTGGCTAACTTTTTTGTTAATGAACCTTGCTGAATTTAGCTAGGCCTATCCTTAGATGGCCAAATATCTAAATCTATCACTAAGTCCCTACTCAAAGACTCTGCAGTTTGCCAAAACCTATGAGAATTTGTGCTTAACTTAGCTGGCAAAGCCTTTGATAATAACCTAGGCTCCCCTCTATGTCATGATGAGACACTAGAGTAGGACTTCTGTAGAAAAATTTCATAAAAAAATTCAATTATATTTAAGTGCTGTAAAAAAAACAGTGACATATTTAAGACTATTTAAGGAAATTAGAGACATATGCCTCCTATAATTTTGACTTAACTAACTTTGCTTTTCAATAATATACTTAGTAGCACATTATAACAAAATCTTATGTTACAAAGAATCATGGAATCTTGGTTTTGGAACGGATCTCAGAGATAACCTCTATCTAACCTCTATCCAACTGATGAGTAATATTTTACAACATCTTCCAGCAGAATAGAAAGTTCTCTAATTAGAAGGGAATAGAAAGGCCAGCCAATCAGAAAACGTCTGTTGGGCAGGCATTTGAGTCATAGGTTCAGGAGACTGAAGGGACTGAGTAGGGAGAAGGATAAGGTGTATGAATGTGATGGAAATGTGGGGGACCCAGTGCAGTGCCAACCAAGTTCATACTCCAACTTGAAACCCTCTCGTTGCTAAGAAACCTGTGTGTAGTTTGGGTAACACTTCCCTTTTCTTCCCCAACATATCTTTCCCAGGTAAGAAACTCTGAGCTTCTGGGAAACTGGTAAGAGAGGAATCCTCATTACCATTATGAAGAGTATGAAGTCCCTGGTTTCTTCTTATTTTGATCTTCTGCCATCCAAATTTGACCTGGGCAGGAGCAGGACTCCCAGATACTAATCATATTTCCATGGAATTGGAATTACCTCTTATATTACTATTAAGCTAAAGTTGTGTTTTCACAGAAACAATGAACAACTTTAAGCAAGATGGATAATAGAAATACCTGTATTAGCAACATTTATGTAGCATTGCAAGATCTGTGAAGTAATACATGTATATATGTGATGTGTGTATCTATCTATGTATACACACACACACATACATACACACACATCAACTAAGGCAGATAGAGGCTAAGTAACTTGCCTAGGGTCACACAATTAGTAAATGTCTAAGGCTCAAACTGAATTTAAGTCTTCCTACCTACAGGTCAACATTCTATCCACTATGCTACTTTGTTGTCTGAATGAGTATAAAATATATAAAATTACATATATTACAGAAAATTAGAATTCTAGAAGGGGTTATTCCTTTATGAATACAGGGAAAACTTTTTATGAAACTATCAGTGGGTTTAACTTTTGGGATTTACGGAGAAAATCTTTACAATGTCCTATTCTACCCAATAAAATTCAAGTAGCCTTTGACAACTGTTTCCCTAAGTACCTAACACTATTTCCTTTGGGTTTCAGGAGATTTTTGACCCCTGTCCTGTTAAAAAAAACGCATCCTACTTACTTCAGGTTATTCCTGCCCTGTTAATTCTTTGTGTATTGCTAACCAAATGAATCAATTGCTATATGATACTACAAATAAGAAATCTTATTCTTCAGAACATAACATTGTTTTTATTTCAAAGGACTTGTACCAGTTAATTTTGAAAGCTTGCTGTATTAAAAGGAAAACCAGAGGAGATGCCAAACCTGATATAGAAGGAGATATAGCTGTGTTCAGTGGTGAACTGAACAGGCTGAAAAGGAACACTGGGATATTCTCCTGACAGCTGTTTATCTTTGGAAATAAGATGGTGTATCAGCCATTGGGGTGTGGAGAATAAAACTGCCATATGCGACAGATACAGCCCTGAGCCCCTAGTAGTCTTAAAATTAGAAAAAGAGAAAGCCACAACTAACTTTGATAGAGTGGGCTCCTCTCAGCAATGCAAGATTATAAGACAACTCCAAAAGACCCATGATGGAAAGGGGTATCCACAGCTGGAGAAAGAACTACAGAGTCTGAATGCAGACTGAAGCAAACTACTTGCTCTCTTTTCTGTTTTGTTTCGTTCCTTCTTTCTCATTATTCATTCCATTGGTTAAAATTCTTCTTTACAACTTGACTAATGTTTAGCGTGAAGATATTTTTACAGCCTATATAGGATTGCATGCCGCCATGGTGGGGGTGTGGGTGTGGGGGAGAGACAATCTGGAACTCAAAGGATTGTGGAACTGAGTGTTGTAAACTAAAAGTAAATAAACAAACAAATAAATGAAAAAAAAGAGAAAGCCACAAAACTACTCTAATTGCATTTTGTTAAAGATATTGTTAATTTTTTTTTTGAGAAGAGGAAATCACACTCCCAGATTTTAAATTATTCTTATCTTTCCTTTTACCTTCCATGGCTCTGCCTATTTTTGACTGATGAGAATATCATGCCTCCTTCAGGATAAGCTGGTCACCTGAAATTTCATTACTATTCAGACTGACTCAGCTTTTGCTACTTTAGCACTTTTTTAAGTCCTTCAGTTGCCTCTCGCTCTCTGATTGGAGGATGGAACAATAAACTCCTCCCAGATATAAATACAATAAACTCCCTTCCTCTTCCTAGATAAAGGGCTGAAAAATTTCCGAGTAATTCTCCATTTTTCGGCAACAATTATGCTGTTGTTGTTTTCAGCAACAACTATGCACAACTCCATGGTTGCACAACTCCTAGTAACCCCCCCACATCTTTACAGCTTCCTTTGGTGTGTTATCTTTCCATATTAGATTGTAAGCTGCTTGAGGGCAGGAAATGCCTTTCTTTTTCTTTTTGCTCCTCTCCATATTGTCCTGATCTATGTCTTGCCACTGGACAAGGATTGCTCCAGAGGAATAAGTGAGGCTGGTGACTTTGCACAGCCCTCCCTCACTTAAATCCAATTCACTTGCAAGTCATTTCTGATGTCCAATGGCCCTCTTTGAGAATGAAGGACAAACAATAAAGTCTCTAGCACTTAGCACAGTGACTGGCATACAGGAGGAGCTTAATAAATGTTCACAGAATTGAAAATTGAATTGAATTATCAATAACCTTCCTCTGTATAATTTCTATAATTTCAACATAGTTAATTTTAAGAATTTGCTTTAAAAAACATTTTATTTTTACAAAATATTCCTATTTCCCCTTTCTCTCTGGTAGTCCTTCTACGTGTGTTTCCTATTTGTCCTTTTGACAAGGACAAGAGGCATTTGGAGAAATTGGTCCAAGAGCCAGAGTTCTGGGCTTTCATTGTTCATTGTTGGCAGCTGCCCTCAGGTTAGTCCCATTAGATCCCTGTCTCTCAGACCTCCAGATGGATACTAAGAAAGAAGACAAAGGAATAACGATCTCTCTTTTTTGCTGTTGTGGTTGTCTTATATTTCATTTATGAATTCATCCAACACCCTAAAATCTATATGTGACTTTCGTCTACTTTTTCTCATTTCTTATTTTCATCTATTCTCCATCAGCTTCTCATCTCCCTATTGAGACTCATTCAGCATCATGCCTTACCAACAAGCGACTGACATCTAGTGGTGAGAGAAAGCAACTACGAGCTACTCATTGAGGGAATGTTTGGAAGGATCAGGGATCTCATGTAATTCAAGTATTCCTTGCATCAGTATAGTCTGAAATCCATCTTATAGCAAGCCTTCTTTTTCTGTGTGATCTTTGTTCACATTTTTCCATAGATCCCTCACAGAGGATCCACAGAGGCAGTTAGGTGGTGTTCTAATGCGTTCAGCATTGATCTGGAGTCAGGAAGACATGATTTCAGATCTGAACTCAAATACTTACTAGCTGTGTGACCTTGGACAAGTCACTTAACCTCTCCTTACCTTAGTTTTCTCCTATGTAAAATGATAATAATAATAATAATAGCACCTGACTCCTAGGGTTGTTGGGAGGATCAAATCAGATCTTTGTTAAAGTGCTAGGCATACAGTAAGTACTTCATCATTTTTTTGTGGATATTCAGTCATGTCTGACTCTTCATGACCCCATTTAGAATTTTCTTGGCAAAGATATGTAGTGGTTTGCCAGGTCCTTCTCCAGCTCATTTTACAGGTGAGGAAACTGAGGCAAATAGGGTTAAGTGACTTGCCCGGAGTCATATAGCTGGTAAGTATCTGAGGCTGGATTTGAACTCAGGCCCACTACTCTATCCACTTTGCCACCTAGCTGCCCTATAAAAATGTTAACTACTATTCTTATATGATCCACACAACAGCATTCTAGATTAGGCCTTCTTCATCTAGGGTTGGGGTTTTTATTTTTGTTTTTTTGCATTTTAAGGGTCAACCAACTGACCTACTTTTCCAATGTAAGCTCTGGGTCTGCTATGCTGGAAAAGTTTGAATATGAGTCCCAGGCAAGGGTACGATAGGAAATGTTTAATAATTAGGCTTACTGGGGGAAAATGCATACCAGGCACACTTTTAAGTCTAAGCTGCATGATTAACATTTTCTCTATCAATTCCTTAAGTGTGGAAAATTAAAAAAAAATAATAAATCAAGCCCTGATTTGTAGTGTTTGCCAATTTCTGGGGTATAAATGCTTAGACTGGAAATTTAACTATTAGTTCTCAGAGCTCTTAAGAGCCAATTCTGGCACATCTCTAGTCCCAGAAAGAGATTGTGTGTTGTCTGAGTGCCAACCTAACTAAGACTGAAGAGGTTCATCACCAATTTGACCTCCAAGTAATCAATTCTTTGGCCACAGCAAGCTATAAATCAAAGAAAAATAAAAGAATGGCTCTCTATCTCATAAAGTCTCTTTGCCACTTCACACAATTAGCTGTAGAGAGGTTATAAAGGGACTGAAGGGGATGAGAATCATAGGCTTTCCATTTTTTGATAAACTGTCCAAGGATGCATTGATAGGTACTGCTACCAATCAAAAACTATTAGCATGCAGAAACGCTTTACAAACTGGTTTATTATGCTCAGAAAATAGACCCATCATATGCAAAATACAGTGGACTGTGCAAGGAAGTCTAGAGCTACAGTATATAGATTTTGGTTACATAGGCAGGATGGGTACAAAGGAATTTTACAGAAGGCAGAAGGGGAAGGTAAAGATTTACACAGCAAAGAACAGACAGCAGAATGGGAAGATTTGTATCAAGTTAAAACTGGTCAGTAAACCCTGAGAGCAGTTAGGTGATTCAGCTGATAGAGCACTGGGGCTAGCGTCAGGAAGACTTCAGTTCAAAACCAGCCTTAGACACTTACTACCTCTATGACCCTAGGCAAGTCACTTAACCTCTGTTTGCCTTGATCTACTAGAGAAGGAAATGGCAAACCACTCCAATGTCCTGGACAGGATGGTCCACAGGGTCACAGAGGATATAACTGAATCACAACACTGGGGAGATAGCTGGAATATGCAGACTAACCATTAATACTGGAACTAATAGTTATGTATTTGACATGCTCATCTTAGGTAAATAGAGATAATAAAGCAGAGTTAGAAATTTGCTTACCACTAACTAATCAGCTAAGCTAAAGTTTGAAGTCTTGGACAAATTCTGCAAGCTCTAGTTAGTCATGTGACCTGCTATTTTAAGCAAATAGTGGTAGTAAAGCCAATCTAGAAACAGAATATGGTGGTGGTTGTTTTTCTAGGGTTCTGTTTTCCAACTGACTTTTGGGGAACATGTGGCAGAAAAGCAATATCCATCGAAAGTTATTTTTTATTCTATGTTTAGCACAATAGAGAATTTAGGGCAATTGAAATCTGCTGACAAGGAGGCAGCCCTCTCCCCTCCCTCCTCCTATATTGGCTTTGCCTGTAGTCAGCACAGAAAAGCAGGGAGATGCAAGACTGCGTGGCTAGTGTTTTCCAGGATGCCTGATGTGCTGTGGCTGTGGAGTCACTATTCCCGAAGAAAGACGAGAGCTGACATCTTTTTGTGGTGGAATGGTGCCGCTTTGGAGATGAGATGTTTTTGGATGGGACACCCTGAGTGCTTTGCTTTGTACACCCTCATGTTGTATATGTCCCTGCAGAATTCTCATGGACTGGGTTGTCCTATGAATAGCATGCTGGTCCTGGGCAGGTGCAGGAGAGCACAGAAGAGCCTGGACAGTGATGAATTTGTGTCACAAGGTCAGGAACAGCAGCCGCAGCTTTGACATCTTCAGGGCTCCCCACTCCCCCAACGCCATTCTCTTGTTAGAGGTCATGAGAGCCTAGCACTAAGACTCCAAACATGATAATATGATGTCAAATACCTGTAGGAGTGTAGGAAAACTGGATCAATGAAATCAATCACGTGACTATTTCTGTCAGGCTATTTGCCATTATGTAGCCAAAATGATGAGCTGAATTTTTAGTTGTTGTCTGTCATATGTGATACTTTCTTGACAAAATGTTGCCTCTCAAAATTATGACCTCCCTGCCCCCAGAACCTTGTGTGAGAATGTTGGGGTTCCTGTAGTATTCATTTTAAAAATGTGGCTAAAAATGTAATAGAGACATATTTCTGACTAGTTAAATAATTTCATATGACATTTAAATCCTATCTCCTATTAAAATACACTAAATGTGAGAATGTCTTTTTGATAAGAATAAAGTCTTTATTTTGTCTTTGTTTCAGTTTAGATATTTTTACAAGGATTTTTTTTTGTTGTTGTCTTTTACTTTTTGCTTTTTTGGAGGGGGAAGGCAGGGCAATTGGGGTTAAGTGACTTGCCCAAGGTCACATGGTAGTTTTTTGTGTTAAATGTCTGAGACTGCATTTGTATTCTGGTCCTCCTGACTCAAGGGCAGGTGCTCTCTTCACTGCGCCACCTAGCAGCCCCAAGGATTTTTTTTTTTTTCAAAAGAAAGAGTAAGAAAAGTTATGAAGTACAGAAAGGTTTGTTTTCTGATGATCTCCAATCCAGTACCCTCTGCCTCTTCTAACCAGAAGTAGGTTTTATGGCTTGCGTTTTAGGGTTCTAACTGAAATAATCTTAATCATAGTAGTCATTTGAAATTTGTTCATTTAAAATTGTTCACTGACTCCCTACTGTGTGCAAGGCACTGAGCTAGGTGCCAGGCAATACAAAAATGAATCAGACTTGGTCTAGTTTTGCCCCAAGGATATTTACAGTCTGAGCTTTAGTGCCATGGTCACCGTTCTTAAAGGGAGTATAAAGGACAGTGATTACAAACTCCCCTTTTATGGGATTGATTCAGATCCCTCCTTTAGCACTTTACAAAGGCTTTTAGTAAGGTCACTGAATTTTATTTACCTTCATTTTTAATCTGGGGTAATTTCTCCTCAATATTTATCAACAGGCTAGAGTACAAGAAGATGTTCCATTCTTCCTCTGGTAAACATTCTGTACTATTTAGGATTTGAGATCCATCACAATTATTTTGCAGGATTAAGGTGCAAAGCCGGAAGGAGAAGCAAAGTTTGTTTTCGTTAAACAGTGCGGAAGAGACGACCTGGTGGGAAAAGGTGATTGTAGGACCAACAGAGACAACAAAAGGCATTTGAAAAATTTGTGCACACGAAGACTCTTACCTTATAAATGCTTTCTGTTAATACCTCAACTAAATCTGCAATATAATTATTAAAGAGATCTCTGTCCTTCAGAGGGTCAGGCTTATTATTTCGGTACTTTTGCAGTTTCTGAAACACCTGTACTTTTCTTAAAACAGCAGCAAAATGAGATCCTTTTTGAACGTGATCACTCTTGTAGGTTACAGACATCACAAACATCTCCCGGAACCAGTCCAGAGAAAATTGGTACATATAGTTGATTTGTGCCAGATCTGCTACTAAAAAATACAGCAAGGCGCCCCGCGTTGCAATGGGAAGATAGTTTTTACGGGTCATCTGAAATTCATTTTCAGTTTTTTTTGATGCCTTGATGCGTTCTGAAATTTCTGTGGATGTCATTTTGGATTTTTGTAAATTTTCTATAATGGCTTCATCATCTAATATACACCCTAAAGGAAAACAAAAAGTTGATTTCAGTGAAAATCATGGTTTTATTAGGTTGTTTTCTCTTTCTGTGATTTTCATGTAGGAATTTTTGTATTAATTAAAAAATACATCTTTTTGTTCATACCTTTTGCTTTTACATCACCTAAATTTCTCCAAGTATCTCTTGACTTCTTCCCATAGAACAAATCACCCCATATAACAAATAGTATTTTAAAGCAGAAGAAAAAGAAAAAAAAAACCTTTGGCAAAACTGATCAGTAGATTGAAAAAAAATCTAAAAGTATTTGCAAGTCTGCAAAGGGGAAGGAGAAATATTTTCTCATGTATATTCCTTAGGGTTATGCTTATTCTTTGTAATTCTGTTACATTCAGTTTTAAAAAATGTTTTTACTGATATCTTTTTCATATTACCATAATTTCCCCTAGTATTTTTCCTCTTCCCAGAGATTCACCCTATAAAATAATAATAGTTTTAAAAGACCCCAAAGGAAAAAGAAAAAAAAATGAGCGAAATTAATCAATACAACAACAAAAAAGTGAAAATATGGGTAATGTACCATACTCATGGACTTCCCACTTCTGCAAAGGGATAAGGTGGGAATATCTTCTCATCTGTCTTTTTTTGTAGCCATGTTTGTACTTTTTATTTCTGCAACATTCACTTGTGATTTTTAATAGTTAACATTGTTGTAGTCAGTGTATGTATTATTTTCTTGCCTCTGCTTACTTTACTCTGCAACAATTCATATAGATCTTTCATGCTTCTCTGTATTCATCATATTTGCTATTTCTTACAGTTCTATGATATGCCATTATATCTTTTTATATGTCCAGTAGTTAGCATAGTGGCTGGCACATAGTATGCACAAACAAAATCACTACAGCAAAAATTAGAAGAAAAGCAGGAAACTTGGAAAAAAATTTAGAGCAAATTTCTCTGATATTTCTCAAATATAGAGAACTGATGCCTAACAAGTTGTAGTATATGATTATAATGAAATATTATTGTGCTATAAAAAAATGATGAGCAGGCTGATTTCAGAAAAACCTGGAAGGACTTACATGAACTGATGCAAAGCAAATTGAACAGAGCCAGGAGAACATTGTACCCAGTAACAGCAATAAAATATGATGATCAACTGTGAATGACAGCTGTTTTCAGCAATACAATGATCCAATGATCAGACGATTCATGATGAAAAATGTTATCTACCTCTAGAGAAAGAAATGATGTAGTTTGAATGCAGATTAAGGTAACTATTCCCCATTTCTGAATTTTCTTTTTTGTGTTTTTTTTCCCTTTGAGCCCATGTCTTCTTTCACAACATGACTAATATAGTAATATGTTTTGTATGTTGAACATACACAACCTATATCAAATTGCTTACCATTTCATTGAGGGGGAGGTGGAGAGAGATAAAATTTGGAACTCAAAATTTATTTAAAAAATCAATGTTAAAATTGTCTTTACATCTAACTGGGGAAAATAAAAGATTATTATATAGACTCTTCCCAGCTCCACTAAAGATGCATTAGTGTATCTATCTTTCTACAACCCTTTTAATATTGCTTATTTCTATCTTTTAACATATTTTCCAAAGATGGTTGGCTGGGTATGAGGTTTAACTTTAGGGTTTATTTTTTCTGTTATTATTAGTGGTGTGGAGCATTCTTTCAAATGGTTGTTAAAAGTTTATAATTCTCATTAATCTATTGAGGATTGGCTTTTAGTTGTGTGTGTATATGTGTGTGCATGTGCATATATGTAGATGTGTGTTATAGATCTTAGACATGAGGCCCTTTTCTCAGAAATTTGACATAAATATTTTAATTCATAGATTATGAACTCATTTAGCTGATCTGGAGGTCATACTCTCTTCTGTTATTAATACTTTCTCTGTGGGTTTATCTGCTTATGTTCAAGATCTTTCGCTGAGTTTTCTTTCACTAGAGATATTTCATAATTTGAGTCTTATTTCCTTATATTCCCTTATTGCTCACTTTCTGTCTTTTTCCCCATTTGAGGAGAGTTTCCTTAGGAACTATACAGTTTTCTCCCATGCTGGGAAATATTAGTTTTACTGGCCTTGGTGTTTGTCCCAAGTGACTTCTGCAGGGTGGGACTTCTGCAGGGTGGGGTAGAAATGGCCCCAAGTGGCTACCAGTCTACTTTCTCTGAGATCTAGTGTGGCACCACATGCCTCACACATGCCTTATGCATGGCAAACATGTTTAGTGTCCTGTTCCAGTTCCCACCATTCCTCAGTTTTCTACTGAAGTGTTATTTTAGCACAGAGCATTGCCATACTGTGGTTCCAGCCAAAGCCAGGTCCAATCTTTTCGTTTTCCATGGCACTGGGAAGACATGATTGGGGTAGTGGTGGTAGTGGTGGTGAGGGTGGCATAGTTGAGTTCTGTTTTGAGTCTATGGGTTAACTTATGCTGCCCTGGTAGAGCATGGAGGCTGGTGATGGAGGAAGTGCTGAATAAGATCATTAGGGATTAGGTATTAATTTTCTTTGCTTTTAGTTTTATCTCTTTAGGGTTCTTGGTGTCTTAAAACATGGAGATACTTCAAATCACTTCATGTCCTGTGAATAATTCCTATTTTGAAAAGCTTTGAGAGGTAGTGAGGATTGGAAAAAGTGACAAGTCCATTTTATTGGTCATATGCATATGTCCTGGAACTCTAACCTGTGTATTTTCACTGGTTCCCTCCAATACCTGGAATTCTTTCCTTTCCAACCCAAAATAACCTATCTAATAAAACTGAACATATCCTCTACTGAGGAAAGATTAAAAAAATTAGCTAAGAGTCTACTAGACATTAATGAAGAGAGCAGATTTAGCATAGGTCTTTGAAATACAGGCTAAACACAGGAAGGAAATAAAAATAAAAATAATATCTTTAAAATATTAAATAAATCTTAAGATGCAAAGGATTTGCAATCTACAGGGACAAAAAAGGGTTTTATTTCTTTGAGGCTCTAACTTATGGGATGGACATTCATGAAAACAATAATTAATTAGGAATTGACCATGAAGATTATGAAAGCATGGAGAAAAATTAAGGACATATGTGTTATTTTATTTTTGTTCTCAATCAATGTCAAAGGGGTCAGAAGAAAAAGGCAGGTTTGGGAAATGAACAGCTGGTTAAGAAGATGGTGACTAGGAAAGGAATTTGGATTTATGGACCACAGCTTAAATATAGGGGATGGAGTGCAACTAATACACCCAGAATCCAGGTGCATTGATTAATTAGTTACTTTAATTAATTAGTTAATACAGCCTGGACCATTACTACTGAATGTGGCTGACCTAGCTGCTCTATTACTGGGCAGCTGCTCTTCCCAGACTGGACGAGGCAGGGTGTTTAGCCACCGGACTTGAGAGAGGGCATCTTTGCTGGACAGATTGATGGGGGTAGTCTCAAGCTTGCTCTTTTTTTGAGTATCTACAATCTTTTCCCACATTAAGCCATTGGCTCTGTTGGATGGTAGAGTGTTCTAATCAATTGTAGCATCACCATGATTTCTTTCAGCTGGAATGTGATGATACTCTTTTAGGCAGGGCAATGAGGCTTAGCTTAGGATATATAGAAGCTTCTTTTCTTTGAGTCCCTTAGAGCCTTAGCTCTAATTCCAAGAAGTTGGGAGAAGCTTATATGTTGCCTTAGAGCAGGGCGTGGCACACTAAAGGCTTCAGGACAAATCCAGCCTGCTGCCTGATTTTTTTTAAATTTATTTTTAAATAGTCTGCCAGCTGGGGTGTATAGGTGCTCAGGAAAGACTAGTACCTTTGGTGTGAAGGCTGCTGAATCCTTTTTGGTGTTGCTTTCCATCTTTGGTGTTCACCTGATTCACCCAACTCTCACCTGTGGCTCCAAGAAGGTATAGCATCTGCAGTGGCCACACTCCAGTAAACCATTTTAGCAGATGTGCTAAAACAGATTGAGGGTAACCAAGGGGTCTCAAAGTCCTTAGTCCAGGGATGTATACATAGATAATGTGGCTGATGCATGCACTGCTAGCTCTGGCTAGTGTTTGGGAGGCTCCAAAGGAAAGCATGAAAGAGATGAGGTATTATCAGGTTGCCTACTGAATTGAAGGTCTATAGAACTGTTGTGCTGACCTCATTGTTGTATGCCTGTGAAATCTGGATAGTCTACTAGTGCCATGCCAGGAAACAGAATCACTTCCATCCAAATTGTCACAAGATTCTGTAGATGACCTGGCAAAATAAGGTACTGGACACTGAGGTCCTTTCTTAAGCTGAACTGCCAAGCGTTCAAACTATTGTAGAGAGCATGATTCTGAGGGACTGGCCACATTATTTGAATGCCAAATGTTTGTTTGCCTAAAAGACTATTTTATAGAGAATTCACATATGACAAGGGCTCACATGGAGATCAGAAGAAGAGATACAAAGACAGTTTCAAGTTCTCTCTGAAGAACTTTGGAATCAATTGTGAGACAGAGACAGCATAGCATGTCTACATCAAAGAAAGTATTGTGCTCTATGAGCAAAGCAGAATTGTAGTAGGTCAAAAGAAATGTGAGATGTGAAAATTTGGAGATCAGAGTGGTGGTTGCTGCATGTTAGGGTGGCTCTGGCAACTTCTTAAAATAGACAACAAAGAATTTTCCCACATTGATCGACTCTTCCTTTCGCGAAAAATTTCTCTGTAGCTTGTGATCTTGTTTGGCAGCATTTTACCCACAGTAGAACTTCTTTCAAAATTGGAGTCAGTCCTCTCAAACCTGGCTGCTGCTTTATCAACTAAATTTACGGAATATTCTTCAATATTGCCATGTCTCAGGGAATAGAGAAGCTTGAGGAGAAGAGAGATGGGAGAGTGGCCAGTTCGTGGAACAATCAGAACACACATCACATTTATCCATTAAGTTTTCTGTCTCATATGGGTGTGGTCTGTGGCATCCCAAAATAATTACAATAGTAGCATCAAAGGTCACTGATCACAGAGCATAAGAACAGTAGAATAATAATGAAAAGATTGAAATATTGGAAGAATTACCAAAATGTGACACAGAGCCATGATGTGAGCACATACTGTTGGAAAAATGGCACCAATACGTTTGCTTGACCCAGGGTTGCCACAAACCTTCAATTTGTAAAACAAACAAACAAAAATCATAATATCTACTAAGTGCAATAAAATTAAGTATGCCTGTAGTTGCTACAGAGACCACATGTGACCTTCTCGTCACTTTGCTCCACTGTGCACCACTCTATCATACTGCTGACCTTCAATTGAGTTTTTATTACCAGTACATACTCATTATTCCAGAACAAGAAAAGGAGAAAGAAAAGTTCAGTGATGATTTTTTTTTAGCTAAAATGTTGATTTTTTTTTCTGAAGGAGAACTGCCCTCAACTGCTAATTTTGAACACTGTATGGCTTTGAAAATTAACTTTTGCTCAGATTTGATAATGTTTCTTAATGAATTCAACTTCATATTCTGAGGCAAAAAACGCTTATGTGCAAAACTTATTCTGTGGAAAAGTCAATTCTGTGATAATTAATGCTGTTCAAACCACAAGTCATGCCAAGCTACCTTATACACGTCCCATGCTGTCAACATTTAAAATGAGAAACAATCTTCATTCCCATACAAATTTGCACTGGGTATATTTTCTGAGCACAAACTACACAGAATTTTTTGGACTTTGATACAAGCACAAAGAAATGTCCATATT
This sequence comes from Pseudochirops corinnae, assembly GCA_028646515.1. NCBI lineage: Eukaryota > Metazoa > Chordata > Mammalia > Diprotodontia > Pseudocheiridae > Pseudochirops > Pseudochirops corinnae. The sequence goes on from CM053586.1 coordinate 263,250,632, forward strand.
TCAAAACTGATTTAACTGTGCCATCAGGGAGCTTCCACCTCACCTTCAATTATTAGTGATTAATTTGCAATGGAATGACATACTAAAAGGCAAATATCAAGAGAAGAATCTAACATAATTCTATAAATGTTTTCTAAGCAATAAATATGCTCTATTAAAATCGTATGCCTATGGACTGATAGTAGTATCTGGCAGTACCTATCTGCGAAAAGACATTTTCAAAGATGAAATATATAAAATTCTTATTACAGATGGGCATTAACAGATGAACATCTGCAATCTATTTTGATGATGGGGAACACTCATTTTGAGCCCTAATTAAGTGAAATGTTATCCTTCCCAAAGAAGTCCATTTTCCCATTAGTAGACTTGCATTATAGAAATTGTACTCAATTATTATTGCTATAGTTTAAATTTTATCAATAAAAATTTTGTGGAAATTTGTTTTTTTTCTTCTTCTTACATAGGTACCTTTACTGTCTGCCCTTTATAGAAAAAGGTGCAGACTCCTGCCAGGGAGACCTCACTCATTTTCGCTTTCCTTCCTCCTTTGGAAATGACTAGGGACAAAGGTATGGATGCAGTCTATGCCTCAAGGGTACATTCGCTGGATTGCTGGCCGCCATAGTTAATTAAGATGCTTCAGGCTCCCGCCCTTTCTAGGGCTAGGAATGCCTAATTTGCTCTGTGAGGGCTTTCCCCTTGACCTCTCAATCCCTCCTTTCACTACTCTTCCCTGCATTGATAAGAGTTTTCTCATTCAAGTTTCCAGCATCAATAAAATCCCTATCTTTAGATATGTCATATTGCTCCCAACACAGTTTTAAAATATGAAAAATGAAATATATAGGAAACCAACTATATTGAAATGAAAATGTGTTTGTTTTCCCTGTTCAAGTTCATGGTCTTCTTGAAATCTATCCACAAACCCTTTGGAGGTTCATGGATCTCAGGCTAAGAACCCCTACTTTAGTGATTTTTAATTCTATCTTCATAGGTGTCAGATCTCTCTTAATTTTAAATTTTATTAACAACATGACTAATATGGAAATAGGCTTTATCTGATTGTACAGTTATCCCTTCCTCATCACAGGGGTCAAGGGTGCCTCTCCCACCCCTACCCCATGATGTGGAAAATCCACGTAAATTTTTTTGGCCTTCCCTTCGTACCACAGAAGAAGTCTGAATTTTTTCTTTTTCTTTTATGGGGTCTTTACAGTCCCTTATTGTAAAATCTGGGTTGATATGATACAATATTATACATATATTTTATGCATTTCTGAGTTTCTAAACGTTTTCTATGTTGTCGGCTGGCCTTCATGCGTCATCTGTGGCTTCTGCAAAACTTCCAAAAAATTCTCAATTAATTTCTTATGCCAACCCATAATATGTTGAAATTGTGATGAGGAAAGCTGTGATATGGAAGGGATAATTGTACATATGTGTGTGTATGTATGTACACACACACATATATAACCTATATCAAATTGCTTACTGTCTTGGAGGCGAGGTGAGGAAAAAAATTTGGAAATAAAAATTTTATTGAAAATAGAATGTCAAAATTGTCTTTACATGTAATTAGAAAAAATAAAATACTATTAAAAATTAAATTCATTTTATTAGTCATTCTGAAGGGTATTTTGATACATTCATTTTTGCTTTGGGGGCCTTTTTTTTCCTTTTCAATTTTATTCATAGTATTGGAGCTTTTTGGGATTCGTCTACTCAGTTTTTCAGTCTTTTCTCTGTGAAGCAATTTTTCTTGTGAGGGTTTTAGTTTTTAGTTCATTGTTTTTACTCATTTGATGCATTTGTTGCTACTTTGGGGGTAAGGCAGGGGAGGTAGGCTCAAACATTACCACTTGCTCTGCCATCCTGATCCTTTCTTCTTTCCCATTATTTTTATGGTGTGATGCTACTCGTACTCATTGTATCAAGTCTCAGAATGCTGTAGAGCAGTGGTTCTCAACCTTCCTAATGCCGACCCTTTAATACTCGTATGTGGCAGTATCCGCATGTGGGCGGACCCACCTGGAGATGGATAGAGGAGTGATGTCTTGGTTCCTAAGATCACTGGAAATATGTGTTTTCTGATGGTCTTAGGCGACCCCTGTGACCCCTGTGAAAGGGTTGTTTGACCCCCAAAGGGGTTGCGACCCACAGGTTGAGAACCATTGCTATAGAGGCTTCTAAATGAGATTCACAGCCACTCAAAAGGATTTGGCTTAACAATCCCCACGGCACTAATTAAGCAGATGAAGAGAATAGAGAATATCTATCACTCAGAGCATATGCAGTTACCTCGACAAATTTTTGGACTGGTCCATCAGTACTTATGATATATTGTGGATATTAATTACCCTGCAGATGACCAATATGCTGGGCCCAGGACCAAATAGAACACAAAGAGAATGGATTGCTTTTGTAAAACTGCAGAGTATTTTCAATAATCACAAGTTTCTCCTTGAAATAAAAATACATCTGCTTAATACGAATTTTCTTCCAGGAATTTATATGACTGCGAATCATGAAAGAATATGATTTCCAAATAATCAAAATTACAGGTAACCCAAAGGGTAATGGAGAGAGACCATGGTGGTTATAAAAAGCATACTATCAATGTTGAATTTATATGCAAAAAGGAGCATTAGAGGTTTCATCAAAGAGATGCATTTGCAGAAAGGGGAATACAGGTCATGCACCAAAAGAGAGGCATAACAGAAGAATTGCCCTTATGTAGCACTAAAAGAACTAAAGGAAGGTTCTGAGCATGTAGGGGGGACCCCATGGAGGATTTAGAGGAGGATATGGACAGGCGTTACACAGGATGAGAATGTGAGTACCTCATTGGACAGAGTGCCCACAAAGTACTGAAGAAACATCAGTAACATTTTGGATGGACTGTCATCAATACAAAAAGGAGTCTCTCTATTCTGAGGTGGTACACAATTAGATATTCTTTGTGGTGGATTTAGGGACACATTCATCATGCACTAGTAATTTGGGAATTGAAACATTGAGTAATTTGGAGATGAATCCAGAAGACAGTGACATTTCCTGAGAGATCTGAGTCTTTTTTGAGACTCTTGAATTGTTAACTCTTCCCCGTGGGAACTGGGGATGGCTGAAGAGGTTAGAGATACTTACTGACTACTGGTGGACTAATTCATCAATATGCTTATTAACAAATCCAGGGAGCGGTGGTAGGAATATCAAGGGGACAAGGGAAGCAATGTACATTAGTGGAAGAAGTACAGAACTTGGGGTTAGAATAGACATACATGTGAATGCTGCCTCTGACATCACATACCTCTGTGATTCTGGTCAAGTCACTTACCCAAAATCTCAATCTTGGTTTTCTCATCTCTGAAATTGTATTACTATCTGTAGTTTCTCTCTTATTAGGTGGTTGTGAGGAATAAATGAGATAAAGTAGGGGAAGTATTTTGCAGATCTCAGAACACTACACAAATGTCTGTTATTCTTGATGGGTTTATTGGAATTTCAAATAATATTTGTGAAAAAGGTTTTCTAGGCGTTGAGTAGAGAGCTTAAGCAGCTACTTTTAAGAGATTAGGATTTGGGTAGTTCACTCTGAAACAACATTCTGGGAATCAAGTTGCTAAATAAGGGAGATGGGGTCATAGAGAATATCACTGTGAGAGCCACTTAATCTAGTCATAAAGGGGTTTTCCCCCGAAAGTCTCAAAGAGGTCCAAAGGGATGGAAAGGATGGCAAGCTTGGCTCATAATGTGTGAGACACTAGCCCAGACACATATGAGGGGCATGTAGTTTTCTAGCCCTGCCTCTGATATCCCATTGCCTAAAGGGGATCTCAGGAAATAAGGCAAGAGTGAAAGATACTAGTATGATTGAGACCAATGGCCAATAGTATATTTAAAAAGAGGGAGGGAGCTAGACCTTAGGTGGTTTCATGTGTTTGAAGATAGGTGACTTCGTTCAGGAAGAATTCAATTCAACAGGAGTCTGTTACACCTACTATGTGCAAAGCACTATGTGAAGGTTGGGGATATGAAGACAAAGATGAAATGGTCCCTAACTTTAAGGAATTTACACTAGAAAATCTGTTTTAAGCTTTCTTTGTGGTCAGACTTAAGAGAGAAACTATGAGGACTGGGTGTCTCATTTAGATGCCTCAGAGATTCCTAAATTCTTCTTGATTCCTCAGAACATGGTATGGTGGGAGCAAGGAGTTAAGTAGCAAAAACAATTTGTGGTGGCCTTATGTAACAGGTTGGGGCAGCTAGATGGCTCAGTGGATAGAGCCCTGGGCCTGGAATCAGAAAGACCTGAGTTCAAATTCAGCCTAAGACACTACTAGCTGTGTGACCTTGGGCAAGTCACTTAATTCTGTTTTTCTCAGTTGCCTCATCTATAAAATGAACTAGAGAAAGAAATGGCAAACTACTCCAGAATCTTTGCCAAGAAAACCCCATGGACAGCATTGGCATTCTATATTCCACAGGGTTACGAAAAGTTGGATATGACTGAACAAAATAGCAACAATGCAACAGACAAATCAAATCTACCCCTTTGCTGTAATTAGAAAGAACCTTGCTTGTTTTGGCCTTGCCAGTATAATATACATTCCCGTATGAATTGTCTAAATAAATAGTGTTATTTGACATCTGGCCTAACTCTTTGTGAAGGAGGAGAAATAAGGGCTGTATCTGTACCTTTAACATTCTAGTTTTGGGGGTGGAGGATGGAAGGAACAGGGAGGCCCCACAAGGGCCTTGGGAACTGGGCTCTCTCTGAGTGTTTGACAGTGGTATCAGACAGGAATCTTACTTATCCACTTCCCTCAAGTATTGGTAATGTAGGTTATGATAGGGGAGGATAGACCTTAGTTTATACTCATCAACTTTGTTCCTTCCCACCAAACTCTAGTTACACAAATACCATCACAAATAGTGAATGTTGGATTACCTCGTTTATCCAACCAAAATAACAGATTAGAATATAATGAAGACTATCCAGGAGTAAAGAGCAAGACAAGTCCTTATCTTAAACCAGGAGAGGAGCCAGTCTCACCCCGAGGAGGTTCATTTGTAGCAGTCTCTAGAATTTCAAGCAAATTCAGGAACATAATGGAGCTGGCTCTATGTGTGTGTGTGTGTGTAAATATGTATGTATACATATATACATACATATATATATGTATATGTATATATTTGCCATTCCAAAGTCTTTCTCCCTTTCTACCCCGACCCTGGAGTGTCAGTTGTCCAGGTTTCTTCCAGAGGCATCTAAACTAATTCAGGAAATCTCTGTAGGTTGCAGCACTATGCTCGACATTCTCTCTGTCAATCAGGAGTCACATTCAACTTCCTCCATAGCACATAGCACAGGCATATTTTCCTCCCTCCCCTCTGGTTCTTTTCTCCTTAGGTGGGATCTGGGTTACATAATTTTGGAATGGATAGCCTCATTTTTTGCTAGCATAAATGCTCAAAGAACATAGGAAGAAACAACATAGGATTCTGAAATGGTGGCTTAGTAGGATTCACTGTATACTATCAGGACAGGGGGCATCTCCTGGAAGGCCACAGGAATGCCAAACCAACACAGACCAGGTCCTGGGAAGGATAGGGCTGAGTTTATTATGGGGGCAGTGTTTGATGGTTATTGGGGCCACTGGGGAGCAAGTTGCCAATGATACTTCAGTTGAACCCACATTGATCTCAGAATTTCTTTATGCATCCTTAGGACAGAAAGCTCATTAGGAAGAGAGAAGGGGAGCAAATTCCACCTTCCCCAGAAATGTGGGGTGGGTGAGAAGGAAGTATACCTTCCTGCCCCCTTCCATTGTATCATCCTGGGCAGAGACCTAATCCCTAAGGGCTAGTTGTGGTTCTTTCATTTCTGGGTTCAGCTTCTGATCCCCAGCCTTCTTTTTTCACCATGACACAGCCACCTTCTTTGAAGATCACGCTGCCCCTGTGACCTTTTCCTGGGCTGGGTCACTTCTTCCCAGAACCTCTATTTTAATGAAGGTGCCCAGGCCAGCCCTGTTCAGTTCTCCATTCCTCTTTAGGCTCTGCTCCCAACTCTGAAGACTTCTTTGTCCTTCAGATTTTCAGTTTATTTTTATGTATTGTCTTCCTCTAATAAAATGTAAGATCCCTGAAGGCAGGCAGGGATTGTCTTTCTTTTTTCTTATATTCCTATTTCCAACACTTAGCACAGGGCCTCATACAAAGTAAGTGCTTCATAAATGCTTATCAACTTGACTTTATTTGGTAAAAATGGGACTAGTAGATCTATAGGATTCATTCCAGTTCCAAAACTCTATGATTCTATGCTTGCTTTGCTCTTCTAGCAAAGGGCAATGATGATAATAGTAACAATAATAACGACTAACGTTTACATACCACTTACGATACACCAGGCACTGTGCCCAGCACTTTACAATGATTGTCTCTTTAGATCCTCGAAACAACTCTGGAAGGTAGCGCTATTATTATTCATATAGTATCTAATATTCCAGACACTTTACAAATACTGAACACTACAAATTTTATCTCACTTTATCCTCATAATAATCCTAGTAGGCAGATGCTATTAAAATCTCCATTTTACAAATAAACTGTGGCAAAATGAGATTAATTGACTTGCCTAGGGACACACAGCTAGTAAGCTTTTGAGACTGGATTTGAACTCAGGTCTTCCTAACTCTAGGCCTGGAGCTCTAACCCCTGGACCATCTAGCTGCTTCCAGCTCAGAACTCCAAGAGGGGCTTCAAAGCTACTGAGGAAACTTGGAAACAACAAAACTAGGGCAATGGTCACTATCTATCTATCTATCTATCTATCTATCTATCTATCTATCTAATATGTATGGATGTATGTGTATATATATGTATATATATGTATGTCTGTATGTCTGTATATATGTATATTCACATATATTAATTAGCTTAGCTACTTTTAAAACTAAATCTACCACACTTTGCCAAAAATACAGAAAGTGATATCCCCAGTTTTTTTTTCCTATCTTGTCTCTAAATGTTCAAGGCCCTCTTAATTCCTGAAAATTTCTGGCCTTACCTTTTGATTTTTGCAATAAACTCAATGATTTTTCCTCTAGTTCTCGGAGGGTTAAAAGGTCGGAAGTAATGTTCTCTAACAACTGGTAACGCTGGTCCTCTAGGTGAGGGACTTCATGAACCACGACAGTGGACAAGAGCTGGTCCTGCAACCCTTGGAATGTCACCGTGAAGTTGATCATGGTAACATAATTATAAACTGATGGAAGAAAATGTGGGTTGCCTAATTCTGTTGTTACATATAACCTGGAATACACAAAGGGCATTTAAGTTGTATGCTGAACATAGAGAGACATAACAAAACTATTTTTTTTTCTGTAAATATCTTAATTAGAAAAAAAATCATGATTAGCTTTTAATTTGTCTTGTAGAAGAATAATTTCACAACAGATATTTGGATGAATAAATGACTGAACGAATCTGCCTTTTAGGCTGATCATGAAACTCAAAACTGTCCATCCACAGTGTGTATGTATAGAAAGCCACACATTGTAATAGATGCTGGATTCAGCGTTAGCATACTTTAAAAATTTACTCAATCGAATTTTTAGGCTGCCCACAGCCTGAGCATGTGTGGTTGGATGGCATTTCTCTATAATTAACATTTTTCACACCTTGAACAAAATGAACTTTTGTGCCCCTCAATCCTCTGAGAATATGTCCAACTTGTTGCCCGTTATTTCGGTAATCCAAAGTAATTTATAATTTGACCCAGAGGTGACAATAAAGTAGGCTGTGAGGAATTAGCACACCGTTGGCCTGACTTTGAATACTGATGTTAAAGAAAGCTACACCTTTATTATGAAATGAAATAGTCACGACGCAGTATGAGAGTTTCACAATATTTTCATCTGCTCTGGGATATAGAATAAAGTTTGTTATTAATTAAGTTGTTTTTCACTTGTGTTGGAATATCTCTGACACCTTTCGGGGTTTTCTTGGCAAAGATACCAGAGTGTTTTGCCATTTCCTCCTCCAGCTCATTTTACAGATGAGAAAACTGAGGCAAACAGGGTTAAGCTACTTGCCCAGGGTCACACAACTGGTAAGTGTCTGAGGCCACATTTGAACTCGGGAAAATGAGTCTTCCTGACTCCAAGCCTGGCATTCTATCCATCGAGCCACCTATCTGCCCCAAAGTAAAACTAGTCTGAAATTATTTCATTATTTGTATAGACAACATCATTAGTCTTGACATGATAATAGACATGTCAAAATATTGTGGTGGACCATTACTAAATTAAATACCTTACTGAAAAAAACAATTTTTTTTCTTGTAATTGTATCGCAAAACATAGTCATCAGTGAGATTATGAAAGAGAAGCAGTGTGATACGATGGAACTCATGAAGGAATTGGAGTTGAGACATGAGTTTGAATTCTGCCTCAGATACTTAACTGGTCACATGGCTGATCATTGGCATTTATCCCCTTAGTTTCCTCATCTGTGAGAAGGGGATCACGATAATGACACTCCCTCGCTCCCAGGGTTATTTTGGAGAAAACACTTTTACAAACTTTAAAGAACTATATAAATGATCACTGTTACTGTAGCAAGATGTTAGGAGATGGGGAGAACATGAATATGGGGTAGACTTTATATAGCTAAAACGACTGATTTTTAAAATAATTGCTTTAAAGATAGATTGCTCTGTTTAAAGATAACTTGTTCTAAAGGTATAGAATGCTGGTCTCAGCACTGACTGATGGTTGTTGGCAATGTAGATAAAAATCATTCAAAAGGCAAACTCTCATTTTCCCAGAAGTGGAAGCTTCTGTGTTAAGCTGAAACATATGGGCATGAGTTTAATCACCGAACTTTTCTCTAACAATTAAGTGATATCTTTTTAAAGTGGAATAGGAGGCAGAGTACCTAAAGTTGTTGTTGTATTCAATCTCATTTTCGTCAATTTTGACAAAAGGTTGTCCTCTTTTCTGATAGATGTCCCTTTTTAAGATAGATTTTAAACTCGGATCTAATGTTTCAGGAAGATTCTGTAAAAAAAAAACCCAAGCAGAAGTAACTTACAAAACTGATATCACAAGGAACAAATATGTCAATAGAACATGACGTTTTTATTAATTTATTTTTTACTTTTTCTAGCTTGTCATATTAAAAATGTATTTCAACGAGTTTGGCTCAGGAAAAGCAATTAGAATAAGACTAAAGAGCCTCACTTTATAGGCTATTCTGAGGAGATTAACACTTCAAATGCAACAAACTGGGTTAAACTCCTTTTTTTCTAATGTGTATTTTCCTCCCCATCGAAGTTACACCTCCCATCTTATTTAACAGCACCCAGTACATCATCAGTAGCCGTGAGATATCTGTGAACAGTGTTGGGTAAGGCATTGTTGTCCAAATACCTTTAAAAGAACACATCCTCCAGTTTTCATGGCATTTTCAATTACTTTAACATAATTAGTTTCACCAACATTAAGTTCCTGCAGTCTACCACCTTCCATCTGACGCAGCCAATTGTAGGCTTGTTTATGCGGATCAATGAGCAGAGGCCACAATAGTCCATTCTTAACCAAGATGGCATTTTCTGTTGAATACTGACCAAGGGGCAAACCTTGATTATGCCACTGGCGCATCTAGAATGAAAATATTAGCATTTTCAATACGTTACAAACTTTTTTCATAATGTTTAGAATTCTTCATATAGAGCAGCGGTTCTCAACCTGTGGGTTGCAACCCCTTTGGGGGTCGAACTACCCTTTCACAGGGGTCGCCTAAGACAATCGGAAAACACATATTTCTGATGATCTTAGGAACTGAGACACCGCTCCTCTATAGGTCTCCAGGTGGCTCCGCCCACATGCACATATGCCCACATACGAGTATTAAAGAGTCACGGCATTAGGAAGGTTGAGAGCTACTGATATAGAGGTTTGATTTGCTTCAAAAGTAAGTGTTTTTAAAAAGTTGTGTACAAATCAAATTTTTTATATCAAATTATTTTAAAAAGTATGAGGGAAATTTTCTATTTGGAAGACGTTTGAGGTCAATACATCTCGAAATAGATTCCTTTTTGTAATATGAGTACTTCCTTTAGTATTTCAAGGATCTATGATTCCATTGCTATATACAATTGCTTCACCAATGCAGACCACAATCCCCTCCATGCTTGAACCAAGAGTTTAATGGATGGCCAAATAAAATCCATCAGCCAGTGGTCACTACTTTGGTGAGGAGCCTCTCTGGATTTAATTAGTCCCTATTTAGCTAGATTTAGCTGGTCCCTACATAGCACCCAGAGTCTATCATCATGCTCGTACATTGATTAACTGATAGATCAGGCATCTATACTTGAAGCCTTGCTAGCCTGGTGGTAGTGGCAGAGTTTGCACTCCACTGGTATAGCCTTTTGAGAAGCCAAGGTCACAACTACTGCCACAACGAGGCACTTGAGACACATGTCGCTGGTAGAGGGAACATGTGAATTATACTTTGTACCAGTAGGTATTAACAAGGGCATATAGTAAAGTCCATTGATTGATGAAATCTAATTAAATGTGTGCACCTGAGGCTAGCTTTAGGTTATTGTCTTTTCCATATCACAATCAGGACAGAATTACATGGTGGAAAATTAACAAGGAGTAACAGAGCAGGAAGGGTTCTGTGGCATCAGGGAAATCAGGCACTTTCTATCATTTCTGTGAAATCAGAGTTGATCTTTTAACTCCAGAAAATTAATAATAATCAGTACCTGCTATAGGGAACTGAGTTCAAGGCTTGGATGTCCATTTTGACTGGGTGATTAGTCAGTAGTCTACCAAATAAATTTAGAATTATTCCAAAACAAATCACATAAAAATAATGTCACATTGCTAGTTACACAACAGATACTCAGTAAATTTAGATTTACTGACTGAACTGCTGAGTGTAAGAGGCACGTATTTAATTATACACCTAACAGTCCCCGCAACTGAATGAAATCTGAAAATTTTAGTCAATGCTCAGGCAAAACTGAAAGGGTTCAAAGAAAGTAAAAAACAAATGACTCTCAGATCACTAGGATAGGGTAATTGGAGGATGGTAGAAAGAAAATGGTGCAAATAAGAGACAAAGTCTGGAGAGAAGTTGTGATCGTGACATTAAAACTCAAACTTCACCCAAATGTCCCCAATTTGATTTCTGGAGGACCCAGAACCCAGCAATATCATCATTCCAGGAAATATGCCCAAAAGGCATATTGCCTATTCAACTACAATTTATAAATACCTCATGCTGGTTTCCCATGACGTCAATTAAAGAAAAGTTGGCAGATTTACAAATGTTGTTTTCAGTACAGCGCTTTTCCCATTCATTTACAATTAACTGGCGATATTCAGTTGTGAACACTCCACTGTAGACGATGCATGCTGCTGAAATAAGTATATCACCCACAATTCCTTCCAACCGTTGGTCTAGTGATTTCACTGTTTCTTCCCATCGACTCTTCATGCCCAAAGAAAAAGAAAAAAATGAATAGCAATTCACAATTGAAAAGCTACTATGTGCATTTTTAAAAATGAGAAACTTATCTTCAAATTCTATCATTTCCATTATTCTACCATGCTGAAAAAGTAAAAGGTAAAGTTCTTATCTTGGCTCCATTGCTAACTAGTCACTTTACTTATGTGAGTCTTAGTTTACTCATCTTAAAGAGGAAGGATTTGTTTAGATAGTCTTTAAACTCATTTCTATCTCTAATATGATTCCCATACTGCCAAGGCACACCTAGCTCACTGCCCAAGGGCAGTGATTTCCAACTTCCTGAGTTGTTACACTATTATTATTATTGTTATTTTGATTTTATGACAAGGAGACCTACCAATGTAGAAATAATGGGAACCTTGTAGGTAAATAAATCTTAGAAAATAAAATAGGGAAATTAAATCTTAAAATTCATGTTAGAAAAGGAGAGAAAAGCTAGACAGCCTGATATGGACCACAGATTTCATTGAAAGAAGATAAAATTTCAAAGTAATGACAAACATGTCTAAAAAGATCAAGGTGTATACACACTAAACCCATTAACCATTCCAAAATATTTATATATATGTGTGTGTATACATACACATACATATACACACACACATATATGTATACACACACACATACACATGCATTATACACATAATGAAAGGAAGGCAGGAAAAAGGAGTATTGATACAAAAGAGAGGGATGATCCTGCATATAATAGTGTCAGAATGACACTAATAAAACTCAGAATAAGTAGATACTGACATCTTCATCCATTTTGTGGGTAAGAGGAGGATTATAGAACGAACTAGACATGCTTGGGGGGGATGAGAAAGCAACAAAGGACAATGAGGGAAGACAGAAATACACAGTGCTTATTTTGCCTCTGTTTCTTTGCCATGAACAATGATCTTCGGGCTGGGATGCTTAGAACAAAAAGTTCAACAGTGACTTAAAATCCAATATAAATAAGGAGAAAATCAATGAACACCTAGTGACCCTTATTGAGTTCAAGTCACCAAGCCCAGAAGAACTGTATCCAGGTGTCCACTGTCAATGATCTTTTTTTTTCCTAAAGCAAAACCTGACATCTTTTACTCTCAGTTAAAAATGCAACTGGACTAGAACCAGATCCCCATCATGGGATGTTTGTGAAAGGCCTAAGCCTCTGACCTACCCTCACAACTAAGCTAGGGGAAAGGCAGCGAGGGATACCAGGGGCCCCAGAGATGATCTTTGAAGGATATGGAGGACAAAAATGATACCTCAGGACTACATAAGGACAAACAAGTTCCCTACTTTTTATAAAAAGGGAAGAGAATATAGTCTGCAAAGTAAAGAATTTAAAGCCTAACTTCAATTCCTTGCAAAATTATTGAATATATTATTAAAAAGATAGTTTATTGGACAGAACCAAGATGGTGGAGTGAAAGCAGGGACTTGTCTGAGCTCTTCCCCACACTCCTTCAAATACCTGTAAAAATAACTCTAAAGAAATTCTAGATTATTAGAACCCACAGAATGACAGAGTAAAACAAACTTCCAGCCCAAGACAATCTGGAAGGTCAACAGGAAAAGTCTGTTGCAACAGTCTGAGAGAGGAGTACAGTCTGGCACAGAACACACCAGCACAGACCAGGCCCCAACAAACCTGAAGCAGGCCTCAGGGAAGTGAATCACTGGCAGCTGTGGCAGTTTCCAGACTTCTCAACCCATAAACCCCAAAGACAACTTAGAAGGTTGGTAGAAAAGGTCTGTCAGACCTGGGTAAGAGAGGAGCACTGCCTGGCCCCAGCCCCTGTGTGGCAGTGATGATGGCAACAGCAGTGGCTACTTCCACAGCTTGGTGGGAGGATCAAGCCACTGATCAGAGGGCAACTGCAGGGATCTCTTTGCTGTAGCTGAAGCAGGATTCTCTTGCTTTGCCCTTGCTTGGATCTGGGTCACAGTCCTGGGGCAAAGAACATTAGTGTGGCAGAGCTTGTGGCTATAGTGGAGAGGAAATTCTCCTCATAGTTCCAAGGCTGAAAAGAGTGCTTGTGGTCACTCACAGAACAGAGGACAGGCCATGAGAGGAGTAAAGACCTCTTCTTTGATTATACTACCTTGGAAGAACTGAAAACTTACAAGTCCCAGGAAGTATCTCTAAAGCTTGGGATGGTATATCCTCCACACTGGAGTCCTACTGTAACAAAGAGTTAAAAAGTCAAGTAATTGGCTGGGAAAATGAGCAAACAGTGGAAAAAATGAGATAACAGAATCTTATTTTGATGACAAAGATTAAAACATACGACCAGAATAAGACAACAAAGTCAAAGTTCCTATATGCAAAGCCTCCAAAAAATATGAATTGGTTGCAGGGTATGGAAAAGCTCAAAAAGGATTTTGAAAATCAAGTAAGAAGTACAGGAGAAACTGGGAAGAGATATGAGATTGATGCAAGAAAATCATGAAAAACAAGTGAACAGATTGCTAAAGGAAACCCTCCCCCAAATAGTGAAGAAAATAATACCTTAAAGATAGACTAATCCAAATGGCAAAAGAAGTCCAAAAAGCCACTGAGGAGAAGAATGCTTTAAAAAGCAGAATTGGTCAAGGAGTAAAGGAGGTCCAAAAGCTCCCTGAAGAAAATACTTCCTTCAAAATTAGAATGGAGCAAATGGAAGCTAATGACTGTATAAGAAATCAAGAAATTATAAAACAAAATCAAAATAATGAAAAAAAAAACCCGAAGACAATGTGAAATATCTCATTGGAAAAACAATTGACCTAGAAAATAGATCTAGGTGACATAATTTAAAAATTATTGAACTACCTGAAAACCATGATCAAAAAAAGACTCTAGACATCATTTTTCAAGAAATTATCAAGGAAAACTGTCTTGATATTCTAGAACTAGAGGATAAAATAGAAATTGAAAGAATCTATTGATCACCTCTTGGAAGAGATCCCAAAAGGAAAACTCCTAGGAATATTAGAGAAAAATTCCAGAGTTCCCAGGTCAAGGAGAAAATATTGCAAGTAGCCAGAAAGAAACAATTCAAGTATCGTGGAAATACAATCAGGATAACACAAGATTTAGCAGCTTCTACATTAAGGGATTAGAAGGCTTAGAAAATGATATGCCAGAGTTAAAGGAACTGGGATTAAAACCAAGAATCATCTGCCCAGTATAACTCAGTAAAAAATAGACATTCAATGCAAGAGAGGACTTTCAAGCATTCTTGCTGAAAAGACCAGAGCTGAACAGAAAATTTGACTTTCAAATACAAGACTAAGGGAAGCATGAAAACGTAAACAGGAAAGAGAAATCATCAGGGACTTATTAAAGTTGAACTGCTTACATTCCTACATGGAAAGATAATATTTGTAACTCATAAAACCTTTCTCAGTACTAGAGTAGTTGGAGGAAACACACACACACACATATTTATAGACAGAGAACACAGGGTAAGTTGAATATGAAGGGATCATATCTAAAAAATAAAATTAAGGGGTAAAAGAGAGGAATATACTGAGAGAAGGAGAAAGGGAGAGGTAGAATGGGGTAAATTATCTCACATAAAAGAGGCAAGAAAAAGCTTATATGATGGAGGATAAGAAGTGGGAGATGAGAGGGAATGAGTGAATCTTACTCTCATTGGATTTGGCTTAAGGAGGGAATAACATAACTCAACTAAGAATAGAAATCTATCTTACTCTACAGGAAAGTTAGGGGGGAAGGGGATAAAGGGAGAAGTGATAGAAGGGAGAGCAGATTGGGGGAGAGAGTAATCAGAAGCAAACACTTTTGAGGAGAGACAGGGTCTATGGAGAAAATAGAATGAATGGGGGACAGGAGAGGATGGAGGGAAATATAGTTAGTGTTTCACAATATGACTATTACAGAAGTGTTTTGCATGACTATACATGTATAAACTATATTGAATTGCTTGCCTTCTCAAAAAGGGTGGGTGGGGAGGGAGAAAGGGAGAGCATTTGGGGCTCAAAGTTTTAAAACATGAATGTTAAAAATTGTTTTTATATATAACTGAAAATAAACCATTGGGGTAGAGAAATCTATCTTGTCTCACAGGAAAATAGAAGGGAAGGGGATAAGAGAAGGGGCAGTTGATAGAAGGGAGGGCAGATAGGAGGAAGGGGTGGTCAGAATGCAGGCCATTTTGGGATGGGAGGAGGGGAGATATGGGGAGAAAATCTGCAACTCCAAATCTTGTGGAAGTGAATGT
Organism: Pseudochirops corinnae; assembly: GCA_028646515.1. Lineage (NCBI taxonomy): Eukaryota > Metazoa > Chordata > Mammalia > Diprotodontia > Pseudocheiridae > Pseudochirops > Pseudochirops corinnae. The sequence goes on from CM053586.1 coordinate 263,266,402, forward strand.
TGAAAACTAAAAATAAATTAATTAATAAAAAAAGAAAGTTATTGGATGGAATGAAATGATATCAGCTAGAATGTCTGTTCCAAGAGGCTGGGAAACTTGGTTAAACCTACAGGCAGGGAAATTCTGGAAAATGTTTAACAACTGGCTCTTCAAAAACAAATTATGCACAATACACTTTTCTTCATCACTTTCTTAAGTCTAGACAAAACAATATATTAAGCCATGGTATGTAGTGTTTACTGATTTATGAGGGGTAAGTGGAAAGGAGAGACATATAATCAGTCTCTCACAATATGTCCATTGTGGAGATGTTCTGAGCAACTACACATGTACAGCCTGTATTGAATTGCTTGTCTTTCCAGTGAGGGCGAGTGACGAGGGAGGAAGGGAAAGAATCTAGAATTTAAAGTTCTATAATCAAATGTTAAAATATATATATGTATGTATATATATATATATATAATTATTATTATTAACTACATGCAACTGGGCAATAAGATATATGGGCACTGGGGTAGGGAGATCCATCTTGCCCTACTGGAAAGTCAGAAGGGCAATGGGGGAGGACATAGGAGAGAGCAGATTGGGGGAGGGGTTATATAGTGGGATGGCTGTTTTGGGGTGGTGGGTGGGGAAAGATGGGGAGAAAATTTGTAACTCGAAATCTCATGGAAATGAATGATGTAAACAAGAAAATAAATAAATTAAACTAAAGAAAAAAAAACTGTTCTCCAGAAAATTTTTTTTAACAATTAATTGGCTCTTGAGAGTCCGTATGAGCTGATACCAGCATATTCCCTTCTCCAGGGATTATCTATAAGATATCAAGGCAATTGAGAAAGGATAAAAATTATAACATTTGGCTTTCGAAAAAGCAATTTTTAAATGCCCCCATATGGGGTCCTGTAACTGAATGTGGGAGTTGTGAAAAATTTGGCAACAGTAAAAGGTTTCTGAACATGCAATGACCAAAAATTAATTCAAAATCAAATGCGTTTGAGGTGTTTCTGGCAGCTTTTGCCCATGTTGCATTGTGTACCTTCAGTGCAGCCTTGGTTCTGAATACCACACAACATGTGCACTTTGAACTGTGCATGTCATCATGGTACACAATGCCACCAGAAACACCTCGGCTCAGATTTGAGACTATTGTATGTTATGAACTGCAATGTTTTTACTGTACATACAAAGTTTTCTGTTACAGATATGTAATAATTTAATTATGAAAAAAAGACTCTTAATATTCTCCTATTGTAAAAATGAATGAGCACATTCACCTCATTAGAATGTAAATTTGCTTTCATTTTTAGTAAATGGTAAAATTACACTAAAAAAAGGATAGTTTATGAATATTTAGAAAAGAAAGCAGTGATCACTGAGAGCCACTATGGATCCACTGATCGTGGTAGACTAAGCTCAGGACCAAGTACGGGAACTACCTTTTTTTGATAAGGTTATCAGATGAGTCGATTGGGAAAATGCTGTGAATACGATTTACTCAGTTTTCAGTAAAGCATCTGTCAAAGTATCTCATGCTAACATTGTGGACAAAATATAAATGTGTGGAATAAGTACAGGGAGGTGAATTTAGAATTGCTTCAATGCCCAGTGCCAAAGAAAGTGTTTGTTATTAATGGGTCAGTGCCAACTTGAATGGATGTCTCTAGGGGCAGAAGGTAAGAGGAAGAGAGAGAAACAGGGATGGAGAGAGACAGGAAGAAGAGGAGGAGGAAGGAGAAAGTTCTCAGGGATCTTGGCCCTGAGCCATTTAACATCTTTTTATCAGTGACTTTGATGAAAGTGATCAAATGGCACGTTTATCAAATTGGCAGACGATACGAAGTTGGGAGGGATAGCTAGTATGTTAGCAGAATCAGGATAAAAAAAGACTCGACTGTATTTACTGATTAGCTTAATCTAATGAAATCTAATTAGGTATGAATAAGATCCTCTATATAAAATAATAATGATAATAATAATAGTTGATATTTATATAGCACTTACTTTGTATCAGGTATGGTGTACAGATATTATCTTATTTGATCCTCATGACAATTGTGGGAAATGGATTTTTTATCCTCATTTTACAGATGGGGAGACTGAGGCAAATAGGGTTAGATGACTTACCCAGGGTCACACAGCTAGTAAATGTCTGAGGCCAGGTTTGAACTCAGGAAGATGAGTCTTCATGACTTCAGGCCTGGAATTCTATCCATTGTACCACTAACTATCCCATACATCTATATCCATCCATCCATCTATCCACCTATAGACACACATATAACACACATATATGTAATCTTTAAGCAAAAGCCAGGAGATTAGTTAATTGTCAGGGATGTGATAGAGGGAATGCCTGCTCAGAGAGAAATTAGATTTGATGCCTTCTGAGATCTCCTCTAAACTCTGACATTCTATGATTTTGTGAATGCCCCTTCTTCTATCTATAGATCTTCAATCTATATTTTGACTATTCTTGCATTTGGACAAAGTGGTCTGAAATGCCATCCAGGGCCTAGATTTTGCATTTAATCAAATATGAATGGTCCTAACTACTAAAAGCATGAATTAAATTGTTAATCTTCTTTTTTAAAATTCTGCTGCATCTTTTTTTACATACAGTTTGATCAGGAATAGTTATGTAGACCACGAATCTTCTAAATTTAGTCTTACTGGATCGGTTAGTGAATATGATAAGAAAGCAGATGTGATGAGTCAGATGAGGTCAATTTTCCTCTAAAAGAGGAAAGTAACCTCTTTAGTTCTTCAGAGAAAGGATTTAATATGAGTTAAACAAACCACAGTAAAAATAATAAACATGATCATACTAATTCTGAAAAAAAAACCCCAATAGTAATACCCTCTCATCTTCTAGGGCTGTTAGTAAGATGGAGGCGCTATGTAAGCGTTTCGTTGTCAGTTGTTTCCGATCTGCTAAGAATTCTTTTTCAGCAACACTGCCATCATAGGCAAGTTGTAAAGTTTGCAGATGTTCTTCAATCTGAAAGTTAACAAAAACGAAAGATTAGAACATTTGGTTCTCACTTTGCTTAACAATTTCAACCCTTATTCCTCTCCTAGGATCATGAATTTAGGGATGGGAGGAACCTGTGAGGTAATTCAGTCTAAATCTATGATTTTATCAATGAAGAAACTGAAGTTCAGGGAGTTTCAGTCACTTGTCGAAATTCACACATTGGGTAGGAAACAAGCAAAGATGAGATGTCCATTGATCTATTAATCCATTGATTTAAAAATGAAAGCTATTTTTACTTCATAAGGCTGCCTCGTAATCCATTCTATTTTAAATAATGGTGGTCCTTACGGAAAGACAGATTCTAAGACTGAAGTAGGGTTCATATTTTAGTGATAAATTTTTCTTGTTATGTTGGAAGATAATAGATGAACAGAGTGGTGGGGTTCTGCTGGAGACAAGCTTTGTGATTAGTTATTTTACAGCCATGTGGGGAGCCATCTTTCTACCAGCAGATTGGTTGGCTATGCAGAGTTCCTAATTTGAAAACTACTGTGCTTTCCTATGTTGCTTCTCATCATTCACGTTAATGAGAATAAATATCTGAAAATAATTAATTAATATATAGCAAGAAAAAAAGTCCTGTGATGCTAAATCCATGATAAAATTATATTTATCTGCATATATACCTTTTCTCCTATACCAGATTATAAATACTAAATGATCTATAAAACCTCTTCAAATTATGATTGTATAATATGATTTAATATGATATGATTTGATGTCACTGTGATTCTTGTTAGGGATATATGATGAAACGGTGAACTAAAAAATACTGAATTTTTCTTCCTGATATTTTTTTCTGGATAGTAAAGTTGTTGAAAGTTAAGGACACAATAACAAAATAACCAAATGAGTTTCTTACCAGTTCTAAACCCTTTTGTTTTTCTGCCAGTTTTTCTCGACCAAGCTGGAGTACTTTTTGAGCCTCCACTACTTGTTGTTGTTTTGGTTGCAACATCTAGATAAAAAAGGCACAATATTTCAATATGAGTAAGGAATAATTATTAAATATTATTTTCATGCCAAAAATTCCGTTCTTATTTAAAATATATGTCACAGCTTCCAGCCCTTAGAATGAAACTGCTTGGAACAATGACTACAGAATTGATTGATACATTTTCTACTTGTACCATGTCCACATAAATTCAATTAATTACTGATAAATACATTACTTATTCTCTAACCATATGGTCCAATATGTCCTTGTTGTTGTTCAGTTGTGTTCAACTCATAGTGACCCCATTTGGGGTTTTCTTGGCAAAGGCACTGGAGTTGGCCATTTCCTTTTCCAGCTCATTTTACAGATGCCCAGGGTCACATAGCTGTTAAGTGTCCAAGGCCAGATTTCAGCTCAGAAAGATTAGTCTTCCAAACTTCAGGCCCCACACTCTATCCTTTGGGCCACCTAACTGCCCCCCGTGTTTTACAGAGGCTTAATGAGGGAGAACTACCTTGTAAATGAAATGATCTATTATGAAAGAAAAAAACCCCAAACCTTTCAACAAGGGAACTCAAAATGGATCATTCTAGACAATTTCCACTCTCTTAGGAATTAACAAGTAGTGTTAATGGTGAAGTTCCAGTGTATTTAATTTAGCGAGAATTTGATTCTTTTTTAACCTCTTTGTAACAATGCAGAAAATTCACTCTCCTTCCAAACAGTAACATTAAGTTTGCCATCATTCACTGGACAGCCTGAAGTCACAGGTTCCTCTAGACCAGTGGTTCTCAACCTTCCTAACGCTGCGACCCTTTAATACTTATATGTGGGCATATCTGCATATGGGTGGACCTGCCCGGAGACGGATAGAGGAGCAGTGTCGCTGTTCCTAAGACCATCGGAAATACGTATTTTCTGATGGTCTTAGGTGACCCCTGTGACCCCTGTGAAAGGGTCATTCGATCCTCAAAGGGTTGTGACCCACAGGTTGAGAACCACAGCTCTAGACTCAGGTGTATCCTTTGTCTGACTTAGCATCATTTAGTCTTTGGTAGAAATTCACAGATGGTCTAGTTTTTCTTGGCTGAAGTTTATGTTGTTCCAGTGGTGATCTTCTATGATATTTTCACATTTTAATATTTGCAGAAATAATTTATAGTTATGCCAAAGGCTAGTGTGTAATCTTCAACAGCAGGAAATATTACCACACTCAACTTTTTGCCCACATTTTTCTTAATAGAAGAATAAAGCAGCTTAGAAATTCTCTCCTAAAAAAGGAATTATTTAACAGGGACGTTTAAGGAGAAGAAATAATAGCTTTTCCTGTATTTAACTTTAAAAATATTTTATTGCTACCTTTTTTGTTTTTGTATCACAGCCATTTTTCCACCTAGTTTGACCCCTTCCTTATGACAAAAAAAAACATTCCCAAAAAACAAAAACTAAAACAAAAAAACAAAACCCAAAACAAAAAACAAAACCCAAAGCAAAAACCGATTAGGCGACAATATCCAACAAAATCTTATCTGACAATGTCTCTAATATTTTGTTCTAATGTCCTCTGATCTCATTGCCATGAAGACGAGGATATGTTTTTTTATCCTTGCTCCAGAAGCTTCATTTGCTTTTTCATTACTCAGAGAGCAACTTCTTTTTAGTGGTCTTTTAAATTACATAGTTGTAATCGCTTTGTAAATTATTCTCTTGGTTTTGCTTATTTCATGCCACATCAGTTCATATAAATCTTCCCTCAGTTCTGTGAATTCCTGACAATTGTCATTTCTTGCTTAACAAAAATATTTGATTATGTTTATATACCATAATCTTTTTAGCCATTCTCTAATAGATGGGCAACCACTTGGTTTCCAGTTCTTTATTATCAAAAAGAGTGATGAATATTTTGATATATATTGGACTCTCGAGTCTATATTTGACCTCTTCGGGGTATATACCCAGCAGTGGAATTCTGGGTAAAAAGGCATGGACATTTAGTCATCTTTTTTGGTGGAGTATGATTCCAAAACGAAATTCACAATTGTTAGACTATTTCATAGCTACAGTCAATCGTGAATCAGCATGCCTTTCTTGCAGCAGCACCTCCAGTAATTACTTTTCTACTTTTACCATTTTTTATGGAGGGAAAACTGTGTCTACTTTTTTTAAAGCCTCAGATCAATAAAATGCAACTTATTCAAATTAATATACAATCTCAAATTTTATTCTGCTTATATATTGCTATTATTTTTTACAAAGAAGATAATCAGATAAGCACTCCTCTCACCCTCCCCCCCAATAATAGTATCCATATTTCCTGCTAGGAACTTATATTAGCATTCCATTTACTTTGGTCACTGGAAAAGGAAGGACCACAGATTGAGGAATCATACTGTTGAAGTCATGGATCTCTTGCAGTATCTTAGTATGATAGGACTATGGTTCTCACCATTTATCTTATTGTAAGGGATTAGTATTTATTAAAAGGCAACAAAGCTGTCCTTGGGACCTAATTGACCCTTGGTAACCCAGGGGCATAAAAAATCTCACTTAGGTGGAGTCAGAGCCCCATCACCCTACTAGATGTCTGAAGACCATGTGAAGTACCATATCCTGCCCTGCAGACCATAAAAGCTTCCATATAGAGAAGAGGTAGATCACATGCAGAAAAGCTAAGGGCTTCTACATCCTTGCGGCACATCCTTGTAACCTGCCAAAATTGAACTTCAGCTAACAAAGTGAGGATGTTAGGTTCAACATAACACCAAGTATCCCTATAATATATTCACACTGGAGAAATAATGTCAATATATCTTGTCCTTTACAGATGAAAAGACATACCTTCCGTACTTGATGGTAGTTATTTAAAGCTATTACCCACTGGCACATGGAGCAACAGGCAACAGACACTTGAGAAATCTTTCTTGGGTTGAAATCAGGTAAACTTAAATATCTTTTCACTCTTACAAATGCCTAGAGGGAATAAAGACATATATGAAAAAAGTGGTTCAGATTTGACATATTGTTCCTGCATACGCATATAATAACTGCTCTTGTTATAGAAAAAAGGGGATTGGAATCTTTTGATCCTTTTCCCTATAGTAGACTCCTTGACAAATACCTACATCCCAAAAGATGCTGGTGTTTCACTAAAGCTATACAAAGAAGAGCAAGAGTTTTGACTTATATCATGTTCTGTTACTTGTTAGAATTGCTTTGTTATAATTCCAGAGAAGATACTTTAAAACACAGACATATATGTAACCTTAAAAAAAAACCAAACCAAATCCAAACTTATTATTTTGGTACAACAGTGATTCTTTAGCCTGGCTGATAGTGAACCAAGCATCTACTATGTACTAGACACTTGACTTCTAAACATTGAAGATACAAGTAAAGACAGTTGCTGCTCTTAGTGAGCTCACAGTGTAATGGAGAAGACAATATGCAAACACTATGTACAAATAAGATATAGATGGAAAAAATCTGGAAAAAGTCTGAGGGAAGGCACTAAAATTAAGGAGGCCTAGGAAAGGTTTCTTATAGAAGGTGGAACTTTGGTTGAGACTTGAAGGAGGTCAGGGAACTAGGAAGTAATGATGAGGAGGGATAGAGTTCCAGGAGTGGGGGACAGTGAATGAAAATGCCTGGAGTCAGGAGAAGGATCATTGTGTGAGGAATAGCAGGAAGTTCAGTGTCACTGGACCTGAAGGGTATGTGTGTGTTTGGGAGGGGAGAGTAAGGTGTGAGAAGACTGTAAAGGTAGGAAGGGGCCAGGTTATGAAGGGCTCTAAAAGTCAAACAGAGTTTTATAATTGATCCTAGAGATAATAAGAAGCCACTAGAGTTGACTGAAAAGGGGAGTGACATGATCAGAGTTGCATTTTAAGAAGAGCAGTAGAATAGCTGAGTGGAGGATGGATTCAAGCCAGGAGAGACTTGTTGCAGGTAGACCAACTTGAAGTGGTGGTCCCATGCAGTTGTTCAGTCATGAAGTGATGAGGGCCTGCACCAGGTTGGTCCCACTGTCAGAGGAGAAAGAAGGGGGACTTCTGTGAGAGATGGTACTGTCTTAGTTGACAACTGATTGGACATGGGGAGTGAGAGTGAGGAGTTGAGTGGGTGCCCCATCTTCAAACTAAGCCCTACAAAGGTTAAAGATTGTATTTGAGTTGAATAAGGCACATAACTTATCCTGTTTTAGGCAGCTATATAGACTGGGAATAGTCCTCCTTGGGTTAGTGGCCTTTTCTTCAAAGTCAGAAGGTAAAGTCATCAAATGAACCATAGCTATAGAGCATTTAGCACGGTGCCTGACATGCAGTAAGCTCTCTAGAAATGCTTCTTCTCTTCCTTCCATCCCCTGCCTTTGCTTATTTCTTCTACTTTGCACATTGAGCTAATTGCCATAGTCTGCCATTTATTGTATATGCTTTTAGATGAGGAGAATTAATTTTAATGTTGCATCATTTGAGTATTAATATTAATTTGGAATATTGCCTTCTTTGGACAAAAGGCGATTTCTTATGCCAACTTCAAGAGAAACTTCTCCCAGCCCATTCCAGCTATGGAATGTGACCACATTCCAGCCCCTCCCAGGGCTGGGACTGGATTGGGTTTCTCTGTTTGCTCTGTGAGCACAGGAGACCAGCCTGAGCTCCTCTATGCCACCAAAGGGCAACCCTGGTGTCCTGGCTTTATAATCAAAGCCAGGGGTAACCTGGTCTACAAAGGGGAAGCCAAACTAGGAAGTTCCTGCTTAGGGTGGTTTTCTTTGCCCAGATTACTAGAGGCAACGGAATCTCATGACCTGGCCAAGTTATGTAACTTTTCTGTGCTTCAGTTTCCTCACATGTAAAACTTATATAATAAGAGCACCCACTTTCCAGGGTTTTTGTGAAGATCAAATAAGGTAATATTTGTAAATCACATTGCATACCTTAAAATGCTACAGAAATGCTAGCTGTTATAATAATAATTATCAGTTTTATTAATAGTATCATATATAATGTAATCATAAAAATATTATATATTAATACCATAATTATGTTAATAATTATTATTAGTTCAAACAAAAAAGGGAGAGGAAAGGTGGGGGGCGGGCAGGGAGGGAACCAAGCTTTAACACCCTCCAAGAAAGTCTGAGCAGGAGGGGAAGGCAAAGTTTCCAGAGAAAGAAGAGGTCCTTGGGATGGGGATGCAAAGGACTCTTCAAGAAGGTTTCATCCTCCAGCAGGGACTTAGGGTTTGATTTTCTTCTCTACTCTCTTCTGCCTACAGTCCTCCTCATCTACTGTTTTCCTTGAATAGATTGTGCTTTGAGAGAGTGGAGTGAGAATTTGGCAAAGCATTTTATCTCCCCCACAGGAACACAGGGCCTCTCCTCTACATGACCCCAGGGCCTGGAATGCCCACATCTAGACTCAAAGGGCAGCTCATCACACTTTCAGCTTTGTCCTCCTGTCTGTCTCTTAAAGGGAAAGTGTAAAGGACAATACATAAAGCCAAAATCCCTAGACTTTGGAGAGGCAGTCATCCCTAGGAATGCAAGAACTTTCAGCAAAGACTGAGAGACTCACTCCTTTCCCTGACCTTGCCCTGCTTCAGACTCTCCCTATTTGTGGGCTCTTCTTAGGTAAGACTGTTTCCCAACACAATCTTACTACTGATATTGCTGGGAATCTCAGGTGCTGGCCATCCCTGCTGGTGAGGTATTCTGTGAGGTCCCCAAAGGGCTACCACTGTTTGAATAGAAGGTACCCCCTTGCCAGGTTGGAGTCAGGCCAAGAATATCTTGCCCCTACTTATAGTATACCAGTCTAACTTCACTTTTTTTTTTAATCATTTAAGTATGTCCTAAAACCTCAATGAATTTTTTTCTGGATTTATCTGTTGGAGGAATTGATTGTTTCAGAACTTTCAAGAGGCAGCATGATTTAGGGGATATAGAATGGTTCAATGGACTGAATTTGAGGTCAAGATGACCTGGGTTCAAATCCTACCTCACATACATACTAGCTCTGTGATCCTGGGCAAATCATTTGAATGTCCTGTGCCTTTGTTTCCTTTCCTATAAAATGGGGGAGATTGTATTGAGGCACCTTCTTTTGGAGTCAGAGTATCTGGGTTCAGATCTCAGCATTGCCATTCAATGGTGTGACCTTGGGCAAAATCATGCCCTCAGTGGACCTCATTTGTAAAATGAAAGGATTGGACTATATCAACTCTAAGGTTCCTGCTCCAATTCCTATGATCCTACAGCATTTGCTAGTTTGAACACAGAACTTTCTTGGTTACCCAGGGATGGGGAACCTGTGGTTTTGAAGCCACATGTGGCCCTCTAAGTCCTCAAGTGTGGTCTTCTGACTAAACCCCATAATAAAAGGATTTATTCTGTAAAACTTGGACTCCGTCAAAAGGCTGCACCCAAAGACCTAGAAGGCCACATGTGGTAGAGTCTATACCTGTATTTCCATCAATGATACCGGCACTTTTGCCTTCTAAGTCAAATATGCACTTTCAACTATGTTATTTATGTAACTCTTAAATACCTTCCTTCATTAGGTCTTTACTTTTTACCTTTTCAGGTATACTATCCTTATCCAAGTTAGTCAATTTTTTGAGGAATCCAGGGTCTGCAAGGAGTAGTTTTGCGACTGTCCAGTGAGGTTTCTTTTCCAGAAGGACACAGACTGCATTCATGACAGTCAGGACGAGATAGGGCGGACGTGTGTATACTCTGTAACGGAGTCAACAATTCAAGTCAAAAATCATTTAATGTCTGCTTTATGACAAGTGTGTCATACCCCAAGGCTGCAAATATGAAAATAGCAACAGTCCTTGGGTATAAGGCAATGGTTCTCAACCTTCCTAATGCCACAACCCTTTAATACAGTTCCTCATTTTGTGGTGACCCCCAACCATAAAATTATTTTCGTTGCTACTTCATAACTGTAATTTTGCTACTGTTATGAATCGTAATGTAAATATCTGATATGCAGGATGTATTTTCATTGTTACAAATTGAACATAACACAGGTTGAGAACTGCTGGTATAAGGAGTTCTCATTCTACTGAGCACCATGACTTATATACTCCAATACTCTAATAAGCAAATGAATCAGGGATTTCCTGCATTGGGAATATCCCTCCAATTATGTGGATTGCCGTCCATCTCCAGCTACCCATCCCACACAACTCTTGTCCAGAGACTCCTGCACATTTGCAATGGGGATCCACCCAATATGCTAGAGACCTTTATAGATTTCTCCAGAAGTCTGAAGGGGACCAGTGGCTGTCCACCTATCATCCTGTTGTCTCACTATGTGATCATCCCGTCTTCTCCTATTGTGCGTTTCCTTGACGGTATTTTTCACTCCTATTAATTAAAGTTCCTCTTTGGCTACTGGTTGCAGCCTTCTCCCTCCTACTGTGAGTCCCTGCATTGTCCTCTGTGTGATACTCATTTCAAATTCTTCAGACATTGTTACATTCTATGTCTTGTTTCCACAAAGCAAAACTGGTAGAACGTAGTATTAAAAAAAACAAAGGCATTTGTTTCCATGTGAAACTTGGGGTCATTTCAAGAATTGGGGATTCTTTACTTGTCTTTCTGTTATTATATCAGAAGATTTTTAGTAGGGTAGGGGCATTTACTTGAAAGTTTAATTAACCTGTTATCTGGTGCATTAGTTGTTTATTTGAAGTGACTGGGCTTGGGAATTTTGTTTGAAAGCTGGCTCGCCTAAATTAATATTTTCTGATTGAGAGTCTTATTAATCAATAAGCATTGATTAAGCGCCTTTATGTGCTGAGCACAGTTAGGCACTAAGGAACTTATTAGGTATTCATTTTTAAAAACAGAATGAGACAGTATCTGCCTGCAACTCCCTTATATCCATTTGGAAACATAACTCTAAATATATTCATTAAAAATTGAATACAGCATCACATTTTAAAATGCTCATTTACATATAATTGTTAGCTTCTTTTGACTTGAAGAAACTTAGGAAAATAGGCAGAGAGGGGTAAGATGAAAACTACAATAACATTAATCATGAACGTCATCATGTTAGGGCTACCAATGAATATTTAAAAGAATTAAAGAACAAATTTAGAACTTAAATAACGAACTTGGAAAATTACCTTAATTCAGAAATGTCATTTTTATCGAGGGCATTCAGAGCCACAATTGCCTCTTCAAAAGCTGGTATCACATTACTTAGCTCTTCTTGTGTTTTCTGCAGTAAGGACGCAAGACCAAAAATAAGTGACTATTAGTAGTAGTTAATAAATGGTAAGCAACAATCCTCATTGATTGAACACAGAGTGTCATTAGTCATATTTATTTGCAGCGTAACTTTATTAGTTCAAGTCATGCATTTCGAATATACGATAGATTCAGATAACGGAGAGAATGAGAAGGGTAAAGAAAGAAAGAGGAAGGAAAGGGATAAAAGGGGAGACAAGAGATACAGGAAGAAGGCCATTGGTAAAATTTCTAATCATTGAAAGCACAAAATTAGAGAGCAGAAGACATCAGTAGTTCTCATGAAATAGATTAAAAATTCTAACATTTACTAGCTCAAAACTGGACAATGAGTTTTCCTAGAGAAGTAAAGTTTCTTAATAATTGGAGGTTAACTCTGCAAGAACCACACTTTTTGAGGAAATCTTCCTAGATACGTTTAAAGTTTAAGTTTTAAGTAGTTCTATTTTTGTAATTACTCATTAATTTAACAAATGTTTGCTAAGTTTTCCTACATGCAAGATGCTAATATTATTGTAGTAGTTCTAGGTTATGCAGGATAAGGGTGGAAGAGACTACAAATGGTAATGCTGACAGACACAATCACAAAGTTGGTTTTAAACTGTCTTTGTTTTTGAATAGAACCCTTTAGAGGCTTCTATTAGGGGAGGCAAGATATAAATGAAAAATGCCTAGTGTAAAAAAAAGACTTTAAGAAATAGTAGGCTCCCCAAATCCCCCCATCCAGAACACTTAAATTTTTCTCCCCCCTAGGATCTGTGTCCTTAAGTGCAAATCTTGGATCTGAAAGGGTCACATGAGCTATGTGTCATATCATCTAACTTCTCTGAACTTCAGTATATCTATCTGTGAAATGGGAATAAAAATGCTCATCCTACCTGACCTGATACAGAGGTTGAGAGGAATGCTTTTTTACATTTTATACTTTTTTATAATTCCTGGTGCAAGGGAGCACTTAAAGTAAATATTGAAGGATAGAATCTACTTTTTTTTTTTAAATTTTTATTCCTAACTTAACAAACACCAGATAAAATAGGCATTTCTGTATACATAACAGAACAGAAAAAGAGAGTTGTATGTGAAAAGTTGCAGGTTTCTAATATATATTTACAATATGCTTTACTTCTAAAGTACACAATAAATTTAACTTTAATAATGATGATGAAGTCCAGAGTTAGAAGATGAGGTCTCAGAGAACATTTAGTCCAGCCATTTCATTTTATTGATGGGTTTTATTGAGATTAACTGACCTAGCCAGTTTCATGTTCTGAGAGGCAGAACCCAACTCTATTTAACTCAGTAAGGAGGACATTATGGGTTTCCTGGAATTATTCTGATAATTTTATACTACCTCTGCATACTCTTCCACAATCTGTATTTCCTGAGCCATTAGTTCTTCATCCTCTTTTACAAGGATCTGTACTTGCTGCACAACTTGTGAATTTTTCCGTAATTTTTCCATGAGGATCTCTGTTTCCTAAAGAAGAAGAAACTAAAACTACATATTTCTTTCTTAGAATCCATCTGAAACAGACCAAAGTTTCCAATATTTCAGGAGTTAGTAAATTTATCAAAGCAACCGGGATGCATTTATGTCTTGAGAAGATGAATATAGAATGAAATTTTCTTCAGACAATATATGTGAAGAATGATGATAGGGACTGATTTTGTAATAACACAAAGATCACAAGCTACCAAAACAAACCCCTGACTGATGTCTTAAAGATACAGGAAACCCATAATTAACATCTATTCCCAACCAAGTATACCTTAGTTTTTTGTTCTATTTGAGGACCGAGGATGAGAAGCTCTTCGTGCATTTTCGAAACTAGCTTTGATGCTTCCAGAATCTTTGAGAGGCCGTTATTAAAACGTTCCCTGAAAAAGGCAAATATCAAAGAGCTGCAAAGTGGGGTTTTGGTGTGTCCTTCAACTGATCTATTTCCTGGGAGAATGCAGCATTGAATTTTTAAACCATTTACATCAGAAATACAACTTAGAAACATTCCAGAATTGGAAGATGATGACTATCAGTCACCAGAATTTCTCAAGTCCCCACTGTGTACCCCACATGGTAGTACAAGCTCAGGGGGTGTTTCCATGGAAACAGAAGACATGGCTCCTGCCTGTGAGGAGTTCATAATCTCCAGGGGAGAGAGGATATAATAATATATAGAAAGAAAAATATTAACAAGTACAAAATGTGCAATTGTACATAATTAGATATAGGAGGTTTGTGGTAATTGAGACAATGACCTTCAATTTCAGGGATGCCTGGGAGGGTTCTATCCCACAAAATAAAACTCCGATTTGATTTAATGATGCTTAAAATTCCTCAATTAGAACTGTTTTCTGTTGGCTTATGCCAAATGGAGCCTTTGTCAATTGCTTGCTCCAGTTGGAGGCATTGTGGGAGATACAAGATGTGTTAAGATAAGATTGCTACCATAATGAAGCATGTATATTAATTGGCAAGATGAGATTAATACATATGAATCAATAGTACAAGACGAAATACTGTTAAATTCTATAACATATGATATACTGAACATAGGAATTAGGAAATTAACTTCTGTCCCAGAGAAGCAGTCAAATCAATAAGGACATTGAATCATATGTTTACAGCTGTAAGGAACCTTAGAGGCTGCTGAGTTTAGCCTTCTCATTACATAGCTAAGGAAAAAGAGGCTAAGAAAGATGAAGTGAATTATCCAGGGTCACACAGCCACTAAATGTTTGAGGCAGGATTCAAATTTCAGTATTCTTGATTATAAGTCTAGTGCTCTATTCAGAGTGCTACTTGGCTTTGATGAGGGATGCCAGAGCTGAGAAATATTAGAATTATATTCCTCCAGGGTGAGTAGTGATCCTGATAACAACTGGCTATTATCAGAAGGTTCTCTCTCTCTCTCACTCTCTATCTGTCTGTTTGTCTCTTCTCTCTCTCTCTCTCTCTCTTTCTCTCTCTCTCTCCCCTCCCTTCTTTCCTTCCTTCCTTCCTTTCTTTTTCTTTCTTCTTTTTTTTTTTTTTTGACTAAGAAGGCACCTGTGGCATAGAAGGAGCATTGGCTCTAGGTTCAAATTCAGGCTATGCCCCTACATTAATCTATTTGTTCTTGGGCCTCTCTGAGCCTCTATTTCTTCTATACAAAGAGGATTGAAAATACTCTGAACACTTTACAGAGCTGTTGTAATGATCAGATAATGGCCCCATGGTTAACATGTATAAAAGTAAGGATCAAAGGTCTTTTGAGGCAGGAGCATGCCAAAATGGAAAGATGTGGAGTTACTGGGCCCAGCCTCAAGTCTCCTCTATGTCACCGATTAGCTATGTGACCATGGGCAAATCACTTTCCCTCTCTGGGTCACAGTGTCCTTATCTGTAAGATGAGAGTGTTAGACAAACTGACCTTTATGGTCTTTTTTGTTTCAAATTTGTGATGCTGTGATATCAAGCCAACTAACTATACAACTCTACTTCTTTATTTCTCCACCATGACAGGAAATTTGGGACTCTGTTTGTTTAGTTTCTAAGAGTACCAGGGTAAAGAGGTACTATGATATTTCTAATTTGATTTTGATTTTAAATTCTTACCTTTTGATCATCATTTTCCTTTCCCTTAACTTCAATATGTGTGTAAAGGTATCTATGAAGTGCAGATAACTATTTGGAGTGATATAATAATATCTTTTAGTTTCCTTCCAAAATTTGACATTCATATCAACAATACTCTGGTGGAACTGAACACATGTTTTGGCGAGTACTGGTATTAAATCCTGTTAAGGAACAATTAGGAAAAAATAACTGTGACTGAAACAGGAAAAAGAACATTTCATGAAATCTTTAATACATAAGGTATTCTTAATTGCTTTGATTAATTAATCAGTACTCTTATCTAGAATAATACACCAAGGAAATGGGATATATAGAACCAGAAAATTGGAGTATGGAGTGGTGGAGATGGGGGAAGAGTCAATGAAAAAAAGAGGGAAAAGTCCACAGCAAGGTATGATGTCAAGCACAGCTTTTCCTTTCTCTTCAATTAACATCACCTAAGAATTTAGGGTTCTCTTTGTGGGGGATAGCTTCAGAGATATAGTCCTCTCCTTAGCTCCTAGGTTTCTACTAGGTTTCCTAGTAGTAATTCTCAGGCCAATCCAACAAAATGACTACAGGTAGAAGAAATGGTAAAGTTATCACTTTCATACCTTGAATTTTAAGAATCTGGGGGAAGCTTCTGGGTTTCATGGATGTGGCTACTCTCACTACTAACCCAGATTATGACTGCTTTATAAGTTAGATAGTCTTGATGAATTGTCATAGTCAAAAACAATTCATCATCTGGTGACCAAATTAGTGATGAGATGATTTTGTATTTAGCTAGGTTGGACCTTGGACAAGAGACCTACAGTCCATCCTTGGACCAGTCTTGGAAATCTCTTGAATTTTATCAGAGGAAATGCTTTGCTTGCAAAGTCTCTGGGAACCCAGAGGTATTTCTCAGTTACAATGAGGCATTGAAAAACTTCCATGTAGGACATACCCTATGAAGACAGGCAGATACAGGTACAGGATAGAGTCCTGCTTTGTCCAATTTGGGACTTCAGTCTTGTTTTATCCTTGGTCCCAGATCCCTCTCTGGATGTCACCAGTGTTCTTCTGTGTTAGCCTATGATGTCGGTACTGTCTTTTCATTTCCCTCCAGTCTCTATTCTTGGTCCATCTGTGCTTGGATACTTGAAGGAGCCATTTTCTAATGGGTTCCCCAGGTCCTGTGTCATGCCCAAGTGGGATGGCACCCTGTGTATCTTTAAGGGTCTCCAACTGCTACTGAATTATCTTGACTCCTCTTCCTTTAGCTGTCACTTGATGATCTGTTTCTTCTAGTTTCTTGTTTATCCATTGTGTGATCTGAGCAAAGTATGCCTATTTGCAGGGGTGACTTGTGACATTCTTAGCATTTTACAGTCCTGTTTTGCCTCCAATGTATTTGCTTATCTAAATAGTCATGAGCACAAGAGTACAGCATAGAAAATAACAACAGCCTGACCCTTGAGGCTATCCAGAAAGGCACAGGGGGAAAGCAGTGGCTTTTATTTATACCTGTGATCACTATCTTCTATCCCTGGAGGTGGAGGTAGAAAGTGGGAAAGGAGAGTTGACAAGAGGAAAATGGATATTGAGGTGTTAGGGGTGTGGTTGATGATAAACTGCTCCCCACTTAGGATCTACAACTATGTAGAAGAGAAATGTGCTCAGATACTACCAACAAATAAAAATTTATACTTTGATATTGTTTTTAGAAGGTCTAAAAACACATTTTTAGTTTTTTTTTTTTTAAACTTTACCTCTTTGGTGTCCAGGCCATATTTTTGCTTTAAATGAGTCACTGCTACAGTAAAAAGAGCTTCTTCTGGCCACTTCTCATACCAGTCGACTGTGCTGCAAGTAATCAAGGCCGGATACGCTCGACAATTTCGGCGGAAATTGGGCCCGGCAGGACTCACAGTCATAAAAATATGAAGATTTCTTGCAATTCTCTGAATAGGAATGGAAAAGGATGAATTAAGTTAGTTACATGATAAGAAAATGTTATACTAAAAATTTGTTTCAATTCCATCTTTCAAGGGATATAATTTTCAGATAGCAAGCAATTAATTTTGTTACTTCACTGTTGTAAACCTGAAAGGCTACCAACAAATCACAGAATTTCAGAGCTGGAAGAAGTCACTTCACCAAACTTGCAAATGAGCAAAGGCCCACCTCTGTACCTTCCTCACCAAGTCACGATTTATCCTTTGCTTGAAGACCTTCGGTGCTGGGGATCCCACTACCACCTGAGGCACCCCATCCTAACTTTATAGTTCTAATGGTTAAGAAGTTTTTCATTACATCAAAGTCATGTGACTTTTACCTTTGTTTCTCTCCAGGCTCCCCTCTTGACTCTCTGGACTTTCTCTATTTTTCCTTACATAGGTACCTTCTTCTTCCTCTTCCAACCCTCTTTGCAACTTTCTTTCATACATCATCTTCCCCTATTAGGATGAAAGCTCCTTGCCTGAGTTAGGTAGGTGGGGGATGTCTTTCTTTATGTTTGTATGTGTATTCCCAGCCCTGCAGATACTTTAAAAGTACTTGCTGCCTGGACTTGACTTGACTTCATCCACTGCTCCTAGTTTTGCCTTTCAGACAAATGTAACAGTTCTTCCACATGACAATCCTTCGAGTACTTAAAGAAGGTAAACATGTTTCTCCCAAGCCTTCTTTTCTCCAAGAGAAACGACCCAGATTCTTCACCAAATCTTCATATAGTATGAAGGCCCTTCACTCATGGTGCTTGCTGTTCCTTGGATGTTCTTCAGCTTATTTATGTCCTTCCTAAAGAGTAGTGCTCATAAGCAAATACAACAGTACACAGATGGGCTAGCTCTCTTGTCCTGGACAAGGCAGCCTAAAATTACAACAGCTTTTGTAGCTGCTGTCTTCCACTGCTGACTCATCTTGAGCTTAGAGTTCACTAAAACTCCTACATGTTTCAAACAGATGTCTGTTGAAGTTCAGGTTTTGAACCTAGGTGTGTAATACTTTACATTTCTCCCTATTAGATTTCATCTGATTAGATCTGATTTAGTGTTCTAGATTGTCAAGATCTTTTTGGATCCTGATTCTTTCATCTAATTGTGTTAGCTAGCCCTCCCAGATGTGTGCTATTGGCAGATTTGATACTGATGCAATTGAAGACTTTATCCAAGTGTGTGTGTGTGTGTGTGTGTGTGTGTAGGTAGACTGGAAAGGTATGAAGAGTCCTGTTTATAAAGCTCTTTGAACTTCAAGAAGATGATTTCATTATATATGTGTGTGTGTATGTGTACATATATATATGTATATATATATATATGTATATTTGAAGCTAAGTGATTTTATAAGTTCTCTGTGCATCCACACTGATCTTTTCAGACAACTCTTTTCCTTCTTTTCAGAAATGTTTTTCCTTGTGTCTTCAGAATGTCACCCTTGGAAGCTCCCCTAACATCAGCTGTAGATTAGTCCATAGGATTCTACATATTTTTCTCTGAACCTGTTGAAAATCTGCTCACAAAATCTGGAGAGACTGTCAGAGAATGACTTGTTTCCTTTCTTTCTCTATCACAAATGCTAAGCAAGTGTGTTTCTCTCAAGGTTCCCTAGAATTTCCATCCCAGAAAGCAATTCTTTTGGTGAGAGTCAGATCCAGAATAGAATTGCCCTTGTTGCTTCCTTCATTTTATGAAAGATGAAATTATTATTAAGGCAAGTAAAGAAATTATCAGCTGCTCTGTTTTTGGCAGCAAGAGAGCTCTAGGTGATGTCTGGATAATTAAATCCTTAATCACTATGATATGATGCCTATGTGCCAGGCTTGTGGTGTTTCCCAAATTTCTATTTTCTCTTCCTATCTAGGTAGCATATAAAGTATACCACAATTACAGAATACTGTTTCCTGTTTCTGTCTCCTTCAATGTTCACTCACTTTTCTCCATGTTTTCCACTCTGGTTCCTGGATTTTCTCCTTTCTTTCCCTCCTCTGCTCTATAGTTTTGTTTTCTCTCTGCCTATTTCTTCAATATCTTTTTCTTGTCTTATTGCTATAGCTAGCATTTCTAGTACAATATTGAATAACTGGTGATAATGGACATTTTTGCTTCGTTCCCGATCTTACTGTGAAGGCTTCAGGCTTGTCCCTGTTATAGAGAATGCTTGCTCTTGGTCTTAGATACTACTAATCCTTTTAAGAAAGGCTTTATTTATTTCTGTTCTTTCTAGAGTTTTTAATAGGAAAGGGTGTTGTATTTTGTCAAAGGCCTTATTTGCATTTATTGGTATAATCATCCAACATGGACAATTATGTTGAAGTCTTCTTAATGTTAAGCCAACTATGCATTCCTGGGATAAATCCACCTGGTCGCAGTATATTAATTTGTGATATATTGTTGTAACGTCCTTGCTAGTATTTTATTTAAAATTTTTGCACCAATATTCATTAGAGAAAATGGCCTATAGTTTTTTTTTTCTGTTTTTGCTCTCCCTGGTTTAGGTATCAAAACCACATATTTGTCATAAGAAGAATTTAGTAGGAATCTTTTTTTTTTACCTATCTTTCCAGACAGTATACATAGCATTGGGATCAATTGTTCTTGAAATGTTCAGTAGAATTCACTTGTAAATCCATTTAGTCCTGGGAATTTTTTTCTTAGGGAGTTCATTTGTAGATTTTTCAATTTCTTTTTCTAAGACAGGGTTTGTGAGTAGTCTATTTCCTTTTTGTTAATCTGGACAGATTATATTTTTGTAAATATTTATCCTTTTTTTTTTAGATTGTTGGTTTTACTGTCTTATAACTAGGCAAAATAAGTCCTAATAATTGGTTTAATTTCATCTTCATGGGTGGTGCATTTATCCTTTTCATTTTTGATACTGGTAATCTGTTTTTCTTCTTTCTTTCTTTAAACCAAATTAACTAATGGTTTATCCATTTTATTGTCTCCCTCTCCCCCATAAACCAGTTCCTAGTTTTATTTATTAGTTCAATGGTTTTTTTTACTCTCAATTTTATCCATCTCATCTTTGATTTTTAGGATTTCCATTTTTGTATTTCATTCCAGATTTTTCATTTGTTCTTTTGTAACTTTTTTTAAAAAAAAGCTGCATCCCCAATTCATTGATCTGTTCTTTCTCTCTTTTATTGATATATGCATTTATAAATATAAATTTTCCTCTAAGTATTGCTTTGGCTGCATCCCACAAATTTTGGCATGTTGTTTTATTGTTGTCATTCTCTTTAATGAAATTGTTAATTGTTTCTATGATTTCTTCTTTGACCCACTCATTCTTTGGGATTAGATTATTTAATTTCCAATTAATTTTTAATCCACACTTCCATGCCCTTTATTGAATATATTTTTTTTTACTGTATTGTGATCTGAGAAGGGTACATTTAATATTTCTGTTTTTCTGCATTTGGTTGTAAGGTTTTTATGCACAAATACAAGATCAATTCTTGTGAAGTTGCCATGTACCACTGAGAACAAGGTTTATTCCTTTTTATTCCATTAAGTTTTCTCCAGATACCTAACTTTTCTAAGATTCTATTCATATCTTTAACTTTTTATTTATTTTTATGGTTAGATTTATCTAGTTCTAAGAGGGAAAGTTGACATTCCCCACAAGTATAGTTTTACTGTCTATTTACTCCTCTAATTAAACTGTACCTTTAAGAATCTGGATGCTATGCCTTTTGGTACACATATATGTTTAGTATTGATATTACTTTATTGCTCGTGGTGCCTTTTAGTAAGATATATTTTCTCTGTTTATCTCTTTTAAGTGTATTTTTACCTTTGCTTTGTCTGAGATCATGATGGTTACACCTTTCTTTTTTTTTATCCCAGCTGACAGATGATAGATTCTGTTCCAGCCCCTTCTTTTAACTCTGTGTGTCTCTCTGTTTCAAGTATGCTTCTTCTTTGGTTTCGAATCTATTCTGCTATCTCGCTTCCATTTTATGGGTGAGTTCATCCCATTCACATTCCTAGTTATGCCAGCTAACTGTGCATTTCCCTTTATTCAACTTTCTTCTGTTTATCCTTCTGTCTCTCTTTTTATCCTATCTCTTCTCTAAAGTCTGTTTTGCTTCTGGTCGCTGCCTTCTTTTATCTTTTATCACCCACTCTTTCTCTTATCCCCTTCCCACTCTCCCCACTTCTCTTTTGAGTGTATACACACATATATATATGTATAGAATTTTTTACACTCTTTGAACCAACTTAGAAGCAAGTGAAGTTAAAGTATTGTTTACCACCTACCTTGCCATTTTCCCTTTCACTTCAAAAAGTCTTGCTTGCATGCCTCTTTTATGTGAGATAATTTTATCCATCTTGGCTCTTGAACTATGATCCAGAAGTGGGTTATAGGCAATGGATTTGACAATCAACAAATCCTGTGTCCAGGGTTATCAGTAGGCATCCCCTGTAATCTCATTATGACCAGTTGCCAGGTCCCCTTATTGTCTCTGGTTTGAGAACTCCCAAAGCTTCTGTCACTTCTGTTACCACCATCTATTCTTACAGCTGGTATTTCACCCATGTGGGATCTAGTGCCCCTCTATCCAACCTTCTAAATTATCTTGGTCTGAAAGAACATCTCACTTTGACCTTTTGTTGGCTCTACCAGACAAGAATTTGATTTGAAGCATTTTAAAAAAATTGTTTGTTGAGGAATGTTGGGAGAGGTTGTTTTTTTCTTATTTTGTCATCTTGGTTCCTCCCCTGGAAGTCCAAGGAAATACTTTCTTATCAATCTTTATTAGGTGTACTCTATCCTAATCTTGTTCTCAGATACCATTTTATTAACTACTTCTTTGTTTCTCAAATGAAAAAAAAACCAATCATTTCTCTTGTAGCATGGGAAATATTGTTACATTTTCAACCAACCAACTATCAAATATGTTAATAAGATATTTAATAATTAAAATATTTAATAATTAACACTATTCCATGGGCTTTATGAGATGCAAAAGGAGAGTAAGACAAAGGATTTGTCTTCAATGAGCTTACTATGTAACCAAAGAGAGTAGCACACTTGAAATAATCAGAAGAGCAATTTTATATGCTATGTGGCACTTTGATATGATGGTATTTTTATTACCTTTCTGTTCATAGTTGTATTTTGTTTCTTTTGTGCTTTTATGGTTGTATCTGACTTCTAAAGCAAGGGTTTAGACTTTCACAGAAATAAAGTAATATCATGTTGAAACCCTGAGTGAGACTTTTATTTTTACTAATATTCAACAAAAGGTGGAATCTTCTTAAAACTGAACCAGTCCAGTAACTTCATATTCAGATATGTCCCTGTTTTACAGAATTTTACTGAGTCCCATAGAGGTAAAGTGACATGCCTAAGCTCAAATAGCTTGCTAGTAGAAGATATGGGACCAGAATCCAAATCATCTATGTATCTATGAAATATAAATTTTAAGACTTCCAGTCTCTTCTCAATTTTTCTTCCATAAATGATGATCACTGCTGAGGAAAGGCATCATCTACTAGGAAAGTGATATTCTGTGGTATTAGTTTCACCAGCAGGAGGGTGTTCTATAGTCAGTAAGTTAATGACTTCAAAGTATCTATTACTGTATCATGGTGGAGAGAAACCATTGCTTCTTACTATTGATGCTTCCTCTGGTGGTGCTGGTAGGCTGCATACTTAAACACAAAATTCCAGATGGCATCACTAAGTGTTGCGGCTACACACACTTTGCAGGCCCTTGTTGGGTTGCGTCTCAGGAGGGATTGAGGAGACCAGAGACAAGAAATGTTTGCAGCTTGTAGTTTATTCCAACATGGCCACCAGCAGTAAGCAAGGAAGCTACTATATTACTCCAAAGTAAGCATGATTCATGCGTGACCACTTCATACACAGTGAGGGTAGGCCAGTGGAGGAGATCCAAGCCAGTGATGTCAGCAGCTGTCCAGCAAGCAAGCGGTCTCTTTTGAGACATCCTTGAGAACAGCCATTGTACTGTGGTTCTCAGCACCTTCTTATCACTAAGGAGGACACAGAGTGGCCTTGGAACTGAGAGGCCCAGAGGCAGCTCCTAGATTCCCATGAGAGAGAAAGTGCTTTTGACTCACATTAACCCCTGCACCTAAGGGAGATGAAGATAGTCAGAAAAAACTCCTTGAAGGAGGTAGGTCTTAGGCTGGGCCTTGAGGAATGGATAGATTTAGGGTAGGCAGGGGGGAAGAATGAATGCATTCCAGACAAGGAATCAGTATGAGCAAAGGCAGAGAGGTAGTGACTGTGTTGTATGCCAAGAACAAAGAGAAGACTTAATGACAGAGCTGGAGAGTGGTAGGGAATAGAGTTGAACAAGGAGGATTAGATCAGATGGTGATGAGTCTCTGAAAGCTAGACAAAGAGTTTAATCTTTTAATTATTTAAAGCCTTTTAATTGGAAAGTCACATGATTTACCATGTGATCTATACTGTGATGTTTTAAATAGAAAGTCTTAATGGATAAAAATGAAATAGTATTTGTGTAATCAAAATCAAATAAAAATCAAATAAATAATGGGTAAAAATCAAATAATATTACAAGTGTGGGATAATCTAGCAAAAATCACATATATCACTAAGGATGGAAACATCTCTGGATGCTAAATTCATGAGGATGTCAAGAAGCCAAAAGTTTATGTTGCATAAAAAGCTTTTGATCACCTTAAAATAACATTGTCATTGATCTGGCTTAATCAGCTCATTTTGAGGACAAATATGTGAATTGAAAATTATATACAGAAACATGAATGAGGTCTCAAATATGCATCCTTAATTTGAATTCATAGTCTGACTGAAATAAATTCATGTACCTTTTGGAAGAATAGAAGCAAAGCTTGTCGGCTGTCTCCACTACAGGCTTCTTCAGCATGATTTCTGAGACCTGCTGCTATATTATCCAACTCTTCATTTTCAAAAACATCAGGCATAGATTCTGAATTGAGAATAGAATTCAAATCTTCCAGAACAGACTCCTTGGGTGAAAACACACAAATTTTTTAAAAATCAGAAATGATTATTTACTTATATTTTCTAATCTAAGGCACACCAAATTGTCAGAGATAAAGTGAGTAAGCAAACTGATGGGGTTAAACCATTATGGTCTATTCATAATTCAAATCAGCCAAACAGGTCATGTCATCAAGACATTTTCTCTGATCCCCTTAACCCCTCAAACCTCTCCAAACAAATTATGCACCAAAAATAAAGAAATTTAATCTATCTCTATGATTCAGGATACTTAGAATTAAAAAAAAAAACATAAAAGATAAGCCCAGGAACTGACATCTGTCCTGAGTTCTTAGCACTCCTCTCCCAACTCTTGCTTGCCAGCAGCAAAGTTATACTAGCTAACCCAAGTAGTGAAATATAGGTTATCTAAAAAAACCAAAAACCCCAACCCAACACCCCATTCCCTCTCTTTCTTTCCAGTGCCTTGGAGATCCTGCTTCCAGGCTATGAAAGTTTGCTTAGACCATGAAAGATAGTCACTCCAGGGGCAAAAACTTTCTAAGGTCACACAGCTAGTGTGATGCAGAGCAGTGGTCTGTGCTATAAAAGATCTCTGCAGAAGAGCCAGGAACACAGGGAAAGGAGTAGGCCATGTGTTTGGGATTGAAATAGAGCTCAATGCCATGCCCCAAACCCCTCCTCCTAAAGCCTCAGAAACCCAAACTATAGACATCAACTCCACAATAAGAGGCAGCTCTCTAAACTGCTGGTGCTGGATCAAAGAAGTGAGATTCCAGGGAGTGTGTGTGTGTGTGTGTGTGTGTGTGTGTGTGTGTTTATGTGTGAGACCACACAGCACTCTCCTAAGCCTGAGGGAAAGAAGCCCAGTGTCCAGCTGGAGCCAAATCTGTCCTCCAAAAATTACCTGAAGAAGAGACCTAAGCTGGTAAAGCACAAATTGCCCAGTCTGATCCATAGTTATATGAAAAAATTGCTCTAAATCACTATGGATTTGAGAAACGCAAATTAAAATAACTCTAAGGTGCCATCTCATATCTATCAGATTGGCTAATAAGACAAAACAGGAAAATGAAACATGTTGGAGAAGATATGGGAAAATTAGAACACTAATGCATTATTGGTGGAATTGTGAACTGATCCAACCATTATGGAGAGCAATTTGGAACTATACCTAAAGGGCTATAAATAATTGCATACCCTTTGACCCAGTAATACCACTTCTAGGGTTGTATCCCAAAGAGATCATACAAGTGGGAAAAGGACCAACATATAAAAATATTTATAGCAGCTCTTATAGAGAATAAAATCTTACAATCCGTTGCTTTCAAGAAACACATTTTAAAAACAACACAAAATTAAACTGAGGGAATGGAAAGAAATTATTATGCATCAAGAGCATCAAAAAACCAGGAGTTATAATTATGCTATCTGACAAAGCAAAGGCAAACATTGAAAAAATTAAAGGGGATAAACATGGAAACTACATTATGATGAAAAGAATCACAGATGGCAAACTCATATCACTAATATGCTTACTTATATACTTCAAATACCTTACTCTCCAAATTCAGAAAGGAAACATTGAGCTATAAGAAGATGTAGACAGTGACACATTAGGGACAGGAAACTTTAATATTCATCTCACTTTTGGCTAAGTCTAACAGAAAGGAAACTTTAATATTTGTCTTTTACTTTTGGATAAGTCTAACAAAAGTGAAAATGTGGAACTGGATAAATTGCTGTAGAAACTAGAGTTAAAAGATTCATAGCATCTTCTAAGTGGGACTGCAAAATGTTTTTAGCACCACATGGAACTTTTCTAAAAACTGACCATGTATTGGGTCACAGAGATATTGTAAATAAATGAAAAAAAGAGCAAAATTAGTTAGTATATCCCTCACAGACCATAATGTAATAAAATAGTCAAATCAGTCCACAATGCAATAAAATAGTCAAATCAGTCAAATATCATTTTTAGTGATAAATAACTTAAGCTTTTAAGGATCTTTATTACTTGAGAACCCATCAAGTTTTAGTGCTACAAACTTTGGAAAATAACTTTGTCATGAGATTTCTTAGGCAAACTTTAAGACAGATTTCTTAACAAAAGATATTGAAAAGTCACAGAATCTCAGAATTTGAAGAGATCCAGTGATCATCTAATCCATGCCATGCCCTGAATAGGTTCTTCTTTCTAAGATTTAAAAATTGCTAGCACACTGGATGATGGTCTCTATCCAAAAAGATCTTGACAAGGTAGAGCATTGGACTCTGTTCATTTTTCTTTGGGGTCTACTCCTAACTCTTTGCAATTTCTCCACCAGTAGCTTTCTTATCCAGGAAATTCATCCTTCCTTTGTGGTCTTCCCATCTCAGAAGTTCACTTTGTTCCTGGACTTCTCTCTTTGAAAGTTCATTTTCATCCCTGCAGCCCTTTCCTTTAAAGGGTTGTTTCCTCCCAGAATTTCCCCTTTAAGGAAAGTGCCCAGGCTAGCCATGTCTCCATTTCCTCTCCAGTCTCTATCCCTGACTCTCTAGATTTTCTCCACCATGCCAACAGCAGCCTTCTCACTCTGCCCCTGTGACCTCTTTGTCATGTAAGTTTACTCTGTCCCCACCCTTCTTACCCTGAAGATTCATTCTACCCTTTTAGTCCCTTCCTCTGATTGGTTCCTTTCAGAATCTCTATTTTATGGAAAATACCCAGGACAGCTATGTCTTCATTCTCCTTCAGGTTCTACTCTTAACCTTCAACTTTCTCTATTATGCTTCATGTAAGTACCTCCTTCTGCTTTTTCATCTTCCTTTTAGGTTTGGTCATTCTTATTAGAATGTAAACTCCTTGAGGGCAGGGATTGTGTTTCTTTTGGTTTGTATTTATATTCGTAGTTCTTAGTACAGTGTCCAACAAACAGTAAATGCTGAATAAATGTTAATTGATCCATGGATTTATTGGAGTGAATGTAGCAAAATGAAATTCAATAGGATGAATGAAAATGTCACATACGTGGGCTCAGATA
This sequence comes from Pseudochirops corinnae, assembly GCA_028646515.1. Lineage (NCBI taxonomy): Eukaryota > Metazoa > Chordata > Mammalia > Diprotodontia > Pseudocheiridae > Pseudochirops > Pseudochirops corinnae. The sequence goes on from CM053586.1 coordinate 263,294,227, forward strand.
CAAAGTACAAGACTGAGGGAGAGCACAATTAGGTAGAAATTTATTTTTAAAAGAAATGGGGATTTGAGTGGAGTGAAAACTCAATATGAATAAACAGTAAGATATGGAAGTAAAAAAATGTTATCTTAAAATACATTCATAAAGTCATAGCCTTCAGGAATATGTAGGAGATAGTTTTGTTACACCCAACCCTGGTTAGTCCACATGTGGAGTGTTGGGTTCAGTTGGTGGTACCACAGTTTAGTAAGGATGTTCATAAGTTGCAGATGAGTTGAAAGACTTGAAGATATTCAAAGTAGAGAAGAGAAAGCTTAGGGTAAGACATGATAGCTACCTTAAAATACATGAAGATCTATCATAAGGAAGAAGAATTACTCATTCTATGTGTACCCAGTGGGCAGAACTAGGGGCACTGAATTTATAAAGACACAAATTTACCTTTCTGTAAGGAAAAAATTTCCTAACACTTAGATATCTTAAAGTGGAATAATTCAACCTGGGAGGTATTGATTTTCCTCTCAACCAAGGTCTTTCAACAAGAGCTTGATTACCACTTTTCAGCTGTATAGCAGCAGAGATTTTTGTTTAGACTCTGGACTAGACTAGATGGCCAGTGATATTCCTTATCACTCTCAAATCTATGATTCTGTGCTAAGGTCCTATCCAGTTCTAGAAGAATATGAGGAACATTTGGGTTGAGTCTTACCACATTACATGAAATTCACAAGCCTACTCATTATCAGCTATATTGAGAATTACAATTCATATTGAAAGGAGATTCAATAATACTTAACAACAGGATAATGATGATATGGATTAGGATGGTGAATAGAAATTGAAAATCCAAGGAACATTGGCAACAAAGAATCAGGAGGACAAGGTGATTAACTATTTTGGGAAGATGAGGCTAGAGAATAGAAGAAAATTATAACTCCAAGTTGTGAGCATAGGGAATCAGAAGAATGGCAATGTCATCCCATGGGACCAAAAGAATTCGTCAAATCCCCAATTAAATACCAAATTGGAAATCCTGAAAATCAAGGGAGAGATTAATAAAATTGAAAGTAAGAAGACCATTGAAGTAATAAATAAAACTAGAAGCTGGTTTTATGAAAAGAAACCCAATAAAATAGATAAACCATTGGCTAATTTGATTTAAAAAAGGAAACCAATTTATTAGTGTAAAAAATGAAATGGATGAATTCATGACCAATGAAGAGGAAATTAAAATTGTTAAGAACTTTTTTGCCCAATTATATGCCAATAAATTTGACCACTAAATGAAATGTATGAATATTTACAAAAATATAAATTATCCAGAATAACAGAAGAAGAAATAAATTATTTAAAATACCTAATCTTGGAAAAAGAAATTGAACAAAGCATTAATGAACTTCCTAAGAAAAAAAGCCTAGGACCAGATGGATTTACAAGCAAACTCTACCAAACATTTAAAGAACAGTTAATCCCAAATACTATATAAACTATTTGGAAAAATAAGTGAAGGAGTCCTACCAAATTCCTTTTATAACACAGATATGATGCTGATACTCAAGCCAGGAAGAGCCAAAACAGAGAAAGATAATCATAAGCCAATTTCCCTAAAGAATATTGATGCAAAAATTTTAAATAAAATACTATCAAAGAGATTATAGCAATATATCACAAAGATCATACACTATGACCAGGTGGAATTTACATCAGGAGTGCAGGACTGGTTCAATACTAGGAAAACTGTTGGCATAATAGGTCACATCACTAACAAAACCCATAGAAATCATATGATTATCTCAATAGATGCAGAAAAGTTTTTGACAAAATAATATATTCATTCTTATTAAAAACACTAGAGAGCATAGGAATAAATGGGCCTGACCTTAAAATAATAAGTAATATTTATTTAAAATCATCAGCAATTAATATCTGAAATGGGAATGAGCTAGAAACCTTCCCAGTATAATCAATGGTAAAGCAAGGATGCCCATCATCACATCTATTATTTAATATTGTACTAGATATGTTAGCTATAGCAATAATAGAAGAAATGAAAGGAATGAGAATAGGCAATGAGGAAACAAAACTATCATTCTTTGCAGATGATATGATGTTGTACTTAGAAAATCCTAGAGAATCAACTAAAAAACTACTTAAAATTATTAACAACTTTAGTAGTTGCAGGATACAAAATAAACTCACATAAATCACCAGCATTTCTATATATTACCAATAGATAGAAAGAGAAATTCCACTTAAAATAACTGTAGATCATATAAAATACTTGGGAGTCTAATGCCAAGACAAATCCAGGAGCTATATGAACACAACCATAAAACACTTTTCACACAAATAAAGTCAGATCTAAACAATTGGAAAAAATATCAGTTGTTCATGGGTAGGATGAGTCAATATAATAAAAAATATGTTTATTCAGTGCCATACCGATTGAACTATCAAAAAATTATTTTATAGAGCTAGAAAAAATAATGAAATTAATCTGGAAGAACAAAAGCTTAAGGATATTAAGGTAATTAATGAAAAAAATGCAAAAGAAGGTGGCTAGCCATACCAGATCTCAAACTGTATTATAAAGATATTATCAAAACAATATGGTACTGGCTTAGAAATGGAGTGGTGGATCAGTGGATTACAAATTACATCATAGTAAGTGATCATAGTAATCTAGTATATGATAAACCCAAAGATCTAAGCTTTTCGAAAAACACTTATTATTTGACAAAAATTGCTGGGAAAACTGGAAACAGTATGGCAGAGACTAGGTATAGACCAGTATCTCACAACATATATCAAAAGTTCAAAATGGGTACATGATTTATACATAAAGGGTGACACCATAAGCAAATTAAGAGTTCATGGAATAGTTTTCCTGTCAGATTTATGGATAAGGGAAGAATTTAGAACCAAAGAAGATATAGAGAACATTACAAAACATAAACCAGATAATTTTGATTATATAAAATTAAAAATTTTTGCATAAATAAAACCAATGTGTAAACAAAATTATAAAGAAAGCAGAAGACTGGGAGAAAACTTTTCGCAGTAAGTATTTCTGATAAAAGGCTCATTTCTCAAATATATAAAGAACTGAGTCAGATTCATAAAACTATAAGTCATACTCCAATTGATAAATGGTCAAAGGATATGAACAGACCGTTTTCAGACGAAGAAATTAAAGCCATCTATAGTCATGAAAAAATGTTCTAAATCACTACTGATAGAGAAATGAAAATTAAAACAACTCTATGGGACCATTTCACACATCTCAGAGTACCTAATATGACCAAAAAAAAGAAAATACTGGTTGTTGGAGGGGATGTGGGAAAGCTGAGACCCTAATGCACTGCTGGTGGAGTTGTGAACTGATCCAACTATTCTGGAGAGGAATTTGGAACTATGCCCTATCCTTTGATTCAGCAATATCCCTGCTAGTCCTATGTCCCAAAGGTAGCCAATAAAGATAAAAGGACCTATTTGTATAAAAATATTTACAGCAGCTCTTCCTGTGGAAGCTAAAAATTAGAAATCGAAGGGATGCCTATAAGTTGGGGAATGGCTAAACAAGCTGTGGGATATGATTATGATGAAATATTATTGCGATGGAAGAAATAACAAGCAGGATGATTTCAGAAAAACCTGGAAAGACTTAACATTAATTGATGCAAAATGAAGTGAACAGAGCCAGGAGAATGTTTATACAGTAACAGCAATATCCTTTGATGAAAACTTGTGAATGACTTAGCTATTCTCAGCACTATAATGTACAAGACAATCTCAAAGGACTAATGAAAAAGCATACTATCTGCCTCCAGAAAAACAATGGATATCGATTGAATACAGAACTGAAGCATGCTATTTTTTGCTTTCTTTCGTTTTTTCCTTTTGTTCAAGTTTTCTCATACAAAATGACTAATATGAAAATGTTTTACATAATTGAACATGTATAACCTATATCTGATTGCTTACAATCTCAGGGAGGAGGGAGTGAAGGGAGGGATAGAATTTGGAATTCAAAACTTTAAATAAAAATGTTAAAAATATTTTGAAAAAAATAGAATTAATATGTCCTTTCAAGTGTTTAATTTACTACTAGAAATGGGTTTAGGCATTGAACAAACTAACATGAAGTTTTTTGACTTAAAACAGAGGACATTTAGTAAAACTAAGTAAATATAGCATCAATCAGGCATTCTACTTTCATTAGGGAATTAAATCAAGTGACTCAGATTGCCTTACCAAATATCTTTAATGAATTAGAATGCTAAGGAAGCAAAATCAGCTTTATGCAATTGTCACTTTTTTTTACAACACAGATATATTACGCGTTAGTCTTAAAACAATGATCCATAACAGAAGTTGCTTACCTGAGTTAGATGCGTATCAAGAATAAGCAAAACAGTGGGCTTTCCTTCTAGTCCTGTTTGTAGAAAGACTTGTTTTAAGTCTTCTCTGAATTCCAGGTGGCCATAAGTACGAGCTGTGTATAATCTGTAGAGCTTGCAATCTTCCAAATAACAGGCAAGTGTGGCACATGTTTCTTTTCCACATCCTTCTATTCCAATCTTTAGGGGAGATAATGGATTATGAAACAAACAGATGTTTTGAGAAATCTTTCAAACAAATAATTTTGTTTGTTTATGGTAAGAGTAGAGAATGAATATGGCTTAGATTTTTGGTAGCTCGTCTCAGTCTGCTGTTAAAAAGTCCTATCCTGTAGCAGATAAAGATTCGGCTTTGCAGCAGGATGACCTCTGTTCCAGTCTTGACTCTGATATGTACGGGCTACATGATCCAGGGCAAATCACATAATCCCTCAGTGCCCCTCCTCCCCCTCTCAGGTAACTGTCTGAGATTATAAATTGCAGAAAATGTGCCAACATGTATTGGTAGAGGGCTTTTCCTCACCAAGGAACTCCTTATACCAGTGAAATAACAGGGCTCATAAGATAGCTTTCTCACACTTACCACATCACACTTTTTTTTAAAAGAGCCCTTTGAAAAAGCAACATGAGAACATTTCAGCAAATCTGAACGTGATTTATAAAGACAATCTTATATTTGCACAACTCCTGGTAAATTAAGTTTAGTTTTTCTCATTAGGTATAGTCTACCATTTATATTTAATCCTAGTCCAGAAATCCAAATCTTTTTCTCAGGTATCCATTTTCTTAAGTTATTTTTCACTTCCCCAAAAGGTCTTTCTCCCCCTGAAGCTCCTAGCCCCTTCCAAAGTTTACATTGATGATTTATATGATCTTGGGATATGTCTACAGCCTTTTATTGACTCAGCTATCCTTGATTAAGTCACACATATGTCCTCAAGGAGTTTAATAATGGTATGTAAAGGTATTGTTGAATATACACACACATATATTATCAACACCAAGACCAATAATTTGCATCATTGTTTCCTTTTTAGAATATGCACATTCTTTAGTTCCTGGGAATCCCAAAGAACGATCCATTGTGTATGTGCCTAGATGTAAGCCCAAACATAATCAGAGTGTGCTAGTCATTACCTATAGTGATGCTTCTGACTGCTGCTGGACGACTCCAGCTAAGCCCAATTAGTGCATGTGGCTATATCTTCTAGGGATAGAGAAAAGAGTCAGTGAGTGAGATCCAGAAAGTAATGATAGTAACATGGTCACCCAGCAATCTTGCTCTTCATTTTTCTTACTCTTGTCCATACCCTTTTTCAGAGCTGCATTCTTTGGATTAGAATAAGCCCTGGCCCTGGAGTCAGAACTAGGTTAAAGTTCCACCTGTGAGTCTTACTACCTATGTGAACTACCATGTTTTATTATTCAAAATCATTGAGTTTTCTATTAGAAATGGATACAATAAAAAGACACAAGTTTTATGGGCTCAGTCACCTAATTTGTAAAATCAGGGGGGTCAGACTAGGTGGCTTCTAAGGTTCCTTCAGGTCTAAATATATGATCCCATGATTACACGTGGGTAATTCACAGAGTCTCTTTATCTGTAAGTAATTGGGAAACTACTCTCTTATTACCTCCATACATCTGTAAAAGGAGGTCTGAAGTAATTCTGTGCATATATTTAGGTGACTAGCCTCTTTCTTCTTGTTACCAAAAGGAAGAACTCATAGCATTTTGGAGAAGTTGCAAAGGAAGACAGACTCTATGTAAGGAATTACTTGTTAGTAATTAAAGCTGCCTAAAAGTAGAATGGGCTGTTGACCCAGCAGGTAATGGATTCTCCTGCCCCAGAGATTGTCAAATGGAGGCTGGATGACCACTTGTTATGTTGTAGAAGGGATTCTAAGTGTGGACCAGATGACCCCTGAGATTCTCTCTAACACTAAGATTCTGTGAAATATAATTTACTCATATCCTCATGTGTGTCAGTGTGCCTAGGGCAGATGGTAGCATTGTAAATTAATTTTTTTTCTAATTTAGCTGGATCCTACTGGTGATATTATTTATAAAGGGACAAAAATTCTTAATGGTTTAATACCCCTAGACATAATTTATCTGTTTTAATGGCTCTGGCTAGCAAAGTTTCAATGACACAAGGCTAATTTGTTTACTTCAAAGTCTTCTAACTTTTTATTTTATTTGTATGATGGGGTTTCTCTAGGTGTATAACTCTCAACTTCTAGGTTCTAAATAATTTTTTTTTAGTAAAGCTCATAATTTTAGGAACATTGGCATAATATTATTTAAGTCATTTAGTGGAACATTTTTTCAAAGCAGGTCACACACACAATGATTAAAGTGAGGTAATGTAAAAGACCACTAGATGGTGCCAAATCCATCCTATGCGCGCGCGCACACACACACACACACACACACACACACACACACACACACACACACACACACACACACCCACCCCCACCCCCACACCCACACCCTGCACGCACACACACACACCTGCACGCACACACACACACACACACACAGACACACACCCTGCACGCACACACACACACACCTGCATGCACACACACACACACACCTGCACGCACACACAATCTGCTTTGGTATTATTTTATGTGTTGATAGTGTCTTGTGTGAAATGCTCAAAAACTATTATCCGGTTTTATGTATTTACACCTTAATCACATCCAATAAATCTTTTTGTAAAAATCCATAAACTTCCAAGCATTGCGCTTTTCAATGGCCAGTGCTAAGGAAACATGTGGAAGGAAAACCATTTTTCCTGGATTTCTTAAGTTAGCTACAACCTGAGAGTTTAAATATTTATTTGCAAGCTTTCTTTTCTCACCAGAATCATGTGGCTCTCTGGCTGTCGGAGGACTCTTGCAGCTCTACAAACATGTTCTGTGGCTTCCTTGAACAACACCATTGAATTTGAAAGCTAGGAAAGGAAATGGAAGGAATAAACAAATTTCATTGGTACCAGAGTGGGGGAATATCTAGTTCCATTGTGCCTTGGCATCATAGGAGAGAGGAATGAAAGAAGGAACTTTAACAATTTTGTCTTTAAAACGGTTTAAATTTTAATCTGAGAGATGAAAATTTGAATAACGTATAACCATACAAGACCATCCTGTGCCATTGGCTGCTACTGCTGCCTTTCTGAATGGGGCAAAAAACAAAACCAAACCAAACAAACCAAAACAAACCAAAAGACACCAAAGCCAGAGGAGAGGAAGACAACAATAAGATGAGTAGCAGCAGCGGTAGCGTTCTCGCTTTCAGGAGCTGGTCTCTGGCATAGCTAACCCTTGCTCTACTTGCTCTTCTTTGTTGAAAGACTGTCACGTGCTTGATGCTCAGAAACAGGGGGGGAAGAATCCAAAACAGGCTTGTAGCTGCTGCTTTCTTTCTCCTCTTCCGTGAGGTGTCCCCTCAAGGAAGTGGTCTTAAACAGAAGCTTCATTCTTGAAGAACAATGGACTACTTGGCTTCTGGGGAAACTTCTGGTCCTGTAAACCCTTTACCCGTTCTCTTTTTCTGTGCAATTTCTATCTGATATCACTTTCCCAACTTTCTTCCATCAATTCTTTTCCTTAGGGGCTACCCCCTTACAGCCCTTGACTTGACTTTCTCATCTTTACCTAAGGTCATATCTTATCTAAGGGGAAAAATGATACAAAGCTTTATACTTAGAAGAGCTCATTTTGAAACCTGAGGGGTAGAATCCTCTCTCCTGTCCAGTATGTTTGAAAAGTTCCTTAAAATCTTAAGGCAGCAGTTACTGGCAACAGATTATATAACATCTCTTATTACCTCAAAACCAGCTGAGCCCAATGACAGCTGGAATTCAGAAAGTATATCTGCAATTTTTTTCTGGTTATTACAGTTCTGATAGATCCTTCTTCTATGAGGTTTGTTTATGTCCAAAAAATCAACATACAAAGGCAAATCATTCATTATTTTGTCTCTGGGCCATACAATCTATGGGAAGAAAATTCAATTTTAAAAAAGAGAATACAATAAAATACAATTTTTACTTATCAGTAAGACTAATGCAACCCCTTGTTGTCTGAGGTGATCAGATCAAAAAGAGCCCAGATTCTCTTTTGGGAATGTCACAGGGATGTCTATGGATTCAACCTTATAATCTGGATGAAACTTTGGAAAATCTCACTGCTTGGTAGCTGATAACAATCTTTCTCCTTGTGGGAAGATCTGGCCTTAAGGTACCAAAGTGAAATTTGGCTAAAGACCATAAGATATATATTTTTTAAAAACTGAATTTATAGTTATTTCTTTATTTTTCAAGAGATATTGATTGAGTAAATATCATTATGTTCAGTGCTAAGAGGATAAAATGTAATAGAAGACACAGTTCCTGCTTTGACTGTATAACAGTCAAAGGTCTCAGGTCTCAGGTCTCCACACAATTCTGGAGCCCCTTGTTACTGGTCAAGGTCATTGTACCGTTTTTTTTTCATTGACTTGTTTGTTTACTTTTAGTTTACAAGATTCAGTTCCATAACCCCTTGAGTTTCAAATTTTCTCCCCTCCCTTCCCCCCGCCCCCATGGTGGTGTGCAATCATGTATAGGATCTGCAAATACTTTCACATTGTACAATAGTCTGGTTGTATAGAAGGGTTGTAACCAATGAGTGAACAATGGGAAAAAAAGAAACAAAACCAAACATGAAAAAGAATGATAGCATGTATTGCTTCAGTCTCCATTTAAACTCTAGTCTTTCTAAATCTTTCTCTGAATGTAGACATCTCCTTCCATCCTGAGACTTGTAGAGTTGTCTTATAGCTGTGAAGATTGTAAGATATTTTGCAGACAGGGAAAGCAGAGTCTTAGGTTCCACAGCACCCTCCAATGCCATTTGTAGTCCTTCATGGAAGTTAAATCAATAGAAGCCTACATAGATTCTTCAACCTTGGGATGGTTTAGGTATTCCAACACACTCCACTCCACTGTCTTTTGTGGGTCACACAACTGTTGTAGCAATGTTCACTCTCTGCGGGTAGAAATCCTGCCTCACTATCCTGTCTCTGGTACCAGGTATAGTTACGGATGACTGGGTGGTCTACTGCGATGGTCTTCATTTTTGTCTCCTGATTTAGTGAAATCCTCAGGCTGTTTTGTGGTCTTCTCAGCTCTTCATACAAACTTGGTATTTACAAGGGGGAACTTGGGAACTTCTAAACCAGTGATACTCAGCAATGTCTTTAACTAAATTACTCTTGAAGGAAAGAAATCTCAAACAAATTTCTGTATTGTATTTAGGTTTATAACCATTAGGGTCACATAAATGTTACTAGTTTGTGAAGTCTTGGGGAAAGTTTTCAGACTGTCATAGAAACCCTATGTGTTTCTAAGAATTCTGATTTAAAACATGATTTAGTAACTTTTACACATTCTCAAGAGCGACTGAGGTAGTTATTTCTGGATTAGCATCTATATGCAAAAGTTAGAGATACAATAGACTTATTTTTCTGGAGGAAACGTGATATAGGACATAGTGTGTAATCCCAGGGATTTTAATGTGTGACTTTAACAATTGCAGATTTCTATATAAAGGGTCTAAATTCTCATTGTTATATTCTCAAAATAAATAGCTTTTGTGACTTTAATTTCTTGTCTTATCCATCACCCAAACTGGAACTAAGCTTGTTGCACTCAACGATAAAATCTAAGAATTTTAGAGCTGGATAGAACTTAAATCCTTAGTCATCTAACCCAACTTTCTCATTTTATAGATGGGAAACTAAAGTTCCTAGTATGAAAGTGATTTGTTCAAAACCTTAGATCTATTTGGTAACAAAGCTAATATTAGAATGCCTGTTTTCAGACTTCCAGTCCAGTATCTTTTCTACATTTCCATATTTTTTTTGCCTTTTTCTTTTGGAGAGCAGAGCAATTGGGGTAAAATGACTTGCCCAAGGCCACACAGCTAGTAAATGTTAAGTGTCTGAGGCCACATTTGCACTCAGGTCCTCCTGACTTCAGGGCCGGTGCTCTATTCACTGCACCACCTAGCCATCCCACTACATTTCCATTTTTGCACACATCTATTTAGATGTCTCAATATGGCCACAACTTCATGGCCTCCCCCTCCTCAATTATGGTGATTTGTACTCAAATAATTAAAATGATTCTTGTAATAATAGTAATTAACTAACACTAGGTGCAAATATCTGGAATATATTCTCACTTATTTATTATGTTTTCATGTGAGTCTGAAAAAATATGGTTGAGGCAAGTCTCGAGATGCTGTCCCAATAGTAAGTAGTTCAGTAGGACTGATGTTGAACATAAAGACATGTTTTAAAAAGAGAAAACCTGGCAAATAGAGTTGGCCTGTTTCTTCCAATGATCTTCTTGAAGACATTTTTTAGCAGCTTCACAGACTTCTCAGTCTGAATATTTGCTTGTAAGTGATGAGATATAATGGTATATTTTCAAATAAAATACTTCATAAATTCCTTAACTACAACCAAAGTTAATATGGACTCAACTAAAAAAAATATGTGGCTGGCAACCTATGCATGTAAATAACTGAGATACATAGTTGACATTGTTGCAGTAGAGTTTTGACATGAAATTGGGAATACTTCAAGCTGTTTTTAGTTTAGTTCTACTAGAAGGAGGAACTTATTCCCCAAAAAGAGTTTTGAAAAATAATAGGGATCACTGACCAAAATGTCTCGATCCATTTTCACAAAGCAGTTCAGCACCCAGCTTGCCATTCACCACCCCTGCCACTCATACTTCAGCATGCATATCAACATCCTCTTACAAATGCTGCCCTTCTTGTTCACCCTTCTTTTAAACCACCATAAACCACATCTTCACTCCCATAATGACGATCTCATCTCGGATCTCTCCATCATCCCTAATTTCTTGGACTCTGAAATGCCCCAATTCTGATAATAATTCTTTTGTAATTTCACATCTATCTCTGCTTTATTTCTAAGCTGTGCTCTTTTCACAATGCTAAACTGTGCTCAGCTAAAACACGAGCTCAGTTTTACAACTACAGAGACATTCTCAACTCATCATTTTCCCCCATCCCTCATAACCTATCAGTTACAAAATCTTATCAATCCCATACCAGCTGTAATTTTTGTATCTGTCTCGTCGATGAAAAGAGAGAAACCTTCTATATGTTCTCTGATCATGAAAAATTGCATTTTAGAATCAGCCTCCATTTCAATGTAAAATGAACCAGTTATTTCTATACTACTCTGCTGATGAGTTTTCCTTCCCCTCCCACTTCTTTTGCCTTTCAGTATCAGGTTATTGCCATTACTGGAATCTTTCTCATCATTATGAAGAACAAAGCTCGAAGATGCTGCAAACTCATATCAATGGGCCGGTTACTTCTCTCAATCTTAGTTTCTTCTTCTATAAAAATGAGGGGGTAGGACTTGATGGGCCTCCAGGGTCTCTTATACTCTAAATCTATGATGTCATGACTTGTGGCCTCTGTCTTTGTAAGGAGCACAGTAACTCCATACTTAATAACAATTTGAGATACAGCAGTAATTGCCCTTTACTTTTTTAGCTACCACATCAATTCCTAATCTCACTGACAAATCAGGTCTCTGGAGGGCAGCCACTGTGCTCCCTTGGGGCTAAAGAATTAGCTCTAAAGGCTTGGAGAATAGTTTTTCTTTTTTAATGCTGTAGCTCATGAGCCTCAGCCAGCATGCTTCTCTTCATGCTTATCAGTTGATAATCAACTCTTCAGTCAGATTTAATTAGTTTTTAGATAGAAAAATATGCTATGGTGGTATAGTAAGAACAGTTGGTACATAAATACTCCTCTCCCCTTCCTTCCAAAGTCCATGACACACTGTCCCATAAGAACAGAGTCCAGGTTGGGTTAGGGCATAGTGCACATGTACAAGGATACCAACAAGCTCCCAAAAGTCATTTGGTTGAAGTCTGCCAAATGTTCCCTTTAGGTGTGGTGAAGTTTTCTGCTGAATTCCTTGTAGAGTCTTGAAGCTGATTATTCTTAATGCATCTAGTTTGTCCTTGGCTTGTCTGGTGGACATAGTGATACATTCACCACTATTCTGGGGACACTGGTAGGATGCAAACAAAAAAATCCAATTCTTCTGGACCCTAAGGTCCTCTGGTCCCACTCTTCCTTGGCCATCATACCAGAAAAAGACAAAAACTAAAAATCTTCTCAACCGCCCAGTGGAGAAAACTCATCCTTCCTTTGGCCATCCCACTGAGGGAAGGATGAGAATCAAAAACTTCAGACATTTGTAGAAAAAAGCTCTTCCTCCTTTAATTTGATGGGGAAAAAAAAAGATTTTTCCTTTGCTCAACAGGGACCAGGGGTCTATTTCCCCTGGCCCATACATTCACAGGAAGCTTCTTTCTCTTCCTATTGAGAGATAATAGCTTCATTTAAAAATTCAAAGTATGTCTGAGGGTACTGGTGGAAACGGTGTTTTTCTACAAGTTCAGCAAATATCTCAGATGAAGGATAAAACAATCCGAAATCTATTTGAGCTTTTTGTGACATCTTTTGTGACGACATTTTAGTGTCGCTTTTTTGTGACATCTTTAGGGAGACTCCTCAGTGATTTTTCAAGTGATAATTATACTTAATAGCAAATTAAAAATCACACTTAAGACAACAAATTTCAGGAGTATTTATGAAAACAACATTTTCCCCCCAAAGTTCTTAATTAAAGAATGAAATTTCTAAAAAAAAATGAATACATTTACCTCAAAATAGAGTTCTAGTTCATTTGAAAGAAGCTGGAAAAAATATTTTCTTTCCTCAGTATCAACTAAGCGATCATGAAACACACGGGTTGCTTCGTGTACAAAGAACATGGCGGCAGTCTCCTTGGACACCACAATTGACTTGTTAGATTGTAATAATCCACGGAGCAGCTATGAGAAATTTACAGACGGGATTTTCAAAAGCCATTGAAGTATTTCAAAAATATTTCAAAATATCAGATAACCAGATTGCTAATAACTTCAGCATGTCTGGGCTCTCCAATTAAGAAAGGTGTTTATTTGAAAAAAATGTTACCCACTTCTACAAACTATGATCTAGGTTTACAGCAAAATGGATGGGACTGGGTGGGGAGGGGAAATGAAGCAAAGGATAGCCAATGAAGGGAGATATATGGTCCAAGGTTAAGTTTCTCTGCATTAGGAAAATTTTTTTTTGGCATCGCTGTGAAAGATGTATTGGCTAGGAAAGAGAATGAAGGCTGCAAGACAAAATAGTCTTAGGCAACTAGGTGGCGCAGTGGATAAAATACAGGGCTTGGAATCAGGAAGACCTGAGTTCAAATGTGACCTCAGACTCTTACTTAGCTGTGTGACTCTGGGCAAGTCTCTTAACCTTTTCCTTACCTGTAAAAGAGCTGGAAAATGAAACAGCAAACCACTCTAATATCTTTGCCAAGAAAATCCCAAATGGAGTTATGATGTGTAGGACATGATTGAAATGAATAAACACAACACAGAGCTGTAGGGGTAGTTCAGGACTGACTAAATGACTGGGTCCCCAAAATGATCAGGAATCGATCACTGTCAACATAGATGGAAGCCTCTAGTGAAATGTCCCAGGGATCTTTGTTTGTCATCATGCTGTTAAATATTTTTCAGTAGTTACTTGGATAAAGGCATAGATGGCATACTTAGGAGATGCACTGATGACCCAAAGCTAGGAGAGACAGCTAATCTTATTGAATAACAGAGTAAGGATCCAAACATGTCTCAACAGACCAGAACAGTAGACTGAATCTGTAATGCTGAGTTTAGTAGGGATAAATGTAAAGTCCTATCCTGGGGATAGAAATCAGCTGAAAAGAAGTCTACAGAGATAAGAATCTCCATGTTTCATCTCCTGGTCAGGACGTATCACCAGAATCATGGACATTTCCGTGCATTGGATTTTAGGAAGAATAATAGAAACTGAAATGCTTTCAGAGGTAGATGATTAGGATCATGAGGGGACTGAAGGCCACTAGGATCAGCTGAAGAAATTAGACATATTTAGCTTGGAGAGGAGACTTAGCTGGGATTTGGTTGCTGTCTTCGAATATTTGTGGTAGACTTATTCTTCTCTCCCTCTCCACTAGACCACAGAAACAGGAACAATGGGAAGATGCTGCAGGAAGGCAGATTTTGTCTATAAGGGAAAATTTCCTAAGATATTACAGCTACCCAAAAGTGGGAAGCTAGGTGGCACACTGCATAGTGTGCCAGACCTGAAGTTAAGGGGATCAGAGATGAAATCTGGCCTCATTTACCAGCTGTGTGACCTTGGACAAGTCACTTAGCCCTGTTTGCCTCAGTTTCCTCATGTGTAAAATGATCTGGACAAGGAAATGGAAAACCACTCCAGTGTCTTTGCCAAGAAAATCCCAAATGGGGTCACAAGGAATCAGACAAAACTAATCAACTAAACAACAAAATCCCAAAGTGGAGTGGGTTGAATAAGTAGACCTTGGGAATAAGTAGATCTTGTCACTGGAAAGCTTTAAACATAAACTAGATTACCCTTTTTTTCAGGGATTCCATAAAAATATTGTGAAAGCAGTGTAAATAGGACAGGGTAACTGAAGACAAGAAGAGAACAAGGAAGAAGGAAGACTAAAAAATGCCTGAGGCTTTGCATGAGTGACTGAAAGGATGACAGTGAAATCAGAAGAAACAGGGGAGTGGAGTGGTTTTGGAAGGAAGGTGATGAATATATTTCTGGGTATTGGAGTTTGTGGTACCCATCAACATCTAGATGGAGATCATAGGTTGGAGGTGTCAAAGGCACAGTAGGACATGGAGCCAAATCAGGAATTCAAGGCTACCAACAGACATTTAGGAGTCATTTGCATAGAGGAAATAACTGAAGGCATGGAAGTTTATGAGGTCATCTAATTCCATCTTCTAAGTTCAAAGATGAGGAAAGTGGGATCTACAAAGATGAAACAATTTGCTAGTAGTGTTATAACAGATAGTCTCTGAGTGGGGAAGATCTGGGTTTAAGTTTTGCCTCTGACACACCCAGACTCTGTGACCCTGGATAAGTCACTCAATTTGTCATAGTCAACTCTCAAAGACTAAGCTGAAGAATGGTAATCGATCTGCACTGATGGAGGGACTTTCCTTAATGTGAATTCCCAATACCAATAAAATCACTAGACTGGCCCAAAGCAAAGAAAAGCAAAAAACCCCCAAAACAACAGAGCTTGTAAGTGGAAGAGCTGTTACTCCCCATGGTCATTGCTCTGTCCACAACTCTGCCATTGTTTAGTCATTTTTCAGTTGTGTCCAACTCTTTGTGACCCCATTTGGGGTTTTTTTGGCAAAGATATTGGAATGGTTTGCCATTTCCCTCTCCAGTTCACTTTACAGATGATGACAGGGTTAAATCACTTGCCCACACAGCTAGCAAGTGTCTGAGGCTAAATTTGAACTCAAGTCTTACTGGAGTGCTTGAGTTCTATCCACTGTGCCACATAGTTGCTCCTTCCACTACTCTACACTACTACAAATTTGCATTTTAAGAATTGTATTATTTGTGTTAAGGCAAAATATAATTTTAGAGATAATGTCCATAGCTGGGAATAAGAGCTGTCTAAATTATCAATACTATTTCTTTTGGTTTCCATTAAAATTCTCCTTTGATCGTCACTATGGCTTGGAGAGGGCTTAAGTTTCTTCAAGACTGAGTGGCCCTACCAGACTGAAAAGGCTTTAGGTATAATTCTAGTTATAGACTTCATTCTCAGTGTCCAAGGATTAGTCTAGTTAAGTTCAGAGAGAGAGACCCATCACCACACTGACTGAAAGGAGTCTGGACTGTTCAGTTATAGCAAATGTGACTATATACTAAGAAGTTTCACAGGATCAAAGCTTTAGAGCTGTAAGGGAATCTTATCATTTTATAGATGAGGAAACTGGGAGTTAGAGAAGGGAGGCTAAATAACTTTTGGAGGGTCATCCCAGCAAGTAGGTCATGATCTACATTAGTGAAAGGACAACATACATCAAGGCAGTCGATCTGAAAGTTCTGTGCTGTACTAGTTAACTATCCCTGTAGTATTGAGCATGACTGAAAGTATTTTGAGGAAGTGATTTTGTACATCCTTGCCTTGTGTGAAATGTAAGACCTGTGAGTTCAAACCTAATTTTACAATACAAATCCACTTACTTAGGGCCACACTTATGACTTGGCAGTAGTGTAGACAAAAATACAAATGAGAAATTTGCTAATTCCTTCTTTGCTTTAGGACTTCTGGGAGTTAAGATGGCAGAGTAAGCAGTAAATCGCTATAGCTCTCCCGTATTCGCCTCCAAACAACCATAAAATAGTGCCCCAGAACAAATCTTGGAATAGCAGAGCCATCAAAAAGACAGGACAGAGCAGTCTTTTATCCCCAGAGACATGGAGGATTGGCAAGAAAGGTCCATCTCACTTGGGTAAAAGGAAATCACAGTCCAGGACAGGAAGTTTCCCAGAAGCCAGCAGCAAGCCTCACTTCTGCAAACCAGTGGGAGATCCTGATCCCTAGAGTGGTAGGGAAGGCAAATGCCAACACCAGGACACCCTACATGCCTTAGCATAGTCAGGGGAACTGGCAGACTCCACTTCTGAGAACTACATGTATTTTAGCATAGCTGGGGCAGTCAGGCATCCTGCAGTAGCTGGACTTTCACATGCTTCAGCAAAGCTGTAGGTGGTCCGGCATCCTCCCACAACCAAGTCCTATATGCTTCAGTGTGGCTCCAGGGAGGCATGCATTCTCCAGTGGCTGGAACTCCCCATACTTCAGTGTTGCCCCCAGCAGGCAGGCATCCTCCAATGCCAGACCTCCACATGCTTCAGAGTAGCCCTGAGGGAATGCAGAACACCACCCCCTCCCCCAGCCTCAGCACATGCCAGATACCACCACTAGGATGCCAGCTCAATACTAGGTAAGTTGCCATACCCCTGCAGCCTCCAGCAGTGCCACCTCACCCACCCCCATGCACCTTATTCTTTCAACAAAGCAGCAGATGTGAAGGTCTCCCATGGACCTCAGGGCAACATCAGCACAGCACCAAGTAAACAGTCAGGGCCTACAGTCACTGGCAATAGAAGCCTGATACAGAACCCCCTTTACCTGGGATCAGAGACCAAATTTAAAAGAAATGAAAAAGGCCAAAAAAAAGAAAAAGGATGAACAAAAAAACAATAAAAAAGAATCTGACTATAGAAAATTATGGTGATAGGGAAGACTGACACAAACTCAGAAGAAGACAACAATGTCAAAACACTTATGAGCAAAACCCCAAAGAAAAATAGGAAGTGGTCTCAAGCCCAGAAAGAACTCATGGAAAATCTCAAAAATGAGGTTAAAAATCATATAAGAGAGGTAGAAGAAAAAATGGGAAAAGAAATGAGAGTGATGCAAGAGAATTACACAAAAAAGGAGTCAATAGCTTGGAAAACTGCTTAAAATGTAGAATTGACCAAATGGAAAAGGAGGTACAAAAATCTACTAAAGAAAACAGCTCCTTAAAGAGTACAATGGGCCAAACAAAAAAGAAAGTACAAAAGCTAATTGAAGAAAACGACACCTTAAAAATTAGAATTGGGCAACTGGAAGCTAATGACTCTATGAGACAGCATGAATCAAACAAATTTGAAAGAATGAAAAAATGGAAGAAAATGTAAAATACCTCATGGGAAAAATAAATGACCTGGAAAATAGATTCAGGAGAGACAATATCAGAATCACTGAATTACCTGAAAGCCACAATCAAAAGGAGGTCCTGGACAGTATTTTTCAAGAAACTATCAAGGAAAACTGCCTTGATGTCCCGGAACCAGAGGGTAAAATAGGCATTGAAAGAATCCACTGCTCACCCCAGGAAAGAGATCCCAAAATAAAAACCCCACAAAACATTATAGCTGAATTTCAGAACTATAAAGTCAAGGGGAAAATACTACAAAAGGCCAGAAAGAAAGAGTCCAAATATTGAGGAATAACAATCAGGATCACACAGAACTTGGCAGCTGCAACCATAAAGGGATCATAGGTGATGGAACATGATATTCCAGAGGGCAAAGGAGCTAGGACTACAACCAAGAATCACTTACCCAGCAAAATTAAGCATAACATATCAAAGGAAAATATGGTAATTAAATGAAATAGAAGGATTTCAAGCTTTCGTAAGGAGAAGAGCAGAACTAAATAAAAAATTTGACCCCCAATATCAAGACCCAAGAGAAGCATAAACAGGTAAAAAGGGAAAAGAAAACAAGAAATTTAATAGAGATAAACTGTTTTCAACTCTATATAGTAGGATGATACTTGTAACTCTTAAAAATTATAACACTAACAGTACAGATAGAAGGAATATACATAGACAGAAGGTATGAAAATAAGATGAATTTGAGGGAATGACATAAAAAATTAAGGGATGAGAAAGAGAAGTACAATGAGTGCAGGAGGAAGAGAGAAGTAGAATGGGGTAAATTATCTCAATGATGAGGTGAGAAAGATCTATTACAGTGGTGGGGAAGATAGGAGGGAGGGTGCTTGAACTTTACTCTTATCAGTATTGGCTCAAAGAGGGAATAATATACACCATCAGTTGAATAATGAAATCTATCTTACTTGACAGGGAAGTAAGAGAGGAGGAGATCAAGTAAAGAGGGCAGATCAGTGGAGGTGGTAGACAAAAGCAAAACACTGATGAAGTGGAAAAGGGTAAAAGGAGAGACAGGACAAATAGGAGGAATAGGATGGACAGAAATATACAGGTAGTAATCATAATTGTGAATGTGAATGAGATGAACTCTCCCATAAAATGGAAGTGGATAGCATAGGGGAATCAAAAACCAAAATCCTACAATATGTTGCTTACAAGAAATGCACTTGAAGCAGAGACACACATAGAGTAAAGGTAAGAGGTTGGAGCAGAATCTGTTCTGCTTCAGCTGAAGTAAAAAAAAAAAGTAGTGGTAGCAACTGTGATCTTAGACAAAGTAAAAGCAAAAATGTACCTTATTAAAAGATATTAGGTAGGAAACTACATCTTGCTAAAAGGCACCATAGATAATGAAGCAATCAAATTAGAAGAGCAAGGATTAGTCAGTCTACCTGTCAGATCTATGGGGAGGGAAAGAATTCATGACCAAACAAGGGATAGAAAATATTATGAAATGTAAAATAGATAATTTTGATCAAAGTAAATTGAAAATCTTTTGTACAAACAATACCAATGCAACTAAGATTAGAAGGAAATCAGAAAGCTGGGAAACAAGTGTCTCTGATAAAAGCCTCATTTCTCAAATATAGAGAGAACTAAGTCAAATTTATGAGAACATAAGTCATTCCTCAATGGACAAATGGTCAAAGGACATGAACAGGCAGTTTTCAGATGAAGAAATCAAAGATATCTATATGCATATGTAGATGTGCTCTAAATCACTTTTGATTAGAGAAATACAAGTTAAAACTACTCTGAAATACCACCTCGCACCAATCTGATTAGCTAATGTGATAAAAAAGGAAAATGATAAATGTTGGGAGAGGAGATAGAATAATTGGAACACTAATCCACTGTTGGTGGACTTGTGAACTGATTCAACCATTATGGAGAATAATTTGGAACTCTGCCCAAAGGGTGATCAAACTGTGCATACCCTTTGATCCAGCAATAACACTACTAGGTTAGTATCCTAAAGAGATCATAAAAAAGGGAAAAGGAACTACATGTGCAGAAATATTTATAGCAGCCCTATTTGTGGTGGCAAATTATTGGAAACTGAGTGGATGCCCATCAATTGGGGAATGGTTGACCAAGCTGTGGTATTTGAATGTAACGGAATACTATTGTGCAATAAAAAATGATGAACAGGCATATTTCAAAAAAACCTGGAAAGATTTGTAGAAACTGATGCAAAGTGAAATGAGCAGAACTAGGAAAACATTGTACACAATATCAGCAACATCATGTGGTGATCTACTATGAATAACTCAGTTCTTCTCAGTAACACAACGATCTGAGACAAATATGAAGGACTCATGAAGGAAAATGCTACCCATGTACAGTTAAAGAACCGATGAATTCTGATTGCAGATCAAAGCATATTTTTTTCACTTACTTTATTCTTTCTCATGTTTTTTCCCTTTTGATCAATTTCTTCTTCCACAACTATGATGAGCATGGAAACATGTCTTACATGATAGCATATGTATAAACTATATCAGACTGCCTATCATTTTCAGAAGAAGGGAGGGGATAGGGAGAAAAATCTGGAACTCAAAATCTTATAAAAATGAATGCTAAAAATTTTGATATGTAATTGTGGGAAAACATAAAATACTATTTAATTTCTTCTTTGCCTTGAAGATGAGGTTTTTTCTTCATAGACTTCAGAGTGCTTTAGTACATACAACTAATGCTGAAATCACCAAAAAAAAAACCCCAAAAACAAAACCCAAACACATAGAACAAACAATATTCCATGGTAATGACAGGGATAGGCATAAACAATTGAAATCTAAAAATACTTCCCAGATTAGTTTCAGCTTTCAATATCAGAGCTCATAACAAGTGACAACATTGCCTTATTTGAGTTTTGTTTCATTCCCTTTATTCTGTCCATCCTTCAATAGAAAACCTAACACATGATGAAACAGAAAGCAAACAAGCAAGCTAGAATAGGGTTTATTTTGTTTTTTGGTGCAACACTGGCTCACAATAATCTAAAAGGACAAATATATAAGCCACATTTAATGAGCAAAATTGTATTTTCCATAAGCAATATATTTTAATACTGATTTAGAATAATATTTGATACAAACCTTAAATAAATCCCGAAGACTAAACATATAATGACATTTAGCTGGGGTTGGTAACAGATGCTGACATACGAGATAGTAGATGGAGAGAGAAACTGCTGCCAGCTGCTTCCTGCACCTCTGAACATCAGAGAGGAAGGAATTGTTGTGTAAGTGTAATCCCAGGTGAGCCTAAAAAAGAAACTTTTGTGACCAACATTTTAAAAATGTCAAAGTATTCTTTAGGGCTTCTACTGATTTAGGCATTATAACATTAACAGGAAGTTTAAAGTTTGTGGTTCTCAACCTTCCTAATGCCGTGACCCTTTAATATAGTTCCTCATGTTGTGGTGACCCCCAACCATAAAATTATTTTCGTTGCTACTTCATACCTGTAATTTTGCTACTGTTATGAATCGTAATGTAAATATCTGATATGCAGGATGTATTTAAATTGAACATAACTCACAGGTTGAGAAACACTGGTTTAAAATCTATTAAAAATGGTAAAAGCCATCATATAACAGATAATCAGGATTATCTCTATGGTTTGCCCAAGTCTCAGGTGGTAGGTTGGTGCTGGTGATTACTTAGTGTTCAAGCTTCCTCTTCCATCTTTTCCTGAGCTACTACTTGAGTAGAATTTCCAAGACTTTGTTAGTAGAGGGGAAGAAATTGGCAGGGGACTTTGGTTGATGACAGTTGAGTATTAGTCAGGGACTGGTATGGTCCACTGATATACCCTCTGAATTCCTTGCAATGATTTGAAGTCACAAAATGGGTATGAAATCTTAGGATTTTCAACGCAACTTAATGATCAACTTGAATTTCTAAAAGCCTCCTTCCCTGAAGGATTGTTAGTGAGGTAGTGAAATATTAGGCTTCCCTTGGAAATTTTAATCTGACTCTGAAGGGTCTAGGGATATAAATCATGTGTGTTCTATAGCTAGTTCTATATAGTTTCAACAGAGTGCATGAGATTTCACTCTGACCCACTAGTTCCCTAGCCCATGTACCAATGGACAACAAAACATGATTCAACTAGTTCCTCCATCTTAGTTAATACTTGGGTTCTCTTTCTTATGAAGTGTTTCTAGAGCTATTTACAGTCATATGAAAAAATGCTCAAAATTACCATTGATTAGAGAAATGCAAATTAAAACAACTCTGAGGTACACCCCACACCTATCAAACTGACTAATATGACAAAGGAGGAAAATGATACATTTTGGAGGGGCTGTGGGAAAACTGAGACACTGAAGCACTGTTCACAGAGTTGTGAACTAATCCAACCATTCTGGAGAGCAATTTAGAACTATGTTCAAAACCACAGAACTATGCCCAAGGCTAACACTGTGCAAACCATTTGATCCAGCATTACCACTGGAAGGTCTGTATCTCAAAGAGATTTTTTAAAAAGGGAAAAGTCTATTTTTACAAAAATATTTGTAGCAGCTTTTTTTTTTTGGTGGTGGCTAAGAATTGGAAATTAAAGGGCTGCCAGTCAATTCGGGAATAGCTGAACAAGTTGTGGCATATGCTTGTAATGGAATATTATTGTGCTATAAAGAAATGAAAAGCAGGATGATTTCAGAAAAACCTGGATAGATTTATATGAACTGACAAAAAGTGAAGTGAGCAGAACAAGGAGAACACTGTACACAGTAATAACAATACTATGTCATGAAGAACTGTGAATGACAGCTATTCTCAGCAATATAAAGATCCAAGACAATCCCAAAGGACTCATGATAAAAAATGCCATTCATTTCCAGAGAGAGAACTGATGTTGTTTGAATACTGATTGCAGCATACTATTTCTCACTTTATTTCTTTTTTTTACTGTTCAAGTTTTCTTGCACAAAATGACTAATACGGAAATGTTTACATGATTGCACATACATAACTGTATCAGATTGCTGTCCTTCCCCACCCCCCAGTCACAGGAAGGGGGAGTTGAGAGAAGAGGGAGGTGAGGAAAGGAGGGATGGAATTTAGAATTCAAAACTTAGAAAAAATGTTAAAATTTATTTTTTTATAACTAATTGGAAAAAAATAAAAAGTGTTTCTAAATGTTAAGGAGAGGTCAGAATAATAAAATAGGCAACACATGGGAGGAAATGAAATAATAACAATAACACATATTTGTGGAACTTTAAAGTCTACAAAGCCCTTTCCTTAAGATAACCTTCCAAAGTAATCAGTGCAAAATTTATCATCCTCATTTTTAGAAAACTGAAGCTCGGAAAAGGTTAAATGACTTACTCAAGGTCATATAGCTAATTAGCTGCAATTCTGACTACAAATTCAACACCTTCCATGCCAACTGCTGTGATTCTCTGAATAATTTCTGATGGTATTTTTCTTTAAATGTTAGTAGTTTTAAACTTTACATCCCTTCCTCTTCCCCTCTCTTCTTAGTCTGTGGAAGCCTTCTACTTTCTACTAACTTCATTCATTACCTGAAGAATAGTAAATAAGGCATGTTGTGGAGGATGAGGCATTACTAGTATGAAAAAATGTTTGAGGAGACGTGGACTGATATCACTTTTCCCACCAAGTGGAATACCACAAGCAGAAACCAGAGAGATATCTTGAATATTCTGTGAGAAATAAAAAGAAGATAAAAAAGTCAGTGAACTCTGAACTTACAAGATGGAGTAGATCTAGGAACCAAAGGTTCAGAGAAGGATAAGATACGTTATCCTGGGAAGAGGCTACCTCTTTGACACTGGTGCACTGTGGATAGCATTATGGGTATATTGGAAATCTCAGCAACAGTTTCCTTTAACACATTATTTGGAGAAATGGTACTTATGGGATTGATTCTTTCTCTACCAGTCTGATGCGTCTTTTTAATGGAGACTCATCAGGGAATGAGCGCTTTATAACAACGTCCTAATCTTAAGACTAGGCAGCTAATTTCAGTAAATGAAAATCTATTAAGAGCACATTAAATGCTAGATTCTGAGGATACAAATATAGATGTACAATAGCCTCTGTCTACTTTCTGGGTGGTTACAGTCAAGTAGTGGAAAAGGACAAATAACTTCATTATAAGTTAAAGTGAAATAAAGGCAAGGAAGGTACCCAGGTGCTATAAGAAATTTGAGGGGGGGGGAAGATGATTTTCATTCAAGAATGAGGATAGGGAAAAAGGGGATGTCAAGGAAGGTTTCATGGACAATATGACAAATTTCTTTCACTTTGATTCCATACTTACTGAACTGCCACAATACCACACTTTGGTTTTCCTCAGGGAAAAGAACTAGGTAACTTTTGGCAAAGAACTTCCTAGTTCACTTGGAAATTATATAAGATAATCGTTCTATTGTTATTACTGATTATATTAATTTTAATTATACATGATAAATTACCATTCTGATGCAAATAAATCTTTAATTAATATGAGCAACAAGAGTCACTCTTTCTAGTACTTGATAATAAACTGCAGTCCACTTGTGCCCACCACATGCCTTTTGGTAGCCTAAAACTTTAATTCTTCCAAGACCGAAGCATTCCATTACTTTTGGTCATGTAGCCCCACTGGATGTTGAAAAGATGGGTTTTTTCTTTCAAAAAGTTTGATAATTTTCAAAATGCAACTTAACTCACTCTTGTCCTGTTTAATTCAATTTAGTTCAGTCTATTCTACAAGGGAAATCAGCTTCTGACATAGGAAACTCTTAAGAATAATACAGTTTTGAGGACACAAAGAGAAATAATTCAGATAAGTAAAAGGACAGGTTTTCTAAATATTTTTAAATGATAACATGGATGCACAGGGAATCGAAGGTTTGAAAAGACAAAAGGAAGGTTGAGCTGCTCTACTCTCATGCCTCTCTGCTAAGGAAGAGGAGTTTTAGATGAGAAAGCACAGATCAAAAATGATCGATAGGGAATTTATACTTACGATACATAAGGAAGTGGTAATATGAATATCTTCCTAACCTTAATGAGTTCAAATCATCTGGCACAGATGCATTATCTCTTCTGGTTTTGAAAAACACCACCGCCACCACCACCAACATCAGGTGAGTGTGATGGCTTAGCAAACCGTAGTCAATGTTTTTTGAAGATTGTGGAGAATGGGAAAGGAAGACTATAGAAAGATAATAGTGGAAAGGGGAAAGGAATAAGCCTTTATATGTGCCTACTATGTCAGGCACTATGCTAAGAGCTTTATAAATATGATCTTATTGGATACTTGCAACAATCTATGAAGTAAGTGATGTTAATAGCCCCATTTTATAGTTGAGTTAATTGAGGCAAAGGTTGTGACTTGCCCAGAGGCACATAGCTAGTAAAAGGTGTGAGGCTGGATTTGAATTCAGGTCTTTCTGACTCCAGCCCCTATGATTTATCCATTGTGTAACCAAGTTGCCTTATCCAGAATCCTTAATAGAACCAAAGACTTAGAACAGACTTTAGCAATAATCTGGTGCAATTTTCTCATTTTATAGAACAGAAAATTGACATCCAGAAATATTAAATGTTAAATGACTTGCCCAGGGTCACCCCAGGAAGGGGCTGGACTGGGATTTTAAAACGCAGGTCCTCTGCCTCTCAGTGCAGTGTTCTTTCCATTATACAGTGTTCTTTCCATTATATTACTATATTTAACAAAATTCTAGATGTATTTTTAAAGGAGAGTATATATTGAATAGAGGTTTGGTCTTGGAGTTAGGAAGACCTGGTTAAAGTGTAACCTCTAACACAAATGATAGTTGGGCAGCCATGGATAATCACTTAATATCTCATTCTCCAGGCATCTCTCTAAAACTTTAAGTTACAGATGAGTTGTTGATTTATAGAGGGCCCGTGCTCATTGGGAATTTCCCAAAACTTATGAAATCACTGATGTGGATGAAAAAAATAAAGGTATGATTAATGAGCATTTAGGAAGGGAATAGTGATCCCAACACGACTTCACTGAACTAATCTAATTTGTCTTTTTTTTTGACATGTATTAAACTGGTAGATCAGAGAAATATGACAAATACAATTTATTTAGACTTAGCAAAGAATTTGACAAAATTTTTCATGCTATTATTGTGGAAAATATGGAGAGATATGGATTAGATGATAGATTCATAACTGGTTGAACAGATGTACCAAAGAGTAGTCCTTAATGGTTCAATGTCAGTTTGGAAGGATATCTCCAGTGAAGTGACCCAGAGATCTTGCTTGATTCTGTACTGTTTGACACATTTCTCTTAATGACTTGGAAAAAAGCATAGATGAAATCCTTAACAAATACTCAGATGACACGAAGCATGGAGGAATACCTAAATACACTGGATGACAGAGCAATGTGCCAAAAGATACTGACAGGCTAAAACATTTGGCCAAATCTAATAAGATAAAATTTAATAGGGATAAGCTAAAGTTTTATACTTAAAAAAGAAAGTCAGAAGTACAGATGGTATGGGCAAATGAGAATTTATTTGAAAAAGTATGAGGGATTTTAGTGTACTATATAGTTGAGTCACCAGTGATACAGCAATTAAAAAGGCTAATGCAGCCTTGGGTTTCATTATATGAGAGCCTTAGGTCTATTCCTAAATATGTGAAAATCTGGCTATTTGATCTGGTTAGACTTTACCTGGAGTATTGTTTTAATCGCTTGTCAACTATAGCATAATGGGGATTACTTTTGTAGATGGCTTCTGAAGGCCCTTCCAACTCTCAGATTCTGTGATTTAAGTTCTGTGTGCTATGTTTTGATAAGCTGAATAGGATGGAGAGTATCCAGAGGGGAGAAATCAATATGGCAAAGGACTTCAAGTTCATATATGAAGATTTGCTGAAGAAACTGAGGATGATTCATAGAGAGAAGAAAAGACTTAAGGCTGCAATAACTGTCATCCAGTGTTTGAAGAACTGGTAGGTGGAAGAGTTAATTACTTGTTCTGTTTGTCTCCAGAGAGAAGTAGGAGCAACAGATGAAAGTTGTAAAGAGACAAATTTAGGCTCGATATCAGAAAAAGTTCCTGACAATTAGAGCTGTCTAAAACTAGGATGGGTCACCTTGTGAGATAGTGGGCTGACTGTCACTGGTGGTCTTCAAAGATTGGATGTCAACTCATCAGGTAGTCTGTAGACATCCCCTCTCACTCTGAGAGTGTGCAATTCTCAAATGACTGCTATGTATATAGTCATTTGCCTCCTTCCTGGCTCTTTTGATATAGTTGGCTCCATTTTAAAGTGTTATCATTTGGAGCTTGACATTTCTAATGCTTTGCATTTGTGTGTGTGTGTGTGTGTGTGTGTGTGTGTGTGAAGACTATATTAATGATATATACACATGGAACTCCTGAATAATCTACAAGTTTTTGGTCTCTTTCATTTTTTGATCCTGAACCTTATTTCCCAACGTAGCTTTGGGCAAGACTTTCCCAGGGTCACACAGTCAGTATGTGTTGAGGTGGGACTTGAGGCCAGGTCTTCTTAAAACCAGTTCTCTAACATTGTACAATACTGCCCCATTAAAGCAAACAGTACTCATAATAAGCATAAGTAAAGAGACCACTGTGAAAATTATTGCTCTCTTCCTGGTGCTTGCTCTTACATTGAAGTTACCATATATCAAAGTAAACATTGAATTAGATTGGAGGACTTTCTTAAGTTCTCGACTAATTGTTCCCATTTTTCTTTATTTTGGGTCTTTTGAATTGTCATGTAATACCAAATGCCAGTATCATTGTACATTATTGTACAATGCTAAGTAATTATGCTCCATACAAGAGCCACCTTCTACCCAAAACCTTTTCTGATCCCCTGGCTACAAGTGCTCTTCATTTCATCATAACTTGTGTTTATTTGGGACAGATTTTGTGGGTATTTATTAGTATACATGTTGTCTCACTCCATTTTAATATGAGCTCTTTGATATCAGAGACTGTTAATATGTAATCCCAGGGATCAGTATAGAACCTGGCATGTAGAGCCCGGGCATGTAGAAAGAATTTAATAAATGTTTGATTGATATTTTGTATTTTAGCTCTTTAAAGAAACAAGGTGGTATAATTTATCAAACTGCTGCTTTTAAGGAAACATGTGACAAGGACTTGGGGAAGATACCATCTTTGGTAAGAATTCTGAAATTTAACACAGAGGGCTTTGAAATGAAATACCTTTAACCAAAATTAAATTCAGATACATATGAAACTAGGAATATAAGTGGTATTTGAATCTTATTTCTTCCAAATGCTTATCATCTGTTTAGAGATAATAAAAGTAATTTCACAGAGAAATGATTATTTGGAAAGTGTTTTCATTTTGCAATATTGACTACTAAAAATTCTAGGTCAATGGATTTGAAAAGTTGCAGATATATTGATTTAAAAATCTATCATCCCACATTTTTGTCAGGCATTCCACAATATAATAAATAATGCAATGGGCAAAAATTACCATTAGTCGATTTAGAGAGTAAAATAACCAGCAGAGGGGTGGGTATATATTCATTCAGTTTTAACTAAAATTCTAATTTGCTCACAACCTGTTTTCACTTAGTCTGGGTATTTGCTTTCAGATCCTGGGATAATAGATTTGCTTAATTTGCAAAATTAATTAGCATGGCCAGTCTTGAATCTTCTGATTTTGCTAAAAAACTGTGCTTATACTATAGTATACACATGCAGCATATAGGTATTTAGACAGTTGAGCTATCTAAAATCCTTACTTTACTAAAAATAGTTACAAATATTTAACTCATTGTTAAATAGTAATATTTTATGAGTAAACAAAACTGAAAAATGATTTATACCTTCCATGCAAGTTGTTCGGTATTATAAAACCCTCCTAATTCTAATAATTGTCTGATCAGTTCCAGGGGTGGTTGTGCCCCATATTCCTCTGGCACTGGTGAATTCAGATCATCAATAAATACTATGACCTTTGGGAAAAACGTCAACAGATTTAAGAGTCATTATATGCTTACCTTCCTTTAAATTATTAAATAATTGTGACAACTAATATACCATTATTACATACAAGACTTTATGTTATGGCAGTTAGGTCCCGTAGTTCTGAGAGAAATTATTTTCCTATTATATTAATAAGCAATTTAAAAATTAGGATTAAAATTTTTTTTTCTATGTCCTCATTCAGGGACCAGCCTCTGTAGGTCAGTCAGTCAGTCTTTGAAGGACCTTGCTGATAAATCAGATTGCCTAGGGTTGGCCACATGTGGCCTTGTAGGTCATTTGGTGTGGCCTTTTGACTGGGCCCAAGTTTTACTGAACAAATCCTTTTATTAAGAGGAATTGTTCTGTAAAGTTTGGATTCAGGCAAAGTGTTGTACTTGAGGACCTAGAGGGTCACATGTGGCCTCAAGGCTGCAAGTTTCCCACCCCTGATCAGGGAACATGCTCCTTGATCTTGGGCAGGACTTCATCTGAGTAGAAGACCTAACTTTTGTTTAGAGTAAAAACAGAATCTAATCTAGGTGCATTCCAACTTTAAATCAGTAAGCTCATGTCCTCGTACCCCTCCACTGGCGTTTAGAGTGACCTAGCTCATGAAGGAGAAAACCAACCTGAGTAATCTGGGTAGAGATGGGTTGCTTTGTCCAGATTGCTGGAGGGGGCTGAATCTCATTATCAAGCCATATTCTTAGCAAAAGCAACTGAAGACTTTTTGGCCCACCTCTTCTTTAATATGCCTATCCTCCTCCCCAGCCCCATTCACCAGTCACAGTTGATTTTCACCCGTCAGGGACATTCTCTTTTTAAAAAATATTTAAAGCATTTAGTATCTCCATTAGGCACCTTTGGATACAGAGAAACCATGGGCCATCAATTTATTAATTATCAGCCAGCCCAATTAATAGATTATTAATTACTCAGAAACTTTGTCTCTCAGGTTTTTTATTTGTCTCAGTACAGTGGTATCAAAATCAAATAGAAACAGATATCTATGGGTTGCATATTGACTTAGAAAAACACAAATTAATGTTACCTATTGCATTTTAATTTATTTTGTTAAACATTTCCCAATTAAATTTTAATGTGCATCTCTGTGGGCCACACTCAGTAGTGTGGGGGGCCTCAATGAGCTGTGAGGGGTGGTAGATATTGAGCTACACTTGGGAGTCAGGAAGACCTGATGTCAGACCCTTTATTAGGTGTGTGACCCTCGGCAAACCACTTATCTTCTCTGAGCCTTAGTTTCTTTATTTGTAAAATGAAAATAATAATTTTAGCTACTTCATAGGGTCGTTGAGAGGATCAAATATAATGATATATGTGAAGAGCTTTGCAAACCTTAAAGCACCATATATTAGCTATTATTATTAGTATTTCTATTATTAAAATACAGCAGGTAAAAGTTGGTATTTTGTAAATACTGAATGATAGAAATTGAAATAGAATTTCTGTTCATTTTTTATTTGGATAGGATGATTAATATGTCTAAGGACAGATAGTTTGAGAAAGTCTATATGACCCATGGGCAGAACTACTTGCTAGATATGGACCACCCAGTTACAAAGCCATTAAATAGAAATTTTGACATCCAATGGAAGGAAAATCCCTTAAAACATTTCTGTCGTTCTTCACATGAAAAATAACACAAAAAGCTTTAAAAAAAATTGGACCTGTGATTTCAGTGGGATAAGGAACTCCCAGGTGAGGACATTCCTCTATCTGTTCAGATCCACACTTGTTCTCCAACTTGAAGCAGAAAGTTGCTATAGTGTAGTGAAGAGAGAACTGGACTTACAGACAGGAAGTCTTGGATTTAAGTCCTGCCTGTCATCATAGGTATGTATAGATTATGGATTAAAGGCTCTGGTACAACCAGTCCATATTCTATATACACTGACACATAATTATGTCCCTGTAACTCTGAACAAATAATATAACCTCTCAGGGCCCCAGGTAACTCTGTAAGGTGAAGTAAAAAAAAATTCAAAACAAAGTCAGTTGAGCAGGAAGGAGAATTGTTATACTATCAGCTCACAGAGTAGTATTATTCCTACCTTAGTTCCTTATTTTAACTAATTATTTTTGCTAAATCAATGCTAAACTTGGTTGTTTCTCTATTGAAGAAATCATGTAAACATTTTGCACTCTGAATTTTGCTGCCCTGAAACGAATCTCCATTGCCCTGGCCTAGTTCTGGTTCTCTTTAGTTGTCAAACTGTAACAAAGCATTATTATCTATTCAACAAATAGTTATAAAGTGCTTATTGTGTGCAAAGGACTACTACCAGCCACTTTTGCCCTTGCTGTACACCAGACACCTAGAACCTTCAATTCAGTTGCAAATGATGATGGGTTTGAAAACTGAGACACAATTTTACAAACTTTTCTCCAATTCTGTAAAAACTCACTTTCCTTTCTATTCTGGCTCCAGAAATGGTAGTTGGTCGTGATTGTGTAATGATTTTGGTAGCTGCTGGCTTCAGACAGCACAAGGAGGGGACTCACACACATTCCCCATGGGGAGATTCCATCACCTTACAGATAAAATGCCTCTGGCACTAAGCATATGGAGTGTTTTCACAAGTAATCTGGGTTTGTCTAAAGGCAGAGGTGGGGCAGACACACTTGGTGCTACCCTGGTTCATCAGTTGACATTTTTACCACCATCTGCTTAGAAAGCAGGAGTTTGTCAAGTTACAACAAGCCTACTTTGTGAGATTTAGATCAGGGTCCAGGCACTGCCTGTCTCTTTGCTTCTTACTACTGGTCAGATTTACAAAAGGAAAAAAGTGATGGGGGAAAAAAAAAGCATTAGCGGAGGCAACCTTTACACCTACCTTTAATTTTATAGCCTTCCCTTCTATCATACACTGATTCCAAATTCTTAGCTCACTCATTAGATATGGAGATTCTTTTTTTTTTTTTTTTTGCTTTTTAGAGGGGGGAAGGGAGGGCAATTGGGTTTAAGTGACTTGCCCAAGGTCACACAGCTAGTAAGTGTTAAGTGTTAAGTGTCTGAGGGCAGATTTGAACTCAGGTCCTCCTGACTCCAGGGCCAGTGCTCTATTCACTGTGCCACCTAGCTGCATCGATATGGAGATTCTTAATAATAGTAACAGCAGCTAGCGTTTACATAGAAGTTTATGATTTGCAAAATGCTTTTATAAGTATTATCTCATTTGAGGGGCAACTAGATAGGGCAGTGAATAGAATGCTGGAAGATTCGTTTTCCTGAATTCAAATCCAGCCATAGGCATTAGCTGTGTGACCCTGGTGGAATCACTTGATCATATTTACCTCAGGTTCCCCATCTGTCAAGTGAGCCAGAGAAGGAAATAGCAAACCACTCCAGTATCTTTGCCAAGAAAACCCCAAATGGGGTCCAGAAAGAGTTGGACAAGACTGTAAAAGAACTGAACAATGACAAAAATCTCATTTGATCCTCATAACAACTCTGGGAGAGAGGTGCTATTATTATTAGGCTTATCGTATAGATGAGGAATCCGCGGCAAATAGAGGTGAAGTGACTTAACCAGGACCACACAGCCAGAACTCTGACTCATCTTCCTGACTCCAGGCCTCGTGTTCTGTGCACTGGGCAGCCTTTCGCTACTCTTTTTACACTTTCTTTCCCCTTTCATTTTTTTATCAAATGAATTTTATGATGCTCTGCGTTGTTCAGAATCATTTGGAATGTTTTTGTTTTACCAATTTCTTTTTATATATACTACCATTTTTATTCTTAGGAGCAGCTAGGTATCACAGTGGATAGAATACCAAGCTTGGAGTCAGGAAGAGTTGACTTTAGGTCTGAACCTGAGTTCAAATTTGACCTCAAACACTTACAAGCTATGTGACCCTGGGTGAATTGTTCTCCCTCTGTTTGCCTGAAGTTTCTTCATCTGTAAAATGGGGATAATAGCAGCACCTACCTCCCTGGGTTGTTGTGAGGAACAAAAAAAATAACTGTAACATCCGGCCTTGGACACTTAACACTTACTAGCCACATGACCTTGGGCAAGTCACTCAACCCCAACTGCCCTCCAAAAAGCAAAAAAATAAAAATAAAAGTAAAAAAAGAAATGACTGCAACTTAGCATGGTGCTTGATACATAGTAATTGCTCTATAAATGTTACGTGTTATTGCTATTATTAAAAAAGATGCCTGCAGTTCTAATCCTTAAATAGCATTGATATGGTCCAATGGAGGATGGGAAGGGGGAGTTCTTACCTGGCTGTTCTTTGGAGCTCCATGCATGTCTTTACTTTTTCGTATTAATTTCTTAAGAATCAGCTCCTGAGTTTTGCTGGCCGTTGTATTGGCACTAAATTTTATTGTGGACACAATAATGGTTCTCGCCAGTTTACTTTGTAGTTCTTCTGTTTCTTCCCCTTTAGGCCAATAATATTTTTGTCCAAAGGAAGCTAGAAACAAACAAAATTGAGATTCTGAGGAAATATCTTTGCTCCTCAGACAAAAACAGATTAAGTGTCTACTAAGCCAAACGTTGTGTTGGGTAAATAATGCACATTTCTGGTAATTGCTGAGCTTGGAACCTAGTTGGGGGAAACAAGATGCAGACAGAAAACTCTGATAGAAAATGGGTAAATGATAAGTGCTTAAGAGAGGTCCAAACAAACTCTTACATGAGATTTAAGTAAGGAAAAATCATTTCCAATTGATAGGATTTATGGAGGAGATGAAATTTGAATTTGGTCTTGAAGATTTTAAGATAAGATTTCAGTAGTTAGAGATGGAAGTGGGTAGAAAGGCAAAGCCAGCATCTGGAGTGAACAAAGGCATATAACGGGGAATTGACAAGTTTATCTGAAAGACAAATTGGGAGAAGTAGAGCGACGTAAGAATGGGAAAATGGTGGGGAGCAATGTGTCAGGTTTGGTGGTTCCTTTATGACAGAGTAGAAGTCTGTACTTGATTCTGGCAGCGAGAGGGAGCCACCACCACTTTTTATTCAAGTTTTGAGGAGAGGAATGACATAATCTGGCAATAAAGTTAAGGCTGGAATGGTAGGGGAAGACACCAGAGGTAGGGAAATCTACTAGGAAACAATTGCAATAGTTGAAGGTGAGACAAGCATGGTGGCAAGGGAAAGGATAGGGCATAGTGGAGAAAAATTGTGTGAAAGCAAAAGTGGTAAGATCTGACATCTGCCTGGATATACAGAAGGTGAAGGAGAGAAAGAAGTCCGTGGTGGGGATCTAGATTAGGGAAAAAGATCAGATATGTGATTTTCTCGTTGTTCAGTTGTTTTTCAGGCCCCCAACTCTCCCAAGTGTGGTTTTAAAGCAGATTAAAATGTGATTGGGAAATGTTTAACAAAAGAAATAAAAAAACAATAAAACACAGGTAATGTTAATATGTGTTTTCCTAAGTCCATAAGTAATCTTTGGGAATCCTTATGTATGGTTGAATGGCTGCCACTTCTACATGAGCTTGACACCACTGGTCTAGACCATGGAAGAAGAGTCGGGATTGGAGGTATACTAATTATTAAGACTAATATTAATTAATAAGTATTTTCTTCATGACCCCATTTGGGATTTTCTTGGCAAGGACACTGGAGTGGTTTGCCATTTCCTTCTTCAGTTTATTTTACAGATAAAGAAACTGAGGCAAACAGGTTTAAGTGACTTACTCAGGATCACACAGCTAGTAAGGATGTGAGGCCAGATTTGAACTAAGGAAGATGCATCTTTCTGACTCCAGGCCCAGCACTCTATCTGCTGTACCACCTAACTAGTAAGTGATTTTCTTAGTATAGGAAATCCTTCTACCAATGCAAGTCCATGCCTTCTCTGAAATTTATAAGCTGCAGTATGAAGACTGACTAGTCCAGGGCAACATAAACATACGAGTCACTGGTGGTATTTGAACCCAGGTCCTCCTAGCTTGAAGGTCAGTTTGCTATTTTGCCATGCTACCTCTCAGATGGGGTGGTTAAATGGACAATTTTAAGATCGGCAGAAATAAGGAACTCAATTTGAAGAGCAGGGTTTTTATTATTGCTGTTGCCTTTTGAAGGATGATGCTTGTTTTTGGACATGTTGAATTGAAGATTCTAGGGGGACATTCAGAGAGAAATATGTAGTAGGCCGTTAGAAGCTATGGCCTAGACCAGAGGTATCAAACATGCTGGAGGAGACCCACTCCTACTCATTTAGTCCCCAGGGGTGGGGAACCTGTGACCCTGAGGCCATGTAGGGCCTTCTAGATCATCAAGTGCAGCTCTTTGACTGAATCCAAACTTCACACATTGTTCTATGCAGTTTGGATTCAGTCAAAGGGACACACTTGAGGATCTAGAGGGCCACATGTGGCCTACAGGCCCCAGGTTCCCCACCCCTGCCCCAATCTCTTGCAGTATGGCTTCAGAGCCTACTACTGTGCTCAGAATGTATTTTTCCAAGATCATCAATGAACTATTTATTGCCAGGCAGGAGGCCCTTTTTTCTGTCTTTGTACTTGGTTTTTCCTGCCATTGGGCATGGCTAACTATCTGCTCCTACTGTGTATGTTGTTCTTCCTTGGCTTCTATAACAATAATCTCCTCTGGCCCTCCTCTTAACTTCCCCATCGTTCTTTCTGAGTACTCTTTTTAGATAATTCTAATCATACTACACCCTAAGTATGAGGGTATACTCCAAAGCAGCGGTTCTCAACCTGTGGGTTGCGATCACTTTGGGAGTCGAATGACCCTTTCACAGGGGTCGACTAAGACCATTGGAAAACACATATTTCTGATGGTCTTAAGAACTAAGACACTGTTCCTCTATCCATCTCCAAGAGGGTCCGCCCACATGCAGATATGCCCACATAAGAGTATTAAAGGGTCGTGGCACTAGGAAGGTTGAGAACCACTCTAAAGCATTATACTAATATATCCAAATTTGTGTCTATGTATGTGTATGTTGTGTGTATACACACACGTAATAAAGACACAATGTCTATACTACATACATTGTAATATTCAAATATGATGCTATAACATTCATACATACACATATCTCTATCGCTATATCTATTTAATCTATATATTATAAGGCAGCTTGGTGGCAAAGTAGATAGACTGCCAGGCTTGGAGTCAGGAAGAGCTGAATTCAAATCCAACCTCAGACACTTACTAGCTGTGTGTCTCTAGGCAAGTCAAATAACCTTAGTTTGCTCCAGTTCCCTTATCTGTAAAATAAAGATATTAATAGTAACTATCTCCCAAGGTTATTGAAAGGATAAAATGAGATATTTGTAAAGTTTATTAGCACAGTGCCTGGCACATAATAAACACTAGAGAAATGTTTGCTTTTATCATCATCATTATCATAATGTGTGTAGATATATGTTAAGATATACATTAAATGTGTATATATGTATATAATATACATACATATACACATATATGTATATATGTATATAATATATATACATATATATATATATATATATATATATACACATACATACACATACACACACACACACACTAATATCCACACACCAAATTTGTTTAATTCTAATCTCTACCCAAAGCTCAGTTTAACATTTTCGGCTCCCTATTAGCTGTCTTACTAGTGCCTCTAATTTAACATGTTAAGAACCAAACTCACAGAAGACTTGCAGGAACACTGACCTAGACCTGGAGGGACCTCAAAAGTCAATCCTATCATTTCATAGATAAATAAACTCAGGCCTGTGGAAGCCAAGAGATAGTACACTCTCCACCGTACCTTGCTGCCAAGGATCTCCCCCAAATTTGCCCCTCCTCTCAACTTTCCCATTTCTTTTGTGGACACCACCATGTTCCTAATCACCTAGGCTCAAAATTTTGGAGTAATCTTTCCTCCAGCTATTATTGTTCTCAGAAAGAAGACTAAATTAGTTGGCTTGCAGAGTGTGAAAAGGGGAAAAAGCTACAATGAGGCTGGAAAGAGGCAGGGGCCAGGTTGTGAAGAGCTTTAAAAGCTAAAAAGAGACGCTGGAATTTATTGAATAGGGGAGTGATAAGGTCAGATTATTTACTTAAGAAAGAATGTTTTGGCAACTATGAAGAGGATGGATTAGAGTAGGAAAACATCTGAGGCATGGAGATCAACTAGGAAGTTTTTCAATAGTCTAGCTTAAGGTGATGGTTGGGTAAGCAGAGAGAGGGTATCATATAAGATATGTTAGAGGTGCAGAAAAGGCAAGATTTGGCAATAGGATATAGGGGGAGAAGAATGGGGAATGGAGAATAATGTTGAGGTTATAAACCTAGGAAAATAAAAACATGTGGTCTATTTGACAGAAATAGTGAAGTCTAGAAGAGGGGTGGGTTTTGGGGGAAGGATGATGAAT
This sequence comes from Pseudochirops corinnae, assembly GCA_028646515.1. NCBI lineage: Eukaryota > Metazoa > Chordata > Mammalia > Diprotodontia > Pseudocheiridae > Pseudochirops > Pseudochirops corinnae. The sequence goes on from CM053586.1 coordinate 263,331,753, forward strand.
TCTATTTTGGGTGTTTTGAATTTGACATGCTTATGGGACATTCATTTTAAAATATCTAATTCGCAGGGTTGATTCAGGACTGAAGCTCTGGGCACAGACTGGGGCTAGATACATATAATTAAGTCATTAGCATAAAAATAAGAATTAAACCCAGAGGGGCTGATGTGGTTCCCAAGGGAAAGTGAAAGTGTGTAGAGAGAGAAGACAAGAGTGCCAGAGTCTTGGGGAACACTTAGAGTGATGATCCAACAAAGGGGCCTGAGAGGGAATAGTTAGACCCGTAGACAAACACGGATAGAATAATGTCATAAAAGTTGAAAGAATAGAGCAGTATCTAGTACAAAAATGTGGTAAATAGTGACAAATATAACGGAGAAGTAAAGAAGGATGGAGACTGAAGAAAGACTATCAGCTTTGGCAATTAAGAGATCGTCAGCTTTGGAGAGAATAATCTTAGTGATGAGGTCAGAAGAAAGGAGTTGAGAGAAAAGTGGAGGCAGTGAGTGCAAACAACTTTTTCTAGTGTTTGACTAACAGAAGGAGGCACAACGAAGGATAATTTGTAGAAAAGTTAGATTCTAGTGAAGATCTTTTTAGGGATGGGGGCAATGTGGGTATGTTTAGAGGCAGAAGGAAAGGAAGCAATAGAAGAAAGGGACAGGATGACGAGCTTCAATCTGTTGGAGAAGAAAGATCACACGTAGAGGAGTTGGCCTCGGCAAGAAGTAGGGGCACCTAACTGACAGAACCTAGGAAAATCAAGGATGGAGTAGAGGATGTTAAAGGATTTTGATATGAAGATAAGGTTAGAAAGGGAGCTCAGGGAATTGCTCTAATTTTCTCAGTAAAGTTAGTTAGCAAATCCTCAGCTGAGAGAGCAGAGGATTAGGGAGATGTGGGAGACTTGGGGAGAGTGCTCTATGTTGATACATTGCTCAGCACAACAAAGGTAAATAAAAGTAAACAAACAATCCCTGCCCTCAAGGAGCTCATAGTCTACTGGTAGAGTCAACATGCAAACAACTACGTGCAAACAAGATACATACAGGATAAATTGGGTATAACTTCAGAGGGAAGGCACCAAAGTTAAGAAGTACTCTGTCAGGTTTCTTGTAGGTGGTAGGATTTTAGCTGGGGTTTGAAGTAAGATAGAGAAGGCAGATGGCAGAGATGAGGGGAAAAAAACCAACTCTTATAACAAATAAGAAGTGAAGTGAAACAAAGTAACACAGTAGCCATGTACAAAAATGTATGTATTTATGCAATTCAAGACCATCGCCTGTCAGGATGCTGAGTAACTCGTCTCCAATTTCTTCTGTAAAATAAACTGGAGAAGGAAACAGCAAACCACTCCAGTCTCTTTGCTAAGAAAACTCCAAATGGGGTCACCAAGAGTTGGACATGATTGAACAAGAATGCGATACAAAGTGAGCAGAATCAAAAGAACAATTTCTATAATAACAACAGTACTGTAAAGATAAACAACTAAAAAGACTTGGGACTTGGGATCAACACAATAAGCAACCACAGTTCCAGAGGATTCAGGGTGAAATCCGCTCTCCACATGTATATGTATATGTAAATATATGGATATGGATATGTGCTCACACATACACATGTATCTATACATACATATATATGTCTCAATCTGTGTATGTATACACAAACACACACATATATTTTGGATTATGGTCAATGGAGGAATTTATTTTGTTTGTACATGTTTGTAACAGGGCTTTTGTGTTTCTTGTTTTCTCAATGGTGGAAGGAGCAAGATGTGAGGAAAGAATATGGACTAGAAAATAAAATAAAATTGAATGAAAAATAAACCTCTGTAAATTTTTCATTAGTACTAAGAAATATGTTCCTAACTGCAATGGATTACCAAACAAGTTCATCAGATCTTTATACTTAGAAGTCAGTTAGAAATAATTTCCAGTTGCCCCCAGACCTACAGTACCCTTAAAAAGCCTCCCGTAAGTAAGGATAATCTCCCCTTGCCCAAACCATTCACTATGGCTTTGGAGACAGGATCAAAATGAATTTCGTTAATCTGAGTAAGTTTTAAATTTTTTTTGAGGCATTAATATAATCACTTATGACTATGAAAATTTTAATGTCTTCTGAAAACTTCAATGATACAATGTCGACTAATCATAATTTTAAATCCTAACTGTATTTGTTGGTTGTAGTAACCTAATGGTAAATGATTTGTACCTTTGTAGGATGGGAAGTGACTGCTACTGTTTATTTCATTGCATTTACCTCAGTTTTCACACATACCTAAATCTTTAGGTGATGACTTAAAGTTGTCTGTAATTAACAAGTTGAGATTGTCTTGTAGGCTGCTAAAAACCAATGAAAAAAGTCAGTATTAGCTTATTTAAATGACTTTTTTGGGGGGTCAGAGGGGATTTAAATCTGTCATTTCAGCAATGTAGGAAATGCCTCGTGTTGGAAAGTTCAACCACAGACACTGATCAAAAGTGAATAAATCTGAAATCATTAGTCCTTGTCAGTTGTTTAGTGGCATTAATATGGGATCATAGTGAGGCTCAAATAAGATAAGGCATGAGATGAAGGCCAGTAGTTATTAGTACTATTTGGCTTGCACTGTACTGATAACTTCCTTCCCAGATGCTTCTAAAGCCCTCCTGGGGAGCTCAAGCCATGTTTATGAGCAATACAGAGGTATGCTGGGAAATGTTTAACAATCAGGTACTTCCCAAAAAGAATGTGTACAAGTTTATTTTGAAGTTTAAGCTGCATTATCAACTCTTCTTTAAGTCTAAAAAAATCAATGAAACATTACATCAAGCCCTGATTTGTAGTGATTGCTGACTTTTGAAATGTAGATGCTTATAATAAAAAAGTAAGAGTGACTCTCACTAACCATTTAGAACAAGTTCTGCCACACCCCTGGAAAGGGTAAGCGACTGGCCCATAATTAGAGAGCTAGTGTTTCTTTGACTAAGAAATTGAGGTCTTCTTGACTCTAAGGTTAGCAAATGTCCTATTGCTTTTCTATTTTAAAAATGATTACTCATAACAAATGTGTTAGAAGATATGCCCAACTAAGGAAAACAGGAGACTATGATTTTGAAGACTACTATTTTGTTTCTAACTTGTAAGACAATGGTAAATATTTTCCTTAACAATGATATTGTTAGAATAATTGTCATTGTCAATGAAAGCTTCACTAATTAGTAACTTGTAATAACTTGAAAATGATATATATATATCTATCTATACACTCATATGTACATATGTGTAATTCTTTTTTGTATAAATTTAAAAAAACCTTTTCTCTTGATTTTCAGTATCATTTTTGAGAATAAAAAGAATCTAATCTAAGTCAGGCACATTTCCAAATTCAAGGTTTCTTCAATATGACTTTGATTTCTCCATCTAACAATTAGTGCATACGGTCTCTTATATTTCCACAAATCCTTCTCCATTTTGAAAAGATAATCAATAAAACTTTCCTCCTCATGAAGTTGTTTATATTGTAATTTTTTCCTGCTTTAAAACCATAACATTCAAAAATGGGCAACACCGTTACATACAGATGCCTAGGTAATATATGGTCATACCTAAGACGCTGTGATTACCTTCCATAATAGCAGCATATATTATATATTATATATATGTTATCACTCATTATCATTTTTTTTCTTTGTGAAGAAGGATTTGGTCTCTGCCAAACTCTTCTACTGGAAGAATTAAAAACAATGACAAATTTACTCTCTCTCTTTTTTCTTTTTTTCCTTTTTAAGTAAGGAAGAGGGGGTCCTAGCCCAGAAGATAGAATGTGAGCTCTGCTGGAGGTGGGGCACAACAGTCATTCATTTCAGATTTCAGCTTCTGTGACAGGAAATGAGCTCCAATTACCCTGAAATGACCACATCAACCATCCTATAGAAAGGGAAGCTATACTGGAGCAGTCAGCCAGCATTTCAAGGTATGAGACTCCTTCCTTCTCTTATTCTAAGACAACTTAAGTCATATCTCTTTTCTGCTCATTGTCCATTTTTTTTGCTCCCATCTGGGACACAGAAAGGATGCTTTGGATATCCTTGCATTTCCTTATAACAGCCCATTCATTCCTAGTACATCTAACCGGAGACTACTTTCACAACATCCTTGCTAACCAGGTAAAAAGGATATGCTTTATTTATCTTACAGGTTAGGATATTTGAAGCAAAGAGACAGCACAACAGTTCCATGAACAGATCTTGGAGGTACTAAACTAGAAAGCTGAGTTTTCTCACTATTATTCATCATATCACAGGGTATAACATGTTACACACTATGAGTGCTTATGCAAGCATGTGCAAATAGCATGTGTATAATAAGACTAGATAGTGTTTTAAATCTACTTGCATGCACTGACTCTTTCATATACTAGCTTTGTGACCTTGGTCAAGTCACTTAACCTCACTGAGACTCAGTTTCCCTTTCAAGTTTAAACTTCTATGATTCCTATAGTCATCTTAGCAAATATAAATGAAACTCAGAGATGTGCCTTGTTTTATATAACATAACATACACATCTCTCAAAAGATGAGTGTAAAATAAATTGTCATAAATTGAATCATATTTTAAATATATTAGAGAAGCTTATAATTTAAAGGAGTCCAACTATGAACATTTTTTTGGGAAAAAAACTCTCTTTTTTGGTTAACCTAGATTTTCACACACATATATTTTAAATATTTTTTTTTTTTTGCAAGATAAGCAAGGTTAGGGTTTAACATATACAACACCTTGATTTTTTAATTCCCTTATACAAAAAAACATCTCCTAAAGTAGTTCCAGGTTTTATCTCTAATCCCTCTGGGCCCTGAAGTTTCTCAAGCATTTGGTGAATGACAGCAGTCTTCCCAACACCAGACTCTCCTAAAAGAAAAGAAAGAGTATGATAAATTAGATTTTTTTTAACCTGAGAAAATGACCAAATAGATTTTTAGAAAGTTTCACATTATTTTAAGTTAATTTAATAATCCATACTCAACACACAAATGATCCGCCTTTTGCCTAAGGCAAGAAGATTAAATTGTTTGCCCTTCTCTCAGGAGTTAGTAAGGATGGCTGGAGACAATTGAGGGATCTTTTAGGTATTTTTTGTCCCTCTTAACTCCCCGTGAAGGACTTTTCTTGCCTTTGTTATAGCACTAATCCTATCTAATCTCTTCTGTTTTCTGTGGTAGGATGATTAAGAAGATTAAGATCAGGGGCTTAACATGAAACCTCAGAACTATCTGAACCAAGAATCGATGAGGAATTACAATTCTTGTTTTCATTTCAGGTTAATTTGTGAAAATTTCCCCAGTTCCTTGATTTTAGTGGATAAATTCAAAGCCATTTTTTTGCCCTAAACAGAAAAACTTAAATGCAAAATATATGATAACACCTTTTGTGTATAGAACTTTTAACTTTTTAGAGTGCTTTCAGAAATGATCTCATCCACCATAAACATCAGCATTATAAGGAAGAGCAGGGATATTTGTTACCACTCTAATGTAGCATAAATATAAGTGAAGGACAATGGTGTAAGCAAAGCACAGGTAATTCCAAAAACCCTAAAACACTACTATCATAATACCAATGTAAGAGGTAAGTGGAGTTAAATTAATTGATTACTCCCCTTCTCCACCTCCCTCACTTGTGGCAGTGAAAAGATGCTGATATTCTTGTCAGGTAAGTCAGAGATGTGAACCAGGTATGGATAAGGCCCTGATAACTCAGATACCAAATCAATCAGAGGCTGGACTAGGTGTAAAGAATCCTTTGATCAGTTTACAAGTCCTTGAAAGTCCTTTGATGAAATAGTATAGTGAGTTTATTGGACAAGAAAATTTATTCATGCCCTCTGTGTCATGTACAAAACAAGCAGTCCAATTTGGAAGCTAGAGATTTCCATGTCTGGCGGCTTAGAAGTGGAAGCTCTATCCCAGTTCCTGAGAAGAGAGGGATCTGGATCTTCGTCTTCATCTCTTCCCCACCCTCTGGGCCAGAGGAAGACCTTGTGAGCTTAAAAGGATCCAGAGGACTTGAGATACACAGGCACTGTGGTTGGGAGATCCATCCTGCCCTACCAGAAAGTCAGAAGGGTGAGGGGGGAAGACATAGGAGAGAATAGATTGGGGGAGGGAGGATACACTGGGATGACTGTTTTGGGGCGGTGGGTAGGAGAAAGATGGGGAGAAAATTTGTAACTCAAAATTTCGTGGAAACAAATGATGTAAACTAAAATAAAATTTAAAAAAAAAAAAAAGGATCCAGAGAGCTCCTTAGGACACACTTAGTATCCTAGCAAAAACCCCTGAAGAGCAGGAATAGGAAGCAAGGTCTGCACTGGGAGCCAAGAATAAGAGAGATACATTGAGGAAAGGTGGCTTCAAGGTTCTCCAAAGAGTCCTGCAGAAAAGCTATACTCTAAGTGGGAACTTTATGGATACTCTGTGAAGGGAAGGAAAGGACTTTCAGAAACCAGGGACTGTGAGTTAAGATCTTTGCTACATGTGTTCTATGCTTGAACCTACTTTTCCACTGTATTACACATGTCCTTGTGGGAGAGTATCAGATGTTTGGGGTTGATGTTTTATACCAACTGTTCTTACTATACTATCTCAGTAAATATTTCTTTCTAAAAGCTAGTTAAGAATAGCTAATTGTTACCAACTGATATCATGGGGATGGGAGAATCACACCAGAGGGAACTAGAAAAGCCATAGCACTAGGAAATGAACTCCCAACCTCCAAGGGCTACTCTTAGAAATCTGAGAGGAGGCATAGAAACATTGCCATGGGGACTTGATCTGCCAGTGCAAAGGTAGACTGGGAAAATAGCCCCAAAGCATGTGCTTTATACGAGCCTACTGGAATGCCAGGTATCCAGCATCTCAATCATCTAGATAAAGTGATTCATTCATGAGGAAAATTGCAGTTACAGACTGAAGGAGAATGCATGCTCACTCCCAGTCAAGAGGGAGACTGAGAATTGTGTGCAAAATTAAGTTTTGCTTATAATTCTGACTTATAATGAATAACAGATTGGAAGCAACAAAGGAGGAATGGAGAAGCGGGATGTGAAAGACCGAGAAGTGAAAGTTGACAGAAAGGGAAAGAAAAAGAGCGCAGAGTTATTAGGCGTGTAGACTACCATGGCAGTGGAAACAGACAAAATCTTGTGGTCACTTTTCTGGAAACATTAAGAAAGTACTTCTTAACATTTAAAAATAAATTTAAAATGTTGTTTTTTTATGGGGGAGTGGAGTACATCTGAAGCTAGGTGATTAGGAGAGGTTTTACATAGAAGATGTAGTTTGTGTTAAGTTTTGAAGAAACAAGGTATTCTAAGACACTGAAGCAAGGTGGGACAACATTTTAGGTGTGGGAATAGCCAGTTTAAAAGTAGAGGGATGAGAGAAGGAAAAGGAACAACAAGATGGCCAGTTTGGCTGGCTGGAGAATGCTGGAAGTGAAATAATATATAAGTTTGGAAGGGTGGGTTGGGAAGTTGGGAAGGGCTTTAGAAATCAAGTAGAGTTTATATTTGATTTTACAGGCAATATGGAGCTGTAATTGTTTGTTTGAGAAGAGGATTAAGAAGGTTCTATATGTACTTTAGGAAAATCACTTCGGCAGCTACATGAAGATATCTGTAGAGAGGAAATAAAAGCAGGGACATTAATAAGGAAGCTGTTACAACTGTCCAGATGTTACTGGCTTTATAAACTCCTTCCAGCAAGAAGAAACATTTTGGGCTTGTTGTATGTGTTTCTGGTTGATGTAATTTTCAAAAAAACAGCGCCAACCAAGGAAGAGACAAGGCAATTCTTGTGGAGACAGATGGTATAAAGAATAACAGGGACAGCAGCAGCAGGAGTGACAGGAACATATCTTTCAAGTCAATGAGAAGATGGACTGGCTACTGGAGTTAGAGTGCGGAGACCAGGAAAGCTAAAAGGTTAGCCTTGGTACTGCAGCGATTCCACTTTTACCAGTCAGAATGGGTATTTGACTGGTTGTTAACTTTCCGTTTGAGAGAATAAGGACCAAACGTAGCGGATATTTCCAACTGCTCCTCTTGCCACCTGGGGCGGCAGACATTTACTCTAAAGTTTTTTTTTTTTTCCCCATTCCCTCTAAAGCTGTGTTTACATATTCTGTTGTGGTTAGTTATTGAATTGGGGCAATGACATGGTCACTTTTGTGCTTAAAGAAAACTACTTTGGGAATTGATAATTTGAAGTAGGGATTGACTTGTAGCAAGGAGACCAACCAGATGTTACTATAATGGGTCCAGAAATGCAGTGATGTTGGCTTGTACTAGGGTGGAGGCCACGTAAGTGGAGAGAAGGGAGCATATAAAAGACATATCGTGAGTGTAGGAATGACAGGACTTGGCAACAGACTGAATGTATGGAGTAAGTGTGAGGTAAGAGTCAAGGATGATACTTCTGGGAGCATGGTAGTGACCTTGACATTAATAAGAAAAATAGGAGGGAGTGAGGAGGGCTTAGGGAAAAAGAAAATTAGTTCAGGTTTTGATTGCTGAGATTATGATGTCCAATGACATCCAGTTGAGATGGTCCATTAGGCAGTTGGAGATGTGAGACTAGAGATCAGGAGAGAGGTTAGGGCTGAATAAGTAGGTCCGGGAATCATTTGGATAGACATGATAACTGAATCTATCGGAGCTGATGAGATCACCAAGCAAAATAGTATAAGAAGGAGAAGAGACGAGGTCTCTGCATAGACACTTGGAGGGACATCCAAGGTTAGTGGTCATGACCTGGATGAAGATCCAGAAAAAGAAACTGAAAGAAGTGATCAAACAGACAGGAGGAGAACCAAGAGAGAACAATGTCACCAAAAATCTAGAGGGGAAAGGGGATCCAGGAAAATAGGGCGATCCAAAGGGTGTCAAAGGCTGCAGAAAGATCAAGAAGGATGAAAATTGAGGAAAGGCCATTCAATTTAGCAACTAATAGATCATTGGTGTCTTTGGAGGGAATAATTTCAATTGCATGATTGGGTCAGAGGCTAGATCGCAGAGGATTCAGAAGGGAGAAAGAAGAAAGTAGAAGTGCTAATTATAGATGACTTTTTCAAGAAGCTTAGACAAGAAGGGGAGGAGAGATAAATGCATCATGACTTATTAAAATTATAAATGTTAATAGAAATATTTCAAAATGTATTATGTACTTCTTTGTTTTTATCAAATTAAATCAATCAACAAATATTTATTAGTAACTACTATATACAAGGGTAACTAGGTAGCACAGTGGATAGAGTGCTAGGTCTGGAGTCAGAAAGACTCAATCTTTGTGGGTTCAAATTTGGTCTCAGACACTTACTAGCTATATGACCCTGGGCAAGTTATGTAACCCTGTTTACCTCAGTTTCCTCATCTGTAAAATGCACTGGAGAAGGAATATAGAGAAGGTGAAAAATGTGAAAGATATTGTAGAGATTAAGATTTGGGAATGGGATATGAGTGTTTGTAAAAAGTGAGAAATGGAATAGAAAGCCTGGGTTGAGAACCTGGGTAACTAGACTGATGGTGGTATCCTAGACTTAGGGAAGTTCAAAAGGCAAGAAAAGTTGGGGAAATCATAGTGAGTTCTATGGCTTCAAGCTTCTATACACAAATGCCAAAAGTTTAGGCAACAAATAGGCCCCAATACAACCTCATGGATATCATGCTGAGACTTAGTATGATGAAATCCTTGCCTGAAATATTGCTCTGGATGAGTACATTTTATACAGAAGAAACAGGATAGGTAAAAAGGCAGAGTATAGTTGGTTAGCATTTCATATTAATAAGATAATTAAATACAAGGAAATTCAAGATCCAGAGGTCAGAGGCAGGGGAAATAGAAGTGATTTCTTCATTGGACAGAAAGAAGAGATTGGAAAACTCTTGGGAAAAACAAATAGATGAAGAATTTGAGAAACCGATCACAAATCTAGCACAGACATGTGGTATAGTAGTGAAAGGGAATTTCAGTTATCAGAAACTTATTGGAGCTATTTCTTCCAAAAGCAGAGCAACTAATAATTTATATAAATGATAATTAGTCTTTTAAAAGTTTGAGGAAGTAGTAAGGAGAAATTCTTTTCTGGATATCATTCTTTTTTTTTTTAACTTTGGTTTATTTTTAGTTTACATCATTCATTTCCATGAGATTTTGATTTACAAATTTTCTCCCCATCTTTCCCCTACCCACCACCCCCAAATAGCAATCCCACTGTATACTGGATATCATTCTTACTAGCAGGAAAGAACTAATTGCTGAGGTGAAAATGATGGAAACTTTGAGGTGAAGTGATCATTTCATCCCAGACTTTGTGACAGAATAAGAGATAGAATCTTGGCATAAGCTGATGTGAAACCTAGGTTTTAATAAGGTAGATTTCCAAAGTTTCAGAAGAAAGATATGTAGGATCCCATGGAGCAAAATGCACCTAAGGAATTTAGCTCAGATGGGATGGGAGATGCATAAGAAAGAAATTCTATAGACACAGAGTGGAAGAAAAATGGAATTGGTTTGAAGAGACTGATGTGGACAAACAGGGAATTTACCAACTAAATCAGAATCTGAAGACGTGTATAGATGACTGTGAGTATAGCATGGTCCTGGAAAAACAACTTAGAAATGATAAAGTTCAGAATGAACTGAGACTGGCAAGGGAAGAGGAAGAGGGTTTTTAAATGTTATTTGCTTATTTGTGAGAAGGAAGGTCAGAGAAAGAATGGAGACTTTGTCTGGGAATAATGGGAGGATGCTAACTGAAAACAGAAAGAATGAGGGCTTAGCTCTTATTTTGTTTCTGTGGGTTTTTTTTTCTGTAGAAGAAAATAGTCTTTGCATTGGAAATGTCAAAAGAAAAATAACTGGGAATTGATACCTACAATAAGTAAGAGAGCAGCTTGCTATCTAGGATAAATTCCAATAATCTCTTTCTGATTATCTATATCTTGGGATCCTGAAAGAACTGGAATATAGGATTTCTTAGCTACTGTCAATGATATTTGAAAGATCATGAAAAACCAGAGGGACAGGAGGGCTGCAAAATATAAGCCAATGATCTTGATTTCAGTTCTTGAGAAAATTCTAGAAAGGATAATTAAAGAGAGTTGCCCCTATAGTACTTGGAATATATAATTAATAAGGGAGAAGTAAAAGAATTGTTTTGCTATGGTGAAAGTTCAGTTGGATGAAATAATACAAATTTATAGAGTATCCCCATCAGCTTGGTTGTTATTTCCTTCAGCACCATTCAGGGGCATATGAGTGGGAATGAAGGAGGCAGATGGTAGAAGCTAAGGCTGAATGAACACCAATAGCATAGACATGAATGATAACTTCAAGGCTGAGAACCGAGGAAAGTAAGGCTAGAGCAGGATGATGGCTTGGAAAAGTCCAGAGGATGAAGGGATTAGAGGTCCTAGTAAAGACAAAGAGTAGAGATTTAGAAGCATAGGGAATAAGGAGAGTGGGTTATGATCTAAGAAAGGAATTTTGGAATTTTTGATTTTTCAAGTGGAACATTCTGATTATTCAAGTGATGTTTGTCATATGCATGTATAAATCATTTGTACTCATTCTTGACAAAGATAAATGAAATATTAATGAATCTTGAAAAATCATATAAAAACTAAGATATCATTAGCTTTTAAAATAGCAGTTTTGAGGAAATTAAAGCACCACAGGTATAATTAAACTCTAGAGGAAATGGATTATTTTACATACTTCAATAAATATAGTATTTTAAATTTCTCTTCAACTGAACACACATATGAATCTTTCTGTAGCTGTATTTATAAAATGATCATAAATCACAATAGTATTTTAAATCATTGATACCAAACTACTTATTAACATTGGCTACAGTTTTGTTTTAAAAAATATTTTAAAAATAAAAATTTATTTTTATTATTACCTGCAATTAATATAGGATATTTGTTCTTTATAAAAAGATTCATAAAAAAGGAGAAAGATACTGTATCTCTAGTAGCAAAATGATGATTAAACTCTATATTGTTATTATACTTGATTATATTATCCAGGGATGTTTGAGAACCAGTCCTGTGTGAAGTTCCTAAATTTAAAAAGAAAAAAAGGATTTTTGTACATTTTAAAAATTTGTTTCTAACAAAAAAACAACAATCATGTAATCCTAATTTTTAAATGTCCAAGTAATTTCTGGAAGATTAGAAAATAGTCAATTCATATGTGAGACACACAAAACTGGGATGAGTTACTGGAAATAGCTCCTAAAATCTCAGACCCTAAAATCTCATTTTGATGAGTTTCTCTTATCAAAGGTATTTCTTCATGGTGTCTCATCCATCCATTCATTCGTCCATCTCAAGAACATCCTGGGATATTCTTGTATCACCTTCTGGAGCAATAACAGGGTGTAGAAAGCAAATGGGAAAATGTCAGGTAGAAATACTACCCAATCGAGTAGTAACTTCAACTTTGACTTGCGCTGCCCCCTATTGCGCTGGCTTCCAGAGCCAAGTTTGAGTCTATGAAATACTAAAGTATTGCACACCTGACGTTGTTAAGTGGTTTTGGGAAAATAGTACTTTAGGTGAAACAGCCCTGCAGGAGGCAGTTAACTCCCTGACTACATAGAGAAGTGAGGATTATGTGCTGGAGTGAAGATGGGTGTTTTGTGACTGCTGTTGGTGGCAGTTAGACATTAAGGTAAGAATGTGGGTGAATAAGGAAGAAGACAGAATAGGCTTCTCCATTTAGCTTTTGTTCTTCCTCATTCATTTGCATGCTAGTTTGGAGGATCTTGGCAATAAAATCTTCTGTAGGTTTGTTTTGGGGAAAGATGTTCTGAAACGATTATTTTTTCTTTGGTGGGGGGTGAGGTGGGGAGAGGTACAAGATCTCCATAAAGGATTAGCATAGTGCTTGGCACTTAGTAGGCACTTAATGTGTTTACTGATTATTATTATTAAAAAAATGGGGAGGGGGATAAAATATCTATTTGAGATGAGCACACAGTATCTGGCACATATTAGGTACTTAATAAACTACTGGTATTGAAAAATTTTGGGGGGTGTTGGGGAAGTTCAAGATCTTCTTCAGGGACTGGAACAGTGGCTGGCACTTAAAAAATGTTTATTTACTGTCTAGTATAGGAATATTCTATTCCTAAATCAGAAAGTAGTCTGGCACCACAGACTCTGTATCATGCCTGCAATATTTTGTCCTAGGAGTCCCTACTTCTTTGATGTGAAGAAGAACATGTTTGTTTTTTTTTCCCACATAAAAGTCCACAGGATTTTTACTGGTTTTTCATTTACTCAGAGTTAAACTTCCTTTTTGTGATCTTTTCATTTACATTGTTATAGTAGTGAATATAGTTCTTTCAGTTCTGATTATTTCACTTTATGTCTGTCAGTTAATAGCAATCTTTCTTCATTTCTCTGAATTCCTTGTATTCTACTGCATTATAATGCTCCATTATATGCACATGGCCTTGTTTTTCAGTCATTTCCCAGGAACAGGTGGTTTTTTTGTGTCCAGTGCTACAACAAGAGTGCTACTCAGAATATTTTGATATAGATTTGACCTTTGCATATGTCTTTGACTTCCTTTGGAAACGTGTTCAATAGTGAGATGACTAGGAAAGAGGATTAACGTGGCATCTTCACCATATTTTAAAAAACGTAATTCCAAATTGCATTCCAGAATGGTTCAATCAATTCACAACTCCACCAACAGTTCATTAGTACGTCTTCCACAGACTTTCAAACATTTGCTATTCCTGCTCTCTGTCATCACCAATTTGCAGAGTGTGAGGTCAAATATGAGTTATTTTTATTTGTGTTTCTCTTATCTTTGATTTGTTTTTTTTCTTTTAGTAATCTAGAGTATGTATTCATATGGTTATTTATCATTTGCAATTCTTCTTTCGGAAACTTTATGTCTGTTATCTACAGAGGGATGACTTGATGTTCAATATTTGTATCAATTCCCTAAGCGCCTCAGATATTTGATTGTTGACGGTGATATTAATTCAAATGTGTTTTCTAGGCTACAATTTCTCTTCTTATTCTCTCTTTGTTGATTATTTGAATAATGTTTTTTAGTTTTATGTGACCAAAGGTTTCATGTTGAGAACTTCTTCCACAGCCATAAATATATGACACTGCCCCTTGTTTTCTTCCCCTGCCTTTTGTTTATAATCACCTTTTAACATATATTTTTGAGTTTTTGGAGAATATAGCATAAGATAATTTCTACCAAACTACTTTTAAGTTTTTCCAGCATTTCTTATAAAAAAGGAAATCCTTTCCTTCGCTAATTTATGTTTTTGGGTTTATCAAATAATAGTCTATTCTTTTCAATTGAACCTGCCTCTTGTTCAGATCCCAGTGCTTCTTAAACCACAGGTCGTGACAGAAGTGCGGAAGTAGTCATGAGTAGAAAAAGTTTAACAAGTCCTTTCTAGTCTATTCCAGTGATTTCCTTTTCTGTTTTTTTAAACCAGTATTAAATAGTTAAATTGATAAATGTCATATTATTATTTTGATAACAGTGTAACCCAAGTGTCAGAACCCTGACCCCTGTCAGATAGACCAGGTTCAATCTTTGGGATCATTCTCTAATAATAACGTATGTGGTTTAATTTTTATCTGTCCAAATTTTCCCAAATTACATGAGAAACTAGTTTATGTCTCTGCATTAACCAATAAAGATCAGAGAAGGTACTTGTACTTGAGTATCTTTAGCAGGGCCATAGTTAGAACTTGCTCTTTGACCAGTGACCCATTACCAGCTGAAGCAGAGACCTGGATCGTAAGACAAACCATTCAGCAAGCATTATACTCTGAAAGAACTTATCAATACTTTATACATTAAGGATTTAAAAGCCAACATTCAGGAAGCTATTTTATTTTAAGGATTTCATTTACAATTA
>CM053586.1:263346810-263372147 GCA_028646515.1 Pseudochirops corinnae
AGAGAGAGAGAGAGAGAGAGAGAGAGAGAGAGAGAGAGAGAGAGAGAGAGAGAGAGAGAGAGAGAGAGAGAGAGAGAGAGAGAGAGAGAGAGAGAGAGAGAGAGAGAGAGAGAGAGAGAGAGAGAGAACAAGGCATTTTAAAATCACTTAAGCCTTTTTTTAATAAGGTAGAGCTCAGAATTCAATAAGCTATGGACAAATATTCACTGTTATTGGTATGATTATCTAAATAACCATATTATTTAAAATATAATTATTTACTCTAATGATACTAATAATACGCTATTATACTATTTCCAATTACAGCTATTTGTAATAATTAGTATAGTTATCTAAATAAATGACATGTAATTCAGAGTATGATTGGAAGAAATCTAAAACCTCAATACAATACTTCATGCACTAATTCTTAGCTAGTTTCAGGAACTGTTTAATCTAACACTTCATTTCCAAGTGTTTTAATAGATCACCTTGAAACTCCATACTTGGAGTGAAAAGTCTGCGATAGCGTAAGTCTTCCATATGTTAGAATTTGTTGTCAAAAATGCTTATAGAAGAGTCCCTTCTGATTCAAGCTACTCCCAACTACCTGCTTGAGTACTAAGAGAGCTTGCTAAACTCTATTCCTAGGCAGAAGACTGATAAATGAGAGGAAAAACCCTTGGTATGTTTGAACATTTGTTAGAAAATGACTGTCTTTTCCCATACAATGTTCTTTTTTTTTTCCTGCCAGTCAAACTGAGGCATATCCCTATTTGTTTCCTTCTTCCATGATACCCACTTATGGAGTTTTGCATTATCATTTTGCATTTTCATTTTGCATTGTCATATTATATAAGTAGTTTAAGAACTTCTTATTTTTAAAACACAAACACTGGGGTTTCCTTAGTAATGGGTAGATGTGTTAAAATTATGTTTTGGTTTGGTCCCCCTGACCAAACCTTCTAGTTAGCACAGTAAGTTTATAGTAACCGATATAGAGGAGCAACAGCAAGAAATAAGATTGGAAAGGGGAAATGAAGTCACATACAAAATGATCAAAGATCAAAGAAACATAATTTACAAATTGTATTAATCAAACAAAAAATTGTATTAACTAAAATTCATAGTCTGATAATAAGAGATGAATCAACAGAAGCCAACCAGATGTGCCTTTCAAGACCTTCTGGTCCCATGATATTTAAATCCCAGACAAATTCCAGACCTCCATAGTTCTAGACCAGCAGAACATCAAAAAAGAACTGATAATTGAGATGATGTGGACATGTTAACTTTGACATTTTACCAACATCTTTGATTTGGATATATTCATGAATGAACTTCAAGGTGGATAAGAGTTGGTCCGTTCCCTGCAAAACCCTTATAAAGTAAGACCTTAAACTCCTGCCCCTGAGAACTTCTATCTCCTAAGGGTCCATGCTACCTAGTGCTCCTAACTCTAATTCATGGATACATGAGTGATTTTCTGTCTCTCCTCCTGCCCATCCTCTTCTCTATGCTGCCTGTCTTCCTTCACTTTTCCATCCCCTGTTCCCATGCCCATCTACCTCTTTGGTCCTTTTGCCATTTGTCTCTGTACCCTCTGTACTTAATTGAAGTGTGATTGCTGCTCTATTTCTCACTACCAATCATGGTATTTTCCACTAATAACCCAAAGGGCTAGACATGCCTGCCCCCATTCCATAATGTCATAAGTTAATTATCAATTCACTAGAAAATGCTTGATGCTTTATAACTTGCTTTACTCAGCAAGCTTCCAGGGTTAACCCAGGCTAATCAGAACACAACTTTTTAAACATATCTAAGTTGAAAACAAAACAAAACCCTCAACAACAAGTTTTGTATATGGAGATATCAAGCAATTTCTCTACAGATGCATTTAAAAATTTTTAAAGTTATTAATTTAGCATTCATAGACAATAATTATAATAAAATCCAGGTGAGGCAATGGATAAGAGCATTGGATCTAGAATCAGGAAGAACTGAGTTCAAATCAAACCTAAGACACTTAGAGTATGTGACTTAGAGTATTTGGGCGAGTCACTTAATCTCTGTCTACCTCAGTTATTATATCTGCAAAATGGGGATGGTAATAGCACCTAAGATTGTTAGGACAAAAAGATAATATCTGTTAAGTGTTTTTACAAACCTTAAAACACTATATAAATGTTAGATAGTTATACAGATTATCATAATTAATCTTACCTTCAATTAAACTATCTGAAGAAGGAATTAAGTTTGACCAAGGTATGAAATCACAACTCTGTAAGTCCACAAAATAACCAAATATAGAACGTTCTCCTGATGGCAAGCGGATGCCTAAAAATATTTGAGAGAGACAAAAAACACATAAGAAAGAGTATCATAGGATTATAGATCTAGTACTAGCAGGGCCCTTGGAGGCAGTCTAGTCTGACCCCCTCATTTTAAAATTGAGGAAACTGAGGCCCAGAAAGATTAAGTTATTTGCCTTAGGTCACACAGTAATAAGCACTGGAAACAATAATAATGATAATGCTAACATACAGTGCCTACTATGTGCAGGCCCTGTGCTAAGTATTTTACAAATATTATCTCATTCGATCATTACAGTACCCCTGGGAAATAGGTGCTATTATTATCTTCATTTTACAGATGAGGAAAGCGAGGCAAAGGGAGGTTAAGTGACTTGCCTAGGGTTGTGCAGCTAGTAAGGGTCTGAGGAGGGATTTGAACTCAGGTCTTCCTGACTGTAGGCCCAGGACTCTATTCACTGAATCACCTGGCTACTGCAAGTAAGATTTGAACTCAGCATCCTTTCCTTCTAGAGCACACACGGTTTCCCACAGTTTTACTCCCAAGGTTCATTTATGGCATGCTTTTCAGAAACTCTAGGTTGTATACTTGAAAATGATTTTTTGATACTCATCTTGTTACTTTGTAACATAAATGATGTTAATCAAATGTAATAATTTTGCATACCTCAAAGTACTATATAAATTGTGATGATTATGCATTCTTATTAATACTTATTTAAATTAATCATTATGATAATATGAAACTAATAAGTATTCACTAAAAGTATATCTTTAGATACAAAATAAGTAATAATAATAAAACAAATTTTTTTTAAAATTTAGATTGTATCTGTAATTAATAGTTACTAAGACAGTATATATTTTAGAAGAAAAGTTTGTTCATTTTTACAAGATTTTCATGTAATTTAGTCTGCAATAATAACTTATCAATAATCTATTGTTTTAAAGTGTGCTTAAATTGAATGCTTTTACAGCAATCAGGAAGTTTCATTTTTGTATGTAGATTAAGTAGTAATTACTCTGTATCTAGAAAATACTTCCATTTATGAGGTTTTGAGCTTCCTGAATTTTATGGAAAGCAACTTTTCCACCATCTTGCCAGACATATTGAAAATAAGATTTTTTTGGGGGGTGGAGTCAAGATGGCAGCATAAAAGCAGGAGAACTCTGTGAGCATCCCCCATAACCACTTCAAATACCGATAAAATATGACTCTAAACAAATTTTAGAGCTGCAGAATCCTACAAAATGGAAGAGAAACAGGGCTCACACTGAAGGCAGCCCAGCAGGCAGACAGGAAGGGTTCATCACAACACCCTGCGAGCTGAAACCAGCCTGGCTTGAAACCATGATTTTAGCCCCAGGGTGGCCAGGACAAGCCACGATTGGAGCACTTGATGCACATCTTGAACTGGATATCCAACGGTTATCTAAAACTCATCAGTATCTCAAACAGAACTTATCTGTCCTCCCAAACTCCCCCCTCTTCCCAACTTTCTTATTTCTCTCAAGGGCTACAGTATTCTCCTAGTCACCAGGCTTACAAACCTGCTGTTATCCATGAATTCTAACTCATGTTCACTGCATACATCCAGTCTGTTGTTATCTTCTTGTTTCTGTCCTCACAATATCTCCTGAATCTGTCTCTTTCTCTCCATTCACATAGCTGCCATTCAGGTAAAGGGCCTCATCATCTCATGCTTGGACAACTGCAAATAACTTTCTAATTGGTTTCTATGCCTCAAGTTTCTCCTCAGTTGAATTCTTTCTCCATTATTTGCCAAAGTGATTTTTCTGAAGCACAGGTCTGACCGTGTCATCTCCTATTCTACTGAATGTCTGACACAACTCCAATAACTTCCAATTATCTCTAGAATCAATTACCTATCAGTTTCTGATAGTTAAAGCCTTTCACAACCTGGCTTTCTCCTAGTTTTCAGTTGTCTTATACTGTACTACCCTCCAAACACTCTTCAGTCCAGTCATTACACGCCTCTGCTACCCCATACTCTATTGTTGAGGTATGCTGGCCACCGTTCTCTGCCATATCATACCATATCTTAACTCTGTATCTTTGTATGGGCTGTCCTCAATGCCTGGGATATGTTCCCACCTCGCTTCAGCCTCCTGGCTTCCCTGGTGTTCTTTGAGACTCAGACTCAAATCCTACCTTCTGTAGTACATCTTTTTTGGTGATCCTCTCCCCAGCTCCACTCCCAGTACCTTCCCTCTGAAATGATCTTCCATACTGTAGATATCTTGGAAGCACATTACTATTTGAACAGAATATTCTTTTGGGAGAGACAATATATGTGTATGTACAAATATATATGTATATGCACATATACATGTACATACTATGTATGTATATGTATGTATGCACACACATACACACACACAAAATGCATACAAAATAGATACAAGGAGATTTTGTCAGGAGGGCTCTTGTAGCTTGATGAATGAGCAAAGGTTTCCTATGGAGAGTGATCTTGAGTTGAGCCTTGAGCAGCTTAGTGATTCTAAGAGAGAGAGGGGAGGAGGGAATGCATTCCAGACATAGTCAGTGTGAAGGTATGGAGATGAGAGGAAGAGCATCATGTAGGAAGCTATGTCAGGACAGCTCAGCTTAGCTGAAGAGCACGCTGGCAGGTAGGGTAGTTAGTGTGATAGATCTGGAGTCAGGAGGATCTGAGTTCAAATTCTGCCTTAAACACTAGCATGTGATCCTAGGCAAGTCATTTGCCATCTGCCCCAGTGTCCTCACTTATACAATGGGGATAAGACTCATACCCATCTCCCAAGGCTGTTCTGAGGGTAAAATAAAATAATACATGTGGAGCACTTTGCAAACCTTAAAACATATAAATATCAGCTATCAGAGTGTGTGAGGGGGAGTGATTTATGATAAGCCTGGAAAGGTAGGCAGGGGCCAGGTTGTGAAGGATTTTTAATGTAAAACAAGATTTTATATTTGATACTGGAGGAGATGAGATGAGTTTGTCAGGTAGGAGAGTGACATGGTCAGCTCTGATTTAGAAAACACTCTGGAAACTCTTAGGAGGATGAATTGGAATGAGGAGAAACTTGAAGGAGAGAGGCCAGTAAGGAGATTATTAAACTAGCCCAGGCAAGAGATTATGAAAACCTGAATTGGGGTGATAGCTGTGTGGATGGAGAGAAGGGGAGGGATGATACAGATGTTGGTGGGGTAGAAATGATAAGATTTGGCAACTGATTGGACACAGGGAATGAGGGAGAGAAGAGTTCAGTGTCACAATGAGGTCTTGAATTTGGTCACTGGAAGGACAGATTAAATAAAAGCAGGATAGCTTGGAAGATGGTTATGTTTTTGGGGAAGTTGAATGAGTTCTGTTTTGGCTATGTTGAGTTTCAGAGGCTTGCTGGTCATTCAGTTTGAAATGGTCAACAGCTGGCAATATGAGACTAAAGCTCTGAAGAGAGATTAGGGCTAGATAAGCGTAGTTCTGGGGGTCATTCACCAAGAGATGATAAAAAAAAATCATATCAGAGAAAGAGTGTGTAGAGAAAAAAAGAGAAAGGGTCCTAGGATAGAACATTGAGGAACACCTGTAGTTAGGGGGAACAATATGGATGATGAATTAGCAAAGGAGACTGAAAAGGAGTGGTCAGACAAGTAAGAAGAGAACAAAAAGGGAATAATGTCATAAAAACTCAGAGAAGAAATAATTTGTAACTTTGGAGAGAGAAGTTTCAGATGAATGCTGAGGTCAGAAACTCAGGGATCCACCTAAAACTTTACTACTACTGTGACTCCTGCCCTGCCCCCTTTCTAATCGATGGAAGATGGCATTGATGATCAGTTCATGTATAATAACTTGGTGTGGTCCAGTTGAATTTGTGGCAAAGTATTCCCAAAGATATCTTCCAAAATATTACTCCCCCTTCTATATTACCTGCTTATAGCAGTCAGACAAGCTATTGAAGGGAAAACTGACATGAACCTGACAGCAATATAGCAGGTTTTTGTCAGAATTAAAAAAAATAGATTCAGACAATGATCAGAAGATTAGGTCCAAGTGAGTTTGATTCCATCTTTGAAATGTTTAATGGTCAAAGTAAAATGTACTTTAAAAAGTCATCTACCACCTTGTATTACCTGGTGTGGTCTCCCTCACATTGTCATTTGTAAATAAGAGTTCTCATATTTATTCATTCAAAATCCACATGTGGTTGCCTTACTTCAGTATGAGGCAGATATTTATTTGTGTCATATCTCTCCTTGTAACTATCTGATGATCTACACTTAGCTGAAGACTAGATAAGACATTTATTTAGGGAAGTGGTATAATTATTGGTTTCCTCACATTTTTATTTTTCCTGTTTTAAGAGACATGTATTAAAAATCACTAAAAAGAAGTAAAATGAATACTTGTAACGATTTCTTCTGTAGAAAAGATGAAGAAATACACTTCCCCATTTCAGTGAAGAGAAAAGGTACTATAGATAGAGAAAGTTGCAAACATTGCCTGCAGAGGCCACTCTACTGGTTTGTTCATAGGATTGTAGATTTTTCGCTAGAATAGACCTCATAGGTCGTCTAGTCCAATCCTCTCATTTTTGTTCAACTCTTCTTTTCTATCATAAGGGAGGGCACAATTGGTTAAAAGGGCAGGGTAAGTCTTGTAAAAACTCAAAAGGTATCCCGAAAACATTTTTTTAAAAAGGTATTTATGCCCAAACATAATCATATTTTACTTAAGATTTAGAAAAAACTGAAAACAAAGTTCATATTCCATACTCTTTCTGTTTTAATTCTGTGCATGTGTCAGAACATACCATACGGTGGATCTCCTTCAAACAACTCATGAACGATGTTGTCAAAGTCATAGGTGATTTTCCGGAGAGTGGCAAATCCATGCCCTGAGCCAAACAGGACATCATCTTCATGTTCATCTTCACGTTTCAAAATCCCTCCAAATGCCCAAGTAAATGCAAACACAAAAATCTTATCAAGCATTAAGCATAATTTTTCGGGATTTCTCTGAAGAAACCACTTTGACTCCTTTCCTTCTTGGGGAACGTTTCTGCAATGGGGAATGAAAGGATTTGGGAGCACAGAGAAGGAATGAAAGGATGATAAAGATTTACTTAGATATATGCTTCTGCTTAAAATTGTCATTATTAAATATGTCTGTGTTACTAGGTAAAAAAAACAAAGTACAGTTATGAAACTTTAAGGGTTGACATGGATTAATCCTTTAATGGTGATCATGTGACTATTTTTTATTCAAAAGGTAAGATATTACATAAAAGGAATATTTGAGGCCTTTACAATATTTATAACATTTATATTTCCTTTCTTCTATGATGAAACTTGATTTTTGCATATGCAAATAAGAGGCATCTGTGATTTTGTCACTATCTGTAAAGGGAATTCCTGCTGTTGAAATTCCCTCTATCAAAAGATTAATCCCTGTGACTTAGTAGATTAAGTCCTAGGGAGGTGCCTTCGGAATTGACAGGTTAAGCTACTTGCACAGGATCTTAGAACAAGTCTCAGAGTTGGGATCTCAGGCTTTCCTGACCATAAGCTTGTGAACTCTGTTTACTAAACCAAGCTTATATTGTTTTTAATGGTTTTCTGCAAAAATATATTTAAGAAAAAGCCATTAATTTTGAAATTTTTTTCTAGCTCATAGAATTTCATCTGGTAAGGAATTTTTGAGGTCACTTAGTGCAACCTATACCTGAACAGAAGTCCTCCTACAATACACTGTAGAATAGACCATCTAGTCTCCCATTGAGGACCACTAGTGATGGGGAGCTTGTTACCTTCCATGTCAGCTCATTACCAGAAGAGTTTTCTTTACATTATGGTGACAATCATCTCTCTGTAGTCTCTGTCCCTTGCTTCATTTAGTGTCCCTAGGTATCAAGCAGAAGAAGTCTATTCCCTCTTTCACATATTAGTGAGTTTAAGAAATTTAGATCTTGGGGGAGATGTGGCTAGTCTGCTGCAGAAAGGAAAGACTATAGGTTTCAGGTGGGTTGAAAGGTGAATTAGCCATTTTCTGAATTCTAGTTCTTCAAAATCAACTGCTTCCTCTGAATGATCCCAAGGAATCTATAGCTCAACATGGCTAAAATGGAAGTCATTGTCCTCAACCTTATACCAACTTCTCCAGCTTTTCTATTTTTATTGATGGTACCATCATCATTCTTTCTGTCCCCCAGATTCATAACCTCAGAATTTTCTTCAACTCTGCCCCCCTCCCCACCCCCAATCCATTCAGGTGCCAAGTCTTGTTGACTAAGCTTTTATAACATGTCATATCCTTCTCCTTTTCTCCATCCATAAGACCACAATTTTAAGTCAGGCTCTTATCACCTATCTTCTGAACGATTATAATAGCCTCCTAATTAGACTTTTGGCTTCCAATTTCTCCCTACCCTAACCCGTTTACTACACAGCTGCCTCTTAAAGCACAAGTCTGGCCATATTGCTTTCTGCCTTGAAAATCTCCAGTGACAATCTATTGCCTCTAGGATAAAGTTCTCACCTTGGCATTTAGAATCCTTCAGTTTGGTTCCAAATTTATTGCACACTTCTCCCTTTCACTCTGTATGTGACTGGCCAAGTTACATGCCATTCCTCAAACTTGGCACTCTGTCTTCCATCTGTATGCCTTTGTGTAGGCTGTCCTCACAGCACCCCCTTCTCACCTCTCTGTTATGATTCCTTACATTCATTTCATCCATATGCCATCTCCTTTGAGATACCTTTCCTGATCTCACTCGTTATTAGTCTTTTCTCCCTCCTCAAATTATCATGTATGTATCTAACTGTTTACATGTTATATTCCTCCAATGGAATATAAACTCCTTGAGAGGGGATACTATTAAAATATATGTGCAGTTTTTGTTTTTTATAGATTTAATCTTGCACCTGCTATGTATATAATAGATCTGTTTGGATTGTTTAATCAGAGAAAAGCAGAGCATGATCAGTACTTTCCTTGACCTGTAAATTATGCTTCTATGGACATAGCCTAAGGTGGTATCATTAGCTTTTTTGAACGCCACACTACATTGTTGACTTTATTGAGCATGGATTCTGCTAAAACTTGCAAGTCTTTTTTCAGTACAGAATATTGACTGGTCATATGCTCATCAGGTACTATGCAGTTGATTTTTAAAAACCCAACATAGAAATTTGCATTTATGCCAATTTAATTTCATTCAAATAAATCTAGCCAAAGGATTGGGGTAACAAGGAAGGCTGTCATCCAGAAACTGATTTCCTTGAGAAAGGAGGGAGAATGATGCGGGGACCAGTTGTTTAATAGCTTCAAGCACTTGGATAATGCGAGAAATTTGAATAGAAATAGAACGAGTGATAAATAATGGTGACAGAGGAAAGGTCTAGAAGTGGCCAGAGAGCAATCCTCATGCTTTTCCTGGACCATGTGTCAGATGACATGGAAGTTGGAAGGGGGAAGGAAAGTGGGAATACTGGGAAGGAAGGTCATAGATAAATGACTTTGGGGGAGGGGAGGCATGGAGCAGGAAAGGAAGAAATCTTAGATGAAGGGAGGTTTTTTTTTTTGTTTTTGTTTTTTTAACACCACAACATGGGTTTCAGAGAACATAGTGGAAGGGGTAGTCAAAGCTAGATTGGGACTTCAGAGAGGCAGGGCTAAGGTGGTTGGGGATGAGAACATGGGAATTATTAGTAGCAGCAGTAGCAGGAGAAGGGGATAACTTTTGCTCAGGGAGCTAGGGATTCTGTATCACTGGAATTGGGAGAGCCATAGGACAGACAGGCTGTAGTACGTTTTGACTGGGGGGCTTCATCATCATGAGTTGGCAGAGGGAACAATGAGTTCTTCTTCAAGTACTAAGTAAGAAGGGAGGTTAGGCCTCCTCTTAGTAGAGCTTCCTTTGTTGAGACCTTGGAAACAAGAGGCACAGTACCCAAGTCTTTTGTCTTGAATTGGGTCCTTTCAGTGGGGTCATGGTGTTGGAGGGCTTGGTCCTAGTGGGTAGGGGCTAGATGCCAAAGGTTCTGATGCTAGAGTAGAAGGTAATTGCTGTCTAAGGCACAGATCTGAGCAAAGCTTTGATTTTGACCTCAAGGCTACCAAGAGAGGTTTTGTCCTGATCTCAACACAGTGATAATAAAATTGAACTACTTGCTCTCTCCTGAAAGATTATGAAGAAGGAATTGGAGAGGTGCTACAGACCTGGAGAAGAATATAAATTTTGGTTTTCAAAAAAAGGGAACCAAATGTTCTATATAAACCAGTGGCATCAAACTCAAATAGAAGCAGGGTGCCACTAAACCATACATAAGGATGCCTTCGAGTCATATATTGACTAAGAAAACCACATATTAATATCATCTATGTTTCATTGTATTTTTTTTTATTTTGCTAAATATTTTCCAATTACATTTAATCTGGTTTGGGTCATATGCAGGAGTGTTACATGCCATGTAGGCCCACATGCTGTGTGTGTTTGATGCTTCTGTTATAAACCACAGATCAGTGAGCTAAACATCAATTTCTGGCAAAATTCTAGGACACATTGTTAAAGAGATTTCAGGCACACCTAGAACAGGAAGCAGTGATCATGAAGAACAACAACAAGCCAGACTGAGTTAATTTATTGATAATGGTATGATCGATAAATCAAAATATGCTGCAGGGGTACATTTTAGCTAAGGATTTGGCAAGATATTTCACTTGCCAATGGACAAGATGGAGAAATGCCATCTATAAGTTCTCAACATGCAATGTCAGTTCAAATGTGAAAATTTCATAGGACTAATAGAAAAATTTTACATTTGGGTTTTAAAAAAATCAACTTCTCAGATAAAAGATGGAGAAGGCATGGCTAGATAGTTATGTTTGAAAGAGCCACAGATTTCAGAGCAAATAAAAAGTAATATGGTAGCTCCAAGAGTTAATGTTAACAATACTACATTAAGGAAGACATCGAGTCTGAAATTAATCAATTAATTAATCAAGTAATAGCCATTTATCAATCATCTACTATGTATCAGGCATTGTGTTAGGCACAGGGGATAAAATTTTTAAAAAAGAAAGAGAAAAAGAAAAAGAAATGATCCCTATTCTCAAGGAGCTAAACTTACTATAGTCAGACAATATAGGAAGTATTTCATTCAATTCTGGTGTCACATTTTAGGGAGAACATTGATAATGAACAACATAGAGAAGAGTAAGCCCTAGTGAAAGCATTTCAGATCAAGCAATGATGAGTATCTGAAGGAATTAGACCCATTTAAACTCTAGAGGAGATACTTCACTAGGAAATGATACTGTCTTCAAGTATTCAAAGGGCTGGCATATGATGGAGGGATTGCCCCTAGAAGTCAGAATCAGCCTCCAGAATTTTGCAAAGTGGCAAAATTTAGGCTTGATGTTAGAAAATAAAAAAACCAAAAATTTTTCCAACAATTAGAGTTATCCCAAAGGAGAACAGGCTGCCTTAAGAAGCAGTATGTCTCCCCTTTCTGGAAGTCTTAAAGCAAAAGGTGGATGACATCTTGTTGGATATATTTATTACAGAGATAGTTCTTCTTCAAGTATAGGTTGGTCCATATGGTCTTTGGTATCCCTTCAAAATCTGAGATTCTGTGATCCTGGCTATGGTTTACTTGACTCTGGACTGTTCCCAGACTCAGATCTTTGGGCCACAGAGTCTGAGAAGTCTGACTTAGCATGGCTATAAACTTAAATGAATATGGATGAGAGAACAGTAAGAGGACCATGCTTTTTTATGAGTAACCTTTCACATCACTTATTAGAACCATGCTTTTAAAACAACAAAATTAAATAATCTGGAAATGGATTCTCAGTTATGTATATATTACAAAGGGTTTCAGATAGGTTAATGTTTCTTATTATAATTGTTTTTCTAGTTATTAAAATAATTTAAAAATTGATTCTCTGATTCCTTATAAAACACTCTTTCCCCACTCCTTTTTAAGGTGTCAGTTCTTTTTGATGTCATCCTTATTTGAGGTTTGCCTCTGAATGATTCTAAAATGAGACATTATCCTGATATTTATTAGCAAGTGTAACTCTACATAGTATGCATTGAACACATTATGTGGTAAACAAATATATACTAATTACTAATTATAATTATCTTTAATATTTATCTAATTTAGAGATTGGTCTTTGCAGGGGCATGTTGGAGTCAACTTTTATAGTCTCTAGAGAGCCTATTGTTAAATTTTCATTGTGAGCATTTACACCTAAGAAATTAGCAAATGCTACACATTGGGGCTTGATTTATTGTTTTATGGACTGTCTAAACTTCAGAAAGTGATGGAGACGTGACTAATGCAGATTAAACGTAAAAGTGGGTCATGTATACATCTCCCTGTTCTTTCCTCCAGAGCTGGTTGTTAAATATTTATCCACACATCTTTGTTTATAAGCAACATTGGCATGAAGTGTCAGTACTTCATAATAGGTATCAGTGAACAAAATTCTTCTCATGTGGCCCTAAAAGCTCCATTTTCCTACAACCACAGAGTAGATTGGGCATCATTGTTTGATCCACTGCAATTAGAATTTAATAAGATTACAGTTAATAAGATTATAGGGCAGTTAGGTAGAACAGTGGAAAGAAGATGGGGTTCATCTTCCTGAGTTCAAAACTGGTCTCAGATACTTTTAAATTATGTGATCATGGGCAAGTCACTTAACTCTTTTTGCCTCAGTTTCCTCATCTGTAAAATGAGCTGGAGAAGGAAATGGCAAACCATTCCAGTATCTTTGCCAAGAAAACTTTAAATTGGGTCATGAAGAGTTGGACATGATTCAAAAGATTAAACAACAACAATAAAGATTATAGTAATCTGAAAAGAGTTCGTGATGATTTATTCCTTTCTCACATATAGATTCTGGTTCAATAAATTCAAACAGTACTTATTATAGCAATAGCTAGACTTAATAATAGAAAGATTTCTATGGTAATTATCCAAAAGACTATGATAAATCAATTTGAAGTAAATGCTATGAATATATTGGTTCATTACAAAATGTTGATTTGTGACTAACCTTTTCACTCGTTCAGCCCTTGGACGTCTGAATTTAAAAGCGTATTTCTTTGCTAGGATTTCTTCTCTCGTTAGAGTTGGTGGCGGTTCAGTAGCTGAAAAAAGGGAGAGGAAAACTTACTGTTTTTTAGCAGTCAATAATTTCCCATCATTTAAATTAGCTAAGCAAAAAAATGTTAGCATTTAAGTTTCAAAATGTGGCAAAGACATTTGTAAAAGCACTGCACTAGACTTGCCTTTTCAAATTGATTGGGGAGTGAACAAGATAACCCACTAGTCCTAGTGAGGAAGAGAATATTCCCTTATCAGCTACCTACATTTTCATATTCATCCAAGGTGTACATCTTTATGAATTACAGAATGGGGTTCTTCTATGTATCCTTCAAGAGTTATACAGATAAATTCTTTAGGATATAAAATGTTTTCCTTTGGTTTATAGCCTTTTGGTTCCAGATCACATTTAGCAGGTATGACTAGGGGTTGCTACATAGTACAGAAGTTTTTCCTAAATTGTGTTCTATGTAGCCTTGTCATTCTGTAAGATGAGAATACAGGTTCTATGAGAAAGTGCTGATGTTTTATTCTAAAAGCTCATAACAGCACTTGGGTAGGAGCTCAGCTATATTAACAGGATAGCCAGCAGCCACTGTCACAGTTTGGTGGTAATTGAGATATTTAGGTAGGTAGGTAGGTAGGTAGGCATAATGGCAAGGGAATTTTTAGATCTTCCCTGGCCCTTAATGGGCCTCACTTGGAGGCTAACAAGAGAAGCTTGCTTAGGGAAGGCTTGTTTTTCAAGAAACACCTGTTGTTACTTTGTAATTAGGCAGTGGGTAACAAAGGTTGTGATGTCCTCTAACCTGGAGAAGGTTTTATATATATATATGTATATATATATATATATGTATATATATACATATGTATGTATGTATGTGTATATATATATATATATACACACACACGCACGCACACACACACACACACATATCCTACAGTGAGGTTTTGCTTTGGGGTTCACTTATGGGAAGAGTTGTGTGATTTGGCCAGATGAGACTCTGGGTAGCCATTGAGCCCTCCTGGCTTTGAAAACCCAGATGTAGGTGCTTCTCTCTCTGGTAACTAACTATGTATGTATGTAATGGTCAGAAGCTAGAAGCCCTGTCTGTTGGTCTGCTGAATTGTATTATTTTCTCTGTCTGTATTTTTTGTCTGCTTATAATATCTCTTTGTTTTTTCTGAAGTTCAGGGTGCTGACTTTTCCCCCTGAACTAAGTAAATGATATATATGTTTGATTAAAGTAAGATTGTTAACCCTTTTTGAGTTGCTTTCCTTTAAAAAAACAGATCAAAGAACCTGTGCTAGCAGCCATCCTGGATATGCTAGTGTGCTTACTGTCAGAGTAGACAGATAGATAGATAGATGGATGGAATTGATAGATGATATATATTATACTGATATATGTATATATACATATATATAGACACAAATAATGATAATAATGACAATTCTGCTGCTAATAATAACAGTAATTAATACAAGGTAACATTTATATAGTATTTAGTATGTGCCAGTAATTGTAATAAATGCTTTATAATTATTATCTCATTTGGTCCTCACAACAACCCTGGGGGTAGGTGTTGTGGGAAGATACTATTATTATTCCCATTTTACAGATAAAGAAAGTGAGGGAAACAGAGGCTAAATTACTTACCCAGGATCACATAGCTAGTAAGTATCTTGGTTTGGAGAGATATACATTTTCTTTCAAATTTTAACCAATAGGCAATTCAAGAAAATTGATTGACTTCAGCGAAATTATTTGGAAAAAATATTCCACTTACATTTCCCAAAAGCTCCATTGCTTTCCATGAAATTAAAAAAAGCATCAAGAATCCTGCAGAGATTTGTTAAAATTGGTATTTCGTACACAGAAAATGGCTGTGTGCTATTGTGCTTCCTTAAAAAGGTTAGACCTTCTTCCACACTTTTTTTAAACATTCGTTCAAGATTATCTATGCCATTTTGTGGAAGAAGTTTTGAAACTTTTACAAGCCATGTCTTAACATAGGGCTCCCATCCTAGATCAGCAGGATCCTAGAAATTAAAAAAGTATGACATCAGAGACTAGGTATATATTATTCATAATATATCATTAGTAAATGATAATTTACTGTGAAAATACAGATTCCTCATGATATGAGTGCCTCCAAATATCTAAGAAAAGTTAGGAAAATATGACATTTATGATCACTTCACATTTTCTAATGGTGGTTTGGATGTGGCTTTTTTCCCTCTACTTTTTTTCTTCCCTCCCTTAATTTATTTCTATTGGTAGAAATAGACTGGGAGAATATATTCTGGGAGCTACATTAGGATGTGGCTACGGCTGCCATGGAGGCCAGAATAAGCAGATTATCACAGACAATATGGTCTACAGTATCACCATGCCCCAGGGACCATGTTGCTTCCACTATCTGTCAGAGTTTGCTGACATCAATCAACTCCCTGGTTAAGGTGACTTCTAGGATCTTCTAATATTCACTCCTTCCGAAGAGCAATTCTAGGCAAAATTGTAAAGGAGGCAGAACTGGTTTTCCTAACATGTGGGTACTAATTTTTGTTTCCCTTTTTCCCCTTCAGAGGGTCCTTTCCCCAACTTCCCATCCACTAAATCCCAGTGCCTTCATATTCTCTCCTTCCTTTCCTCTCTCCAAATGTGCTCTCAGATTGGTACTGACCTCGGCACTAGTCATTGCTCCTGAAGATACGGCATGTTATACCAATATTCACATGACTAACAACAACTTAAGTGTTATTCCTTGGAGGAAAATTTATATTTTAACACGGATCAAAAATTGAAGATAAATGATTCTTGGTTTTAATTGTAAATTTAAATTCAGGTTTTTGAGTGAAGGAGGATTTGGGGCAGGGGAATGGAAATCTTCACTAGTTACCTCCAAATAATGACACAGATAACCAGTGATTTTGCCTATGGGAGAGTCATTCCTATTTTTCACCTAATTGAGCTACTCCACCTTAGTTGATAAAATTCAAGGGTTCAAGCCATGTTCTCTGGTCATAAACTTCATCCCCAAATCTCCCCCAATATGTCCCCAACTGAATTTTTATGGCATTTCTCAATATTCAGTCAACTGTCTAGTATATGTATACATGCACCACTAGTGACAAAATACAAGGGATAAAATGCACACGATTCTGTGTAGTCTCTCACCAGTCTCCTGCTGCTGATAATTATAGGATGACCTTTCTAATTAAATCACCTCGGCTTCTTACTTTCCTAAATAAAATCCCTTCAGGACTTAGCTCAAGTCCCACATTTTGCAGGAGGCTTTTCTCAGCTGCTTCCCAACTCCCCACCAGCTGCTGGGATCTTCCCTTCTCTGATTATTTTCCATCTACTCAATATAGCTTGTGCATAACCTAGATCAGTGGTTCTTGACCTTCATAATGCTGTGACCCTTTAATACTTGTATATGGGGGTATCTGCATGTGGGCAGACCCAGCCTGGAGACAGATAGAGGAGCAGTGTCTCTGTTCCTAAGACCATCGGAAATATGTGTTTTCCGATGGTCTTAGGCAACCCCTGTGACCCTTGTGAAAGGGTTGTTCGACCCCCAAAGGGGTCGTGACCCACAGGTTGAGAACCGCTGATCTAGATATTTATGTGTTACCTTCCCTGTTAGAACCTGTTCCTCTTAAGGGCAGGATCATGTTATTTGTCTTTCTTTGGATGCTCCATTCTTAGCACATAGTGCCTGGAACATAGTAGGTTGGCACTTAATAAATGCTGACTGGCTGACCAAAACATGGTGTGTTTTAACTATGAGAGATATTAGCATTCAGTGACAACAATGATACAGCCATTTTATAATGGTTAATAATCAAGTTATAAATCAATATGTTTCTAGCATTGAGTGGGAAATACAACAATCACCCAGTAAGCCTTGGGGATGCAATTTCAGTAGTACCAATGGCTCCCTCCTAGACATAAAGGGGAAAATAAAATAGTTTCAAAAATACATCTGAAATGAAGTTTACTTTTTACAACATATTATTTTAATAGGAAAATTTTTCCTGGAATCCTACCACATAGACCATTGCACATCGAGTGATAGTAGCAGGGCTGGCCTGGGAGAGATTATCCACTTCAAAAATCATCCTTATACTATCAGTTAAAATGATTCTCTCGCTGTTAGCAAGGCACAAAGTTTTGTTGTCATCTAACACAGTGTTTAGGTTTTCTATCCATATGGTGTCAACTGGACCATCAAATACTATCCACTGCCAATCTGTAATTGTCATATCTGCAAAATTGAAAAAAAAATGTTTATGTTATAGTTTGTAGTATGTCTTATTTTTCTCTAAATATTACTTTTAAATGCCAACCTTTTATTTTATAATGTAAATTATGTTCATGCTATTTAGGATGCTTATTTTCTAATCAAGGTAAGAGCTGGTAGCTTAGAAAATATTTTTAAGTTTTGGAAGAGTTTTGAAAAATAATCTAAACTTACCTCAACTGGGTCCTAACTGTAGCAAGGAAATTCTTTTATTCTTCCCTGACTGAGTTTCTATGGTACTCCCCAAGCTGGCTGTTCTAGATAATTTCTTCTCAATTTTCTTCTCTTACTTCCTTTTTCTCCTTTTTTTTTGGCATGGAATCTCTAATAGTTTAATGGGAAAAGAGGCCTTTCACCATGACCTCCCTCATTTTTCCTATTCTGCCTCTCAATCACCCTTGACATCATCCTCTGTCTGAGTCTCTGTTGAAGAGGTGGCTCTTATCACTAAGGCCAATTCAATTACTTGTGTTTTTGACCCTCTCTGCTTCAGTGCCTTGCCTCTGCTATCATTCTTCACCTCTCTGATTTTTCATTTCTCCCTTTTAGCTCTTTTTCATGCCCATGAACTCCTCTTCCTTAAAATATTTTTGCTTGACTCTACTATATCTCTTAAAGCTACTAGCCTTTCTTCTAGCTGAAATACTAGAAATAAAAAAAAAATTACCTTTACTCAATGTTTCCACTTCTCTCATTTCACTTAATTCTCAACTCATTTGTGATTGGGCATTCATCATAACTTAACTGAAGTTACTTTTTCAAGAAGTACCATCAGTCTTTTAATTATCAAATCTTTTTTGCAGTTTCTGACACTGTTGACAACCCCCTCCTTCTAGGTAGTCTCTCTTCCTTGTCTTTTTGTGACACTACTCTCTCTTGGTTTTCCTCTAGTCTCTTATTCTCAGTCGAGTATGACTTAGTCCATGACACTGGTAATTTAGATTAAATACTGGCATGAATAAAATATGCATAATTTCATTCAACAGGTAACATAAAAAAATTTGCTCAGCAACGGAAGGCCTCTTGGCTATTCATCAAAGAGATGCATCTAACATGCTGTGAGTTGATTCAACTGAACAAAAATTACTCACTGGTATTTACCATTTTATATTTCTCTTAACACTCATGTTTGTATTTCAAAGTTTCTACTCAGCTCTGGTCTTTTTATCAGAAATGCTTGGAGGTTCTCTATTTCATTAAAGGTTTGTTTTCTCTACTGAAATGTTATATTCAAATTTTCTGGTAAGTTATTCTTGGTTTTAAGCCTATATAATTTGCCTTCTGTAATATCAATTCTTCTTGAGTGGTAGATTCTAACTCATGTGCAATCTTAACTGTCATTCCCCGGTACGTGAATTCTTTCTTTTGGGCTTCTTAGTTTTTTCACCCTTTGATTTGTGAACTCTGTATTTTGGCTATAACATTTCTGGGAATTTTCATTTTGAAGTTTCTTAGAGGATGGCTGTTGGTGGATTCTTTGTATTTTCACATTGCCCTTTTGTTCTAATATATTTGGGCAGTTTTTTTTTTCATTATTTCAAATATGATACTTAAGCTACTTTTCTGGTATGGCTTTTACACAATCCAGTGATTTTAGAATTTTCTCCCTTTGATCTGTTTTCTGTCTGTTATTTTTCATTCAAAATGCCCTACATCTTCTTCTACTTCCTTTAAAAAATTTCCTCTAATATTTTTTGTTTTTTCATAAAGTCATTAACTTCTATTTGTGTCATTCACATTTTCACCAATTTTGTTACATAAGTAAGGTTTTGTCCCTCTTGCGCTAAGGTGTTAATTCTTTCTCCATGTCTTCCCTCTCACATTCTGATTTCTTTGGTAATTTTCTTTTATTGTTCTCATTTCATTTGTATTACTATTTTAAATTCTTTAAAAAGCATCTTGTATATATTCTCCTGGTATTTTTAATTTATCTTATGGCCAATCTGTGTTTTCCTTCGAGGCTTTGCTTTTAGTTTTAATTTCTTCTTCTGTGTTTGAGTCTTTGACATCTTTGGAATCAAAATAGCTCTATGTTATTATTATTATATTTTGTTTACTCATTTTCCCAGTTTTAATTACCAGATTGGGATTTTGTGTTAGGGCCAGATTCTGCACAGTTTTGTTATGACTATCATGTTCTTCTATATTTCTGGCTTAGTTACACTTAGTTACACTTTTGTCAGGTACTGAGTGCTGTGTTCTTCAAGATCACATAGGCTAGATGGGTCAGGCAGCTGCAAATTTTCAGGGGACAGACTGAGGGCTGTACTGGTTTTCATAAATTATCAAAAACATAGAATAAGGCTTTTGGCACTTGCATGTACCCTTAATGGAAGACTTTAAGGCAACATAACATAGTGGATAGAGCCCTGCAGTTGGAATCACAGTACCTTAGCCTGAATCTGAGCTCTGTTACTATGTATGTGACCTTGGGCAAGTGACACTCTCCCTAGGGCTCATTTTTCTCATCTGTAAAATTGAGGCTGGGGTAGGACTAGATCTTCCAGGTCAAGTTCTGCTCTAACTCTGCATTCTTATGACCTTTGATTGATGAAAAGACAGGAAAAGAATCACAGTGAACATGAGGGTGTATATAGGTTGTGGTCCACACTGGTGGATCTGTCAGGCACACTGACAAAGTCATGAAGCCACTCAAGTATTCAAGTACTACAAAAATAATGTAAAATTATTCTAATACTTCAGGATTCTATGATCTTGTCCACGTGGATGCTGCCCCCACTGATAATGAATGTAGTACCTTTAGATAGTGTTCTTGAGTAGCTGCGTGCAAAAATTTCATTACCCTATCTTAAGAGAAAAGATATATGGTCATTATGAGGCTCATAATTGAAAGCTTTCCAACTTGGTAGGGTCTGACAAGCTTTTGATCCATTTGTATTCCATTTAAGAAGCCAGGGTCATGTCCCTGCCACAATTTTCCTACATAAAATCTAAATAATACTACACAGATATGTGAAGGATGTGTGATTTTGTCATGATGGTCAGCTCCAAGATCACAACCCATTTACATTTCAAATAAGTCCTACAGACTGTACATAAACATTAAATGTTCTGCTTAGGATGACATAGCTAACAAGAGATTTTATGGTTCATTTGACCGGCAAGATGGAAGACTAGACATTTTCTGCAGGACTCACTAACTCTCAAAAATACTCCCAAACCCCAAAGAGGAATTAGGCATCAGAGGTAGAACAATGACTGTTGAATTCACAGGATTAGAAAGCCTTATGAATGAACAGCCATGCTAATCCATAACATGGCCCTACACTCTTCCAGGGTATAAAATACGATCAACACTCTCATACTCTAGGACCTACTCAGGGACTTCCCTTCTGCTACATGGTCTCTGCCAGCATCTAGATCCCACTTTCTCCAACATCCTGTTGCAGTAAGGGAAGAAATCTGGTTTTGTATTGCCTTAAGTGGCTCCTAGAGGGAATTCCAAGGATGCAGAGACTCTGCCAGGAACATCCACCCACTCTCTACCAATCCCACAAAAAAAAATAGTAGAAACTGATTCAGCCTAGTAAGAGAACTAAAGAATGGAGGTGAACTAGGGCAGGATGTAAGTGGGAGCTCTAGATCTAAAGGAATAGATTTAGCTAGGGCCAGTCCTGCTTCTCAGAAATTACTTGGGGAAGGGACTAAGTTTAGCAAAAAATAAATTCCCCAACAGAGGAAGAGGGTGGCAGTGTTGTGGTTTGGTATGGAGGGTAAATCCTCCATCAAAGTGGGTAATGTCAGACAATGAGTGACAGGGTTCCTACATGATTCAAGAGAGAAATACAAATTTTGCATGAAGAAGTTAGAAGAAAACACAGAATTTATACATAGCAGAAATAATAGAAAGAATGGAAAAACTTGAGTTCATGGTAGCAAGTCTCTCCAAAGAAGCAAAAGAGAGTACAATTGATTAGGAAGACAAATATATTGAAGTGAAGGATAATATGGAAGAAGAGAAGCTAATACATATTAGAGGTGCCATTTGAATTCAAGTCCTCCTTACTCCAGACCCAGGGACACACCATTCACTATATAACACTGCTTCTACTATACAATACTATAACTTATCTTTTCCTATATAGATACCTACTTCTTACATGCTATAAAATAATAAAAATGACAAAAAGGGCAACGAAAAAAATGTTATATAATAGAGATGAGCAGAGTTTCGATTTGTTTGATGTGTATCTTTTATATTAATTATCTTCTCAATTTAGTGAGATCACTTACATTGATTGTCTTCTGAAGACTGAACATCTTTCTCAGTTTCATCCTCATCTTCATCTTCATCTTGGATAAGCTCTTCTTTGTCACTAGGATCAAGTATGAAAATCTAGAACATATTAAAAATTAATATTTACAATGTTATTTGAGGTATCATAATTGACTGAAATGTAGGATAAGATTGAACATAAGCCAACTGTGCCTTTAAAAATTAATAAATTTATTTTTAGTTTTTAACATTCATTTCCACAAGATTTCAGTTCCAATTTTTCTTCCCACCTGTAAGGGCCCTTTAAAGCCATTTGTTTGACTAACTATCTGACCTTGGTCAGCGTGTCCTTGAGGACAAGGAAAAACCTGGAGCGGGTCCAAGAGGCATCCAGGTGTGTATTCTGCCTTGGTGCTGTTTACCAAGGACTCAGTGTTCCGTTTCTCATGGGAACGAGTGCCTTGGGGGGGGGGGGGGGTGCAGCAGCAGCAGCACCAGCAGCAGATATGTAAGACAAAAAAGACACTTAGCCACTCCACTGAAGTGTGTCTGACTATTCTGTCCATATCCGGAGTTTTCCTCCAAAAAGTCATTGGGGCGACTGAGAGTATCTGCAGAACCACAGTAGGTACTTTGGGACCCCCAGGACCCCTGAGTCCGGCTGGCCCAGATATCCATCTCTCTCCTTTCCGCCACGCTAAGATGACATTCATTCTTATTACCCCTACCCCAGTCTGCCTTCCCTTCTATACCCTCTCATATTAACTTCACCTTTACTTTCTTGTAGGACAAGACAGATTTCTATACCCCACTGCCTGTATATCTTATTCCCAGTTGCATGTAAAAACAATTTTTAACGTTTTTAAAACTTAGAGTTACAAATTCTCTCCCTTCTTCCCTCCTCACCCACTCTCATTGAGAAGGCAAGCAATTTAATATAGGTTATACATGTGTACTTATGCAAAACACTTCCATAATAGTCATGTTGTGAAAGACTGACTATATTTCCTGCCATCCTATTCTCCTTCTCCCTCCCATCCCCTCTTCTGGAAATGGTAGGCAGTTTGATATAGTTTTCACATGTGCTACCATGTAAAAATATTTCCATATTAGTCACAATTGTGAAAGAAAGAGATCAAAAGGGAAAAAAGCCCATGAGAAAGAATGAAGTTAAGTGAAAAAATATGCTTCAATTTGCATTCAGAGTCCATCAATTCTTTATCTGGATATGGATAGTATTTTCCTTTGGGAATGTTTTGTACTTGTCTTGGATCACTGTGTTGCTGAGAAGAGCTGAGTAATTCATAGCTGATCATCACACAATGTTACTGATACTATATACAATGTTTTCTTAGTTCTGCTCATTTCACTTTGCATCAGTTCACATAAGTCTTTCCAGGGTTTTCTGAAATCTGCCTATTTATCATTTCTAATTGCACAATAGTATTCCATTACATTCATATACCACAGTTTGGACAGCTATTCCCCAACTGATGGGCATCCCCTCAATTTCCAATATTTTGCCACCACAAAAAGGGCTGCTATAAATGTTTTTGCACATGTAGATCCTTTTCCCTTTCTTATGATCTCTTTGGGATATAGACTTAGTAGAGAAATTGCTGTGTCAAAAGTCATTCACAGTTTGGTTGCCAAACTGCTTTCTAGAATGGTTAGATCAGTTTCCAATTTCACCAGTAGTGTATTAGTGTCCACATCTTCTCCAGCATTTATCATTTTTCTTTTCTCTCAAACAAGCCAATCTGATAGGTGTGAGGTGGTACCTCAAAGTTGTTTTAATTTGCATTTCTCTAATCAAAAGTGAATGAGACCACTTCTTCATATGCCTATAGATAGTTTTGATTTCTTCATCTGAAAACTGCTTGTTCATATCTTTTGACCATTTATCAACTGGGGACTGGTTTGTGTCCTCATAATTTGACTCAGTTCTCTATATATTTGAGAGGTGAGGCCTTTATCAGAGATACTTGCTGTGAAGATTATTTCCCAGCTTTCTGCTTTCTTTCTAATCTTGGTTGCATTGGTTTTATCAAAATTATCTGTTTTATATTTTATAGTGCTCTCTATCTCTTGTTTGGTTATGAATTCTTCCCCTCCTCATAGATCTGACAGGTGAATTATTCCTTGCTCTTCTAATTTGCTTATGGTATCACCCTTTATGTCCAAATCATGCCAAAGATCTGTCATATATGACTTTTCTAATATTCTATTTACTTCCTTAGTTTCTTTCTTGTTTATTTTTTGGTTGGATTTATTGAGTTCTGAGAGGGGACAGTTAGAGTCTGCCATAAGTATGGTTTTGCTATCCTTTTCTTCCTGTAAGTCACTTAACTTCTTTAAGAATTTGGATGCTAGGTGGGCAGAGCCAAGATGGCAGCATAGGAGCAGCAAGGTACTGCAGCTCCCACATAGCCACCTCAAATACCCATAAAATATGATTCTAAACAAATTTTAGGGCTCTAAAATGCATACAAATACACCTCCTGCTGAAGGCAGCTCGGCTCGAAGGGAGCATGTCAGTACTGGGAACTGAAAACCAGCCCAGCCTGAAACCACAGCATGGCTCCGGGGGTGGCCAGAGGAGCCGAGCCAAGCCGCAGCTGGAGCTTCAGGAAAGTGGATCAGCGGCAGCTGTGGCAGTTTCCAGAATTATCAAGCCATAAGAAACAAGGATTAAGTAAAAAGTCAGTGGAACTCAGCTAAACTTGGGGAAGAAAAGTGAGTCTGGCCAAACTGCCTCCAGGGCAAGGAAGTGGGAGAAGCAGAGGCCCTGCACCCGCCTCCATGTAGCTGCTTCAGAGCTCCTGGCCTGCAGACTGCAGGGAGGCCAAGCAATCGTTCAGAGGCCAAGTGCTCTTGTGTTGAGTGGCCTGGATCCAGATTGTGGTCTTGGGTGGTAGTCCTGGGGTAGATTTTCAGTGAGCCAAAGCTGGTGGGGGCTGCCCCCTGATAGCTCTGGCATCTGGGAAAACCCCAGCAATTTGGGACAGAGCTTTCCCCTCTGGAAGCAGAGTCCCACAGAGCTAAAAAATCATTGACTGGCCATCATGAGTAGGCAAAGGAAGCAAAGTAAGAACAGCAACCAAACTCTAGATTCCTTCTTTTGGGACAAGAAGGATCAAAGCATGGAATGGGAGGAAGACAACACAGTCAGAACTCTCGCACCAAAAGCTTCCATGAAACATGAAGACTGCCTAAAAGCCATAGATCAGCTTAAGAAGGATTTTGAAAACCAAATGAGAGAAGTGGAGGAAAAATTGGGAAGAGAAATAAGAATGATGCAAGAAAATCATGAAAAGAGAGTCAACAATCTGACTGAAGAAAATAACACCTTAAAAAATAGATTAAC
>CM053586.1:263372647-263395429 GCA_028646515.1 Pseudochirops corinnae
GGCACAGAGTGCTGGGCTTCGAGTCAGAAAGATCTGAATTCGAATCCAGCTGCAGACACTTCCTAGCTGTGTAACCCTGGGTAAGTCACTTAACCTCAGTTTGCCTCAGTTTCCTCATCTGTAAAATGGGGATGATAATGGTATCTACCTCCCAGGGTTGTTTCGAGGATGAAATGAGATAATAAATATTAAGTGCTTAGCACATTTCCTGGCACGTAAGTGCCATATAAATGTTAGCTATCCTTGTTGTTCTTGACATGAGAATTATTACTCTTCATCTGGATACAGTCTCCTTCTACAAAGAGACATAATTATTAGATGCTCAGGAGAGGGATTGAAGATCATTGGTATTTAGAAAAACTGGGAAGAACATGGACAGGGAGAGAGTTTTTGAGAGAAAGCACACCTGTCTGAAGTATCAGGAGCAAACACACACAGATTTATCCATTTGAGGAGCTCTCTAGAATCTATTTCTCATGACTGAGGAGGGTGCTCTATAATGCAAAAGAAAAGACATTCCACCATCACCCTCCTCAGGAGACCAGAAACTCCTTGAGGTCAGAGACAACTTTTCATTTTGTTTTTTTGCATCTTCAGAGCATAACATAGCATTATGTACTTGATAAATGCTCAGTGGATTGAAATGGATTCAACCCCTTTGTCAGCATGGATTTGGAATCATAGAGGAAGCAGATGGCTCCAGGAATATTGGAGAATTTGGATTCCTTCTGGAGAATACTGTCTTCACTCGCCAGGTTTGCATCAGAACTCTTGTCTGCTGGTGGAATTCCTTCTCCCCATGGCTCTCTCTGTTTCTTTGGACTCTTAGGCTACAAAAGCAGGAGGGACGAGTAGAATGGTAGAATTTAGAATAGTAAGCAATGTGGATTAGTGGAAAGGACTCTATTCTGAGAGTCAAAAGGATCTGAGAGTGCATACTGACACTGATACGTCCTAGATGTTCAGTCTTTTGCTCGTTTTATGAAAGACTTCCACTAATGCCATGCTATCATTGTAGGAAGCCTCAATCCCAGACTGAATTCCAAGGTGAACTGTATCAGATTATGACTTTCCCTCTCTTACTTACTTTCCCTTTCTTTGCTACTAGGTAGGGGCAGTAAAATCATGTTTGATGAGGTACATGTTTGCAAAACATGGAACTTTTCTGAGGTTTAACTTTTCCTTATCTATAAAATGATACTAGTTATATACATGGACTCCATCCCTCACAAGACTGTTGTGAGGAAAAGTATTTGGTTAAACTTGAAAAGCTACATAAATGACTACATTCTAATTGAAGGAAGTCATATTTTTAAAGTTATCTATATGAGGCCTGTTTTTCTGAATTAGAGAAAATAACTAGGTTATTCAATAAAAAGAACTGTTTATTGTTACCTTTAAAATATCATCTAGTGCTCTTGGAAAAACAATTCATTACCTGGTGTGAAAGTTGCTTGATAGCTAGTTCATAAAGGTTAATGAGTTTGGCTGACAGGGGTTTTGCAGATTTGAAACCTGCTGCAAATAGCATTATTTCAGCAATCAGTTGATAGTGGGGTACCATCATCACCACTGGCCGAAACAGAGATTTTAAGTTATCTGGGAGTTCCACACGTCCTTTGTATCTTAAAAAAACAGGGGAAAACACTTCTCAATCTTTAATTTTTTTCAAATAATTTTTCCCTTAAATATAAGAATAATATTCCTGAAAATGGTGCTACATTGTACCTTATTGTTACTCTCATGCATCTTGATAATTCTTAGTTTAAATGAATGAAAAGAGAGAATTTGTTAGAGTCCTAAGCTATAAAGTATGAAACCTAGATCTCAGTAGAGCTAAGTGGGAAACATAAATATAGAAAGAACACTTAGACCAAGTGTGATTTAGCAAATGATGAGATGTACACAATTAAACTTTACCTGCTTAGGGAAGAATTTTGCTTATAAATGCTAATTGTTGTTAATATTTTGGGTCTGGGAATAAAACTGTATTGGTTTTTGTCTTTTTTGAGAGGGGAAAAAGACTTGGATTCCAGGTCTGCCTTAGACACTTACCAACTTGTACAATTAGTCACAAGCAAGTCACCAAACTTCTTGGTCTGTTTCATCATTCATAAAACTGGGAATAATAATCCTGGCAATACCTATCTCACATGTTTGTGAGGGAAGTACTTTGCAAACCTGGAGGTTTCCTACATCTGAGTTATCATTTTGTTACTCAATCCCTCATTCATTGGTCTTTGGGCATCTTTGGGCATATGGCAATGACAATGAATTCCGTGAGAGAGAGACTGTGCCTTTTGAGGGTTGTTTCTGGGAACATGTACATGATAGCATAACAACTTGTTGAAAAATGAAAGCCAGTCAACCAACCAGGCTTCTTTGTGAATGCTGTTGTTTATATGACACTAAAAATGGATGATATTAAAATAAATTAATTGACTAGTTATTTTTCTTTCAATAATAGAAGTGAGGCAGCTAGGTAGCTCAGTGGATAGAGTAATAAACTGAGAGTTGGGATGATATGAATTAGAAATAGGCCTCAGGGCACTTACTAGCTTAACCTCGGTCACTGAATATCTATCTGCCTGTTTCAGTTTCCTCAACTGTAAAAAGAAGATAATAATAGCACTTATCTCCCTGGGTTGTGGTGAAGATCAAATGAGATAAGTAGTCTGCCAACTTTAAAGTGTTATATAAATGCCAGGCATTATTATTATTATTATTATTTTATTATTATTATAGTTATCTTCTATCCATGTGCCTACTACACTGAAATGTAGACTGTAAGTATCTTAGAACAGTTAGATGGTTAAATCCAGTTCAACAAATATTTACTGAATTTCTATTACTGCATGTGCTTAGCATCATGACTTCAAGAGGAGCTGACCTCATTCCCTTCTGTTGGAACTTCAAATGTTTTTTACTGTGTGGGTTCCATTTCAGGCAGGTGCATTGCTGCATTTGTTGATGAGAAGGCAGGGGGAATGGGGTGGAAAAGAGTTGGGGTGGGGGTAAGAAGGCCAAGACAAGCACAATTTTGAAAAACTCTCCTAGACTGTCAAATGATATTAAGACAAGGGTAGAATTTAACCTTAGACCTACTAAGATTTCTCATGCATCCTGTAGACTCACTGTTACTTACCCAGGATTCAAGGTAACAAAGATTGCACAGGACAGGTTGATTCGGACATCTTTTCCTTCTAGTAAAAACCTAAAATTTATTATATTTTAAAAAATCAGTAGCAGAAAGAAATGTCTTCTACAGACAAACATGGTGTAAAAATCCAGGTATCATA
Source organism: Pseudochirops corinnae (assembly GCA_028646515.1). Lineage (NCBI taxonomy): Eukaryota > Metazoa > Chordata > Mammalia > Diprotodontia > Pseudocheiridae > Pseudochirops > Pseudochirops corinnae. The sequence goes on from CM053586.1 coordinate 263,375,947, forward strand.
AATGTCCAAATGTTGTTATGAATAATTTAAAAAATAGGACATTACTTAATAATAAGGCCCCCCAAAACCAAACAAACCAAAAGAAAAAAACCTCAAACATTTTTATAAAGCTCCCAAAGAATAAGCTTATAAGGGGGCATAATTTAATCAATCAGTCAGTCAGCAAACTTTCATTAAATGCCTGCCATGGAACAGGCACTGTTTAGTTTAATGACTCAAGCACAAATTTGGAGAAATTCGATTATCAAACTGATTAATCACTCTCACAAAATAAGTAAACTATATTTTTTTACAATTAAACTGAATTTCTTCTTCTGGGCATGGGGGGTTATTTTGGGAGAAACCGAATAGAAAAAAGATTTACTTTTTTGTATTAGACACTAAAAATCCACCCACAGTATATTTTGTAAGAGCAGAGCTTTCTATCTCTGTCCTTAGACATACATTAATATCATACTAATTCAGAATAATGAGGGTGAGGAGTATATGTGTCCAGTGTGATAATAATAAGAATGAAATGTAGCACAACAAATTTATTTTTAACACTAAAGTTTGGTCTCAAATGTGAGGTAAATTAATCTAAAATGTTTGGTTTATGGAAGACTTTCATTAAAGCCAGGCTATTGTTGCAGGAAGCCTCAATCCCAGGTTCAATTCCAAAATGAATTAGTAGAATCTGAATGGATGATTTCTTACTAAATTTTACAGTTAAGAAACTTAAAACATCTACTGGAAACAGCTGCTTGGGGGTTAGATGCACAGCAAGGAGTTTTACCTTAGCTCTTTTAAATTTGGCTTATATTTTAAATCTCTGTCTCAAAATAAAATATACCATTCCAAAGCATTCAGTTTTCAGCTGTTTCATGGCATAGTGGGAAAAACAGTGGCCTTGGTGCAAGGAGATCCAGTTTGAAATTCCACTCTGGTAATTATGAGCTCTATCAGTTTTGCTGAGTCCCTGAACATCTCTAAATCCTAGGTACCTTGGTGATTCCATCAGTTCTCATGGATTCAATGACTATTTCTAACCAGGTGATCCTCAGATCTATTTGTCTAGGCTACCATCTCTCCTGACCTACAGGTTCACCTTTCTAACTGCCTATTTAACATCTTAAACTGGATGTCCCATAGACACTTAAAATCAAATACATCCCCAAATGGACTCATTATTAGTATAGTGGGAGAAGAAAAGACTTAAGACAGGGCAAGGGACACCCATGATACTATAGTAGTCTTGACTTGGATAAAGATCCATTAAAGAAGACAGAAAAAGAAATCTCAAAGAGGAAAGAGGAGAGAGAGCAAGATCATGAAAACCTAGAGAGAAGAAACCATCAAGTAGTGTCAAAGGCTTCAGAGGGGTCAAAAAGGAAGAGAAATGAGATGAGGTAATTAAGAGATCACTAGTAACTTTGGAGAGAGACTCAGAGAGAGAGATAAGGATGGAGAGAGGCTGACTCAATTACACTCTCAGTCAAAGTCTTTCCCCAGAGAAAAGCTATCTGCCTAACGTGCCAGGAATCCTAATTATGGATGAAACACTTGACATCAGGACATTATATTTAATGATGTACTCATATGCAATGTAGTAACATATAAATAACAAAGGTTACATAATATTAGTTAAGTAAATTAACCAAATAGCTTTTAAGCATCAATGAGAATATGACACGTCACAAGTAAAATACATACCTTTGAGAACAATTATCTTTAGCTGCCTTAATTGTTTGCATCTGTGAGGCAATCACAGAAAGCACTTCCATATCGATTCGATTGAACTCATCAAAACAACACCATGCTCCGGATTGAACTATTCCGAAGAAGAATTTTCCCATCATCTTAATAGAAGACAAATTATTGAAATGAGTAATGACTGCAATTGTTATTCTTCTATTGTTAAAACACTTAAAATTATTCATTAATTAACATGTGCAACACTCCTTCTGGTTATTTCATATTATATTTAAGCTATTAAAACTTAAAATTTCACCAAGATTTTTGAGATACCATTTATATTCACATATACATATTTTTAAAAAGTTATATTACGGGGGCAGCTAGGAGTGGATAGAGCACTTGCCCTGGAGTCAGGAGGACCTGAGTGCAAATCCAGTGGCAGACATTAGCTATGTGACCCTTGGAGAGTCATTTAATCTCAAATGCCTCCCCACGCTACCCTTCTCCAAAAAAGGTATATCATTACAATTTTTCTTTTTCACTTTGCATTATCGCATATACTTTTCTGTATTCCTGAGTATTATTCATTCTTTCTGAAGATTCTGCCTTAATGTCCTAGTGTAACATGCATTCTATTACCATGAGTCCCTTCTTAGGTTGTTCCCATTTTTTCAATTTTACAAATAATGTAATTTATTGAGATCTCTTAAGGAATAGAAGAAATGAATTACAATTCAAGTTTTAATTTTAGCTGAAGAATACCACCAATTTTAATCTTTATTTTATATTGCCAGTTCATGTTCCACAAACTCTTCACCACTCTGCTTTTCCCTAGGCAAATCATGAATGCATCTCTTTCTCATCTGTCAATGCTGAATTTTGTAACTCATATTTTTGTCTGTCAAACTAAAAAGGCTTTGACTACAGACTTGGAGAGAAAAGGTAAGCTGAGTTTTGAAATGGTCATCTCCAGAAGGTTTTCTACCAATTGAAGGAGACTGAGGAGGCACAGCTCATGTCACCTGGGCTACCAATTGGGGCTTAGAGAGGTTGGGACTGTAAGTGAATCAAGTGAACATGAAAATTAATACATAATGCCACTATTTTCATATGAATACTTTCACATTTTGTTCTACTGGCAATCCTATTTTAATTTTGATTTTGCTTCTGAGAGGCAATATATTTTGGGGTTGTGCTATTTAGTCCTCGATACTTCTAGCAAAATTTAGTTTTTTCTTCTTCCCCATTTAATATGATAATTGTGGGGTTTATCTTATCTTTCATCATTCCTTATTATTTCTTTCTTTGTGAGGTTTATTTTGATTATTTATGATGTGAACTTTGGAGTTATTTCTCCTTATGTCATGAGAAGGAAATTATAACTATTCTTTAAAAATATCCTTTTTCTATTTTGAATACATTAATATTGTGATATACCTTGTGATACCATTCATCAGAATACTCCTTCCAATGATGCAGGTCACAATACCTTTATATAACTTAATTCTATGAGACTCTTGTTCATGTCCTCCCATACATCCTACATAAGTGGTCCACCCAAAGTGCTGCAAGTCTGTCTTTGGATCTTTTAGCCTTATCCAGCAAGTACGATCACACTTGGGTCGTGGACATTGTACATTTATCACTTGCTCAAGTTGCTCACCCAACTTCTTGATTGTACATATGGAATTATATTTGGCTGTGATCTCATTGAGAGAGGGAGCTCATAATGAGAAAACTCCTTCTACCAATATGTTGGCATCTTCTTGGCAAATAACAGTCTAAGTTGGCTTAATTAGGGTACAGAGAGATGAAGTGTCACACCCTGAGTCACATGGCCAATATGTGTCCAAGGCAGGATTTGAACCAGGTCTTTTGAGTTTCGAGACCGGATCACGATCCATGGTGCCATACTGTCTCTCATCTATATCCTGGACATTATCTTTTATGCTTCTACTTGCATGCAAGTCCCTACTGGCAATATTCTGCAGTCTTTTTATGCCCACATCTCTTCATTACCCTTTGGGTCATTTGAAAATTTCATTTTTCAGTACTTGTGATAAAAACAGTGCAGCATACTAGATAGAGTGCTGTATTTGAAATCAGGAAGGACTGGATTCAAATCCTGACTCTCACTGACTCCTTATTTACTAGCTGTGTGACTATTTACAAGACATTTAACACATCTGATCCTCTTTTTCTTCACCCATAAAATGACTAGATGGGTGGATCTGGGCTCTGAGATCCCTTTTAGCTCCAAATTGATGATTTTAGGATTATTGGAAGAACATTAATGTATTGGTGGTGGACCAGTTTTATCTACTTCCCACTATATTTGCCTCTCATAGTCTAGATAATGGGGGGAGGAGCAGAGAGGGAACATTTACTATGCATCTACTATGTGCCAGGCACTGCACTATGGGCTTTACAAATATTTTCTAACTTGATCCTCATAACAACCTTATGAAGTAGGTACTAATATTATCCCCATTGTACAGGTGAGGAAACTGAGGTTAAGTAACTTGTCGAGGTTCACACACTCAGGAGATATCTGAGACTGGATTTGAACTCAGCCCTTCTTGACTCTAGGCTTAGCACTGTATACAATGAACCACTAAGCTACCTAGATATTCTTTATCTACTTGGTTTTTCATATGTAGCTTGATCATGAAACTCTTTTGAGAGGCTGTGGATCTCAATTAGATGATCATAATTCTGGTACTTAATAAATCAGCACAAGATTATATAACAAATAGAATCATTTGGAGGATGTTACTATTTATAAGTGGGCAGCTAGGTGATGCTGTAGTACACAGAGCACTTAGCCTGGAGTCAGGGAGACTCATCTTCCTGAGTTCAAATCTGGCCTCAAACACTTACTAGCTGTGCGACTCTGGGCAAGTCACTTTTCCTCCCAAGTTTTTAAACATTTTTAATTCAAGTTTTGGGTGCCAAATTCTATCTTTCTTCTTTTTCTCTCCCCCCTCCCCCCCATCCCTGAGATGATACACAATCAGATACAGGTTGTACATGTGCAGTTATGTGAAATATTTCCATATTTGTCATTTTGTACAAGAAGACTTGAATAAAAGAAAAATAATGAGTGTGAAAAACAGCACACTTCATTTTGTACTCAAATACTATCAGTGCTTTCTCTGGAGGCGGATAGTGTGCTTCATCATTAGTCCTTTGGGATTGTCGTGGATCATTGTATTGCTGAGAATAGTTGTCATTCGCAGTTCTTCATGGAACAATATCACCATCACTGTGCACAACATTCTCCTGGTTCTGTTCACGTCACTATGTTCACATATGTCTTTCTAGGTTGTTCTGACATCATCCTGCTTGTCATTTCTTACAGCGCAATAATATTCCATTGCAATCATATGCCACAGCTTGTTTAGCCATTCCCCAATTGAAGGGCATCCCTTTAGTTTCCAGTTCTTAGCCACCACAAGAAGAGCTGCTATAAATATTTTTGTACAAATCGTTCCTTTCCCCTTTTTTGGATGTCTCTGGGATAAATACCCAGCAGTGGTATTGTTGAATCAAAGGGTATACACAGTTTTATAGCCCTGTGGCCCTAGTTCCAAAATGCTCTCCAGAATAGTTGGTTCAATTTACAATTCCACCAACAGTGCATTAGTGTTCCAGTTTTCCTGCATCCCCTCTGACATCTAACATTTTCCTTTCTTGTCACATTAGCCAATCTGACAGATGTGAGGTGGTACCTCAGAGTTGTTTTAATTTGCATTTCTCTAATCAATAGTGATTTAGAGCATTTTTCATATGACTAAAGATAGCTTTGATGTCTTTGAAAACTGCCTGTTCATATCCTTTGACTATTTATCAATTGGTGGATGAATTATATTTTTATAAATTTGACTCAGTTTTCTATATACTTGAGAAATGAGACCTTTACAAGAGATAATTGCTGCAAAATTTTCCTCCCAATTTTCTACTTTTCTTGTAATTTTGGTTGCATTAGTTTTGGTTGTGCAGAAAATCAGTGTGACCCTGGGCAAGTCACTTAACACTGTTTGCTTCAGTTTCCTCATCTACAAAATGGTGAAGGAAATGGTAAATCTCTCCAGTATCTTTGCCAATAAAACTTCAAATGGAGTCATGAAGAGTCAGACATGAATGAAAGGGCTGAGCAACAATTCAAATCCCCTTGGCTGGATAATTAACAGTGACTTAGGAAGGTAGCCCTAAACCCCCAAAAGTCACAGAAGCAGAGAATGTTAGAGTTAAGGACTTTAGCAATTACATAGTCCAGCTGAGTAATTATATGGTCCAGAAGAGGAAACAGAGTGTCAGAGAGTTGAAATGACTTGCAGAAAATCAGTAGTTTATTAGGTGAGTTGAGAGGAGAATTTGATTTTCCTGACTCTCAGCTAAATTGTCTTTCCACTACATTATGTGGAGAACATACACTCAAGGTTGCTTGCCTTCCTTATTTCCTCTGGATTTCCAATTATTCAGAAGGTAGATCATAGATCATCTACATCTGTCTTCAGGGTTAGTCCATTTAACTTGCATTGCTGACATGTTTGCCTACTCTGATTAAATATTGGATTATTGCTTCAATCTAATCTTCCGTTTTCACAGATTCTGTTTCTCCAAATCTATTTTGCTCTGTTACTTCCACAAAGGCTCGTGTCAGCACAAATAGGACCAAATAGCTCATTAATAAATATTCAGAGTGAGCGTTTTCACCTCAGCAATCAGCAGCTACAAATCAAAGCTTGCTTCATTGTTCCATTGATTGTCTACATTTAAGAAAGTGATGGAGAAAATGTAAATAATGCACATTAAACTTAAACATGTCATGGGAGAGCTTTTTGTTAGACGTTTATCAGTATACTCCTACTTCCAACAAAAATTTACATTTTCTATCATGTTGGCCAGTTTCTTGATTTCTTTCTTTTATTTCCTCCTGTGGCATTCTTTTGTGGAGCTTATGTTTTCCTTAATTTCATTTAAGGCAGAGATTACACAATTTATTTCTTCTTTCAGTATTTTTTAAAGTATCATCAGTACCTTCTTTGGCAAGCATTTCCTCTATGGTTTTAGAACTTTGTTGTCGTTATTTTCAGATTTCAGAACTTTTGTTATTTTTTCAAAGTTGACATTATTTTTTTCTTGTTGATAACCATAAAAACAGAGTTTTCTCTGTTTTCATAATTTCTCTAGTTATATTTTGTTAGGTTGGCATAGAGTGAAAACATGATGTTGCTATTTGCTTCCGTTATCAAAGTCTTTCACGTGAATATAAAGACTTAACGACAATAAAAGTATCAACTATCGTTATTTCCCTATCAGTTCACAAAAAAGTGTTTTTAAAAAGTTATTTTCTTCTGGGGATATTATGAGTCTTACCTTGTAATCCAAATCTTCAAAACAGTTGAAGACCACACAATGTTTACCCAAGGCCTGAGGGAAAAATAATATGATTTTAGAGTATACACATTTATTGAAATGAGAGGATAAAATATTAGTTAAGGCAATTTTCAAAATAAAAGAATTTTTGAAAAAGCATACCTGGGCAAACCTTTTGCCAGAAGATATTTTATGGCAAAATGTTAGTATGGATGCCACAATTTGGCAAATTCACAAAAGTTGTACAGTAAGACTGTGAACTATACACCTAAGTACCAGTATATATTTAAGTCAGTTAGTTCAATTGATTAGAACATGGTACCAATGAGACAAACATCCCATGGATTTAATCTCCAAATAATCTTTGCTCGGACAATGTTTTTCCATCACTACAAATACACTCCTATCATTTTTCAGGCCATTCAAATATGTATTTATATGTATAATACCAGTTACTGGCAAACCGTGTGACATGGGCAAATAACCACTAATGAGGGGAACAAAAATCAACAGCCTATGAGCCGATATGCAGGACAATAGGATTACATTTAAATAGTTTATAAAACATATTTGGAAAAACTGACCCGTGACTGGGGTGTTTATTTTTTTCTGAAAAATGGTGAGCAATCTGTTCTGAACCATCCATGGGCTCCGAGCAGTCCCTTTTGTAAATAATATCAGTTTTACAAGAAAACTAGAGAATGTAATAGTTTTAAGTCATAAAGGAGGCTGGACACTGGATTGCTTCAGAGCTTCATTCTGCATTGGCAATATAACATAAGTCCAGACAACTAGAGTAGCTTTTTCTTATTTAGCCTCTATCACAAATATTCTTATTCCTTCTGTTTCTTAAAATGGCTGAATTTGCATGACTCTCTATTCCTTGCCCAACATACTACCTACAAACAACTGATGAATAATTGTGGGTTAAGTTGGAATACAGTAGGAAAATGTGTGCATACATATTGGTGTGTGTCCAGCTTGTACTTTGTATACTGTGTATATTTTATATTTGTATTAAAAGACATTTAATATCATTTGAACCTCAATAAGGACCAGAGTCTGAACTAATCAACCAAAAGAAGCCCCTCGGCCTAATAGATATTCCCTCTTTGCTCTCTGAGTAAACTCAGAGAATGCTTCTTCCTGTGTCAACAAGGCCAGGTGAAGCTGACCAGAGCATTTCTCTGTTAATGATTACCAAGGACAAGGTGCCTTCACCCAAGATGCTATCTCGAATGGTAGGACTTTTTTTATCTTAATATTTTATGGAATATACTATGTTATGTCATATTAATGGTAAAGATAACAGATATACCAGATCCTGAGTGGTAATTTCAGTTGATACTTTGTTGACTGTCTTATTATATTTACCACCTATTCAATTAAGAAAATTCCTTTCTCATACTATGGTTAAACATATATGGAGATCATAAATTTGAGTCCTAAGTTGGGACTGTTCTAAAATGTATTTAAGCCTTCTCATTCCTTTTATCAGACAGTCAGAATTCACATTCTGATTCTGTGTATGTACATGTTCGCTAGCTTTGGCTAGCTTTAAGTGCATAAACAATACGAATTTATATGCTACCTAGCCTGTTTGCCTCCTTTAAGCAAACCTTCAGGTTGACAGTGTCCATATGACAAAATAGTAGTGACATGGAGCTTAATGAAATGTTTTCTGAACTGAATGTGTACTTATGTGCTTGAGAGTCTGGTACATCTATGCATGTTTGCATGCAGTATGTAAAACCTACTTTTTACTATTTACAATTTATATATACATACATGTACATGTGCCCTTTTGGCTGGTGTATATAGTCGCATCTTTTATTTGTGTACTCTTGTGTCCATACTCATGATGAGTATTTTTGCCTGCCTTTTTTGGGGTGCATGATTATGTAAATGCAAAACTTTTTAGGGGAACCCTTACTTAAAGTAAGCAGGTGCAAATTCAGTTGGTCAAAATAAACTTTTTTTACTAGAAGTAGTAAGTTTGAAGGGGAGGTTAGCAGGCAACAATGAAGCTACGTTGGATATGTAAGGGAGAGAGAAAAGTAATCAGAGAAGCCCCTGATCAATTTGATGAATCTCCCAATCCCCTTAAGGAGTCTATAGAGTATTATGGCAGCCCCAGTGTCTGGGGATTAATCAAGGTTCCCAATTTCCTCTCAGCAAGGTGCTGAGATGACCTCAGAAATTACAAAAAAAATTTTCAGTCCATTATACTGTTTAAAATCACTATCTTTAGTGAATCCAAAGAAATTATTCTATGCTGTCATTTCTTTTCCATTATGTCTGCTATTTTAAAATAGTCTGTAGCTCCAATGTCACCAGATTGTCCCATTTTTCTGACTGCTTCTATTTTTTTTGCTGTATTTGAATACTTCTGCCACCATTCTCTATGGCCCAATATAAGAATTAACTTCCTAACATTTAGAGCTATCCAAAAGTGGAATGAGTTCCATTTCATTTAGAGGTATTCAAGGGGAGGCTGGATGAAGTCTTGTCAGCGATTTTGTGGAGGGGACCTGTTTCAGATATGGATTGGATTAGATGATGCTCCAGGTCTTTCCTAAGATTCCCCAAATCTCTAACTACCTACTAGATACTCACTAGCTGTGTGACCCCAAGCAAGCCGTTTAACCCTATTCACCCCAGTTTTCTCATCTGTTAAATGAGCAGGAGAAGGAAATGGCAAACCACTTCAGTATCTTTGCCAGAAAAACTCCAAATGAGTTTACAAAGAGTTGGGAAGGAGAAGAAGGAGAACAATGAGAAGGAGAAAGAGAAGAAGGAGGAAGAGGAAGAGCAGGGAAGGAGAAGGGGAAAGGAAGAAGGGGGGAGGAAGAGAAGGAGAAGAAGAAGAGGAAGAAGAAGAAGAACATGAGGAGGATGAGGAGGAGAAGGAGGAGGATATTTCCACTTGGATATTTTACCATCACCTGAAATGATACTTTAGCATATCCAAGATAGTACTCATTCTCACTTTAAACCAATTACCCTTTCCTAACTTCCACATTTTTGTTAACGCAGCCAACATTTCCCAGGTGTGGCATATCTCTTTCAGACATTTAAATTCAATCATCATCAAATCCTGACAATTGTTCCTTAGAAACGTCTTTCCAAACTGTTTACTCTGCCATCCCTACTGTCATTCATTACACAAGAATATCAGACAACCTGGGTTTAAGTCCCAATTCTGATGCTGGTACTTATTACCTAGAATAAATGCTGTCAGGGTCTCACTGTCCTCATCTGCAAAACAAAGAGGTTGAGCTTGGTCTAAAAGTCCCTTTAGGATCTAAATATAATGGACTTTACAACACCAATCCTAATGTTCTGGATCACTTCAAGAACCTCCCAATATGTGACCATACCTCTAGTCTCTCCTATCTAGAACCCATCCTCCACATTTCCAACTAAATTAATCTTTGTAAGGCTAATGCTTTGTTCAAAAACCTCCCCTGGTTTCTACTGCCTACAATCCAAACTGATATTCAAGGCTTCTCACTATTTGTCTACATTCTATCCCTTAATTTTATCTTTCACTAACCTGCCGATGTGAACACTGCACTCTACCCAAGCCAGGCTCATTGCTGAACAAATAAAAGTGCACACTGTTTTTCTGTCGATTTCCCTCATCTTCGCTTACACTATCAGCCCCACACATGAATTGGAAGGAGGGAACAAGGATTTATTAAATGCCCACTATGTGCTAAACACTTTACAAATCTCTTCTCCCTTGATTTTCCCCACAATACTGTGAGGTAGATACTGTGATTATATCTCCATTTTATAGTAATGGAAACTGAGGCAGCCAGAGTTTAAGTGACTTGCCCAGGCCACACAGCCAGTAAGTGTCTGAGGTGGGAGCAGAATGCCGGTCTTCAGGATTCTAGGCCTAGTGCCCTATCTACCGTGCCACCTACCTGCCTAGTTACACATAATGGTCACCCTATCTATCACTAGTCTAGAAGTCCTACTCATCCTAAAAACCAACACACATCTCTGTTTCATGAAGCCTTCCCTGATTATTTTGACCACATTCATCTTTTTCCTAATCCTATATAGTATTCACTATACTCATCTAACTAGTTCCTCTGCTTATTTTTTGTCCCCCCAAGAGACTCTAAGTGCCTTGATATAAGTGCCACAGCCCCACAGACCTCAGTGGAACTGAACAGTATTCAGAGCACAGGTAGATGCCTAATGAGTAACTGAAATGAACTGAATTCCACTCTTTACAGATGCTAGGTAATGGCCTTGATTGCCTATTAAATGATAATGTAATCATGAGATGATCTTACTTTTTACATATTACAGCAGCACATACTCTCACTGGGCCTGTGTCTACATGGCATAGAGCTTCCAGAGTTCTTGACAGGTGAATTTGCCAAATAGCTGAAGGTTTATCACTGTAAGAATTAATTCTTTGTTTTTTTTTTCCTTTTTGAAGGCAATTGGGGTTAAGTGACTTGCCCAAAGTCACACAGCTAGTAAATGTGCCAAGTGTCTGAGGCCGGATTTGAACTCAGGTCCTCCTGACTCCAGGGCCAGTGCTCTATTCACTGTGCCACATAGCCACCCCGTAAGAATTAATTCTTAAAATTTTTATTTTAACTATATAAAAATATTTCCAAATTCATAATCAGTGAAATGCATAAAATCAATCTCTTCACTGACTCCTGAGCCTTTGGCTTCACTCTTGCTGTTACCACTGCCTTGAAGGTGTTCTCAGTTCACTCTTTCCATCCACAGCCCTCACTTTCCTAACTTTGCTGAACTCTGACCATTCCTTTAATCGGCATACCCCCAGCACTGAAATAACATTATTGTTCAAGTCATTTTATAACCGTGTCCAACTCTTCACGACCCTATTTGAGTTATTTTTTGGCAAAGACAGTGAAATAGTTTGTCATTTCCTTCTCTAGCTCATTTTACAGATGAGGAAACTGAAGCAAACAGGGTGAAGTGACTTACCCAAGGTCACACATCTGGTAAGTGTCTGAGGCTGGATTTGACCTCAGGAAGATGACTCTTCTTGACCCCAGCCCCATCTAATATAACATTTTCCATCTGCTCATGTGCTGCCTGCAATTTTGCTCTACCGTTTTGTCCTTCAGCTTGATTAAAAAGAGTTTGATAACACAAACCATTTTCCCTACTCTTAGTTTGTACTTCAAGTGTGAAAGAGTTTCTACTATATGCTTTAGACATGCAATTAAGTACATGGTTGATGAAATATTGTTATAGACAAAGAATGCCTTGGATGTAAATCAGGTATGAATTCAAGATTCTATTTTATTTCTTCTTGTAGGAATGACTTACTTTTGCCAGGTCTTTGACAGTCTCTGTTTTCCCTGTGCCTGCTGGACCAACAGGACAGCCTCCAAGATTCAAGTGAAGTGCACTAGTAAGGGTTAACCTGCATCTATCGGTGAGAGGTGTGATAACCAATCTAGAGGTGCACCCCAAGTACTCAAAGCCATAAGTAAAGGTTGCATGTCCTTGAAATACAAAACATGTCTTCTGGTTATCATCCCATTTATAATGCAGGTATCTAAAATGAAATTTTAAAAAATGCTCAAGTAATCAATATTAATCAATGAACAAGCATTTATGAAGCACACATTACATACTCCTTGCCCTCAAGGAATTTATATTCAAGAGGAGGAGAACAGAAACTTACAGAAACTTACAGGTCTAACCAACAGGGCTTTAAACTGAAAATGAGTGATATAAATGTGTCCCAGTTATGATGACAGGAGAAAATTAGTGGAGGAGATGCTAAAAAATTCACCAAAAAATGATATACAGTTGGAAAGAAACGATATGTTTTAAAATCAATTAACGATTACTTTTCTATTTTTATTGATTCATTTTTGAGACTGGCTTCAATTTTTAATTAGCAAAAACATTTAATTAGGTCTCTAAATGCCAGACCTTGAGTCAGAAGACTTATCTTCCTGAGTTCAAATCCAGCCTCAGACACTTAAAAGCTGTGTGACCCTGGGCAAGTCACTTTACCCTGTTTGTCTCAGTTTCCTCACAGTTAAAATGAACTGGAGAAAGGAAATGGCAAACCACCCCAGTATGTTTGTCAAGAAAACCCTAAATGGCAACACAAAGAGTTAGACATCATTGAAAATGATTGAACAGCAAAATAACAAAAAAAGTAAACATGGGAAAGAAATCATAAGGAACTTATCAAAGTTGAACGATTTACATGCCAACATGGAAAAATGGTGGTTATGGGGGGAGCCACAGAGTTCTCCTGTTTCTATGCCACCATCTTGACTCTGACCCCAGTGCTTTGTGTTTTTAAAAACACATTCCCGAATTCAGTTTCAATTTTCTAAATTTTTAGAGAATCCATATGACCAGAGATAAATGTGCTTTTGGTTAGATTTTTAGTTATAAAATTTAGGAATACATACCTTGTCCATTCAAAATTATCTTCTTCAAACATACTTTGGTCTAGCAGATCTGTCAATATATCTCTGCAGTGAACATAAATGGTAAGCAATGCTTCAAGGGTAATTTTTATTCGAAAATGAAGTGTGTCACACACTACTAGGTCCGCGAGCTGTCCCAGGAAGCCTATCAGTTTCTCAAGGACTCCTTTCAGTTCCAAGGCTGGCTCAGAACTCTTAAAACTTTCAGTGCAGTTCATATGAAACATTATTTGGCTCTGAAAAGAGAACACAAGAATTTGATTATTTTTAATTTTTACTTTGTTGAATCACAAATTTCATTTTAAAGAAAAATACAGACTTTTAAATTATGTTTCTGCTTGGGCAGATATAGTCATACCTAAAAAAAAAGTGAATTTTGAAGAAGAATTAGCTAATTAATGAATTGTTCTGACACTTACATTTCTGTTTCTAAAAGCAAACCTTTGTTTCAGTAAAACTTGCTATCTTGATTAGAGTGATAAATAAAAAATATATTTGCATATCATAAATACACATTTCAGTTTAAAAATCTTGAATTGCAATATGGGGAATAAATATTATTGAGTACTGTAACTTATTAAAGGATGAGCAAAAAAGAATACTTTACTAAAATGAGAACTCTGGGGGTTTAAAGTGCAAATGAAAACCACTTATGAAATTGTTAGGTGTTCTTCCTCCTTCTGCATCCTAATAGGCAGTGATATATCTTGAGTAATCTGTGCCCATACAGAAGCATTTCTGTAGAGTTATCTGTCTCATACCCAATAACTTCTCCTCTGTAACTATCCTACCCTTTTGCAAGATCTTTAAGCCTCCATTCAGCCTGCTGAAGGTGACAAGTCTAGAGTGGAGGGTTGGCAAAGGAACCAGTGCCTAGGAAGCCTGTGGCTAAAGAACATAAGAGCTGAGTAAATAAAAAGAGGTTCTTGATGTCTCTAATCTCTTCTGTCTTGAAGTCCTTTATAAAATTTATTTCCACATCAGGAAAACACAGTCTCTTATTAATTCTATTACCTGATATATTCTATTAACCTAGTTCTAGTACTATCCTCAAATTATCTTGGTACATAGTTAGATTAGAGTTATCAAAGCAAATGTGATTAATTTATAGGATATTTTAGACTTAAGGCATCTAGGTTAAGAAAGAAAGCAGTGATTAGGGGAAAATAGTCTTTATATTAAACATATCTGGTTGATTATTTTTATAATAATAATTATTATAAATAATAAATTATGAATAATAAATATTAGGTGTAAATGATATTTATTATATTAAACATAAATATATCTAAGATATATGGACAACTAGCATGAATAAGATCAAAAGCCATTCTCCAATAGAAAAATGACCAGAGCCAAGAAAAATTTTACATACCAATTGACAACAAAGTAATTGGAAAAAAAAATGCCCCCTAAACTAAAGTTTAATGTTGTGAAATTATATAGAACACCCTTGCCTCAAAGATCTATTAGAATACATTTCCTCCTGCTCCTTTGTAGAGGTCCATGGGTGTGAAACATTGCATATAATTTCAGTTTTTTCCAATGGTTGCTTAATTTTGCTGATTCCCCACCCTTCCCCCTGCCACTTTTTATTCAATTCTTTGTAAAAAATGTATGGCTGTCTGGGAGGTTAGGAGGAGGAGGCATAAGGGAGAAAAATGGGTTATATATAAATAAGATGTATTTTAAAAATAAAGTGAATATTAGTAACTTTTTCCGCTATTAGGAGTTTTATCAAAGCTTTCATAATAAAAATGTATTGGTGTAGTTACCTTGTTAGTATGAATAAACATTTGTCAAAAAGTACTTTTCACTTTTAAAAGATCCAAAGAATTTTTTTTTATGGAGGCAAAAGAAATGAAAATTTACCTTAGCAAAGCAAATCTTTCTCATTAAAAGGTAAAAATTGGTAATAATACAACCGATACAAGTATGGACATTTTTTACAAATATGCATCTGTTTTGTTGGCAATGTTTCCATAAACTATTTACACTTACATTCTAGCTTGATAAATATGAACTTACCACAACAAGTACCACTTGTCCTGGATGAGTCTGTATCCATTCTCTGAAATTCCCCTGGTCCCATTCATCAATTCCTTTGTTTATATGCCTATAATTACAAAGTTTCATGTATGAACCTTTTAAGCAATATTGTTGATAATAAGCTTTTACTTACTGACTCAGAGTGACTAAAGTTACAGAGCAAGTTATTTTTTCAGAATCTTTGATTTCTCCATGCTATTTAGGTACTTAAACAAAAAAAGGAGCTATTTTAAGTCCCATTCCATCTATGATGCTCATTTCTCCATTTTCTCCTCTGAGGGTGGCGTATTCTTTGCCAGTGGAGGCTAGTGAGCTGCATGGATAGCAAGTGGTTCTCAAATTTGCAGATAATAGAGAACGAGCAAGAGGAAAAGATGGTGAATACATATTAGGCGTGGACCACAGGAAGGATTAGAAAGATGAGAATAGGTTGGTGAGGAGTTATAATCCAGGCTCATGGGTATGAGAGCAGCAGGTAGAATGCAATGTAAGAGTTGGATGTAAGAGATAATATTAAAGATTAATCAATAGCTCTTAGGAAGTGATTTCATAAGGGGTGTGAGAGAGGAAGGATGAACAGGACTAGAATATTTTGAGTTGGGTGATAGGGGAAATGGTAGAGATTCAGAGAGGGAGAAATCCATAGTGGAAGACTGTTTGGGGGAAAGGTGATGAATTTGATTTTAGACATACTTTATTAGGTTTCATGATAGACTATCCAATTGGAAATGTCCAAAGTGTAGTTAGAAATGTGGAAGTGGAACTGAGAAGAGAGGTCAAGAATGGAGATATAAATAAATATGTAAATACTGCCTACAGCTCTCCTTTTCCACTATCTCCAATTCTGAATGGTACCTTTATTTTTTTTTAAAAGACTTGGCATCCCTATCTAACCCAAGCTAAAAGGACAGTGGTTGCTCATGGGCCAGATCCCCTTGCTAATCCACAGGTGAGCCTCGATCTGCTCTACTTCTAATTTGAGCCTGTTGACCTTCCCTTAAGAAGCCTTGCAGCCTCTCACTCCCCAGAACTTGCCATTTTGGTGCCAGGTTTAGTATGGACATGCAATTAATTTTAGTTCTACTGCAACTGAGAACTCCCAGAGCAAATGATCCACCAGTGAATGATACTTTCTATAAGACATATAACTACTTATAGACTAATAAAATGCCACATCATCAGTCGATCTTTACCTCATCTCTGTCCTTGCCATTCATTCAGCCTATTTGAGGGGTTTGTGGGGAGAGCTCAAGCAGGTCCCTGTTTCTACTCCACCATCTTGGCTCTGCCCTGCTATTAACTCTTAATCATGAAATATTTACTAAGAGAAGGCAAAACGACATTAATCATAACATAGCATAACAGAGCAGTACACCCATCATCATAGGCCATGCTCTCCCCCTGCAGCAGTCAGTATCTTAGCCTGGACTACAACAATAGATGCCATTAAGTCTCTGCTGGCCTGATGCTGATGGAGAACTTTTGCAAACATAGAAGTGAGCCTCAGTGTAACTCATATCCAGCTATAGAAAGCATCACTGGTGAAACTTTAACTGTTTCAAATTGGAATATGAAATATGGGAACAAGAACATTGGGAGAAAATGTAAGTGATGAAAGACTGGGTCACTGCCAGTCACCTTGACCTTTGTCATGCCACTGGACTTTGATGACTTTGGAGAAGAGAGGCTAATGACTTTGCACAACAATGCCTCATTTAAATCCAATTCATACACACATCAAGCCATCACCCTCATGATGTCACTGGTCCTCTTTGAGAACAAACAACAAACAACGATAACAACAAAGAATTCTGCATGAGGTCTTTACATAAAAGGGACTTCCAGAGTAGGTGTTGTGAGTGAACCTTTGCCACACATATTTCTTATACATGTGCCTCACTATTATTATGATCTAAGTTTAAGCTTATGTCTCCAATGGATGCTGTGTGTATTTGTGGGAAGTAGTAAACCAGGTTTTAGGGGAATATTTTGTATTATCTGTCTTTACCTTGTTATCTGAGCATAGTAATAGTTGCCATCTGGGACCCTGTCAATTTGAGCAGAAGTTAGAGAATGTTTCTCCTTCTCTTTTCTCCTTTTCCTTTCTTCTTCTCCCCTTCCTTGTTCTTTTCCTCCTCCTCTTTCTCCTTCTTCCCTCTCCAAATGTGATCCCCCTCCTTACATGTGGGAGCTCTTTCCATAAGAATATAATTCTTAATCATTTATATTTTGAAAGACATTTTAGGGTTTGGAGCCTACATATTTTAGTTGTTTTTTTTTTTAATTTTTGTTTCTTTTTGTTTTATATATATATTTTTAAAAGCCGGGACAATTTACTTTTTCTCCTGTGCAGTTTTCATTTATGATTTCTTGAAATACAGCTATGAAAAAATGGTGGGGGAATCGAGTGGCTGATCTGGGTCAGAGTCCTGGATGGTGGTCCTAGGGTGAGGAAGAGTGCTGGCATGGCCAAACTGGTGGCAGCTATGGAGAAGGAATCCTCCTTGCAACTCCAGGGCAGAAAACAGTATTTGTGGTTGCTCATAGACCAGAACACAGGCCAAAAGATGAGTAAACACCTATCTTTTGATTATACTACTTTGAAGGAACTGAGAATTTACAGGACCCTAGAGATATCTCTGAAAACAACTGCATAAAACCCCTGAAACTTGGAATAGTACACTCTCTACTTAACAAAGAGCTCAAAAGTCAAGTACTTGGCTGGGGAAATGAGCAAATAGGAAAAATAAGACTGTAGAAGCTTACTTTTTTGGTAAAAAGGTATTTTCTTATGTCCTTGGTTATGAAAAAGATCAAAGCATCCTCTGGAAGAAGATCAAAGCATACAGAGGAAGATCAAAGCACACAACCTGAGGAAGACTGTAACGTCAAGGCTCCTACATCCAAAGCCTCGAAGAAAAATATGAATTGGTCTCAGGCCCTGGAAGAGATTAAATAGGATTTTGAAAATCAAGTAAGAAAAGTAGAGGAAAAATTGGGAAGAGAAATGAGAGTGACGCAAGAAAATCATGAAAAATAAGTCAACAGCTTGCTAAAGGAGACTTCAAAAAATATTGAAGAAAATAACACCTTAAAAAAAAACAGACTAGCTAAATGGCAAAAGTGGTCTGAAAAGCCAATGAGGAGAAGAATGCCTTAAGCAAAATTATCCAAATGGAAAAGGAGATCCAAAAGTTCACTGAAGAAAATAACTCTTTCAAAATTAGAATGGAGGAGGGGCGGAGCCAAGATGGCGGCATAACAGCAGGAACATATCACAGCTCTCACATAGCCACCCCAAAATACCCATAAAATAGGACTCTAAATCAATCCTAGAACTCCAAAATGCACACAAAGATACTTCCCACTAAAGTCAGCTCGGCTACAAGGAACCATATCAGCACTGTGAACCAAAGCCAGCCTGGCCTGAAGCTGTGGCAGTGACCCGGGGTGGCTGGACGGGAGGAGCAGAGGAGCAGAGGAGCAGATTAGCGGCAGCTGCAAGCAGCGTTCAGAACTAGGTCAGTGGGAACTGTGGGGAGAAAAGCGTCCGGCCAAAAGGCCTCCAAAGCAGAAAAGCGAAAGGCAGAGGTTTTGCATCCACCTCCGCATTGCAGCTTCCCGCTCGTGGCCTGCAGACAGCAGGGGGACTAAGCGATTGTTCTGAGGCCAAGGGCTCTCGTGTTGAGCAGCCTGGATCTGGAACGCAGTCTTGGGCCTCGGTCCTGGAGTCTTCATTATCCAGTCAGCCGGAAGTAAATAGGAAGAGTCCCAGCATCTTCCTGAGAGCTACGGCAGCCAGGAGGACCCCAGCGAATTGGGACAGAGCTTTCCCTTCTGCAAGCAGAGCCCCACAGAGATTAAAAAAAAAATCACGGACTGAACAACCATGAATAAGAATAAGCATAAGAAACAAA
>CM053586.1:263395929-263415732 GCA_028646515.1 Pseudochirops corinnae
GAACATCTCCACAATGGACATATTGTGAAAGACTGACTATATTTTCCTCCTTCCTATTCTGCCCCCCACTTGTTCTATTCTCTACTTTGTCCCTGTCCCTTTACAGAAGTGTGTGTTTCTAACAACCCTCTCCCCCAACAACTGAAACAATTGAACAAGAACAAGGATTCCAAGAGGTGGAGACAAGGAGGGACAACATTCTAGGTACTGGCAATGGCCAGTGGGAGATGAGAGATGGAATGATGTGTATGAAGAACAGCAAGGCCAGCACTGCTCCATCACAGCATGCATACAGGACACACATATGTAAGAAAACAGCAAAAACAGTGAAGAGCTTTAAAGGGAAAACAGAGAAGTTTATATTTGCTCATAGAAGTAAAGAGAGCCACTGGATTTACTGAGGGGGAGTGCTGGGTGACCAGCTTCCTCTCAGATATAAGCCTAATCCACCTCCACTAAAGCTATTATGAGTCTATTACCAAAAGACAAGAACATCAGAAACTTCTCTAAATTTAGGCCAATGAAATATTCACATATTTTAGAGAAAGTATTCACAATTTATATGACTGAAGACCTATCAAAATTTACAAGGAAACAATATATTGGTTGAGGAGCAAAATGGGTTGTTCAACAAGCTGCCCAAAAGTCTATAATATATCCCACATTTCTTGATAATTGCAAAACATTTGACTAAGTTCTGAACTAATGGCTTGTTTAAGAAAATGCAAAGAGATGGCTAGGTAACACTGTGGATGGATTGCTGGACCTGCCAGGAAGACTTTAGTTCTAAGCCTGCCTCAGACATTGGTTTTGTATCTATTGGTAAGTCACTGCCTCTCCTAACCCTGGTTCCATCATATGTTAAATGAGAGACTGGACTTGATGGTTGCTAAGGCTCCTTCCAACTATAAATCTATGATTTTGAACATATAAAACACTCAACTATTGTAAGAATGTCAGAATATTGGATGTCCGAATGGACATCTCTCTATTCTCTATGTAAAACATGCCACCAATGCAAGAAGGTCAAGAAGAACTGATATAAAATGTCACTTTTTTTTTTCAGGGAGACTCTGATTGTACTCTCTGATTAGAGGTCAGGGTCAATGGGCTCCAAAACCTCTATTTAAGAAGGAGGCTCAGGAGAATTCTTCCTATTTCCCACCAGTTATACTGCTTTTGGACTTCTCTGGAATTCTGCAATACACCTTCCTTCTCCAGGAAACTCATCATTAGGAAATCTCATTATGCTGCAAGATTAGATCTTCCTGGGACTCATATCTCATCAGTACCCTCTGCCCCTCTTTGGACCCTCTCACTGGAGGTCAGGGCCATGGGCTCCAGAACTTCTATTTAAGGAGGGGACTCAGAGGAATTTTTTCCCCATCCCCCATCAGTTATACTGTTTGTTTGTTTTTAGCACAGTGCCTGGCACATAATAGGTATGTAATAAATGTTTTATTGACTGATTGAAAGCTTAAGATCATTGTGCTCTGCCTAGCTTGAAATCCATGTCCAGAGGTGACATCACACTATATGACTACATTGAAAAAGAAATGAAAGTTTCTTCATTTTGTGGGATACTTTTTCAATGACTCTGATATGTCATTTGGACTCAACAAATAAAAAAAAATGCAACGTATACTAAAGGAAGATGTAGACTGAAGGCTTCAAGCCTGAATTCAAAGGTCATATGGAACCAATAGAGGGAAACAATACTTATAAATACCTCAGTTTGCTCTGGTCAAGGCACTTTGGGCACAAAGCTATCAAGGGGAAAGCTCTGGCTGAGTACATTAAGAGACTTAAGGGCATTTTGAAATCAAAGCTCAATAAAAAGGCACATTTAAAGCATTTAACACCAATATAATACCAATCTTACCGTATACTTTTGGAACTAACTGTAAAATGAATCATAACAAGAGTTGGAAAAGTATCTTTACAAAAACTCATACAATACTAACAAAACACAGGGCCTGTCATCCTAATTGAGCTCCTGAAAGAATAATTAACTCTTCCTCACAAAAAAAAGGAACAGGTCTGACAGGTGTTGTGAGAGCATGTGATAAACTTGTCAAAAAACTACAGATAAGCTTTCAGAACAAATAGACATCATTTCACAAAGTAACAATAACAGCCAGTTTTAGTTGCATATCATACAATTTGCCAAATGCAGCTCAAAGTGGTTTACCTCAAGAGGGAGACTATGAAATGGTTCAATCTAAGAAATGAATCAAATGACCCTCTGTAGTATGCTATGGCCTATATGTACCACAGAGGAAGAAGCAGGTCATGGGGAGCAGGCAAAATATCAAGAGGGAAATCCCTAGGCTGTGTCAAAGATAGAATCGTAAGCCACACGGGAAAAGGGAAGTAATGCCAGACAGCGGGCCCTGAAACATAGCTAGTTGGAGAAGGATTTTTTTTTCCCCTAAACATTGCATATGCACGCGTGACATGGCACCTGGCAGTTCCACAGACACATAAAAGCATCCAAGATGGGAGATCCTTTGCTTCCTCAGGTCTACTGGCTTCTTTACCCTTGCTTAGTCTCCAACAGTCACTACCAGAGTATGTCTCTAGGCAAAAATGTGGAATGCAGTGCTCACTAGACCATTGATATGTGACAAGCAGCTTCTTAGAAGCAAAGCAAAAATTCCCTGCATCAAGCCATCATTTATGTCACTTCAACACCTGGGTTCAGGACACCTGCCTGTGGCTTCCTACAGCATCCTCCATAGGTAACACCCACCAAATGCAGCCAGCAATATAATATATCCCCAATGAGGCACTGAATGGATGACTAAATCATGTGAATATGCTACTATGCTATAGAAACAGGAGTTTATGATGGCAGTTCACAAGGCCTGGTACTAGAAATTGCAGAAGGCTTATCTTTAAGGAAATCAGACTTAATGACCAATATATATTATGCAAGGAAACAGTAGAAAGTGCATTGCTGCAGCCTGTACAAAGTTAGCACCTACCAAGACATTACCTGGTGACCAGAAGTACCTCAGAAACTCGGCATTTTCATGGACTGACAGATGATAGATCCCCATACAACCTCTACAAATAGAGATTTCAAAATATCTTGGAGAACCCAACCAATGGGCTGTACCTATTGGTTGGAAAAGTACTATTATACACCAAACTGCTGTCTACCATCACCTGGAC
Source organism: Pseudochirops corinnae (assembly GCA_028646515.1). Taxonomy (NCBI): domain Eukaryota; kingdom Metazoa; phylum Chordata; class Mammalia; order Diprotodontia; family Pseudocheiridae; genus Pseudochirops; species Pseudochirops corinnae. The sequence goes on from CM053586.1 coordinate 263,399,107, forward strand.
AAATGGGGATCCATAAAAACATAGGAATCATGTTTTTAATAGATTTTGCCATACCAAATTCTCATAATTTCTACAATACATAGATGAAAAAGCTTTCAAAATACAGAAGTCTAACAGACGATATTTGGGGGAAAGAAAGTGACACCATAATGAGGCACTTAATATTCTTATCCTCCTGACTGCTCTTGTAGTTGTCCCAAGGGTGCTTAAAGTGAATTTTCAAAAGATTCATATACATCTTGATATGTTTATTTAACTACAAAAAAGCAGTTGTTTCACCTGTGTAAAAGTCTACACAAAATTAAATATTAAAAAACTAGCAAGATGTCCTTTCTTAGCGTTTCTATCTGAATCCCTTCCAAAAAGATGAGAACAATATAATTTTAGATACTTTTAATAGTTGAAAGAGAAGTAAAAAGGCTATTGATACAAGTAGTAAAAACAAAACAACAAAATAAAAAAAATAATATCAATCAAAACCATCAGCTCAGTTGAGTATAATGACAAACGTATCAGAACTGTTCAAAAATAGAATGGATTGCCACGGGAAATAAATCTCCCTTCATCCCCAACTCTCAGCTGGTGCCCTAGCACAAACTGGACCACCACTTGTTGGGACGTGGTAGATGCAACTCACCTGTCTAATAGAGAGTCTAAAGGATCATGTTCCTTCCAATCCCAAGGCTCCATGAGTTCTTACATTAGCAAGGCAACCCGGTGGTATAGGGATAAAATGCTAAATGTGGAGTCAATGGGACTTGATTTTGAATCCTGTCTCAGACACTTACCAGCTGTGTGACACTGAGCAACTCACCCTTTCTCAGACTTAGTTTCCCTATCTATCAAATGGGGGCAATAATAGCATCTATCTCGCCAGGTTGTAAGGATAAAATGAGATAATCTATTAAAGCACTTTGCAAACCTTAAAGCAGTATACCTTAGCTACTTAGTAGGACTTAGCTACCATCGTTATTAGTATCATTAGTATAATAATGCTAAAATTCATTAAATGATTATCTATTTAAGAATTACATAAAATAATGATAGATAGTTATTCTCCATCCATCCTCAAGAGTAAAGAACACAATAATAGGTTTAAGTGGAAACATTAGGCATAAGTTAAAATTTAGGAAAAATTTAATAACAGAAAAAGAGTTTTTAAAAGTTTAGGTCTTCCTTGGGATGTATTAGGCGCCTGAAGAAAAAGAGGAAGGACCATATTAAATTCTTTTATCTAAAAGCTTTTATCTAGCACTAGAACAGAGGATTATACATTTTTTCTGAATCAAAAATTTCAGTGCCAATTATTTTATAAGGTTTTTATATATAAACTTCAAGGTATAATATTTTTTACTTACCTTAACCAGAAGGATGACAGAGGGATTATCCTCAAAGAATCTGCCTTTTTTGAGGTTACTTGCATTTTCACAAAGGTTCCGTATTTGAAATAAACATCTCTGAAATAATTTATCAGCCCAAAAAAGTTGCTTGTACAATATCAATCTGGAATTTTAGAAATTATCTCAAAACTCATTTGTTAAAATAATATTACATCAACTTAGAGTCAACTAGAATAATTTATTTAAAGTGAGTTCTTGGTTAAAATTTAAAGTGGCATTATTAGTCTCTACCCATGTTAAAATTTTCAATGGCTTTGGGACTCTTTGCTTCTGCCTTAGGACTCTATAGGCAAAGAGACTTTCTGTTTGGGAAATGTATGTCTGTTTGCATAAGGGTTAGAGTCTAGGTAAAGGTGCTACATCAAAATCTTCTATCTGAAATAAAAGGGAGTTAGACTCAACAAGAATCACTAAAGCCAGGTTTTGTTTAAACACCTATTCAAATAACACACAACTATTTAATTTTTAAAAATCACTTTATTGAAGTTGAAAAACTTAATATTACCAACTACTCCCTGGCAATAAAACTTATGTTTATTGTGGACACTGGGTGAGATAGGAAGTAAAAGAAACAAAAAGGTTAGCTAAGTCATGGAATATGGTCCCTGACCTCAGAGAGCTCACAGCTAGGGGATATGGGCAAAGGGAAGGAAATGTTGTGGATAAAACATATGAAATTATAAGTATAATTCTAATTATATTTCTAATTTTAACTAACAATACATAGTAAGTATAAGGAAAAATTGAAGACTAAGTACTACATGAAAACCTAGAGGGAAAATATCTATCAACAGGGGATATCAGGGAAAGTTTTACAATAGAGGGGAAATTTGAGGGGGCCTTTGAAGGACAGGCGGGAATTCAGCAGTTAAGAATGTATTCTAGGCACAGACTAGGAAGCCTAGGGCATACTCAGTGGACAAAGTAGAAGAATAAAATCAACTGGAAAGATAGGGAAGTACCAGAACATGAAGGCTGCTGAATATCAAGCAAAGGTGAGAGAGAAACAAGGAAGAGCAAAAGATTTCACTAACTATTCACATGTGGAAGCCAATCAGAAATAGTGAAGTCAGAAGAGAACAGGAGGAAAATGGTGCTAGATTTGGGGCATATTGACTTTCAGATGCCAATGGGTTATCCAGGCAGAGAGGTCCTGTAAGCAGTTTAAGGTTCAAAACTGGGTCCACTGATCTGAGAGTCATCTGCATGAAAGTGGTAGCTGGAACCACAAGAATAAATATTGTTGCCAAAGTAGTGAAAAGGGGCTGAGGATCAAAGCTTGGGGAACTTCCACATTAAAGAGTTAGGGTAATGAGGAATTAGTGAAGGAGATGATGAATAGTTAGAAAGGGAAGGAAAACCAAGAGAATACTGTATCTCTAGAGGCTGAGAAGAGAGTATCCTTTTAGAAAGAGGGAGTAGTCAGTTGTCAAATGCTATAGAGAGGGTAAGATTAGGATTGATGAAGTTCATTAGATTTGGTGATTACAAAGGAGGTCATTGATGTACTTTGAGAGGGCAATATAATAATCCCTTAATAAATGATTTTTAATTCATTCAGCCATTCATAAACTGATCAGTGTCCAAAGAAGGGTAATCTTAATGGCTGAAGGGTCTCAAGATCATGAAAAATGAGATTTGGTTGAAGAAACAGGGGGTGTTTAATCTGGAGAAAAGAAGACTTAAGGGGATATCACTGTCTTGAATAACTGAAGAGCTGTCTTTGTCTAATACAAAAGATGTATTAGATTTGTTCTTGGCATCAAAAGGTATAACTAGGAGTAAATTGTTAAGGAGAAAAGAGGAAAATTTAGATTTGATGCCAAAGAAAGCTTCCTAAAAAATTAAGAGTTATTCAAAAGTACAAGTTACTTTGGGCTTCTCTAATTGAACTTCTCAAGCAACTAACTGTCAGGCGTACTAGAGGAAGGATTCTTATCTTTGTAGTTTGGGACAGATGTCTTCAAACTCTGAGATTCTGTGATTCTTGGGAATGTCTTCAAGTATAGGGAGTTATAAGGAAAATGCAAATCACTTCTTTGACCTTTCAAAAGCAAATTAAATGAAAGGAAATGGGCTTAGTTTGTTTCAAAAGAAAATTCAATTTAGGATAATGAAAGATTTCTTAATCATAGGTTAACTAGTAACAAATTGGGTTATCAGAGAAGGCTATAGATTCTCTAATCATGGAAGTATTTCAAAATAAGGTCGACAATCTTCGATTGCCTAAAATGTCTATTCAGTCTTCCAGAAGCATAGATTTGGGTCCAAGACCAAGGGATAATTAAGTTTCTTTATGGATCTATGATTTTATTATTCCCAATAATGTTTCAAGAAAGCAATATGATTTAAAAATCATTAAAGATGGCTTAAAAAAACATTGCCCTAAGGGCACATAAAGGTGATAGACTAAATTACTTTCCAAAGTCTTTTTTAATTCTCTGACACAAGTAATTTACATATGTTTCAATCTTACAGTTTAAAATGTGTTTTCATTTTGAAACTTTCACAAACATCATGTATATGAATATTTACTTGCTGTTGTCTGTTTTACTTCTTTGAACATTGTTTTTCCAGTTGATAAATGATTTTCTTATTCTGAAAGAAGAAACGTATCTTAGGCAAAATGGACTAGAGCTGCATCCTATACATCTCTGTGGTTAGGCTTTCTAGACCCATTAACTATCAATCTATTCAGAGTGTTGCTGCCATTTTGAGTTCAATTAACTAAAAACCTGTATAAGACTTTTAATACTTGTCAACTGAGGGACACAGTAACGTATCAGTGTCATCATAAGACCCAATGAGATGTGCAATGGGCAAATTTTTCCTATAAATATACTTTGATAACTACTGGGTTAAAAATATATAATTATGACTATTATTTTCTTTGTATCATATACTCTACTGGCCTGTTAATTTTATGAGTTAGAATGTACTTTTTCAAGAGTAAATTGTGCCTCAGTCTCTATATGATCACAGTATAATATGATCACAGTATAGCCAATTTTTAATGTTTAACATTTGTAAAGAAGGAGAGCACCAGGAAAAATCCACAATAACATTCACAATAACAATTAGAAAATTATGATATATTTATCATTGAAATATGTTCTGAAACTTATATTTGAATATAGGTGGACTTGTTATTCAAAAATTCACAGCACTTTAAACAAAATGCCATTTTGTAAAAATCTAATTCAGAAGTTTGAAAGTTTCAGAGTTGTTGTTTTTTTTAAATCCTCCCTGCTTATCAACTCAATATTGATTCTATACCTGACACAGAATCACCTCTATTCTTGGAGACTGAGCAAACTCTCCTTCCCTTCTTATATGTTTGTTGTCTAGCTTGTCACACCTTCCAGCAAAGAGGTAATAATTTTCACTCTCTACTGATAGCTGAGATGCAATATAGTCTTAGAGAGCACAAATTACTTCAGTAAAAAGAATGAAAAAAATCTCTTCTCACAACAAGTTAACATTTGAAATATAACGAGCACAAATATAAAGGCAATTATACATGCACACACACATAAAGTAGTGACACATAAGGTAGTCTGAGGGGGAAGGTAGGCACTTGGGAGATCAGGAAAGTCTTCATACAAAAGATGGAACCTGAGCTATATCTTAAAGCAAGACTTTGGACATTATCAGTCACTGTCTCTTCTCTCTAGGTTTTTGTGACACTGCTCTTTTTCCTGGTTTTCCTCCTGTCTTACAGCTCCTCCTCAGTGTCCTTGACTGAACATTCATCCAGATTGTGTCTGCCAGCCGTGGATGTCCCACTGAGCTCTATTCTGGGGCCTCTTCTCTTCACCCTCTGTATTATTTCATTTTGTGATCTCACCAGTGACCGGGAATTCAGTTATCATCTCTACATAGATAATTCTTATATCTATTTTTCTGATTCTAAGCTCTCAAGCTCCAGTTTTATATTGCCAACTATTCCCTGCATATCTCAAATTGGACAGCCTGTAAACATCTTAAAAATCAAGAAGTCTAAATGGAACTTCTCTTTTCCCCCCAAACCCTCCCCTCTTTCTAAATTCTTTATTACTGTTAAGGGCTCCATTATCTTCATCATCACCCAGGCTCATAAGCTGGCTGTCACCCTTGACTCCTTACTCTCTCACCTCCTTCCTATATCCAATCTTTGCCAAGTCTTGTTAATTCTATCTTCATGACTTCTCTCATACATATCCCTTCCTCTTCTCTGACACTGCTGCTACTTTGGTGCAGGCTGTCATGACTTCATACCAGAACTATTGCAATACAATACAACAGAAATATAAAATCCTGTTTGGTTTTTATAACCCCTTCATAACCTGGCCCCTTCCTACTTTTTTTTTTTTTTAACTTCCTTTTCTTTTTGCACCTTACATACCTTCAGATATCCTGTGATCCAGTGACACTGGCCTCTTTCCTATTTCTCTAACAAGACAATTCATATTACAACTTCATGCATTTATACTGGCTGTCCCCCACACCTGGAATGTTCTCCCTCCTCATCTCTGCTTCTTGGTTTTCCTGGCTTCCTTAAAGTCTCAGCTAAAGTTCTACCTTCTGCAAGAAGCCTTTTCCAGTCTTCCTTAATGTTAGCGCCTTCCTTCTGAGATTAACTCCAGTTTATTCCATACGTATCTTGTTTGTATGTAATTGTTTGCATGCAGTCTCCCCCATTAGACTACGATCTCCTTGAGAGCAGAGACTGGTGTGTTTTGTTTATTTTTTACACAGCATTTGGCACTTTTCCTGGCATATGGTAAGTGTTTAATATCAATTTGTTGATTAGACTTGACTCTGAGCAGAGTTAAGGATAAAGTACATTCAGACATGGGGGGAAAAGGAAGAAGTAAAAAACACTTTAAAACTAAACTAGATAGAAGCCTTGAAAGCACAGTGTTTTATACATATTTAGCAGAAAGGTAGTCCTGTACACCTAATATTTTCTGAAAATATTGCCTTTAAATGTAATACACCACTATACAATAAATGGTCATGCTTTGAACAAGAAAATGTACAATTTTTAAAGATTTCTAGTAGAAGTGATTAAAATTTTCAGTGGTTAAATATAGAACCTTTAAATTAGTCGGAAAATACATTTATATTGCAGAGCCAGAAAAGGGTGGATGGGTCTGAAGACAGGCACCAGTTGAGCTCTTTATCTCTTATGTGTTGCTAGACAAGTCACTTTACATTTTAAGAGCTCAATTTTCTTACGTATAAGGCGAGGAGCATAGAACAGATATCTTCTAGGGTCCTTCCACACTTTAATTTCCATAACCCCAGTCCACAGGAAACAGTAGACAAATGATGTGTTACTATGTTAGAATCTAGCTGCTTATTCCGCTCTACTTTCTAGGAAGCTGCATAGCTTTCCCTGAATATAAAGGTTTTCTTTTATTTGTCTTACCGGAATTTGGAAAAGAAAGAAAATTTATGAAATGCAATGAAGTGATTTCTTTCCATAAGCCACTCCAAAACAGGTGTCATTTCTACTTCTTCTGTCTTATCTACTCGAGTAACCTGAAAAATAAAGAACAGTGTTCTGATTTCATTTAAAAGAATATTTAAATAAAAGGAAAAGTAACTACTCACATGGAATTGAGGAAATTATGAATTTAAGTAGGCATGAAAGTTTTATACAATTGCCTGTCTCAAGCCATATATTCTGTTGTATTCTCCAGAAAATCTTAGTAAACATTTTAAAAGACAAAACTTGTCTTCATAAATAACTCATTCCAGTAACTAGCAGTAGATGGGCATTTATTTTATTTTTAATTCTGCGCTATCACAAAAAAAGCTGCTATAAATACTTTGGCGTATATTGGGGCTTATCTTTTTTGGTAGTGGAATCTCTAGTCTAAAAGAATGAACATTTTAGTTACTTTATTTGCAAAATTCCAAATTGATTTATAAAATATTGTGTCACTTCACAGCTCCACCAATAATATACTAGTGTGGCTTATCATTCCATAACCCCTCCAGAAGTTACTATTGCCATTTTTGGTCGTCTTCAGCAATTTGCACGGTATAAGGCAAAACCACAAAGTTGTTCTCATTTGCATTTCTATCATCAGCAATTTAGAGCACTACTTTGCAATTCTTTTTTTTTTAAGAACTGTTTGTTCATTTCCTTTCACTATTTGTCTATTTGAGAAATTGCCATTAGTCTTATATATCTATGAATTTTTTTTGTTTTGGAGGGGGGAAGGCAAGGTAATTGGGGTTAAATGACTTGTCCAAGGTCACACAGCTAGTAAGTCAAGTATCTAAGGACGCATTTGAACTCAGATCCTCCTGACTCCAGGGCTGGTGCTTTACTCATGGTGCCACCTAGCTGCCCCATATACCAAACACTTATCAAAGAAATTTGATACATTTCCCTCCCTCCCCATTTGACCCCTACATTTGTTGTTCTGGGTGTGTTAATCTTATCTATGCATAAGTTTTTTAGTCTCATCAAATCAGTTATGTATTTTATCTTTTGTAAAAACTGAAGCCATCCACCATAAGCCACTTTTTCTTCCTTTCTCCTACCTCACATTCCTCTCAAATCATTCCACATAGCACAGTGTTTGACACATGGCAAACACTTAATAAATGCTTTATCTAAGCCCATTGTCTTTACTTTAGTTTCTGATATGCCTCAGTAAGAATCCTAGATCTCATCCCTTCCCATTTTCTCTAGCTGGATGCCACCAATATAACCTTCACTCTAATCTTTCATCTCTCCCATCTACTGGCTCATTCTCCACCACTTATAAAAATGTCAGAATCTTTTCCATTCCTCAACTGATTCTACCAGCCTCACTAGTTATGGCCTGTATTTCTCCTTCACTTCTCTGTTAAGTCCCTTCCACCCCCATCCCAAATGGCTATACTCAATGCTTCTACTTCCTCTGCTCTCTCTCTCTTCAGAACCCTCTGCAATTTGATTTCCAACCTCATCATGCTACTGAAACTCTTTTTCCAAAATTATTAGTAATCTTGATTGTCATATCAAGAGACTGAGAAGCAATCTTGACTGCCTCTCAATCCTCTTCTTGATTTCTCTGCAACATCTGACACTGATCATCACCTTCTTCTCCTGGACACACTCTCTAAGGTTTCATGACACTGCTTTCTTGGTTTTTCTCCTACTGGAGATCCTACTCATTCTCTCCTTTTTAGATCTTCATCCTTATCATATTCCCATGCTATGTGTGTCCCCCAGAGCTCTGTACTGGACCCTCTTCTCTTTTCTCTTTATATAATTTCCATCATATGCATATGATTTACAGACAAGTACAGGTAGATACAAAGCCCTAGTCTCTCCTCTGAGCTCCAATCCCACATCCCCAACTGCCTATTAGAAATTTTGAACCAGATATTTTGTATTTATCTTAAACTCAAAATGCCCCAAACACAACTCATTATTTTTACCTTCAAACCTTCCCTTCTACTGGACTTCCTTATCACTATCAAGGGCACCACCATCGAAGCTTCCAACTCCAGTATTATTCTCAACTCTTCACTCTCATACATTTCCCATATCAATGAGTAATGAAATATTATTTCTTTGTCTTAACATTTCTCTTTAATATTTTCTTTTCTATACTCACACAGCTATCACTTTGTTTCAGGCCCTCAGTACTTCTCACCTTGTCTATAGATAGTATAGAGTTTGAATTGGGAAAAAGGCCTAAAATACAGTAATAGATGAAAAGTCATAAAACCTTAAACTCTGTGAAAGGTGGAAGCCTGAATATGGTGACCTGTTTTCAAATTGTAACTTAGATACTAAATCATAAACACTGAGTCAAAACTTAAGATACTATGCTATGAAAGCCAGAACAGGAATATTGTGATTAGGACATGATCAATACACAAACTTACATTTGGGCATAACATTGGCTTAACTCCCAAGCTCATTACTAAGCAGAAAATCAAAAATATCCACCAATCAGTGGTGATGCACTCTCTAACTCCTCTTGCCTTCGTCCATTTTTAAAATAATTACCACGGAGATTTTGGAGTTCTTCAACAGGGATCCACAAAACTGTCTGACTGCCGTCTCAGACTGAAGATTGCCCCTGTGTGTAAGTATTCATAATGACTGATTAAACTACTACCTATAATGAAGATGGAGATACTTGACCACTTCCTTTGGTATTAAAAAGAGCACCTGATGGTTATGGGGAAGGTAGAGGGTTCCCCAGCCAGCAGAATTACATAACAAACATTTATTAAAAAGTATTTACTATGTGCTAGGCATGATACTAAGAACTTGGGGTAAAAACAGAAGGAAAAAGAAAGATACTCTCAAGGACCTTACATTCTAATGGAGATAAGACAATATGTAAAAAAAAAGGTGAGGGGGTGAGGGAGGAGATAGGAAGTACTCATTCTTGGCATAATGGCAAAATCCTTAGTGTCAGAAGCAAAGAGGGAAGGGAATAAAGCAGGGCCAGTTTGAGTCCATTCCCAAAATGGGAGGCCCCTAAAAGAATTTACCAATGGGAGAAAGAAAATGGCATAGCAGAAAAATATTGCAGAGTAAGAAGGTCCTAGACATAGAAGATAGTCTCAGGGTATGAGAGTAGCTGAGTCATGATTACAAAATCCTTAAGACTCAGCAATATAACTGGAAGGGGAATGCAAAAACTTTTTAATTGAGCTCCCTGCCTCAGGTCTCTCCCCACTCCAATCCATCATCCATGCAGTTGCTAAAATGATTTTCCTAAATTTGGGGTTTAACTACATCACACTTCTCTGCTCAATAAATTGATCTCCAGGATCAGAGAAAAAGTCCTCTGCTTGGTATATAATTTACAACCTGGCCCCTTCCTACCTTTTCAGTCTTCTCACACTTCTCACATCACAGTCTAAGATCCAGTGATACCACCCTACTTGCTGTTCTTTACACATGATATTACATCTGTGCCTTTGTACTGACTCTCTCACATTCAAGGAAAATTATACCTATCCACCTTGGGAGGCCACGGATATACCTTCCTTCGAGACTTAACTCAGATAATACTTTAGGCTCTTCTCATTCTCCAATCTATTTGATCCTTCCCTCTAAGATTACCTTCCATTTATCCTGCATATACCTATTTTGTATATAATATATAATTTGCATATAAAATATACCTATTTTGTATATAACTGTTTTGAAATTTTTAACTTAAAAATAGTTTTTAAATTCACAGTGCCAGGGAATTCTTAGTACAGTACCTAGCACACAGAAAGCATAACGTCTTGTTGACTAACAACATTTATTTTCCATATGCTTCTATTATTACTAGAAGTGTCTTAATGACAACAGATTCATCAAATTCAACCATAGAGATAATATTTTCTTAAATCGATTATGAAAACATTCATTGTCCAGCAGGATGCATTACCTTTGAGACAAATGAAGCTGTAATAACCCAAAAAACTCGGCAGGTTCTAGCTTCATTTGCAGAAACCACTTGAATATCATATGGGTTATAAAGAGCTCGTGAGTTGTTTCTATTTCTGAGAAGTCCATATACATACTCTCCATCATCTTTAGCATGTAATGATTCCTATGAACAGAAAACATTTTGTTCTTATTTTGTTTAATTAAAATACTCTTACTACTTTACAATTAGAAAATTAATTAAATAATTAGAAAATATAAATGTGAATTTTTTTTTCAATTCTTCAAAAGATCCATGATTTGACCAGTGTGGATGCTTTCTCCATTAATCCAGAGGACAACTCCTCTATGCCTTAGTAGTTATATGAATTCCTGTGGCCAAAAAGCCCCACAAAAAAACAAAAAAACCATGTCATCTCTTAGATGTCAAGTATCTAGAATTAAGTGTCTCTGAAATGAATAGGCTAATCCTTATGAAAGAATCTATATGAGACCAAGTTCAAATTGGAAGCCTTTCTCAGCACCAGCTGAATTGTATGTTCTGCTGGCATATCCTTCAAGAATCCAAGGTTTCTTTTACCCACTATATGAGACAATTCAGTAGGCTTTAATGGAGGAAATGGGAAGGATCTAGGAAAAATAAGTAAGAAAGATAACTTGGATTTTCCATTGATGTTCAATCAAAGAGACAATATGGTATAATGAAAAGAATGTTGGACCAGGAATTAGGAGAGCCCTGAATTAGAATCTCTCCTCTAACACTTACAAGTTATAAAATCTTAGGGAAGTAATTTAACCTCCCTGAGATCTCAGTTTCTTTACCTCTAAAATGGAGGTAAACTGCGGTGAGGATGAGACATGGTTTGGAAAGTGTTTTGTGAACCATAAAATATTATAGAAATGCCAGCAATTATTATGAAAGCTTTAAGAAATTTTAAATGATCTGACATAAATCATGTGTGGGCTGGTAAAATGCTTATAAAGAAAAATACAAGTACTTTGAATTTATATGACTGTCTAAATGTCTTCGAAATTCTCTTTCTGTAATACATGGAATATTGCCAGGAAATTTTTATACTGACACTAGATTTCTGTTTAACTCAGAATGTTATTACTGAAAACCCAATTCATTTAAATACTAATTACAATAGTGATTCATGAACAAATTCATTAACATCCTTTCCAGCTCTACACCTATTACCCTAAACATTTTATACAGATTTCAATACCACTTCTGCTAGCTAATAAGTAGATCTAGACCTGCTTGACAGCTGAAAAGGTCCTCATCACGATGTTATTTATTATAAAAATGACTATCCATTTTCAGATCTGATGCTCTTTGCTGATGGTCAAAGGGAATGAGAAAAGTAAAATGTATCGTGTAAATGACATATGTTTTATTGACATTATTCTCATGGTTGTAGTTATTTTTCCTCCACTAAAGTCTCTCCATGGTCTGAAAGCTAAGCCCAAACTCTTGAAGGCTATGCCAAATACAATTTAAGCTCTAATAGCTTCCACCAAATTGCAAAGGTGCAGAATAGAGGCATAAAAATTGTGTATTAACTGCCTAAGAGCCAATCAAGCTTAAGTTTGAAGGCAAATTGGCAATCCAATGATGCTTTTTTTTTTTTTACAACCACAATGTACAAACACTATACACCAAGAAGTAGAGGATTTACGATATACATTGACTTGGAGAATCAAATTTACATCTTCTGATTTCAAGTTTAATGTTCTATCCATGATGTCCATGTCTCATTGGATCATAGGGTCATAGAGTTAGAGCAACTCCAACCTATTCATTTACAGATGAAGAAACGGAGGTCCCAAAAGGATAAGGGATTTCCCAAGGTAGTAAATGGCAGACCGGTGTCACAATTCAGGCCCTCTTACTCTAAATCTACTGCTCTTTTTACTTTGCTGCCAGCAATATTAGTCTACATGTATTATACACATATACCTATAATTGTTTCTCTGGAAGATTCAACTGTAGTGATCAGGCTTTACCTTAGTATCACTTCCAAGATGAAGTTAAGTGATGACAAAAGAGGTAAAAAGTAATAAAAGAAACCATTCTACAAGGAGGGATACCAGTAATTAGTTCTAAGAAAAAAATGTCTTGGTGGAGTGAGTTTCAAGACCCTCTTCCAGGCTAAGAGCACAGAATTCATAGTAAAAAGGAAGTAGGGACAGTCTCTAGGAAAGTCTTGGAGGGCACAGAATGTGAAAGTTGAAAGGTCCTCTAGTCCAGTTCATATCTTAGTATCAATGCGCTCAGCAACAAACAAGACAAGGAAGGATTCAAGCTTAGTTTGTAGACACTAGTGACGGGAAATCCCCTAACTCCAAAGGAAGCTCGTTTCTCTTTTGGATGGCACCAATTTCTAGGAAGGTTTTACTTGCATTAAAACCTAAATCTGTTTTTCTGCAATTTCTACCACTTCTTCAAGATCTGCCCTTTAGAGACAAGCAGTACAACAACAGATAGATTATGTCCCTTCTAAGGCTAAATATAAGCAGCTCCTTCAATTGATCCTCCTATGGTAAGAATTCAAGGCACTTCACCGAAGTTGTCTTCTTCCTACAGATCCTCTTCAGCTTATTAATTTCCTTCCTAAATTGTGACATTTGATTTCTAGGTGTAGACTGGCCAAGGAAGAGTATAACAGAATGACATAAGGACCTTCCTTGCGCTTCCTTTCATGACTACAGCTAATGGAATTGAGCATCTAGGTCAAGATACCCAGAAGAAACATATTGAATTTGTTTGTGATTAAAACCTCTGGACCTTTTTCAGATATACCATACAGCTTTTATTTTCAAAGTTCCTTTTTTCAATGCAAATGTACAAAGCTACATTTATCCCTATCATTTTTTTTCATTTTGTTAGCTTCAACCCAGCATTTTAGCCTTGGATGACTTCAGATCCTGACTCTGTCTTATCTGTCAGGTATCTGTCTAAACTTTGTGTTATCTGAAAATTGTGTATGTTGCTACCTATCTACCACCAGTTACTAGTGCTTTCCTCACCCATTCTCAGGTTGATTTTTATTGACTTATTCATGAGCATTGTATTTTCCCCCTTAAAGAATGTAAGCTCCTTGAAGTCTGGCTCTATTTCATTTTTCCTATCTCCGTAGCACATTGATTACTTTTTCTTATCTTATTTCTACAACTAGCATTTCTAAAATTATATCAAATGGCAGTGATTAAAAGGGAGATCCTTACTTTACTCCTATTCATTGGGAAAGTTTCTGGGAATTTTCCATTGTAAATTATTCTCATTTTTGGTTTTAGGCACATACTTTTTATCGTATAAAAAATTATCTTTCTATGACTGTGCTTTAAAAGTTTATCTATCATAAGTACTGTACTTTGTCAAAGACAATTTCTGCACATATCTTATCAAGTTAGTTGTTTTCCTCATGTTGTACCATCTTTAAATTACTGATATAAATCCAACTTGTTTACATGGAGTAACTGTTTGGATATATTTCTATAGTCTTTTTGCTGGAATTTTATTTAAAATTTTAAAATGATATTCATTAGTGATACTGGTCTATAATTTTCTTTCTTTCCTTTGTCATTTCCTGTTTGAAGTATGAGAAGTATATGTTAGTCATAAAATGAAGATAGTATGTCTTCTTTCTAAATTTTTATAACTATTTGTGCGATTTTGTTTTAACAAAATAAAATGCATCTTTAAATTCACCTAGACCAAAGGTTCTTTCCTTTGGTGCTTCACTATAGGTACTTCAATTTATTTTTTTTTTCTTTTTTTTGGTTTTTTGTTTTTGTTTTTTGAGGGCAATTGGGGTTAAGCAACTTGCCCAAGGTCACACGGCTAGTTTTTGTGTTAAGTGTCTGAGACGGGATTTGAACTCAGGTCCTCCTGACACCAGGGCCAGTGCTCTATTCACTGTGCCACCTAGACTCCCCTATATCAATTTCTTTTTCTGATATTGGGTACAGATCTCTATTTCAGGTTAATATTAAATGTTGATATTTTAAATATTGGTAGATAATAAAATAAAAGATTTGCAGATGTGGATATGGATATGGATAATATGTTTGGATAATTATTTTTTGGATAATATATTTTGGATAATTATTTGGATAATTATTTTTATTTCTTCTTAGTGTTATAACTTTTCCTCGTTTAATTTTTTATTTGGTAATTTGATTCTCTTCCCTTTCCTTTTGATTGATTAGATTAGTATATGATTTATCAATGTTCTTTGGTTTTAATCTATCAATTATACAGAGTTTTTGTTCTCCCATTAATCTATTTCTCCTCTAATTTTAAAAATGTCTTTTATGAGGGGCAGAGTCAAGATGGCAGCATAGAAATAGGAGAATTCCACGAGCTGCCCCCAATACCACCTCAAATACCTATAAAATATGACCCTAAACAAATTTTAGAGCTCCAGACTCCACAAAAAAGATGGAATAACAAAGTTCTTGCTGAAGGCAGCCTGGCAGGTGGTCATCGCAGTGCACTGGAAGCAGAGCTCAGTCCCATGTCATTTCAGCCCCAGGGCATCCAGGAGAAGCCTTGGCTATAGTGTTCAGGAGAGCAGATCATCAGCAGCTGTGGCTATTTCCAGAATCACCAACCCACAAGAGCCAAGGACAAAGGGAATAGGTCAGTGGAACTAGGCTACATTAGGGGGACGTGGTCCAGCCTAACTGTCTGCAGAGCTAGAAGCAGTCTGAAGCGGCAGCGCTGAAGCTGCCTCCACCTGCCTACTTCAGAAGCTCCCGGCCTGCAGATTGCAGGGGGCCCAAGTGATCGTTCAGAGGCTAAGTACTCTTTCCTTGAGCTGCCTGGATCAGATTGCGGTCTTGGGTGGTGGTCTTGAGGTGCGTTTTCAGTGAGCCAAAGCTGGTGGGGGCTGCAAAAAATGGCAGCCTCCTAATATCTCTGGCAGCTGCAAAACCCCCAGCAATTTAGGACAGAGCTCTCCCCTCTGAAAGCAGAGTTTTACTACTGAGGACAAAAGCCAAGTAACTGACTGGCAACATGAGCAGGAAAAGGAAGCAAAACAAGCCCAGCAATCAAACCTTAGATTCCTTTTTTGGGGACAAAAAGGACCAAAGCATGGATTGGGAGGAAGACAACAGAGTTAGAACTCCCGCACCAAAAGCTTCCAAGAAAAATAAGAAGTGGATAGAAGCCATAGGAGCTTAAAAAGGATTTTAAAACCAAATAAGAGAAGTGGAGGAAAAATTGGGGAGAGAAATGAGAATGATGCAAGAAAATTATGAAAAGAAAGTCAACAACCTGACTGAAGAAAATAACACCTTAAAAAATAGATTAACTCAAATGGCAAAGGTGGCCCAAAAAGCCAATGAGGAGAAGAATGCCTTAAAAAGTCAAATTTACCAGATTGAAAAAGAATCTCAAAAGCATTCTGAAGAGAATAATTACTTCAGAATTAGAGTGGAGCAAATGGAAGCAAATCACTTTATGAAAAATCAAGATACTATTAAAGAGATCCAAACAAATAAAAAAAATAGAAGGCAATGTGATATATCTTCTTGAAAAAAACCGAGCTGGAAAATAGATCCAGGAGAGACAATTTAAAAATTATTGGACTACCTGAAAGTCATGATCAAAAAAAGACCCTAGAAATCACCCTTCAAGAAATTCTCAAGGAAAATTGCCCTGATATTTTAGAACCTGAGGGCAAAATAGAACTTGAAAGAATTCACCAATCCCCTCTTGAAAAAGATCCCAAAAAGAAAACTCCTAGGAATGTTATAGCCATGTTCTGGAGTCCCCAGATCAAGGAGAAAATATTACAAGCTGCCAAGAAGAAACAATTTGAATAC
>CM053586.1:263416232-263431454 GCA_028646515.1 Pseudochirops corinnae
ACAGAACTGAACAGAAAATTTGACATTCAAACACAAGAAGCATGAGAAGGTAAACATAGAAAAGAAACCACAAGGAACTTATCAAAGTTCAACTATTTACATGCCAACATAGAAAAATGAGAATTGTAACTTGTGAAACTTTTCTCAGTATGAGGATAGGTGAAGGGAATATAAATGTATATATATGTATACATACACATATGTCTATATAGGAGGGTATATATGCATATGAATACATATGTGAGTGCAAGTATTTATGTATATGTAGACAAAGGGCACAGGATCAATCAAATAGGAAGGGATGATATTTTAAAAGGTGTAATTAAAAGGGAGAGGAATAGAATGAGAAGAGACAGGGAGAGACTGAATGGGGTTAATCATCTCATATAGAAGAGGCAATTGTTACTGTTACAATGGAGGGGAAGAACAGGAAGGCAAAAGGGCATGAGTCAACCTTACTCTCATTGAATTTGGCTTAGGGAAGGAATGACATAAACTCTAAAGAGGGTATCTTGCCCTAGAGGAGAGTAAGGGGGAGAGGATGAGAGGGGGGAGAATGGAGGGGAGGGCGGGTTGTGAGAGAAGGATATTAGAAGCACACACTTCAGTAAAGGGAGAGGGACAAAGTAGAGAACAGAAAAAGGCAGGGGAGGGTAGGTAGGAGGGAAATATAGTCAGTCTTACACAATATGTCCATTGTGGAGATGTTCTGCATAACTACACATGTACGGCCTGTATTGAATTACCTGACTTTCCAGTGGGGGTGGGTGACAAAGGAGAAATGGAAAGAATCCAGAATTTAAAGTTCTAAAATCAAATGATAAATATATATTTATATATTATTTTTATTATTATTATTTACATGCAACTGGGAAATAAGATATATAGGTACTGGGATAGGGAGATTCATCTTACCCTACCAGAAAGCCAGAGGGGTGATGGGGGAGGATATAGGAGAAAGCAGATTGGTGGATGGGGTACACAGTGGGATCGCTATTTTGGGATGGTGGGTAGGGGAAAGATGGGGAGAAAATTTGTAACTCAAAATCTTGTGGAAATTGATGATGTAAACCAAAAAAGAAAAAAAGAAAAAAAAAGTGAAAAAAAGAAAAAAGAAAAAAAGAAAAATCTCTTTCATGTATATTTTGTTACTTTTTCTAATTTTAGGGTACATCTGAATTTTTATCTTTATGGACCTCTCTGTACCATTTGACATTAATGACCACCCTTTCCTTCAGGATACTCTTTCATCTGTGTTTTTTTTTCCTTTTCTTTTAACATTATTCTTTTGGTTCTCTTCCTACATGTTTGATAGCTCCTTCTCAGTCTCCCTTGCCTTGATCTTCATCCTTGCAATACCAATAAACTGAGAGTATTTCACAAAATTCTATCCTGGGATTCTTCTCTTTTTCTCTCCTTATTTTATCACATATTACCTCTATGGTTATGATTTCTCAATCTATATATGTAGTCTTAGTTTCCTTCTTGAAATCTAATCCCATATGAACTGTCTTAGATATTTCAAATTTCATATCTCAAATTAAACATGTCTGAAACTACACTCCTTATCCTTCCACCAAAATGCAACCCTCTTCCAAATTTCCCATTACTGTTGAAGGTACCACCACGTTCCCAATCATCCAAATGTATAACCTCAGTGTAAACTTCTACTCCTCATTCTCATTCACCCCATCTATCCAAACAGTGGACAAATCTTTTTTCTGCCACATCTCTCACGTTATGTCCTTTTCTCTCCTCTCACATAGCCACTGCTATATTTCAGCCCCTTGTCCCTTCTTCTCCAAACAAATGCAACAGCCTTCTTTATAGCCTCCCTACCCTCCACTGCAATCCATCCTCCACAGCAGCAAAACTGGGGAGTGGAGCAAGAGAACCTTTGGGAACAGGGTCTCATAAAAAGAAATTAACCAAAACTAATCATAGGGACAAAGTACTGACTTAAAAGATTAAAAACTGAAAAAAAAAGAATCTCTGCCATCCCTCAAGACTTGGTTTAAACAGTATCTTATATCTACTCTGTAGGTATCTTGTATATACGTCTTGGATTAATAATGATAGCTGACATATATATAGCACTTTAAGGCTGACAAAGTACTTTACATAGAGTATTTCATTTGTTCCTCACAACAATCCTATGCTGTGGTAGAAACTACTATTATCCCCATTTTACAGATGAGGAAAGAAGGTTGAGAAAAGCAGCATAAGTCTAGGATCTCAGAACTAGAATGGTTATTAAGGAGGATTCAAGAACCTCTATTCATATGCATAATGTTATCTCTGCCTTGATGCTAAAGCAATCTCCTTGAGGAAAGAGATTATTTTGATTTTCCTTTGTATCCTAAGCCTTTAGCTTAGGATGCCTGATATATGGTAACTATTCAGTGTCTAACTTAATAACTGATCACTTGTTTTTCTGAAAGGTTTTTGGTTCTGATGGTTTAGAAAAAGCAACATACTATTCCCCTTGGATGGTTGAGTGATTTATGAAGTTTGCAGTTATATTAATGTGAAAGGACAGTATGATAAAGAGAAAAAGGAGCTGAACTTGAAATCAGGAGAGACCAGGATTCAAATCCCAACTCTGAATTTACTAGATGGCATAGTTGAGAGTGCACCGGGCTTGGAAGCACGAAGATAAATCTTCCTCAGCTAAAATCTAGCCTCACACACTTAATAGTTGTGTGACCCTGGGCAAGTCACTGAACCCTATTTGCCTCAGTTCTTATCTATAAAATGAGATGGAGGAGAAAATGGCAAATCATTCCAGTATCTCTGCCAAGAAAACCCTAAATGAAGTCACAAAGAGTTGAACGTGACTAGAAAAAAAAAGACACAACATGTGAATGTAGGCAAGTCACTTACCCCAAATCTCAATTTTCCTATCTGCTTTTAAAGTAGGGATAAAAATAATAATAATAATAATAATAATAATACCTATTTCACAGGAGTGTTGTGAAGATTTAAAAAGATAATGTGCTTTATAAACCTTAAGACATTATATAACTTATTCATTATGACAAAAACATTCAGTCTATTGCATCAATCTAGTACCTGCAGTACCTGCAGCCTCGAGGCCATATGTGGCTCTCTAGTCCTCCCATGCTACCCTTTAACAGAATTCAAATACAAGCCTGGCCTCCAGGCTACAGGTTCCCCATCCCTGATCTAGATCATAGGTTCTTAAGCCTTTTTTGGTATGGATTCTTTGTACGGTCTGCTGAAGCCTCTGAGCCCCTTCTAGGAGGAATGTTTTTAAAAAGTTAAAATACAACTCAGGATTACAAAGGAAACCAACTATATTGAAATACTGTTATTACAATATTTTTTAAAAGTTCCTAGACCCCCAAACTAGTTCAATATCACATAGAACATACATCAAGGTGGTTCATTTTGTTTTTTGCTTCATTTACTAACAACCATAACGAGCAGTGGCTCCAGAAACAACTTTTCAGGCTTATATCTCATTTATAAAGAACACAAGAAAACAGTCACTGGATGCACTGAGTTTTTTCTTTAAACTTTGCACTCCCATTTCTCCTCCTATATAAATTTGGATAAATAAATGAAATCCAGATTAAAATAACTTTCCAATTTTTCCTTATGCAAAACCGAATGAAAATAGTATAAATGTATAAGTAGTATAAATAAAAATACCATGAATGGAGTCTTCAGACGAGGCTCTTTAGTTTTTTTTATGTCAAACCCACTTGCTGTTAACTCAGTTTTCCAATTCAGCTTTTCTCTTAGTCTTAAAATATGTCTTACAGCATTGTCATCCTTTGGCACTAGTTCAAAATATTAAAATAAAAGATCACGTGTAAGTCCCATATCCGTAAATTAAATTATCAAAATTTCTGCACAGCATAATAAATAAATATCTGTATACAGAAAATATTTAAACACAAATTCTACAAATCTACATACTTTAATAAAAGAAAGTTTCCTAGTCACATGATAGCCAATCATAATGCCTCTATTTCTTAAAAAGCTGAGAAAACCTAATTTCACAGCTGCATGTGTGGGTTACAATCATTTATCATTACTTTACATCCAAATATAAAGAACAAAGATAATATGCCATGTCATGGGGTAGCTAGGTGGCACAATGGATAAAGTTCCAGGCCTGCAATCAGGGAGACTCATCTTCCTGAATTCAAATCTGGCCTGAGACACTTACTAGCCATGTGACCCTGGACAAGTCACTTAACTGTTTGCCTCAGTTTCCTCATCTGTAAAATGAACTGGAGAAGAAAAGGGCAAACCACTCCAATATATTTGCCAAGAAAACCCCAAATAGGGTCACAAAGAATAAATGAACAACAGTAAAATTTTTACACTTGGACACACACATACATGCATGTACAAGGTATCTAGTAGTGTTTTGAAGCTAATAATCAAGGCATTAGGCTTGAATCTCTTCTCTCTTTTAATATTTCTTCTGATCTATTTTATCCAATCCTGTGGCATCAGGAATCACAGAAACTTGATGAATGGTGTCCATGATCAGTATAGGAACTCAAAGGGACTAAACTGATAAAGTGGGGAAAGGGAAGGAGAGGTGAAGAACATTCTGTATTAAAAAGACCTGTCTTTATGAGAAAATGTAAGAAGCCAAAGGGAAAAACATAAGGAAGCGCATTTAGATAAACATCAGCAGGAGAATGAAGTGATATTGTCATAGCATCTTATTCTAGATCACCCACAGAGAAGGAAAAAGATAAAAAATTGCAAAAACAGACTACACAAAGCTAGCATGGAGTCATGATATCCCGGATAATCACTCAGACATTGTTGTTCATCCTGACTTGCACTGTGTACTGGATTTAAGTGAGGCAGAACTGCCCAAGGTCACCAGCCTCACTCTCTCCTGCAGTCAAGTCCAGCAGCAAGATGAAAGTCAAGAAGACTGGTGATGGCCCAGATTGGTCTTTCTAAATTAAGGTCTTTCCCGGGTCTCAGTTGGTCTTATGCAATGCCCATTCAATGACTTAGGGTGAGGTAAGAATTGAGAGAAAAGAAGGCCTAGTTTACCATCAGAAAAGCATCCATTTGGAAGGGAGATGATTCTAAAACTTTCTAGCCAAACAGAAAACAATTGTTATTTACACTCATTCTAAAACATAAACAATGAGGGACTGAGGCTTGGGCTGGGGCCTAGTATTGATCACTCAATAAAAGTCAGAGTGGGTTTAAAGGCTTAGTCAAGTGGCTTCCTTTGAATTACAATGTTCTTTTTAAAAGCCTGTTTGTTCAGAGCTATATTTCAAAAAATCAGAAAAGAAAACTGTGCTGGACAAAAAATAAATTGTCCCAGCTTTTTGAAAAATAAATAAGAATAAATAATTTTTTAAAAAGATCTAACTTTCACACCCTGAAAAATCTTAGAAAATATAAGTCACTAAAAATTGTTGTTGCTTACCCTTCATTCTGGAAGAGGTCCAATGAAGGTCATGTCTTGACTTTTAATTGAATTGGATTTAAGTGAGGCAATACTACAAAAAATCAGCAGCCTCACTCTCTCCTCCGTAAGTCTAAGTCAAAATGGACCTCTCCCAAATTTGTCAGATTTAATGATCTAATGCCTACTTCTGATGGCTCAGATAGAAACCTTCTGAAGAAATCTTGAAAGTAGTTTAAGAGATTACAAATCCTGGGTAGGAAACTAAAGGCCACAGGAGCAGAGGTAATATTTTCATCATTGCTTCTAATCAAAAAGTAGAGGATTCATGAGAGCAAGGTTCATTTGAGATGTGAACATTTGATTAAGAGGAATGAATGGATTTATGGCTGTCTCTTTATTCAGGAGGGAGTGTTCTTGAGTAAGGATGGAATGTAGTAAAATAAATGTTTGCCTAAAGACCTATGAAGCAGATCAAGGAGTCTTTAAATTCAAATGCCAGGGGTGATGAGAAAATTGACCATATACATATATATATATATATAAATATATATATATATATATATATATATATATATGGGGGAGAATGAATAATGCCTCTCACTGTTTTCAAAAATGAAAAAAAGAATAGAATCTGAATACTATGAGCTAGTCTGCTTGATCCAGAAAAGCATGATCTCAAATAAGGTAACAGCAAAAATGAACCTGATTAAAAGAAATAAACAGGAAGACTACATTATGCTTAAATACACTATAGGCAATTAATTAATATCAATACTTAATTATATATGTGATGGGGTATGGGCTCTGGACCACCCCCCCCCCCCTTTTGAACTTTTCCCAGAACTTTCCCACATGGCCCAGTCCCTGGCTTTTGCCAGAGGCATCACCCATCCCAGTAATTCTTTCCACTGTCCTTTCATTGTAGGTCCTCGCCCTGCTCCACCCCTTCATTCTCTGTCACCTCTGACCCAGCCCAGCCTTTCATTGTCTGTTACCTCTGGATCACCCCAGCCTATTGGCTACTCCTATATCCCACCCAAATCTTTTTCCCCTATAAAAGAGGTCAGTCTGTCTACCAAAGGCCCAGGTTCTTAAAAATCCCACCCATTTCTACTGGCAAAACAATAAACCTTGTCTCTGACTGAAAGGAGGCTTGAGTCAAATTCTTTCAAAGTAGGACCTGCATCTTTTTGCCCTTGAATTTCAAAGTAGGACCTGGGGGGGGGGGGGGGGCGGAGCCAAGATGGCGGCATAGCAGCAGCAACACATTGCAGCTGTACCCCTGCACTGAAAGATATGGTTCTCCTAGCTTGCTGTCAGTAAAAACAGGCTTTATCAGAGACTGGAGGGAATTCTTCCCCAGGTGTGTGACCTGGTGCAAACCAAAAAGAAGCTTCCACTGGCTTTCCTCTGGAATAAGAAGTTGACCTGAAAGTGTCTGAAATCCCCCAGAGTGGAAGAGAGAATATCCCCTTTCTTCAGCAAGAGCCTATTCTTGGGGGTTGTAGGAAAGTGTGAAGGAATCAGAGAGCTATGGGAGTGAAGAAGAAGCAAGTACAGTTAACTGACTGGCAGCATTCTTTACCGAACTGCCTGCCAGGCAATTTCCCATGGCCTGATCCATTTCCCCTTTCTAGAGGCCTTTGCAAAAAATAATAGCTATATTGGATGGCTTTTGAAAAGCTTAAAGGAGATGTGAAATGTCCTTTCATTGTTTTTTTTGCTGTCAGATATCCCCTTTCTTTCCAAATTGCTCCAGGAGCATGTAGAACATGGAAAGTATATTTTGAGTAAGTAAAAACATTTACCCTGTTACTTTCCCCTAGCTCTAGAGCTCTGGGGAATGATATTAATTTTGCCTCCTGGGCAGAAGCCCCAGGGGGAAGGGGTTTGGCCTCTATGGTGTAGAAATGACTACTGCATATGTACAGCAAATAAAATAGAATCTAAATTCTTAAAGGAATAACTGAATGAATTACAGGGGAAAACAGAATTAATCTATAATGGGGGAGAGGGGTTAATCAATGTGCTTACTTCAGATCTAGATAAGTCTAACTAAAAATGAATATGAAAAAAAGTTAGAATGGGAAGAAAATTTTTAGAAAAGTTAGAAATGATATACTTTGAGACAGCTGGGTGAAGCAGTGGAAAGTACACTAGACCTGGAGTCAGGAAGACTTAAGTTCAAATCAATTACTTACTAGCTGTGTGGCCCTAGGCAAGTCATGTAACCCTGTTTGCCTCAGTTTCCTCATCTGTAAAATGAGCTAAAGAAGGAAATGACAAATGACTCTAGTATTTTTGCTAAGAAAATCTCCAAATGGGGTCACAACAGTAAGGCATGCCTGAAAATGACTGAACTGCTATTATATACTTAGGCTATTTATCAGAAATTACATACCTGTTGGATCATATCGAATGCGGTTCGAAAAATCTTTCCTCAGATAATTAGGTATTTGCTTCTTGTCTTCTTTTTGCTCCTTTTCATCCTTCTCTTCCTGGAAGTCTGATTCTTTAGAAACTGTATACTCAGTTACATAGTGTTCAGTAGAATCTGAAAGGAAAATCTTACTAATTAAATATGTAGCATATGATATTAGTCTGTATATCATCCCACAAGCCATAGCAAATTCTGAAGTGGAATTATTCTAAGAGTTTTCTACTCTTTTTTCCATTTTTAAAAAATTATTTTTGAAGCAACAAGTACTTTTTTAAAAAATCAATCTGTTTCCCCTAATACCCCTCCCCCTTAAGCAAAATTATTTTTAAATCTCTCAACTTGGCAAAACAAATTCCTACTCTAGCCATGTCCAAAAATGTGCAACTCTTTTTGCATTTTAA
The DNA here is from genome assembly GCA_028646515.1 of Pseudochirops corinnae. Taxonomy (NCBI): domain Eukaryota; kingdom Metazoa; phylum Chordata; class Mammalia; order Diprotodontia; family Pseudocheiridae; genus Pseudochirops; species Pseudochirops corinnae. The sequence goes on from CM053586.1 coordinate 263,424,496, forward strand.
GTTCATTACCTCTCTGTCAAGGATTGAGTGGCATGTTTTACCTTCATTCTTTTGGACCTGTCGTTTATCATTGTGTTGTTCAGAGTTCTAAAGAGTTCCTATAGATTTTCTCTATAATGCTGTTATTACCGTATCATTTGTTTTCCTAGTTGCACTCACTTTACCATGCATTAGCTGGTTCATAAGTATTTCCAGTTTTCCTCTGAAATTGTCCATTTCATCATTTCTCATGGCACAATAATATTCCATTATATTCAATATATCACAATTTGTTTAGCTATTCTCTAATAGAATAAATAGTCCTCCTTTCCCCTGATGTCAACCCCTTCCCCCAATCCCACCCTTCAGCCAATTACCATCTTATTGGTTCACCAATAAAGGCCACAGATTGTAGGGTCAGAGACGGGACCCTAGATTTAGATCTAGAAGAGTTCTCAGAGGCGCCCTACTTCAAGCCCACTCATTTTCTAGATGAGTAAACTGAAGCCTAGGGAGGTTAAGTAAGCAACAAGGACAGTTATTTTAAGGAAAGCATAGTTTAGCTTTAGGAATGGAGACATGATGAAAAACATGGGGTCAATTAGGACTGGCAATGTAGAAAATAAGGCAACTCCTCCCACATAAAAGTGCTTCTATCCAAGCATTATTTTCTTGTCATATTTATATTTCTAAAAGAAAGCATATCAGAAAATAATGATGAGATAAGACCTAGGAAAGCAAAAATATGAAAATGGAACAGAAGAGGGAAGTTAAAATTGTTACTTCAGAAGATTTCTCCCCATAAGGGTTATATAGAGAATAAAGAAGGAATCATAAAATAAGAGTCAGAACTGACTTGAAGAGAAGTCGTGAAAACAAGGCAGAGGAAAACTCCTTGAAAAGAAAATGTGGCTCAAAATGAGAGGTACAGGAGACAGAGAAGGAAAATGTTGAACTTTACTCTTAACTGGCCTGGCAAAGAGAAGAGTCAAAAGAAAGAGCAATATATAAATAGAAAACAATTTAAGTAAAGCCAAAGAATTTGGAATAGGGCAAGTAAATGAGATTAGGAGAGAGAACAGTAGGAACATACCAGCATCAGCCCCAACAATTCCCATGGTCACCATTTTGGTTAAGGCCCTTTTCTCTACTCATCTAATATAATAGGTAAGTCTCAATTTTCTCTCTCCACCAATCCATCCTCTACACATTTAGTTCTGATCATGTCATTCATCTACTCGATAAACTTCAGGGCATTTAAAGCCATTCTCAACCTGGCACCACCCTACTTTTCCAGGCTTAATATACATTACTCCCTTTTCTACACATTACAATCTAGCCAGATAGGTAGTCTTGCTGATCCCAAACAGTAGAAGCTTCCCTAGTAAATATAGGAGAAATGCAAAGATGTCTTTTTCCTTCATTGTTATTTGATCAAGTTCCAAAAATATTCACAATAGCAATGAGACAGACACTAAAGACGCAAACATATATGGGTGAAAAAAAATTTCCTGTTTTCTGACAGTCAATAAATAAGCATTTATTAAACATCCACAATGTACCAGGCCCTATGATAAGCACTGAAGATAAACAGAAAGGCAAAAGACCATCCTTACTCTCAAGGAGTTAAAATTTTAATGGGGAAGACAAAATGAAAATAACCATGTATATAAACAATATGTAAATACCCAAACATGAATATAAGTTGATAATAACTTAATATCAATTTATTCAAAGCCTGAATTAATCAAACTGCTTTACTTTGCTTTAAAAATGTCTTTTCCTGTGTTAGCAACTCCAGAGACCAGATAGGGCTGAAAGTGAGATTCTCTTATCTTGGGAGACAAACTTCATATGGGAGGAAAACAGACATCTGTAAAGCCATGCATGAACAGGTTTCCAGAGGACTGCTGCTGCTGTGAACAGCTTTCAAGGTTCTGATTACATAATATAGCAAACTCTATTTATTCAATAACAAATCAGAGCAAAACACTCATAGAAAATCAAAATACAGCATTCGCCATGTCACAACTCAACAACTTATCTCTAAAATGGCCACATAGTTTTTACCAAAGTGGTCATATAGTTTTAAACAAAGTACATTATTTAGTTGATCACAAAATCCTTAATTCAATAACAAAGTACAAAAGTCAAAATTCTCCACCCCTAGGTCACAGTAAATCATAATCTTCTCAGTCAGCACACAGTATCCAAGTAAAGTCTTCTTTCAGTTTGACTCGAGGCTGGCTCTCAGGTTCCTTTTCCATGGTCCCAGTTCCAACTGTCACCTCGGTTCAAAGGCAGGAAGCTCCCAGTTCCTTGTCCAGCTCCTTGTCTAGTTCTTTGTCCAGTTCCCTTTCCATATTGAAATTCATGGTGTCCAGTCCACCTCAAGTCCTTCACAGTTCTTGTTTCTGGGAAGCCAAAGCTTAACAGAGCCACAATAATATTCATGCATATTGCCAGCACCATCATCAATTCACTATCTGCCTGTGAAGTCAACTCAGACTCACCAACAAGGTCTGAGAACTCAATACAAATCACCAACATGGAAATCAACACAGACCCACAAACAAGACCCAAGAGGTCAGCACAAATCACCAGTAAAGTCCCAGGACCTCCAAACCCTCCTCCAGGACTTCTGTAAACATACAACCAGAAAATCCTCTTTCAGGGCTTCCAGTAAGGTCCCAGGGCTTCTGTTCAAAGTATCAAAAACAATCATCAACACAGACAGAGCAAACAAAGAGTGTTGGGATACCACAAGTTTTCTCTGTCTTTACTCTGCCACCACAAGAATCTTCTACTCAGTTCTTCTCAATTCTCAGTTCAGTCTTCAGTCCAGCAGCAGCTGCCCTGGCTCCATGCTGCTTATCCCAAGAAGTTCTGATTGTCCAGCTTGTGCCCTTCCTTATATACAGTATAGCTCCTCCCCTTCCTATTGCAGGAGTTCATGAATTCTAGGGTTCACAAGCTGTGGGGTTCACATGTTGTTTCTTAACAGACTTGATACAAGGCTCAAAAGAAACTTGAACTGACACAAAGTATTAATTCAATAACTGAAACAAGGTGTGAACTACTTTTGTGCTTGCCATTACAACATCCTGAGATCATAAATTCCAAACTGACCCTGCTTTGTCCATTGTCTTGTCAATTTGTATTTAAAACCAAGAAACTTCCTTTCTCATGATATGGATAGTAAATATATGGAGATTATAAATTTGTGTGACACAGACACCCTGAACTGGGATGGTTCTAAAATGTATTTAAGCTTTCTGATTCTTTTGTTCAAGCAGTCAGAACTTAGTTTCTGGCTCCATGATCATGAACTGCTAACTTTAAGAAGGAATAAATGATAAATGCATGTCACCTAGACTATTTGTCTCCTTTAACCAAACTTTTCAGGTTAACAAAGTGCATATAACACACTGGAGATAATAAACAAAAATCAGAAAAGTTTTCTCGTAGAAGATGGGTGTTAGTGGGACTTTGAGGAAGACATAGTAGTCAGGAGACAGAGGCAAGCAAGGAGAGCATTTCAGCAATGGGGGACAAACAATGAAAATGGGCAGTCAGGAGATGGAGTGTCTTATGCAAGGAACAATAAGAAAAGTAGTATCATTAGATCAGAGACTACATGGGAGAAAATAAAAACATAAAAGGACTGGAAAGGGATGTGGGGGAGGGAAAGGTTATAGCAGGTTTTGAATGCTAAACAGAATTTTATATTTGATCCTGGAGGTGATAAGGAACCAGAGAAAAGCTGAACAAGAACTACGAGTCAATTCAATTCTATTAACCTGTAACATGTCACAGGTTGTGCTAAGTGTTGAGGATAAAACTAAGAAAAAGAAAGATAATCTCTGTCTTCAAGAAGTTTACAATCTCACAGAGAAAGATAACAAAAGGGGATACGACGTTCCATGGAGTTGAAACCAAGGGGAGCTACTGATGGAAAATTGAGTTACCTGGAAGTTCAGATCCCAGTCCTCTATAAAGGAAGGCTTTGGGATGAGTTTAGTGCTTCATTCATCAGCCCTCCATGCAGAGTGGAGAGGCAACTAGGTGATTGAAAAGGGGTTGAGAATCAAAAATTGAGTCCGTCAGCATAACAAGATTTTAGGTAATCAGTTTATCCTGGGTAAGGCATGATGTTCACTGGAGACAAAACCAAGAAGAGCTTGAAAATGGAAAATGGAGTTGGATTCAGCCAAAGGACTGATCTTGCCAGCTGCGTTCACTCCTCCATTCCTAGTGAAGGGTCTCTGACTTTATACACAGGAACATGATTTAAGGCTTACTGAAAGAGGTACCAAATGAACTCTTAAAGTACACAAGTACTTTATAAATCTGTTCTAAAGAATCATCCATAAACTACTTCAGACTATATTTAACATATCTCTTTCCTTTACAAATCACATGAAACTTCTTTCCATCGTCACAAGATACTGCAGAAATTGACATGCCTGAAAATTGCTCTTCATGTGCTGAAACACTAGGAGTCACCACCTGAGACTTTGTAGTTACTGGAGAAATTACATTCACATCTTCTTGTTCTCTTGTATCTGTTTCTGCAATTTTAGTAGGTTGACTAGCCTCTAAAGTCACTTTATTTAGATCTTTTTTCTTTTCAGATTTACAGATCCTAGAATAATAGAGAAAACAATGTTGAAGGTAATTAGACAAAGTTTTTTATTTATAAAGACAAAGCTTCTTTGAACTTAATATACCATTAACTATACTCCACATTACCTATAATTTGGAGAAATTAAAATTAGACACCTAAACTGTATGTTAAAATATATTTCATTGTAGACTGCTTTCCTTCTAAATGTTTGAGTGGAAATTTGAAAAGCGTATGTCAAACGCCAAAAAGGAAGATTATCAAATTCTAAGGAGCTGTAAATGCTTTTAACTAAAGATTATTTTAATCTTTTAACAATTATCATTTTTGAAAATTAACATCTGAGAGGAATTTTAAAGACTAATCTAGATTAATCTCTTCATTTTTATGAAGAAACTATGAAACAAAAGGGTTGAGTAACTTGGCAGTGGCAAAGCTGGACCCTGGACCCTGACCTCCCTAACTCCCAGTCCCCTGTGCTTTTCCCACTCAATTATACAGCCTCCCTAAGGGAGGAAAAAAACACAACCCAACAAGACTAGTCTATCCATGGATAGAATTCAAAACTTTGCATTATTGATTGCAAGCTAAATGTCTAACCTTCACTTAGCTATTAAAGATATGTACTCAATAAGACAGAACCAATAGATGTACTCTTTATTTAAGACACTAAAGTTGTTACTAAGGTAGAAAAATTCAGGATTTGCTCAAAATCATTCCAATACAAGTCAGTAAAGTAAGGGATTTCTATTGAAAGAATATTTTAAAGACAATGATTTAAAAAAAACACAATTTTTTTCAGTTCAATGAGAAAATATAACTTACGTACAGAGTCAGAATCAAATGACTTTGACTTTGCTCATGTGCCTTCTCTCAATGCTACTAATAATTTTTTTTTACTTTTAAATTAACTTTTGTTTATTTTTAGTTTACATCAGTCATTTCCACAAGATTATGAGTTACAAATTTTCTCCCTGTCTTTCCCCTACCCACCACCCCAAAACAGTGATCCTACTGTGTATTGCCCCCCCAATCTGCTCTCTCCTATATCCTCCCCCATAACCTCTCTGACTTTCCATTAGGGCAAAATGGATCTCCCTACTCCAGTGGCTGTATATCTTATTTCCCAGTTACATGTACATAATAATAATTATTATAATTATATATATAATATTTTTTAAAACATTTGATTTTAAACCTTTAAATTCTAGATTCTTTCCCTTCCTCCCTTGTTCCCCGCCCCCACTGGGAAGACAAACAATTCAATTCAGGCCATATATATGTAGTTACACAAAACATCTCCACAATAGACATATTGTGAAAGACTGATTATATTTCCCTCCATCCTATGCTGCCCCCCACTTGTTCTATTCTCTACTTTGTCCCTGTCCCTTTACAGAAGTGTATGCTTCCAACAACCCTCTCCCCCCCATCCTGCCCTCCCCTCTTTCATCCCCCTACTCTCCTCTAGGGCAAGATACCCAATTTAGAGTATATGTCATTCTCTCCCTAAGCCAAATTCAATGAGAGTAAGGTTGACCCATTCCCTTTTGCCTTCCTGTTCTTCCCCTCCATTGTAACACTTATCCTTTGCATCTTCCATATGAGATAATTAATCCCATTCTGTCTCTCCCTGCCTCTTCTCATTATATTCCTCTCTTACCTATCAATTTCACCTTTTAAATATCATCCCTTCCTATTCAATTGATCCTATGTCCTCTGTCTATGTATACCTGTGCACATAGATATACACACACTCACATATGTATTCATATGCATATATACCCTCCTATATAGACATATATGTATGTATACATACATATACATATATACATATATACATTTATATTCCCTTTATCCTCACACTGAGAAAAGTTTCATAAGTTACAATTACCTTTTTCTATGTAGGCATGTAAATAGTTCAACTTTGATAAGTTCCTTATGATGTCTTTTCCCTGTTTACCTTCTCATGCTTCTCTTGCTTTTTGTATTTGAATGTCAAATCTTCTATTTGGTTCTGGTTTTTTCATCAAAAATGCTTGAAAGTCCTCCACCTCATTGAATGACCATATTTTCCCCTCAAACATTATACTCAGTTTTGCTGGCTAGGTGATTCTTGGTTTTAATCCCAGCTCCTTTGATCTCCAGAATATCACGTTGCAGGCCCTTCGATCCCTTAATGAAGAAGCTGCTAGATCCTGTGTTATCCTGATTGTGTTTCCACAATATTCAAAATGTTTCTTCTTGGCTGCTTATAATATTTTCTCCTTGATCTGGGAACTCCAGAACCTGGCTATAACATTCCTAAGGGGGATCTTTCTTATGGGGACCTTTTTCAAGAGGTGATTGGTGAATT
>CM053586.1:263431954-263460160 GCA_028646515.1 Pseudochirops corinnae
TCCTCATTGGCTTTTTGGGCCTCTTTTGCCATTTGAGTTAGTCTGTTTTTTAAGGTATTATTTTCTTCAGTCAGGTTGTTGACTCTCTTTTCATGATTTTCTTGCATCATTCTCATTTCTCTTCCCAATTTTTTCTCCACATCTCTTATTTGGTTTTCAAAATCATTCTTAAGCTCCTCTATGGTCTGTAATCAGTTCATATTTTTCTTGAAAGCTTTTGATACGGGAGTTCTGACTGTGTTATATTCCTCCTGTTCCATGCTTTGATCCTTTTTGTCCCCAAAAAAGGAATCTAAAGTTGGATGGCTGTGTTTGCTTTGCTTCCTTTGCCTGCTCATGTTGACAGTCAATTAACTTGACTTTTGGGTTCTTTGCCACAGAAGAACTCTGCTTCCAGAGGGGAGAGCTTTTCCCAAATCACTGAGGTTTTTGCAGCTGCCAGAGCTATTAGGAAACCTCTGTCTCTACAGCCCCCACCAGCTTTGGTTCACTGGTCACATGCCTCAGGACCACCACCCAAGACCACAATCCAGATCCAGGCAGGTTAAGGCAAGAGCGCTTAGCCTCTGAATGGTCACTTGGCCCCCTGCAATCTGAATGGTCACTTGGTCCCCTACAATCTGCAGGTAAAGATCTCTGAATCAGCCACATGGAGCCAACTGCAGGGCCTCTGCTTCCACCACTTCTGGCTCTGGGGGCCGAGAGCCAGACCCACTCCTTTGTCCTTGCCAAATTCAGCCGAGTTCCACTGACTTTTCACTTTATCTTTGGTATTTATGGGTTGATAATTCTGGAAACTGCCACAGCTACCAGTGATCCACTCTCCCACATGCTTCAGCCATGCTTGGAGGTAAACCTTTGGGGCTAAAACTGTGGGGCTACACTTGGCTCCCAGCACGCAATGAACCCTTCCTGTCTACCTTCCCACCAGATGCCTTCAGCAGGAACTTTGTTTCTCTGTCACTTTGTGGGTTCTGGAGTTCTAAAATTTGTTTAGAGTCATATTTTACAGGTATTTGAGGTGGTTATGGGGGAGCTCACAGGGTTTTCTTGCTTCTAAGCCACCATCTTGACTCTACCCCCAATGCTACTAATTCTACTATGGGGAAGCTATATTTATTAGGAATTTTTTTTTTTATATTGAACTAAAATCTGCTCTTTATAACTTTTACCCATTGAATCTAGACTAGGAATGGAGAACCTTTGGCCTTGTGGTCACAAGTGGCCCTCTTGGTCCTTAAGTGTGGCCCTCTGACTGAATCCAAATGGTTTGGATCCAAACTGTTTCAGTCAAATGGCTGCACTTGAGGACCTAGAGGGCCACATGTGGCCTTGAGGCTACCCCTGGTCAAGTCCATCTTAATGAAGAGGAAAGAGAAAAAAAAATTATGTAGCACTTATATGCCAGATACCATGCTAAGCACTTTAAAAAATATTATCTAATTTGATCCTCACAACAACCCTGAGAGGTAAGTGCTATTATTATCCCATTGTACAGCTAAGGAAACTGAGGCAAACATAGGTTAAGTGACTTTCTCAGGGTCACACAGCTAGTAAGCATCTAAGGCTAGATGTGAACTTGAGTTTTTCTGACTCTAGGCCCAACACTCTATCTACTGTGCCACCAGATACAGCAATGCCTTATGAAATATCACCAGAACAAATTTTTTCTCTGTTTAAATCCTTCAGATATTTGAAGACATACATCTGTGATGCTTTCCCCTAATCTTTTCTTCTCCAACATAAACATGTCCAGTACCTTTAAACGTTCCTTACATCACATGACTTTCCATTTATGCAATGAATATTAAATAAGCTGCTGTTATGATTTGAGGCTGTTTGGGAATCTTGGGAGGTAGAGCTACAAAGCCTGGAAGGTGGACAGATGCAAAATTGAAGTCTTTATCATTTCCCCTAAAAGATCCCCTCTTCCAAATTACCCTATTTCTGTGAAAGAAATCCATTATCTTTCCAGAATCTTGGGAATTGTTCTGGATTCCTCACTCTCCCTCGCACCACCCATCCAGTATGTTGCCAAATCTTGCCATTTCTAGCTTCACAATATCTCCTGAATCCAAATCGTTCTCTCCACTTATGGAGCTACCACTTTAGTGAGGTCCTCATCATCTCTCATGTACATTATTTCAACATCCTCCTAGGTAGTCTCCTTGCACTGAATCTCTCCATATTCCACTTCATCCTACACATTCCTGCCATAATAGTTTTCCTTAAACATACATCTGACCACATGACTCCATTTTTTAACCATCTCCAATGGCTTCTTACTGCCTCTAAGACAAAAGGCGAACTCAGTTTAGCTTTTAAAAGGCCTATACAACCTGGCCCCAAGCCACCTTTCAGGCCTCATTGGACATTACTTCTCTTCCCACACTTTGAGATCATGTCAAATTGACCTCTCTCTAGTGTTCTAACAAAACACTCCCTCTCCTATACTGGTGTCTTTCTAATGACCACCCTATATATCTGGCATGCATTGCTTCCTTATCTCTGCCTTAGAGCCTCTTTCTTCTGTTAAGATGCAGTTCAAACACTATCTTCTTCATGAAGCCCTTTCTGATTCTCCTAACCTCTAATACCTTCCCTCCTATATTACTACTGTATATTTAACTCTTTGAATTTATTTACAAATATTTAATAAATATGTTATATTTAAGTATTTATAACTATTTAAAATATTACATATAAACAACTATTTAAGAATTTGCTAATATATAACAAATATATATTTGTTATTTATATATAATATTTATATAATATATAATATTTATAAGCTTTGTTTTTTATATATATATATATTTGCTTTTTTTGTAGGGGGGAGGTCAGGGCAATTGGGGTTTAGTGACTTGCCCAAGGTCACATGGCCAGTAAGTGTTAAGTGTCTGAGACCAGATTTGAACTCAGGTCCTCCTGAGTCTAGGGCTGGTACTCTGTTCGCTGCATCACCTAGCTGTTCCTATAATATATTTTTAAATATACTTCTTTGTCTCTACCATCAAAATACAAATTACTTGCAAGTAGGGATTATGCCTTTACAGTATCTCTTGCATCCTCCTCTCCATTCACTTAGTTATCACTCACATAGTTGGCATTTTGGAGGGATTTTTTCATTCCTATCCCTAACACAGCAGAGTACTTGGCACACAGAGGAATTTAATACTCATTGATCAATAGCATATATCAAAAAAGTCAAAGGGGTTGATGAATTAGAAAGCTATAGTGTTTGAGGAGACACTAATGAATATAATGAAGTCCTAAAATAAGAGGTCAGGCACTGCAGATGAGAAGACAACTATGAACTAAGTAAAGCTAGAATCTGGTGTGTGAGAATAACCAGATGAAAGAAATGAATTCATTAACAAGCATTTTTAAAGCACTTACTATGAATCAAGCCCTGTGCTAAGACAATCTCTCAAGGAGATGACACTCTAATTGGAAGAGATAACACATAAAAGCCAGCTGCAGAACAAATGAAAAGACCCAAAAGTCCTAAGAGCACAGCAGTGAGGCAAATGGAAAGATCTATATGTCTTTTGGTTTATATGAGCAGGTTATGTGGCAGTGCTGTGGGTACACAGAATACAGAGAGAAGGTAGATGTTTGTAAATCTACCATCTCACCAGAAAGAAAAGAGCACATGTCTCCCATTTCATTCAAGTGATGTAGATAGTCAAGCAGTTTGAAGGGTGACTTGGGCAAGGGGAGAGAGTAAGAGAAAGGCCAGCGTAGGGTTGAACCTACAACTAAAAGTAGGATAGATTGCTGAGTATCAGTGGCAAAGGGACTGAACTGAAGTAACAATGGGGAGCAAGGAGTGTTATCATCTACTACTTCTTCTGGCCTGATGCATCAAGGACATGAAAAAGGCAGCACTTCATCTTGGAAAGTGTGAATAGGGATGCAGTGACTGCTGGAGAGAATAATAGAGAGCTTTCCCTTAGAGTAGACATATTTAAGACAAAATGATATTCAGGTCAAAGTATATGAGCATACAGGAAGGCACAACAGGATATGAGGGCAGAAAAGGATGTGGACTATGGAGATAAAGGGGTAGGTGAACAGGGATGAGAGGTAGAAAGAAGAAAGGATGTTCCCTTCAGGAGATGGATTCAGAACTGGTTGAATGAGTTGACTCAGATGAGTCATTAATAGTGTGATATCAACTTTCAAGTAAGTATCCAAGGAAGTGCCAACCTAGTGTTAAGCCCTGTGTTGTTTAACCTTTTTATTAAAAACTTGGATAAAGGCACACATCAGCTTTTTCAAATCTGCAGATCATGCAAAGAGCCAGGGTTAAAAAAGCTCTTGCCAGGCAAGAACACTGAGCTGATTCAAATGAGATAAAATTTAACAGGGACAAAAGTAAAGTCTTAAGTGGTGAGCTGACAAAAAAATCAACTTTACAAATACAAGATATGATGGGGGAAATGTGACTACACTGTAAGTTTATCCAAAAGAGACTGGACTTGGGCTACAAACAAAATATGAATCAACAGTGTGATAAAACAGCCAAAAAAGCCAATGATCTCTTTTGAGTTGTTATTGAAAAAGGCAGTGCTTCAAGGAATAAAGGGGTGAATATCTCAATTATGCTCTATTCAGACCTTATGTGTATAGCTCTGGGTACCACATTTTATTTTATTTTATTTTTTATTTTTGCTTTTTGGAGGGCAATTGGGGTTAAGTGACTTGCCCAAAGTCACACGGCTAATAAGTGTGTCAAGGCCGGATTTCAACTCAGGTCCTCCTGACTCCAAGGCTGGTGCTCTATTCACTGCACCACCTAGCCACCCCATGGGTACCACATTTTAGACAGTACATGAACAAACTAGAGAGACTCCAGAGGAGGGCATACAGAATGGTGAAGGGCCTCAAGTTCTCACTATATGAGACTCAGTGAAAGGAACTGGGACTTTCAGCCTAAAGAAGACTCAGGTAGGGCATGATATTTGTCTTCAAGTATATGAAGTAACATCTAAAAAAAAAAAACTAAATGGTTTTCTATTTAGCTCCCAAAGTTAAAACAAGGAACAACAGATAGAGGTCAGAGGAAGAATAATAATAGTAAATCATGACATCTTTCTTGAGAGTACTGATCTGATGACAGAGAGGCCTGTTCTCTTTCTGGGTTATGTATATAAGACAGGACACAGAACCTCCCAAGACTGTCAAAAATGCTGTCTGAATAACCCTCTTCTGAGAATCTATGTGGGCACAAATAACACTGAAAGAAGAAACATAGAAGACATTACCAAATGTTACTAAGTCTTAAGCAAGAGGGAAGATGACAGAGATACAGATTGTGTTTTTGACATTCTTAACCCCTAAAGATAAGGAATGAATGAATGACAAAGGACTAATTAAACACTTAATATGTGCCAAGCATTGGGATAAACACAGGGAATACAATAGAAAAAGGAGTCTCAAAGGATCTCTCATTGTAATTGGGTAGCCTACATATACAAACATGTGTGTGAGGTTTGTTGCAGAGGCCTGGTGGTCCGAACAATTTGGTGTAAGGGTGAGCAACAAGACCTAGGAGTCCTTGAGGTGTATCAGCAGATCTGAGGGTGATGACCAGGGGTCTTGCAAGGTGGTGCAGCAGGAGAAATGAAATGGTAAGGCCTGCTGGTCCACCACCTTACCAGAAGGATTGTAGTTCATTACTCCATACTTATCTAAGCATCCAATCAATGTGAGTGGCCATGTTCACTTTGGGGAAGAGGGCAGTATAGAAGGAGGGAAGAGGCAGAAGGAACAGATGGGTCTCAAAATTATTAGGAAGGGGAAGGAAATTGGGCCCAAGGGTTGAAGTGGAGATGGGCTGGCTCCGTGTTCTTTCTGGAAAGGGTTAGGTATGGAGGATCAGTATGCAGAACCTGGTGGAAACTAGGCAATAGGAGTATTAGGTGAAGAAATGTGTTACCACGGACACCTGGTTCTGATAGACCTCCTGCTGTCCATTGTGATTGAGGAGTGGAAAGCTGAAAGAGGGAAGAGGAGAAATGACTCTCTAGGCACAACAGCAGAGGAGAACAGTTTATCTGAGAAGTAAGCATTTGACTAAAAAGATGGTGTCTGGAAATGGGATTTGGATTTCTAGACTACAACTAAAATATAGAAACAACAAATTCATGACCAAGGATAGAGTTCCTCCTAAAAATAATTGTAGCCTGGTGCTTTGAAAAATTAGCTGAATAGGCTTTAAAATGAAAGGATAGAGGAAAGAGAAAACCAGTAACATATATCCATAACGTTAGATACTGCTGAGAATATTTACAATGTAGGAAGGGTAGTAACAGAGACCCAAAAATTCACATTCAACAAAATAAAAATAATAGCTAGTATTTATGTAAGTACTCTAAGGTTTACAAAGTGCTTTATATTTGGTCCTCACACCAACCCTGCTGTTATAGTCCACATTTCACAGATGAGGAAACTGAGGCTGAGAGAAGTTAAGCTACTTCCCAGTATCACAAAGCTAGTAAATATGTGAGGGAGGATTCGAACTCTGATCTGTTTGACTCCAAGTCCAGCACTATACCACCTAGATGATTGCTGTGCCACTTAACCACCTAGGAAATCCAAGAAAGTAGCCAGCAGTTAAATCCATGACCTCAAACAGTTGTACACAAATGCATGCCAACTTTAGTGAACAATCTAAATGAACTAGAGGTCAAGGAAGCAAATCTGATGTGTCTTAGAGGGTCACTGTAATGGTAATTAATTTTAATTTGAAGACTCCTTTTTTTTGTTATGTCAAGTAAGCAGGTATTTAGCCCTTAGTAAAGTACCTCTGTGAAAAAAACAGAAGGTGTGAATTCTGTCTCCTGTTGCTGACATAACAGGAAGGGGTTGGCTGAGACAGGAAGCCAATGTGTGTGTGTGTGTGTGTGTGTGTGTGTGTGTGTGTGTGTGTGTGTGTGTATAAGAAGAGCCCCAGAGAGAGACAGTCAGAATTCGAATATTTTCTCCTGGCAGGCTCCTGGTGAAGGAAGCAGAATTTTCTCAGCATCTGGAAGCTGGTCTGCTACTTGCTGGACTGAGAACTGAGTTGGAGTTTTCTGGAGACCAGAATCTTCCTCCACCAGGAGCCCACCAGGAGAAAATATTCTAATTCTGACTGTCTCTCTCTGGGGCTCTTCTTATATATATACACACACATTGGCTTCTTGTCTCAGCCAACCCCTTCCTGTTATGTCAGCAACAGAAGAGAGAGTTCACATCTTCTGTTTCTTTCACAGAGGTACTTAGCCCTCAGTTACTAAGGACTAAGTACCTGCTTACTTGACATAACAAAAAAGGGGTCTTCAAATTTAAATTAATTACCACTACAGTCACCAAGTCCTCAGAGATCACATAATCCAGAGGTTCTCAAATATTTAGTCTCAGAAATACTCTTAAAAATAAATGATGATTCTAAGAGCTTTTGTTTAAATGGGTTATGAGAGAGATTTAATATATTAGAAATGAAAACCTCTTAGTAGTATCATGAAAATAGTTTTGAACTTGTGTACCACCCCCTGATAAAGGTCCCCCCAGACTTCACTTTGAGTACAACTCAACCCTTTCATTTTACAGATAAAGAAACCGAGACCAAAAGAGGTTAAGTGACTTGAGTAAGATCACAAAGATAGCAAGTGTGAAGGTCCTTTTATAGAAATCCAATATTCTTTCATGGCACTTCACTGAGATTTGGAGGGATGAAAATCAGGACTAGAATATGGCTTTAGTTGGGTATATCTTATTCAGGACAATTAAAAGTGTGTGAGCTGGGGGAAGGGGAGCATGGCAATCTACATTAAGAAGATATCCTAGGTATCCTCATTTGAAGAAATCTAAAAACTAGAAGGAAAAATGGCAGCAAGCATTTGGTTGAGGTCAATGGAAGAAAAATTCAATTCAATGTGGTTCAACAAGCATTTATTAAGTACCTTCTATGTACTAGGCATTATGCTAGGAGCTAAGGATACAAAGACAAAAACAAATTAGTTCTGATTCTCGAAGATACACACAAAATAATTTGCAGGCATAGGGCATTTGTTATTAGAAGGAATCAAACTACCTTTCCAGTGTGAGATGGCACCTGAGCTAAATTCCGAAGGAAGCACGGGAGTCTATGAAGTGAAGGACAGGAAGACAAGACAGCAAGGGTGGAATCCCTTGTTTGGGGAACATTAAGCAGGCAGGTTTGGCTGGAATTTAGAGTTTATGAATCAAGGTCATGTGCAGCAGACCTGTACATGTTAACAAAGTAAACTGAAGCTGAGAAAGTTGCAATAGGCTTTAAAAGCTGAACAGCTGAATTAATACTTTACCTTAGACACCAGAGGGAGCTCCTGGAGCTTCTTGAATAAGGAAATGACAATCAGACATGTACTTTAAGAATATCAACTTGGTGGCTGTGTGGAGAAAGTGCTAGAAAGGAGAGGGATGGAGGCTGGGAGCCTGATTAGAAGGGGAAAGGTGGTAAAGGTCAGATGATTAAAAAGAATGGTCCACACATGTGAAAAATATATTTAAAGTAGAATTGACAAAACTTTGCAAATGGCTAGAAGGGAGAGGTGAGAGACAGGTAAGAGTCACTGAAGTCAATAAACATTTATTAAGAGCCTACTATTCGCCAGCCACTGAACTAAGTGCTGGAGATACAAACAAAAATAAAAGAAAGTGCCTGTTCTCAATTAGCTCACAGGCTAATAGAGGAGACACATGGAAAGAACTATGTACTGACAAGACCGATAGTGACAATATTAGAAATAATCAACTGAGGGAAGGCATTAGCATTAAGCACTGGGAAATGCTTTTTGCAGAAGGCAGGAGTTTAGCAAGAGCTTGAGGAAAGCCAGGGAAGCCAGGAGGCAAAAAAGAAGAAGGGCACAGGAGGACAGCCAATAAAAATGTTCAGAGTTTGGGAAATGGAATAGCAAGGAGGCCAGTGTCACAGTAGGGGTGAGGGTAAAGGTGTAAGAAGACTTACACACAAGGTAGGTGATGGCAGGGGTGCAGTGGGGTGCGCAGGAGGCTATGAAGGGCTTTGAACGGCCAGACAAATTTTATATTTGATCCTGGGGGTGAGAGGGACACTGGAGATTATTGATTGGAGAGAAGTGTGAGGCTGACAAGGTCAAGGATGAAGTTTCGAACTCGGATGACTAAAAAGATAGTGGTGCTTTCAATAGAAATACTGTAGGAAGAGAGGCAGATGGAGGAAGGTGGGTAAGAGGCTCTGGATATGTTCAGTTTGAGATGCTTACAGGTTATATCAGTTAAAAAAGTCCAAAACGTAGTTGTTGAAACAAAGGCTAAGGCTCGGGAGGGAGATTAGGACTAGATATATAGATTTGGGCGTCATCAGCTTTGGGATATAGTCGAACCCACAGAAGCTGATGAGATCCCTAAGAGAGAGAAAACATGGAGAAAGAAGAGAAGGGCGCCCTAGAGCTTCAGCATACAACCATGCAATAGGAGGCAGAAAAAGAAAAATAGCACTGCAAAAGGAACCAACAAGCTATGGTCCAACAGTTGGAAGAGTCATGAGACAGCAGTGACGTGAAAACCTAGGAAGAAAAGGGTGTCTAAGAGAAGGGGTGGTATACAATAGGGGTATCAAACAAGCATTTATCAAATGCCTACTATGTTCCAGCCCCTGTTGTGCTAAGTGCTTTACAAATATTATCTCGCTTGATACTCGCAACCCAAAGAGGCTGCTGTTGCTATTAGCCCCATTTTGATGTTGAAGAAACTAAGGTAGACAAAGGCTATGTCACTTGCTCAGAGTCATATAGCAAATAGTTCCTGTGGCTGGGTTCAAACTTAGGTCTTTTTGAATACAAGAGCAGTGCTGTATCTACTGTGCTACGTAGGTGGCATTAAATTGATCACACATTATATTTTCAACATATCCATTAGCATATTTTTATATACATCAATTCAGGTATATAAGGTATATAAGGTATAAACACTTAAATCCTATTATGTTCAAAGATAGACAAAAGATATGAAGACAAAAGGTCTTGTCTTTCAAAGAATGAAATTTATTGAGAGAATGTATGTACAGAAATAAGTATGGTACAAGGAAAACTGAGGAAGGGGAGAGAAGTAACAGCCAGGAGGATCAGGGAAGGCTCCAGGGGGAAGGTGACCTCTTAGTGGAGCTTTGAAAGCAGACAAAGATTATAAAAAGGCTGGGATGGAGGAGGAGAAATATATACCTTCCAGGTATATATTGTGTCTATGCATGGAGGTGGAGTATCAAGTACAGGAAATCATGGACTAATAAAATCCAGTTTGACTAGAATATAAAATTGACAAAGTATAGAGTTGGAAATAAAACTGCAAAGGTCATAGCTGGGAATCAGACTATGGAGGGCATTAAATTGTAGGCTGGGAAATATTTAATTTTATGAACAATTGATTGGCTTATTGGGAAATATTTGTATCTTAAGTTTTTAAGAATCTTTTCACTTTCTCTTCAACTGGACTCACTTCACCTTTTTCACGATGCTCTCAGCCAGGCACCTTCCCATTGCTTTCCATCTTCTTTCTGTGTATTGTTTTTCCCCACTAGATTGTAAGCAACTTGAAGGCAGGGACTGTTTAACTCCTAGAGCCTAACACATAGTAGGCACATGATAAATAGTTATTGACTGACTAATACACACTGTGTTCAAAAGTAATAAAACTGTATTTATTAGAAATATTCTCTAATGCAAACTTTTCACCAAATCAGAATAGGCTTGCCTCATTCTTATTTTTCCAGTTCAATGATACTTTGCTTTAGAATTTATTTAAAAGACAAGATTTTCTCCTTCCACAGGAAGGGGTGAAAAACTCTCATGCTTGTTTTCCAATTCCATCTTAATTTACCTTATTTTTGGCTTGGTTTCCACCTTCTCATCTTGCTTGGCAGGTTTTTTTTTATTCGTTTCTTCATACATATCTGAAATATTTTTAAAAGGAATCCAGGGAGAACTTGGCTGCAGAAAGACATTTATATTAGTTTGCTTTTCATTTTTAAAATGTAGGTATGACATATTTTTACAATTTCTAAGCTGATCTCTAATCATTAGTATGCAAAATTGAACTATCACATAACTTATTTCTTTAGAAATTTGCATGTTGGTTTTTATTCTGCTTGATAGTATTTTTATAGCTTTTCCTCGTCCTAGGCACCTTTTTCCTCATAGTCTTGCCCCTCACATGTAAGTGGGCCCATTTCAGGCAGCAGATAACATGGATGCAAACACATACAGGCAATTTAGGAATGCAGATACCAGAACTCCTTTGACTACTATTCTCCAAGGGAGCAAAATAAGCAGAGTTTACCTAAAACATACCCAGAGGAAACAAGTACTATCATTAGGCCATCTCGGCATGCCCATATACCTTTTCTGACTCTTTTCTTGGTCTTTCCTCAATATAATCTCTGTCAACTTCACAATTAAAATGGCCAACTTTGTTCAAAGAGGAATGAAGGGAAGAAAATAAGATTTTATACAGCAGCACCCACGATGTGCCATCTGTGTTCTGAGTGCTTTTTTACAAATATTATTTCATTTGTTCATCACAATGACTTTGGGAGATAGGTGCTACTATTATACCCATTTTATAATTGGGAACGTGAGGCAAACAGGTTAAGTGGCTTGCGCAGGGTCATATAACTAATTAAGTGTCTGAGGTCAGAGGACCATATCTAGTTGTCCTGATATATATCTTGTCACTGGATCCAGATGGCTCCAAAGGAGAAAGTAAGGCTGGTGACTGCACAGCCCTCCTTCCTCAGTTGAATCCAGTTCACTTGCATGTCATAGCATTGCCTCCCTGATGTCATGGTCCTCTTCCAGAACAAAGGACAACCAACCATCTCTGTGAATAGTAGGAGGAGCTACCTCACTGGAGACCCAACTAGAAGTAGTCAGTTGGGTGGCAACTTCCTCCTCCTCCTCCTCCTTCTCCTTCTCTCTCTCTCTTCACCCCCCCCCCTTTCTTTTTTCCCTTTCCTTCCCTCCATCCACATAGGGTATCATACCCTTACCTGTAGGTACTCTGCCCAAAAGAATGTAAATGTTGGTTGTTGAAACTTGGCAAGATATCTTGGGGTTTATGGGCTAGATTTCTTTCTTATGGACCATGCCTCAAATCCAAGTCACTTGGGTTCTCGTTGGTTGGCCAATAACAGGTCCCAGGCCAAGCCCCACTTGGTAATTGTTTGGGCCCTGATTGGCTCAGAGTGAGTGTAAATAGCAATTGTTTCTGTTTTGACCAGAAACCAGAGGATCTTTCCCTCCCAGATTGATTTTTTTTCTGAACTAGGTAAAAGATGCCACTCTCTGCCTCATGTCTTATCTAGCCTTTATCACTGAATACGTGTTGCCTCAGTCAAACTGAGACCTTTTAAAGACCTTAGTTTAAAAAGACCTGGGTCTCCCACTGAAGCCAGGGCCACATCTACTTGTGTTGATCTACATCTTGCCACTGGGTCCAGATGGCTCCAGAGGAGAAAGTGAGGGGACTTTGTAAAGCCCTCCCTCATTTAAATCCAATTCACTTGTATGTCATGGTATCACCTCCCTGATGTCATGGTCCTCTTTGAGAATGAAGTAGAAACAACAACACATGAGATGTGAGGCCACACTTGAACTCAGGTTTCTTCAGGCTCTATCCACTGCCTTCTGGTTTAGTGTAACTCTGAATTTCTTCCATCTGAAGAACATGTCTATAAGAGTAATCAAGGCAACCTTGCAGTCCTAAGTCCCTAAATCCTGAAATTCAGGGTTTATCTATTAGACTGTGAGTATTATACTCCCCCAGGAGTGAAAAGGAGAAGGCCAATCTTTACCCTGTCTTTGAGAAGTTCAGGTATACACCACGCTCCTTGCCCTCTTGATTCTCTTCCTGCTCATTCCTGCTCAACACCCAATGGGGAATTACTGCCACCATCCATCTGCCTTCTCACATCAATCAATCAATAAGCATTTAATAAGTACCTATGCTGTGTACCAAGCCCTGTGATAAGCACGGGGGATACAAACACAAGGAGGGCAATAAGTAACACTCTCAAGGACCTTGGTGCTATCAGGAGAGACCAAACGTCCATTTACAAGCAAACCCAATACAAATACAAAATGAGGGTGAAGGGGGGAGATACCTGGGAGTCAGGAAGGGAAGGACTTAGCATCTGGAGGGATTACCAAAGGCTCCACTTAGAAGGTGCTGCTTGAGCAGTGTCTTTTCAAAGCACAGGAATGGGAGAATGGCCCAGAATAAAGGTGTAGAGAGAGATAGGAGGCGGAGGGCTGTGTTTGAGAAAGAAGAGAATGCCAGTTTAGCTGAACAAGAGAGTGTGTAAATGGGAATAACAAGACTGTAAAGTTAGGTTGGGATGATGGTATAAAGGTCTTTGAAAGCTAAACAAAATCTGAATGTAGCAGGTGAGTTGGAGGGGGGAGATGCTTGAGGCAATTAGAAAACCACTGAAACAGTCTGGGTGAGAAGTGAAGAAGACCAGAACTAAGGTGTTAAACTCCATGAAGAGAGAAAAAAGACAAGAGGCAGAGATGTCGTAGATGGAGAGTTGTGTGGCAAGAATTGGCAAGTGGCTGGATATGAGAACTGAGGGAGAATGAGAATTCAAGGCTGATGAATGAATTATGGTGCTTTCCACAGAAATAGGGAGGTTAAGGAGAGGGATGGGTTTGGGAAGAAAGATGAGTTCTATTTTGGACATTCTGAGAGTAAGATGTCTTTAGAAAAGGACCAATAGGTACAGTTATCCCTTCCACATAGCGGGAGATAGGTGTATAACACCCCCAGAATCTGGAAAAATCCTTGTAGAAGTTTTTGGTCTTCCCTTTGTACCAGAGAAGTCTGAATTATTATGGTATCAAAAGATAAAATATCAAGGCAGCTAGTTGGCACAGTGAATAAAGCACCAGCCCTGGAGTCAGAAGGACCTGAGTTCAAATCCAGCCTCAGATACTTAGCACTATCTAGCCATGAGACCTTGGGCAAGTCACTTAACCCTAATTGCTCTGTGTTCCCCCCTCCAAAAGACAAAAAAAAAAAGATAAAATATGTTGATATTATGTAATACTATACATACATTTTATGCATTTTTGAGTTTCTAAAGTTTTTTTGTGTCATCTGCTGGCCTTTGCATGTTTTCTGCGGCTTCTACAAAACTCCCTCAAAATTCCCATTTAATTTCTTATGCTGCCCTGCAGTATACAGAAACCAAGATGGGGAAAGTCATGATTTGGAAGGGAGAACTGTAGTTCATAATATGGGGCAATTTCAGGAGATAGAATGTATTTGCATATGTTGGCTTGTGAACCCCCTATCTAGAGATGTTAATTCAACAAACAAACAGAACCTGATAAGGTCACTGAGTAGACAGGAAGAAGGTCAGAGAAGGTCATATAAAGAAAAAATATATTGGGGACCTTCAGGGATGGACTTGGGATCTGAAAAACCCTGACCAAGCTAGAAAGATGAACTAAACAGAAAAGAATTAAAGCTAAAGGAACAATGTTAAGAGTTATTCCTGGGTACAAAAAGTCAAGTTCACAAATGCATGTTAGAAAAACAGGCTCCCCTAGTCAATATGAAAAAGTTCAAGTAGCTTTAAAGGAGATGAGTCCAACATGAGTCAACAGTGTTACATAGAAGCCAAAAGAGTGAATGCTCTCCTAGGCTACATTACAAACGGCCCAGAGCTCAGTATTAAGCAGGTGATGACCCTGCTGTACCCAGCTAGACAACTGGTATGCTGTGCCCAGTTCTATGTGCCATGTTTAAGGAAGGTCACTAAGCAGCTGGCGATTCATGCAGAGGATAACAGCCAAGATGATGAAGGGCCTTGAGATCACATCCGATGGATCAGTTGAAGGAACAGGCGATGTTTAGTCTGGAGAGAGAAGACTTTAAGGCTGTCACATGGAAGAGAGATTTGACTTTTCCCCCCTTGGTTCCAGGGGTAGAACTAGAAACACAATGGGAGAAGTTTAAAGGAAGCATATTTAGGTTTGAAGTAAGGCAAAATTTCTTAACAGAGGCATCCAAAAATAGAATGTGCTGCCTTGTGAGGGAGTAGATTCTCACTCAGACGTGGTGAAACAGCTCCCGCCTAAAGATTTAAAGTTGGAAATAATGGAAATGGGATTCTTAATCAGGTATGAGTTGGATTAGATGGTTTCTTGGGTTCCTTGAGATCTAGATTCTGTGTTTCTTTGAAAAAAAAGTTTTTTTTTTTAGATTTTCATTCTTCTCAGTACTATTTATTTCAAGGAAAAAGTTTCATAAAATTTCTAAGCTGATAAATTACTTAAATAGTACCACATTACTGAGATTATTATCATGTTAAATGCTAAGCACAGACAGCACCATTAACATAAATGTGTTTAGTATAAGTATTTCTACAATTATTCTAATAAAGTACTAGGAAAGAGACAAAAAATGCCACAAAATGGAGTAAGTTAATCTAACAGACTGCTCCTTGGGGAAATGTTTTCCCTTATGTTCTCATTCTTCTTATTTTTATTTATATTAAATTAAAATAAATTCAATTACATCAGGAACATCATACTATCCCTTGCCACTTCTAATTTTAAAAGATTACCAGTTAAATTGCAGTGTACTTTTCACATTAAATAAAGTACATGTTTTTATATTGTAGTCTATAATTTCTCTTCTAAGAGTCTGTGTTAAATTGTGAATTTAATAACAAGACGCTATAAAATACTTTGAGTGATACCAATACTTACAATAAATTTTTTAAAAAAGAAAAATTTCTTACTAATGGATGAATTTTGCCACTTTCATGATCTTTATCTTCAGTAAGCACAGTCTTCTTTTTTGTGATGAATTGCAAGGCATCTGAATCTGTTGGTTTAAGGTGAAGTCGAGAAGAAAGCCTTTTTTGGTGTACTTTCTTCTTATCCATTTTACTTAAGTATCTTTGCTCCTAATGATGAAAATAGCTGATGAATATAAATCTCTTAAGCATGAATACATTATTAATTTTTTCAATACTCAAAAGCAGGTATTCGTAATTTCTTAGTCTACCAAGAAAAAAAAACAGTTTTGTGGTTCACTCCAAATTTTACTTTCAGAAATGTAGTATCAGTGAAACAAAAAAATTAATTTTCACAGGACCTGAAATTCTAGTACCTAAAACCACAGGATCATAGATTTGGAGGACTGGAAGACACCTTCAAGGCTCCTGCGTCTACTTGCCTTGTTTATAGATGAGAAAAATGAGGCACACAGAGGTACTTGGACAGGGGGACGTGTACAGAAAAACTTCCCAGAATATATTAATTCATTTTTACATGATATTTTAATGTTTAGAAAAATTAATAGAATTGGTCACTAACATTTGAAGTTCTACTTGAAACAGGTTAGTGCATACCTCGTTAAAATATTACTCACAAAATAACCTTTTAATGTCCAGATACTATTCTGAATGTCTGAAGCAGGATTTGAACTCAGGTCTTCTGGACTCCAGATCTAGCACTCTAGTCAATGCACAAATTTCCTTGGAAGGGTAGCATGCAAAGTGAGCTTAATAGTGTTTCTGTCTAACACTCAGAAGTTTTTAATTCTCTCCTTCCCTCTCTCAGGTCTTTGCTCTAACGGGCTTATGATATTTTTGAGAGACTATGACTTATACACAAAACAATTAGAGAATTAGCATGTAATAAAGACTATAATTGCCTGGAACAAGCAATAAATAGAATAAGGAAATAGTTAAGGAAATCACAGATATCATTAATTAATAACCCTACAATGTCCTCTAAATGTTCAAGTGAAAGGAAGAGTCAATTGGTGCCACAAACTTCATTACTGTCTTATTTTAAGAAATTGCCACAGCAACCATCAACATTGAGGCAAGACCCTCCACCAGCAAAAAGGATTATGACTCGCTGAAGGCTTAGATAGTGGTGAGCATTTTTAGCAATAAAGTATTTTTAAATTAAAGTATATACATTGGTTTGTCTGGTTTTTTTTAGACATAATACTCTGGCATCCTTAATAGACTAGAGTGTAGTATAAATGTAACTTTTATATGCACTGGGAAACCAAAAAAATCTTGTTTTGTTAAGATGATGAAAATAGCTGTTTGCTTTATTGTGGTGGTCTGGAACAGAACCCTCAATATCTCCAAGGTATGGTTGTATATATTTGGGAAACATTGATGTAAAAATCATTGATCACTGAAGCGTATATCACCAAGAGAGAAAGTATAAAGAGGTAAGAAAAGACGTGAAAGCAGAACTTGAGGAGTGGCCACATTTAGGGCACAGGAAGAGAAAAGAGTCACGAGGGGCCAGAATCTTCTCGACTGCTTGGAATATTTTACTCTTGACCTATAAAAGTAGTGAACAGTATATGATCAAACACCTATGGTAGCTCAGCTGCAAAGCCACGGCCTCTCCTAGACCCAGGCAGTTTCTAATTAAGGAGTATCAATGAGGTATGAAGAAAGTCAGTTATAGTTCACTGTGAACCGAGAGGGAAAGAAACTTTCTAAGAGGTGGGGACAGTCAACCAAATCAATTGCTGAAAACAGGTAAAGGGGGAAATGAGAATAAGATAAAAGGATTTTGTATTTAGTAATTAGATAGGCTAAGAAAATGTTAAAGGCAATAACAAAGGACTTTTAAGCTGGGATAAGAATAAAAAATAAGAGAGAAAATGATGTATTGGAAAGACATAACTACTCAACTCCAACTTTGCTTAGGGTAGTATTGTTAGTTAAAGATATTATTTAATGGGAAAGATAAGAGGTTGGGAGCCTCAGAAAGGCAATTATGTTGCTCTATTCTACTGAGCAGAATGAATGAGAAATGAACAAATGATCAAAAAAGTATTTAAGCATCTGCTATGTGCTAGGCACATGGACAGGGATGTAAAAATAAAGTTATGCAGTACCTGCCTTCAAAGAGTTTAAATTCCAAAAGGAAAAAAACCTCCATAAAGGGGAGTAATGGCAAAGGCTTGGGGGTTGGGGGGGTGGGGGAAGGGAGGTTGAGTGGAGACATATGACAATCGATTGCCATGCCCTCTCAGGTAGCAATGATCATATGGGCGTGATTACTGTTTCTAGATAATGGGATTGGGGAGATATGCTCACGGGGACAGGACTGATAATCAAGATACTCAAGAAGGCCAGGCCCAGTGGAGAGATGAAACATGATCTGAAAAAGATGTTCTCAATCTTTTTTTGTTATGTCCTGCCTCCACTCCACTCTCACAGCCACCAACCCAGTCCAGGTACTCATCACTGCTCTCACAGATTATTGCAAAAGCCTTCTAACTGGTCTCCTTGCATCAGGCCTCTCCCCGTCAATCCAGCCTCCACAGAGATGACAAAGTGATTTTCTTAAAATCTAAATCAGACCACATCATCACAACTGCTCAATAAATTCCAAGGATGCTTTATTAATAAAAGCAAGACTTCATAGCACCCTTTAAGGTTTGCAAAGTGTTTTACAGCTTCAAAACAATTCTGGAAGGCAAGTGCTATTATTATCCCCATTTTAAAGATAAGGAAATTGAAGCAGACAGAGGTTAAGTGACTTGCCCAAAGTTACATAGCTAAGTAAGTGTTTGAGATAGGATTCGAACTCAGGTCTTCCTGAATCCCATTCCTGAATTCTTGACACTATACCACTAAACTGCTTGTTCTGTCTAGGATAAAACAAAAACTCCTCTGTTTGGCATTTAAGTAGCTCCACAACCGACTTCTTGTGTAATCCTTAGTATGTATTACTCTCTTTCGCATAAATTATTATAAAGTCAAATGGACCTTTCTTGCCGTTCCTTCTACATGGCACCCCATCAACCATCTCTCTACCTTTGCATGGGCTACCCATTGTGCCTGGAATTCACCTCTTCCTCTGCTTTTACAGGTACATGGGTACATGTCCCAGCCAATCAGATGTAAGCACAATCTGCAGGGGCCAGTTCATTTTTGTCTATAACTTTAGTTCTGCTTATTGATGTAGTGAAGAGTTAGTTACAAAGGTTCCAGAATACCAGGAAAAGACAACTAAATGTCTGAATATTTAAAAGGTGGAAAAAGTATTTGTCAAATAAGCTTACATCCATTCCTGGAAAAAAAAAAAAATAAATCCAGACTGAAATATTGAATGGTTGCCCTGTTCAGGCCTATAAAAGTAGAACAGTCAGCAAGAAAAAGTCATGATGAAATAACCTTTCCCTTGGAAAAAGCTCCTAGACGAAAGGGTTACTAGAGCAAAGAAAACTACAATCATAGGGCAGTTGGATTTTAACAAGGTATTTGATTAAAATGTTTTAATCTATTCATATGGACAAGATGGAAAACTGTGAGCTTTATGATACCTAAGTTAGATTAAATGGTTCATAGCTGGTTAAACAATAATTTCCAAGAAGTATTGATTAATGATTCAGTATAAATCTAAGTCTCTGATGGTATATCTTTCAGGTCTTTCCTACTCATTACTATTTTTTCAATAGCTTGGATGAGGATATAGGAAGCCACACAAAGCTAGGAGAGTCAGCTAATAGAATCAGTGAAGGAATCAAAGGGTGAAGGATGCAAAATTAGCTCACAAGGCAAGAATTTGTGTCTGTATCTAATTAGATCTAAAACAAGATAAAATCTAATAGGGATTAGTGTAAAGTACTGCATTAAGTTTCAAAAAATCAATAGCTCACACACAGAAGAGTAGGAATCTAGCTTGACAGCAACTCATGTGAAAAAAAAAAGACCTACAGATTTTATTAGACCACAAGATCAATAATCAACAGTGGGATGCAGAAGCTTAGAAGAAAAGCTAATGACATCTCAGGCTACACTAAACTGAATTATAGAGTCCAAACTAATCATTGCAGTATATTTTATTTTGTAAACTATAAATATTTCAATAGATCTGTGATCTCATAGATGTGTGCAATTCATCCAACATGGTAAATCTCAACCCTTTCACTGCTCCTTGTCTGTGCCCTCCTAAAACCTTCTGGAACAGTGATGTCAGATTCAAGTAGAAATGGGGACCACTAATCTGTACATAAGAATGTCTGTGGGCTGTATGTCTACTTAGTTTTAAAAAGTGTTATCAATGTTTTATTGTATTTTTATTTACTTTGTTAAATACTTCCCAATTCCATTTTAATTGGTTCAGGCTACACTCCAGAGAGTTGTGGGCTGCATGTTTAATACCTCTGTTGTCAAACCAACAAGCTACAGATCTTCTTTTATGTCTTTTATAACATTCCACTATTCCCATGGTAGGCATCCAACTGGCCATCTGTTTTCTCTCCTTCAGGGATACTCTAGTTCCAGCACAAACTAGCTGTTCCTCATGCCATCTCCCACACCTCTACATTGCCCATATCTAAAATACATCCCTCCTACCCTCACTTCTTTTAAGTCTCTAACTTCCTTCAAGGCTCAGTTTATGTGTAATATCCTATGAGAAGCTTTTTCTGACTTTCTTTGTTTAAATTAGTGCACTCTCCTGCCTCAATTTCTTATATATACATATATGGTCATATCATGTATATTTATCATATATGCATAAATGTCATGTATATACATATAAACATGAATTTAAATATAACATTTGAAAATCAATAAACTATATTTAGACATTCTAATAAATATCAAAAAGCACCAAAGCAAAGTTTGTTGATATATAGAAATATATATCTTATAGTCAGATACATCTAAATAGACAGATGGATGGATGGATAAAAATGTAGGTAGATAGAGAGATGGAGATAAGTAGACAGAGAGAAATACACAGGTAGATAGATTAAAATAGATAGGTATAAGTAAAGCAGGTGGATGGATGGATGGATGGATGGATGGATGGATGGATGGATGGATAAATGGACAGAAAGATAGACTGGTAGATAGACTGAGGTAAATAGATTAGATAGGTAGGTATAGATAAAGGAGATCGACAGATATCCAGACAGATAATAGATGATAGATAGATAGATAGATAGATAGATAGATAGATAGATAGATAGATGGATGGATGGATGGATAGATTTGGAAGACTAGTATTCAAATACTGACTCAAACTTGGTAACTAGGCAATCCCTGCGCAAATCAGTGAGTCTCTGTCTCCCTCAGTTTCCCCATCTATAAAAGAGAAAATAGTAGCACCTACCTCTCAGGGTTGTTGTGAGGATAAAATGACATATTTGTTAAGTACTCTGCAAAACTTAAAGCACTATGTAAATGTATACAGTTAACTATTATGACTATTATTATTATAAATCCTTGTTTACATATTATATCTCCCTACTAAAATTTAAATTCCCTGAAGGCAGGGACTATTTATTTTTCCCGTTTTTGTCTCTGTATCTCTAGCACCTAGCCCTATTCGTTGCCCTCTTTATTTTTCAAAGGGGTTGAGGGGAGAAGAAATCTGTGATTTCACTGTTAAAGAGAATTCTTAGTAAAGGAGAATTTCTTCTCCCACAGCGGATGACGACTGCTCAGCGAGTTACTGTAGTCTTGGAGAAGTTAAATGACTTGCCCAGAGTCACAAAGGCTCTATGTGCCGGGGACAGTCAGCACTGGACTCACAAGGGAACACAGTGAGCGCTTCCTAAATACCCAGTAAAACGTCTAGAACTGATGGTCTGCTTTTTACACGACTGTGTTGCCGGTTACTTGTCCTACCCCAGAAAGCCGTCGTTGACATTCCCTTCCCCCCTCAAGGAGCACGGTCCCCAACCCTTCATCAGATAATTCACCTGCTTCAGGAACCAGAATTCAAAAACTTTGACTTTCTGAACCAACCAAGGCTAAAGCAGTGTGAAATTAAGGTTGCGAGCTCCGCCAGCTACCAGAGTTCAAAGTCATCTCCAGAGACAACAGCCCAAAACAAAGACCCTTCCCAGGAGACCCAGCGCTTGGAACGTGGTGGGGGAGGGGCATGATGAGGTGACCTCACAACTGCTGACCAAAGTCACGAGCCCCCTGGGCGTGAGTGAGCAGCTTGCAGCTGCCCAGCCACACGTGGTTGTGAGCTCCTGTACTCTCAGGGCACTGAAAATCACAGTCGCATGCAGTCTTAATGGGCCAAGGGCAAACAGGGGGAGAAGAGGCCAGTTTTGAGCTCCAGATAAAGAAACAAAGTTTCACAGAAGGGAGGTTATTTGCCCAAGGTCGTGGTAAACTGGAACTCGAATCCAGCACCCTAGATTTCAAATCCCAAGCTCTTCTTCCCCAAACTGACGTTGAAACAAGAGAAGTTAAGCCTGGCATTTGACCACTCCTAAACTGGTTGCAAGCTACCCATACAACCAATGTTTCCTTTTATTTCATTCCTCACGTGTATCTAAAGGAGGGAAAAGGCAGACAGGTGTAGTGGCTAGAGCTCTGACTTTGGAACGAAGAAAACCTGAATTTGAATTTTACTTCAAACGCTTACTAGCAATGTGACCTGAGCAAGTCTCAGCCTCAGTTTACTGGCCTGTAAAATGGGAATGATTCTAATACCTACCTCAGGTTTTTATATCACTAGTTGTGTCACCTCAGCCAAGTCACTAAATGTCTCTCAGCTCAAGTTCCCTCCTGTATAAAATGAATATGATATAGTACCCACTTCACAACAGGGTTGTTGTCAGACCCAAATAAGGTATGTGTAAACCTTGTAAACCTTAAAAAGTTATGTAAATGTTAACTGTCATTGATGGGATCTCTTTAATCAACGTGGGGCATGCCCTTCAAGGATACAATCAACAAAAATCAAGATGTGTTTATTAAGCATTTACTGTGCTAGGTGCCATAGTAAATACTGGAGATACAAAGCAAGGCAAAAACAGCCCCTGTCCTTGAGATATTTACATTCTAGTGAGGAAGGCAACATGGAAATAAGAGCAAGAAGCAGGGTATCTTATACATTTTTTGTTTCTTAGGACTCCCACCCAACCAACCTGGGCACACCGTTGGTAAAAAGTAGACTGGGACACCTGGCTAAGAAGATAGAAAATGACTGAGAAATGCTAGAGGGAATGTGGAAAAATTGGTACACAGATACATTATTGGTGGAGTTGTGACCTAGTCCAACCATTCTGGAGAACAATTTGTAACTCTGCCCAAAGGACTATAAAACTATACATACTCCTTGACCCAGAAATACTGCTACTTAGGTACATAACCCAAGGAGAGCAAAGCAAAAGGAAAAAGGCCTATACAGAAAAAAATACTTGTAGCAGCTCTTTTTGTAGTTGCAAAGAACTGGAAACTGAGGGGATGCCCATGGTTGAACAATGTGATGGTATACAAATGTGCTGGAATACTATTGTGTTATTAGAAGTGACGAAGGGAATGGTTTCAGGAAAACCTTGGAAGACTTAGATAAATTGATATAAAGTTAAATGAGCAGAACCAGAACAATGTACACAGTAACTGCAATACTGACAATAATCAACTGTGAAAGACTTGGCAACTCATCAATATAATGATCCACCACATCCAAAGGACTCATTGTGAAAAATGCTATCCACCTGAAGATGGAGAACTAATGGACTCAGAGTACAGATTGAACCATATTTTTTTCTTTATTTTTCTTGCTTAAAAAAAAAGACCATGTCTAATGCAGAAATATATTGGTATGATTTCATATTATCATGGATGTCATATATTTCTTACCTTCTCAATGGGTGGGAGGAGTGGAGGTAGGGAGAAAATTTGGAACTGAAAATAAAAATTAAATTAAATTGATAGGGACTCAGTGAGTAAAGAATCTGGAGCCTGTGTCCATCTTGTGTTTCAAGTTTGAGTTCATTCTCCCTAGGGACCTTTTATATCTGCAGGAGGGAATGTCTAACCTTGGTCAAGGAAATATTTTGTACCAACTACTTTAAGCAAGTCCCTTCTCTCTAGAGAAAAATTAGCCACCTCTCCCCAGGTTTGAGGGGATGTTTTTGTAACATTTGTCCTTGCTATAGTTTCTCAGAAAATAGCCATTTATAAGTTAATTAATATCAACCGATCAATCAATATTGGAGTAACACTCTTGAGAGGGCTCATGAGGGATGATGTTAAAAAACCTCAGACTCTTAAGGTTACCTTGCTATGATCTAACTGAGTGAAGTAGTCCTCCTCTGAGGACCTAGACCCTTAGTACAAGTGGGGAGTGGGAAAATGAGCCTAAAAGGAATGCTAGAGAAGAATGGATTAAGAAGGAGAGATCTGAGGGCAGGGAGACCAATTTTGAGGCTATTGTAATAGTTCAGGAAAGAACTAATGAAGGCCTAAGCTAGGGTAAGGATGTATGCGTAGAAAGAAGGAAATGTGAGAGATACTATAATGGTAGAATTAACAAGATTTAAATGACTGAAATATTCAAGAGTTTCAATCAGTAGCAGGACTGTATACATCAAATATTAATAAAAAGAGAGAGTTAAATGTGACAGTATAATGAGACTGACAAGAATTCTAAGGAAAAAAAAGGAAGTTTAATCACATAATCAAGTGGGTCCACCCTCCTTTTCAAGAACCTACTGTGCTAGGAGACCTAGAACATTATGCACAAAAAGATGTAGTTATTAAAAGGCTGGATATTATGCAGTATCACAATAATTAAATACTCTTGGTTAAACTATAATTAAAGAGAGTTTTCCTGAAGATTCATTTACATAGCAATAAGACAACTACAATAAAAATTTTCTTAAGTTCACAAATTTTATTTTTAAAAGGCATAGCCAGGGCGACTGTAAACATCATAAACATGAGCATCCACTATTATTTTATCATCTATAAAGAAAATATGGCCCTATATGAGGTCCTTTAAATGAGGTTATGTAAAGAAAAGATACATTCTCTGGTTTTGTGGTTGTGTTTTAAGTCGTGCTATGTCTAATAATATTCTGAGAAAAATGAACATGATAATTTTTTAAATGTTCTAAATATAACATGAAATCCAATATATCTAAATGCAAGGATGAATACTTAGGAGCCCGAATCACAACACAGTACAAATTGAAGAAAGACTGATTCAAGTAAAGGAGAAAAAGATCTGGGAGTTGGCTATTGAAGGGGCAAGGTAAGCCCCTCTGTAAGGAATAAAATTATACAAACTAAGGCCCTAACTCAATAAGACATTTCTATCATCCTGGGAACATGAGGGCTGTGCTTCTCCTGGGACCCTGGCCAGGACCTTGAGAAGAGATATGGTTAACTGCCCAACTCCTGGAATTAGCTATTCCAAGGAAACATTGTTCCTGGGGGGGCCTTGGCGAGATTGGCCTCCCTCCCCAGCCTCACATAAGATGATGCTTGCTAAAAAACACCTGGCAGGATGCCTTCTTTGTTCTCAGCACTACTTAAACCGTATGATTCAGACCCCAAATTGGAATCTCACCCATGGAGGAGACGTCCTGCCTGGGACCCTTTGGAATGGAACCCTGATGGCTGAAGCCCGGGATTCCCCAGCCACTGGGACAAGAGTTGGTGCTCCCCCTAGTTGGTGATGTTTTCTCTCTCTCCTTCTCTATCCTTCTTGTAGCAACATTAGTATTGCTAAGTTTATTGGTACTGATCTATTGCATATGCTGTGTATGTAAGAAGTGTCTTTTTTCTTTTCTGCTTTTGTAGTAAATCGTTAAGGTGCCTGATTGTTTATTACTTTCCACCCGCATAAGTAATTCTCTCCCTCTCCCTTCCTCAATAAATACTACATATAGTATATACATTGTGTGTGTGTGTGTGTGTGTGTGTGTGTCACTTTGTGGGAGCGAATCCGAACCCTACTATACTTAAGCAAACAGCTATATGTTGGCCAAGTTAGGAAGATGGACTTTAGAGAAAAAAGCCAACATTACACAAAATTAAAAAATTTTGACCTATAAAGACACTAAACTCAACATTAAATCTTGGTGAGAAATGTTATGTCCAGTTCTAGTTACCATGATTTTAAACAGATATGGAAAAATGGATGAAGGTACTGATAAGAGTAATAAAAATGATTAAAAATAAGGAAAACATGGCTTATGAAGAAAAATTTTAAAGGAATTAAAAATTCTTAAGTGAGATGAACACCAAGAAAGATTATGTTTTTTAGTGGAAAAAATGCTAGATTGGGAGTCAGGAGACCTGGATTCTAGGCTTGATTTTTGCCACAAATCATTTCACCTCTCTAGGTTTCATCTTCTTAATCTAAAGAATCAATGAATTGGACTAACCCAGACTTGCACAACTTGGCAGTATGTAGGGGCCAAAATTAAAATAGGCTAAATTTCTTCTGACCACAAATAGGTCTTTAGTGGCTCATTTTCCAAGTTAAGGTATAATTAATGATTAAACTGTATGCAAATAAACCATATTGAAAAAAGAGAAATTTCAATTAATATCAATTAATTACATTTATTACTTACGATTTTTATTTATCACAAAATCACATTAATGTTAAAAACAACTTTGCTAAGCAGGACAAGTTTTAATACATTTTTCAGGTTTTCTTACTATTTACATTTCGTTAATGAGACATATTACACTTCTTGTCAGCAATCAGTTCATTGTACCCTGGAATCATGTCTGAAATCGATTTTTTTAGAAATCTGAAAACAAACCATAGTAGCCACTTCATTTTCTGAAATGACTTTCTTGAAAAACCATTGTCCACAGAGATTTTTCAACAATTTGGATACTTTAATTTGTTTTCCATTGGTCTCCAATTTAAGTGAGAATGTTTTAATTCAAAATGATGACAAAGATTGTATTCCTTCTGAATGACTATTACTTCTTGGCAAAAAAAGGCACAATATTTTGTCTCTTATGTAAGTAAACAAGTATCTATTTGTCCACTCCGGATTAAACACTTTATGTTCTGATTTGATCTTCTGTTTTTTTTTATCACCCATTTTTAAAAGCACCCCCAAAACTTGAATGTTAGAACTAAAAAATCTCCACAGCAACTGCTGGAATACAAAGAAATACTGAACTCAAGTGTCTGACTTGGAGAGGGCACAAGACGCTCATGTAATTACAAGGGTGGCTGAGCAGTGAGGGAAGGGAAGAAAACTTCATGTTGTTGCTGCTCATTGCATAGCGGGCGTCAGCTGCATTAGTGCATGGATGTGCTTACTTTGTCCCTGTTCAATGCCCCAAAACACCACAAAAAGATAGAACTCTATATCCTCTCAGACTAGAGACTGACTGACTCTGGTTGATTGATGTGTGTCATGTGACAAACAGGGGAGAGAGCACAGTGGCAACCTACCCACCAAGTTATATGAAGGGCTCAATAGTAACTGTGAGCTCTTTGAGAGTTGGGACTGTTTTTCTTCCCTTTTTATCTCTAGAACTTAGCACAATGCCTGGTAGATAACAGGCATTTATAAACTCAAGTTGACTGATTATTGAAGGATGTTATGAAGTTGAGTAACCATTTTTCCTGGAAGGCTTAGGTGTTCATTTTCATGAATGCAAGTGCCCAGAGTGGAACATCTCTTGAGTTTTTTCCAGTTCTATGAGCTGATAACCAGAGTGTGATGGAAAAGCCCCCTAAGTAGATTACTATCCATGTGATCTCTGCTATGTTTGCAAAAGATACCTTTCATGGGGCATTTCCAGAGCACTGAGCAAGAGGGTGACTCCTCTGAAAAATTGTGCTTGTGGTTCCTACCTTTTTGATACATCACCAAAGCCATAGTAAATGTGTACATGTTATCCATTGAAGTACATCTAGGCCATTATTGTTAAAACCATTGGCATGGTCCAAATGAAATTCAAAGAAACCAAGTCAGGGTGTAACCTTCTAAAGAAAAAGGACTATCTCTATTTAATGTGTTTTGCACAATACCCAACAGAGGACAATGGACACTTGGGTAATAGGTTAAAACAAATTTGCTACAAATAAAGAAAAAAAAACTTCTTAACTATGAAAACTGCAAGAAACTAAAGCTTCATAAGCAAAATATTTCAAATTATAGCAGATGAAACACTAGAGGATTTGTCATAATGAACACTCAACTAAGTCACTTTGACTCTCTGGGCCTTAATTTCCTCATTGGTAAAATGAGGCAGTTGGATGCCCAAAGGGCTATAAATAATTGCATACCCTTTGACCCAGCAATACCACTGTTGGGATTATATCCCAAAGAGTGGGAAAAGGAGCCATACGTACAAAAATATTTATTGCAGCTCTCTTTGTGGTTGCAAAAAACTGGAAATAT
>CM053586.1:263460660-263484294 GCA_028646515.1 Pseudochirops corinnae
AAACTGGACTACCCTCAACAATGCACAGCTAAAGACAACTCTACAAGCCTCAGGATGGAAGGAGATATCTAAACTCAGAGAAAAATATAGAAAGACTATAGTTTAAATGGAGACTGAAGCAAAACATGCTATCACTCTTTTTCATGTCTGGTTTTGCTTTTTTTTCCCCAGTGATCACTCATTGGTTATAACCCTTTTATATAACCAAACTATTGTACAACGTGAAAGTATTTGCAGATCCTATACATGATTGCATGCCACCATGGGGGAGGAGGGAAGGGAGGGAAGAAAATCTGAAACTCAAGTGATTGTGGAACTGAATCTTGTAAACTAAAAGTAAATAAACAAGTCATTCAAAAAAAAAAATGAGGCAGTTGGACTAGAGGCTCTCTAAAGTCTCTTCCAAAATTAAATCCTATGATTAGAATGAATATATTTATGTTCTATGAACTCCTGGAGGAAGATGGCTGTACAGCAACTCATTAGGTTATTTTAATTTCTGTGCTCTAGAATGGCATGCATCATTTAAAGCCTTTTAATTAGTAATGAGTAATGTTATACTATTTTGTGGAACATTATTTAGACAATTCATAGTAGGACTAATTAAAACCTATAATGCTAAAAATGTTTGCATTACTGCCACTCTATTTTCAAAAAAGATGTTGTTGAATGCACAAACAGATAATTAAATACTGAAGGCAAAACAACTGTAATGAACAACTCAGAGGCTTGGAAATCAGTAAAAGATGGCATTAGTTCTTAATGCAAGGAAATATATTGAATTTAAAATCAAAAGGTAAACTTGTGGTTTTGTATTAAACAGAATAAGCAAATAGGATATAACAGATAACTTGAGTATTCCTAGATGAAACGGTCATGGGTTTAAACTGTGAGAAAATTTAAATAAGAAAGATGGAAAAAAACAACAAACAAAAATTATAGTGTATAGTACCTAAGGATACCCTCAACCTACACATGGGTCCACCAAGGAGTTTACTTTTCTCTTGGAAAAATATCAGGGAAAAAGAGAAGGTCTTGAGATCAGTAAGAAGGGAAGGTGATTTGAAGGAATTTGAGGTCTATGAGAAAGGTAAGAAATTCAGTTTAAGCAGAAGAAATTTAGAGAAATTTGCAAGAAACTGAGGGAAATTTGAAGGAAAACAATCTCTACATCCACATTCTGCTTCTGGTTTGATTGAGTGACATTTCAATAGCTTTCTGGTTGGCTGCCCTACCTCAAGGCTCTGGCCCCTTCAGTCCATCCTCCCTTCAACAATCTAAGTGATTTTCCTAAAGTATAGATCTGACTATGTTCCTCCCCTATTCGATAAACTCCAGTGGTTCCCTATTAATTCCAAGATCAAATATAAAAATCTTCTGCTTGACTTTTAAAACCCTTTATAACCTGCTTCCTTCTTACCTTTTCAGTCTTCTTACATCTTACTCCTCCCACACATATTCTGCAATACACTGATGCTTGATCTCCTAACTGGACATTATCACTGCCTCTCCTAGAAGCTTCGAATCTTTCCTTCTTCATCTCTGTCTTCTAGGTTTCCTGGTTTGCTTCAGGTCTTTAGCCAAAATCTCACCTGCTGGGAGAAGTCTTCCCTAGCTCCCCCTTAATGTTAATGCCTTCTCTCTGAGATTGTCTGCAATTTACTTTTTTATATTTTGTTTGGATGAAGATGTTTGCATGTAGTCTTTCCCACTGGGTGGTGAGCTCCTTGAGAGGAGACTGTTTTCACTATTCTTCAAATAGCCAATGCTTAGCATAGTGCGTAGCATGAGACAGGCACTTAATAAATGCCTATTGACTTAATGACTTGATAGAATTTTGCAGGAGGGACAGAAAAGAAGGACTTAAAATGAATTTTTATAAAGAAAAGACAAGATAATCTTGAGATGTTTGGACTTGGGAAGGAGATCTGAGATTAAATTTGAGGGAGGAACTTGGGGGAATTTAATGGATAACAATTTGAGCTGAAGGAGGAAGACAGTCTGAAGGTCTTAATCTGAAGGAAGAAAGGGATTGAGAGGTAAAGACAGAGAAGGCTTTAGGAAGGAAAAGGAGAAAGAAGTTGACAAGAAGGGTATAAAACAAATTGGTAAGGAAAAGTTGGTGAAACAAGAGTTTAATGAGAAAGTAAGGAAATATTGTATCGTTATTAAGTTGTTACAGATCAAAGGAAAAAATGGCTATCACTGTCAAGATGATACAGTAATAAAAGGTTTTGAAAGTCTTTACAGGTCTTTATAAGGCCACCTGTAAACATTCAGAGGTCAAAAAAAAGCAAGGTTAAGAATCTTAAACACTATGGAAAAATGGATAATTTTGCAATGACTACATTGAGAAGGTGATATTTGTTCTTCCCCAGCAGCAAAGCGACTGTTCTCTATGTGCTTACTTCAAGTTGCCCCCAAGAGGAGGTGAAAAAATTTGTATATCTCTTAATTTTCCCTGTTATTTGGGGTATTCAAGCGTTCTCCCTCCACCAAAAGGAAATGGGGCTTTCATGGGTGTTGGGGGTGGGGAGGATCTGAAGTGGAAGAGGGAAAACTTGATTTTTGTCAGAAGGTTGGAAGGTAGAAGAGTATCACACAGAGAAGGAAGGAAAAGAAAAGAGTATCTGTATATTCGAAGCTACAATTCAAGATTGCAACACTTGCTGCAGAGGAGAGAATTCAGGGCTCTACTGTCACCCAGGGATGATAAAGTAGAAACAAAAGTTATCATGTAAGAGATTGTCCAACAAGGGTCAGAAGAAGAAGAGAAGTAGTGGCTGGTGGCTCATGAGTACAAAGGTCCTTTACTAAGGTACTAAGAGGTACTAATTTCTTGACCCAATAGCAACAGTGAGGTCTACTGTCTTGCTTGGGCACATGGCCAACATTTAATGAAACCTCTCCATACTTGGATGATTAGCACTAACTTCTGATGATTCATATGGTAATAAATAATACTACCAGAAAAAACCTGGAGAGTAATGTCAAAGATTAGGAACACTAGGAGACACAAGTTTTATTCGTTGTTAGAGGGCTCAATGGATAGAACACTGAAAATGGAATCAGGAGGTAGTTGTTGTTATTCAGTCATTTTCAGTCATGTCTGACTGTTCGTGACCCCATTTGTTGTTTTCTTGGCAGAGACACTGAAGTAGTTTGCCATTTCCTCCACCAGCTCCTTTGTACAGAAGAGGAAACTGAGGCAAACTGGGTGAAGTGACTTGCACAGGGTCATACAGCTAGTAAGTATCTGATGCCAAATCTGAACTCAGGAAGATGAGTCTTCCTGACTCCAGCTGCCCTGGAATTAGGAGGACCTGCGTTCAAACCTAGTAAGTTAGTAAGTCTGTGACCCTAGGCAAGTCACTTAATCTCTGACTGCCTCATTTTCCTCACTTGTAAAATGGGAGGTGGGGGTGGGAGGGGATGGGTAATAATAGTAACTACCTTCCAGGATGCAATAACACTTGTAATTTGCTTTGAAAATCTTAAGCCATTATGCAAATGCTAGCTATTATCATAATTATAATTATTGCCCATTGAAAGCAAATGATGTAGAAGAGAAAATTTAATTTATGAAGTGAACAATTTCTTCCAAAGGTAGATGCAAAGAATTGAATTTAGATTTCCGGATCATGTCTTAAAATATAGGAATGACATTTCCTTGGCCAGGGATAGAGTGTACCTATAATTCATATAATAGGAATAAACTACTTCTGTTTATCCATAAAGCTAGATTCAACATAGTGAACAGTTACAATGAAGAAAGAAGAATAGTAGTTGAGACACCTAGAAGTTCACAGACAACATCTAGAAAGGAGCTAGTAATAAAATTCACGGCCTCAAATATCTCTATACAAATCCCCAAAGTTCAGGCAACAAGCAAGGTGAACTAGGGTTCTTAAGGCAAAGAGAAGATATGCTCTCATAGGTCTTATAGACACTTCGTAGGATAAAGCCTGTAACTAAAATAGGGTTCTGAATGGCTATGTTTTGTTAAAAAAAAAAAAAAAATTAAAGGAAGGTTGGTGAAATGGAATCGCATATTAAGACTCCTCATTATAAGGAAGTCCAGGAACCAAAGTGGAAAAACCTAAGGGGGAACATCTGGGTAAAGATCAGTGAAAATAGAAACAAAAGTATTTTTTGTTACTGGAATATAATGCAGACAACCTAAACCAGGGGTGGGGAACCTTCGATCTCAAGGCCACACGTGGCCCTCTTGGTTCTTAAGTACAACCCTTTGACTGAATCCAAACTTTACAGAAAAAATCCCCTAAATAAAAGGATTTGTTCTGTAAAATTTGGACTCAGTCAAAAGGCTACACCAACAGATCTAAAAGGCCATGTGTGGCCTTGAGGCCACAGGTTCCCCACCCCTGACCTAGACAGAAAGAAGTAGCCAGGTAGTATAGGAAAGAAACTAGAAGCCTGGCAGTTGGTAATGGTAGAATTGCTATAGGAACTTCAGTTATCCAGAAATATAGTAGAGCTTTCTCTTGGCTGAAAGCAGATCAGCTAAACTTCATGACTGGCCTTTATAATCACTTCATTTTTTTACAAGTTAGGGAAACCAACTAAAGGACATTCTATTCTGGCTCCAATCTCGCTAACAGTGAGGAATTAATTATTGGGATAGAAATTATAATCTTGTGGAGACGAAGGAAACTCTATCTCTTAAGAGTTTATGATAGAGTTGAATGAATCCTGCCATAGTCTAACATGCACCCAACATTTTGGAAAAACAAATTTCTTTTTTGTGTGTGTTTTTTAAAAATAATTTATTTTTAGTTTTCAACATTCACTTCCATAAGATTTTGAGTTTTAAATTTTCTCCCCCGCCTCTCTCCTCCCTCCTCCCCAAGACAGCATACAATCTAATGTAGGCTCTACTTATATATTCATATTAAACATATTTTCACATTAGTCATGATGTAAGGAAGACTTAGAACTAATGAGAGGAAGAACAAGAAAGAGGAAATAAAACATTGAAAGAAAATGAGAGCAAATAGTATGTATGCTTCCATCCGCTCAAGTATGAAAGAATTGGCAGATATGATTACTGAGTCACCATTAATGATATTTGAAAGGTCAAAAATAGGAAGTATACCACCAGACCAGAGAAGGTCTGATTTTCAACAAGGGTTACTATGCTAGGGGAGCTCAAGAGAATGCCATAGATATAATTTACCTAGATTGTAGTGAAACATTTGCAAGATCATTCAATCACAGATCTAGAACAAGAAGGGACCTCTGAGGCCATCTCATTCAACCCCTTCATTTTGCAGATGGGGAAAATTAGACCCAGGGAGATTATTACTTTATTATAATTTTTTTTGCATTTTATTTATTTTTTATGCTTATATCTGTCCCTCTCACTTCTCTAACCCCACCATTGATCAACATTGAACAACAAAATATATTAAAAAGTACTCATAACAAATATATTCACAATAATCCAGCAAAACAAATGCCTACA
Organism: Pseudochirops corinnae; assembly: GCA_028646515.1. Classification (NCBI taxonomy): domain Eukaryota; kingdom Metazoa; phylum Chordata; class Mammalia; order Diprotodontia; family Pseudocheiridae; genus Pseudochirops; species Pseudochirops corinnae. The sequence goes on from CM053586.1 coordinate 263,466,146, forward strand.
TTGGTCATGTCCTAAAGTATATGCATCATTCTGCATATTAAGTCTATCATCTTTCTGGCAAGAGGTGGAGTGGGCATGCTTTATCTTTAGTCCTCTGGTATTGTGGTTTATCTGCAATGATCAGAGTTCTAAAGCAATTCAAATTTGTTTTTCCTTTTTATATTGTTGTTATTGTATAAATTGTTCTTCTAGCTTTGTTTACTTCACTCTATCAGTTTATAGAGGTCTTCCTAGTTTTCTCTAAAACCACCCATTTTGTCATCTCTTATTGGTGTGAGAACATTCTATTCCAAAATACTATGATCGGTTCAGTCATTCTTTAATATATGGACACTCCCTTAGTTTTTAGATTTTTGACTATTATAAAACACTCTGCAATAAATATTGTGTATGTGTGGGTCCTTTTCCTCTTCCTTTGAGGTATAAGCCCAGGAGTGTATGGTTAATAGATATGGATAATATAATGAATTTTTGAGCATCATTCCAAATTGTGTGCCAGTGTGGCTAGACCAGTTAATTCATAGCCACACCAACTGTGCCTATTTTATTGAAGCCCTATTAACATTTGCCATTTTGCTTCTTTGTCTTTTTTGAAACTCTAATAACTATGAAGTGAAACCTCAGAGGATCTTCAATTTGTATTTTTAATTATCGGTTATTTGGAATCTTTTTCTTTCTTTGAAAATTTCCTGTTCATATACTTTGATCATTTATCTATTGGGGAATGGCTCTTATTCTTATAAATTTTGAGAGAGCTATCTATCTATATCTATCTATCTTCAATAGATATAGTCTTGGATATGACTTTTATCAAAGAAATATGCTGCAAAAATTTCCCTCCAGCTACCTGTTTCCCTTCTCATTTTAATTATATTAGGTTTTTTGTGCAAAAACTTTTTAATTTTATATAATCAAAACTGTCTATTTTACACCCTGGCCTACATCACTCATTTCCACATTTCAATTCCGCCCCCTCCCCCCTGCCCCTTTAATCCTCATTCTCTTTATGCTTTGTTTAGTAAAGGAATAACAAGCCATAAATATTTTTAATCTTATCCCCAGATGTCTGCATCAGATAGTTGAAGATTCAACCCAGGATATCCATAAGAAAAGTTCCATTATCTAAGACAGTATCTGGGTTAATGGGCCCCATCCTTGGTGAGCTACACCTGGCCTTGCAGTTTTTGATACATAAGAAAAAGGCATTTTCAGAGAACAAAAGAGAATATCTGCTCTCAACCTTTGGGCTGCATTCCCCACTGTGTTCTACTACAATCAGTTCATCTCTTACATTAGCCATAAGTATAGTATGACTCCTCAGGTTTCACAAATTATATTTCATATGATTTCTGTGGAAATAAAATTCAGTCATCCCTTACACATAGTATGTATTTCCCTTTCAAAAAGTGATTCCTCATCACAAGAATCAGACTCTTTAGAACACAGAACAAGCCACAGTTAAACAGTACACAGGATTTTAAGTTATTTTTTAACCTCCACTTCTACCTTATTAAGGAAAGGGTCTCTGTTAGAAGCCTCTATTTGACTTAGGGTTAGAAATTCCTTTTAGCTCCCTGCATATTGTCCACTTGCCAAGTTGTTCTAAATCAGCACAAGCTTAAAGGTTGCCCTAACAACAAATTGCCAAGGCCTCCGCCACCACCACCCCGTATTTCTCAGCCTCTAAATTCTTCTGTCTCCCACACAAAGGAACACAGCTGATAAAACCCTTTCCAGGCTTTGATCCTAGCCCCAAATTTGATTCTTTTAAACGAGTAAAAATTTATCATTCGTTATTCTTTTGGAATGTCTTCTGGAGCCAAAAAATCCCGAGTTCAATCTCTTTTAAACATGACAGATATTTACATATGTAATGGTAATGAAATTTGGGAATCCCCCTGTGTTTGCTTAGTTTTGGGGTTGGGTGTTGAAACCCAGAGCTTGTGAATCCCACTTGTGGGATGGACTTGTTGATATGAAGAGAGAAGGCTGAACTGGGAGGAGCTGTGGATTTAGAGAGAAAAGTCCAAGCAGAGAAAAGGCTGAGCAGAGGAGGCCAGAGAGACTTTTGGAGAGCAGTGCATGGAATGCTGAGGGCCAGTTGGAGCTGTCCAGGACCTTTGAGAACTGCCACCCAGAGTTGCCAAGAATTGAGGAGGGATGGCTGTCATGCTGGTATTTTGTCTGTCTGTTTTGATGTTGTTTTTCCAGATTCACCTGTTGGTGAAGGACAGTGCTGCTGTTGTACCAGGTACTTGCCTTGGGTCAAGATAAAGACAGGACCTCTCCTTGGGCATTGAACTATAATGACATCTTAACCTTGTTGTAGCTTAAGGGTGGATGGCCTTTGTGCTCTCCTGCCCCTTTTGAGAAAGTGCTTGGCATTAATGGATGGTATTGTAATTCAGTGGTGCCCAGGGGTGGGAAACCTTTGGCTTTTTTGTGCTCTGTGATTGACTAAATGAATGTACTTTGTTTAGGATTGGAAACTATTCTCCATTTGAGAAGACACTAAATGAATGTATTGCCCAGGAATGGGCTACTTTGACTACTGATCCAGGGGTGGGATACTTGGACCTTGGTACTTTGCAATTGAATTGAGAACTTACTTGCTAAATGAATGACACTGTATTTTGACTTTCTCTGTTCTGTGAATGTTTTGCCTTCATCTGTCACTGAATAAATGGGGTTTGCTATGCTGGTAATAGGAACCTTGGAAGTTGCCTTTGCTTGGCATTACAACATACTTGAACAAAACTATTTTAAGTAAGAAAGAAAGGGATCCAGGATTACCAGATCTCAAACCTCACTACAAAATAGTAATCGTTAAAGTTTTATACTGGCAAAGAAATAGAAAGGTCAATCAGTGGAACAGATACAAAACCAACCAAAGCAAATAAGCACAGTAATACAGTGTTTGATAAACACCAAATCCCCAGTTATTGATATGAGGGATAATTTATAGTGAAGTTTCCCCATTCTGAAAAATCAAATCTAGAATGGCTTCATTATTCACTAGGCCTATGTTTAGAGGTCACCTGACCTTCCAGGAATCTGGGACTTAGAGCAATGGAGACCTTCCCCCATGCCACCTCAGCACAAGATATGCAAAATAAGGAACCCTGACCTTTGATTGGGCACCTACATGTTTTCAGGTCCTTTGTCTCAGAGACAGATTCCCGCGCTTAGGTTGTGGGCCAGCCTCCCTACCAATGACAGTGAAGGCCAGTTGGGGGGGTTGGATTTCTGCATTAGAAGATTATATAACCATAGGTTGGCTTCTACCTGTTGCTCTCTCCCTGCAGATGCCATGTGGGCATCAGGGGCAGAGTCCTTTCTCATGAGAAAGAATAAAGACCTTTTCTGACCTCAGATTTAGACTCCAAACTCTTTCGTCTCACACATTGAGATAAGGACTCACTATTTGACAAAAATTTCTGGAATCTGGAGCAGTGTCTGATGATTTATTTGATTCTCAAAGTAATGGAAAATTGAGCAATAATAAATTATTGAAGAATATTCGTGGTCTTGTTTACATCTGCCATCTTTCAATTATCTCCTAAAGAAAGGGAAATTCCAGTTCCCTTAGTCATTAAGGGAAAGTCGCTTCAGGGTAGACAGGAAAGAAAAAAGGTAGAAAAGAATGGCAGAAAGAAAAGAAAGGGGAAGAGGAAAGAAATGGCTTTTAAAACTCACTTGCCCAAAATTAATTTTAGCTTTTTTTTTTTTCAAAATCCACTCAAAAATTCCCAGGTTAAAAAATATTGGTACATTTTATTATATTTCAAAGGAATTTTTTAATCTAAATTTTATAAATGTCAGATACTTTAATATTAAAATAAAAAAACTATCCAATATCTCTATTATAAACCTTTAAAAAGATTTTCTCTGCCCCTATATATACCTTGTGCTGGATTATTTGTCATGTATTTTTCAGTGTTACATAATAATAAAAAGTAAACTTAAAACTCAATGTTTGAAGTTATTTTATCTAAACACCCAGATTGCTAAAAACTTTAAAGGCAGATGAAGTCTGCTCAGAAATGTTCATCCAAGCTTGATTTATCCTCATTTGGATTCCCCAAAGATTTAATTGGTGACTAATCTTCAATTTGTTCATCTGAAATGAATAAATCCTGATAAAAATGAAGTTGGCTGACAGGTTTATATTAATCAGGGCTGACTAACTGATCTGAAAACATGTTGCAGTAAGGAATGGAATCTTACATTGGATGAGTTATCAAATACCAGTGTCAACTGTTAGAGATTAGTCTGTTTTTCAATTAAAGCCTCAAGGATTTATTAAAAAAAAAAAATCTCTTGCTAAAGGTAATGAGAACTAATTCTTATAAACCTTAAAGAACCCTGTTGGATCTAGCCCTATTGTTGTTGCTGATTTTCATTTCAAGTAACTGATATTTATTTAAATTGGTACGAATAAGTAACTTCTGGCAGTTCGCCTCCTCTTCATTTTGGGGTTACTTTGTTTTTTTGTTTGTTTTGATACTGGCTCTCCCTATCTTGTCGAGGATAGAAGTGAAGCTGTCATTCATTCACAGGCTCAATACCACTGCTGACTGCCTCAGAAGCTTTGACATGCTCTATTTCTGACCTGGGCAGAAAATGCCCCTTAGGCTGCATGGTAGCCCCCTACTCCTTGGGAGGTGAGGACACCCTCTTGGCTTTAGGCCTATTGCAGCTCAGTATACCTGAGGTCAAGAGATCTAGCAGCCTCAACCTTGTCAGTAGCAGGGAATTCCAGGTTTATAGAAACCACTGTGCCTGGCTGCCTCCTATTTACACACACACACACGTATATATGTATGTATGTATAATACATATGAAAACAATAAAAATGATAGAATCATTTATTTTTATTTTTTTATTTTCTTTTTCAACTTTTCATTTTCTTTTTCAACTTCCTCTACTGAAATCTTCCATTTTTAACGGTCACACTTAGTTTATCCATGATCATGCTAATCTCAGACTTGCCCTTACCTCTTAGACTTAGCCTTCTCTATTTCTTTTGAAGGAATAACAATTCCCCCAAGTCACTCAGGATCTAAACCTGAGATTGACCTTTGGCATTTCCTTCTCTTTCTCTCTGCCTACATACAGTTACTTGCTAAGTCCCGAGAAGTCTACTTCTGTGATATCTTTAATTTATACTGTCCTTTCTACTCTTACTACCACTACTGGTTTAGTATATTTCTCAGTTAGGCTTTGATAATAGTAGACTATTAGCTGTTCCTCCTCCAGTTCTAGCAGACCGTTTTAATCATACAGCTGCTCTTGAAGAGAAGATACTGAAGAATTACCAGATGATACTGTTCCTAGGTCCAGTAAGGATCATGTGGTCTCCTCAGAAGCATAGAAAATCCCAGGAGTATTCTTTTGCCAATAAGTATTGGTCCTCTTCAAAAACAAAGACAAACAACAACAATAAGGAAGTGGGGGCGGGAAAGGAGAACAGAGTCAAGTCTGCCTTCCTCAACCAGAAAGAAATATAGGGGGAGCGAGGGAGAGAGGGAAGGATGGGGAGGGGGGAGGGAAGAGAGAGAGAGAGAGAGAGAGAGAGAGAGAGAGAGAGAGAGAGAGAGAGAAGAGAAGAGAGTACTTGAGCCATCTAGGGGCTATAGTGGAGAGAGTGATGAGCTCAGTCTGAAGAAGGCCCAGGTTCAAATCTAGCCTGAGACATGTGCTAGCTATGTGACTCTAGGTAAGTCACTTTAAACTCAGTCTCCTCATCTATAAAGTGAAACTAAATAATAACTGTCAAATGCTTAGCAGAGTGCCTACCACATATGTAGTAAGCACTATATAAATGCTAGCTATAATTATTATTACTTATATTTAATATCTAAATATTTTTCTATATTAAACATTATTGTATAATTATTATTAGCTATAACGATGATGGTGGTGGTGGTGGTGATAGTGATTATTGCCCTAGAATACACATAGAGGAGAGGAGGGAAGCCCAAGAGCAGTGGAGAGCATTTGATCTCCTATTCAACTAGAAGAGAGCAAAAACAAGGGAAAGACTCAAGAGAATCTGTGCTTTGAAGCCACAGCTATGTCTCTGGTCAAATCAAGTGAAGTGCCCTATGTCATGCCCCTTTTTGCTAGGATGTAGACCTGTTCCTCAGCTGCTCCCCTGAAGATCAGAAAGTAATTTACCTTTTGCATTCTACCTTCTGCCAGATATGGAGGCATCCTGCCTGCTTTTCTACAAAAGTGTTAGTTGTGAATCAAGGGATTCTGTCTTATTTGTAAGAGAAAATAATTAGATTTAGCAATTAAGAGATCATTAATAACTTTGTAGCAGGAAGTTTTAGCTGAAAGATTAGATCAAAAAAGGTTTGCTTTGGCAAAAAGGCTATTTAACCAAGAGAGAGTGAAGGAGCACAGTGAAGGAAGAGATAATGAGGGAAGGTAACTAAAAGATATAAAGTGAGGAGGAGAGAAAAGGGGAGCTTTTGATAAATGGCCTCATTACTTTTTGCAAAGTTCGAGGCAATGTCCTCAGTTAAGGAGGTGGTGGGAAGGGATCCCATGAGGGGCTTAAGGAGAGATGGGTCTGGAACAGCCAATAAGGAGAATGGGATGGAGAATCAAATCAATTAAGGAGGACTAGAGAAACTGCTTGATATACAGAGGGCCATGTTGAGATCAGATAACAGAAATATGATCTAGCAAGCAGGGATTCATGATCTCCTCCAACTCCATTCCATGGTAGGAATGGGAGCAAAGGAAGCAGATGTTGAGAGTAATCCTAAAGTTTGACAAGATGTGATTGGCAGTAGAATAGGGGGACATGGGACTCAAAGGTAGAAGAGAGAGTCATAGAATTCTTTGACGACATTCTTTGTACCTGTTCTTCTTTGGAGGCCCTCATTAGTTACATGCTGCATCCAGCTCTCACCCTCCACATGCCTTTCTATCAGATGCAATGGTGTTCCGTGCTTTGCTAACAAATAGCAGCACTACTGAATTGCTAGCTTTGAAAAGATCAATCTTTGCTTTCAGGGAAATTTGGAATCACTAAAAGAGCATTGCAATTCCATCAAAATAATCCAACCTGCTCTTCTCCTTTTCCCCTCTAGGTCATTGTCTACCTGTTTATCCCAGATAAAGGTCTCTAAAGTATCCATTGTTATTACTATAATAATAGCTTGTCTAAATCTGATGTCTTTGATAAGCAACATAATACAGTGGACAGAGCACTGGACTTGGAGTGGCTTAGAATTCTGTCCTAGACGTGTACTAGCTGTTTGACCCTTGGCAAGTCACTTAACTTCTATGGCTCTCAGTTTCTTCACCTGTAAAATGAAGGTGTCGGAGTCAATAGCCTCTAAGTTTCTTCCAGCTCCATCTCTAAGATCCTAAATCACAGCTACCTTTTTTTTTTAAGGAAAATAATCTATAAATAATAAGGTAATTATAATCAAGCTGTTAAGAGCACCTGAAGGTCAAGGAATATGTTAATTCAATTTAATTTGTGTAGTCCCTAGCATATGGGCAGCTATCTGGCACAGTGAATAGAGAGTAGGCCCTGGAGTGAGGAAGACCTGAGTTCAAATTCATCCTCGTACATTTCCTAGCTGTGTGATCATGCACAAACCACTTAACCCTGTTTGCCTCAGTTTCCTCATCTGTAAAATGATTTGGAGAAGGAAATGACAATCCAAACCTCAAATGGGGTCATGAAGAGTCACACACAAGTAGAACAAACGAACAACAATAACCAAAGTCTCTAGCATGATACCACATGCATGTGGGCATTGAAAAAAATTAGTACTGTCAACCTGAAAGTTTGGTTAAAAGAGGCATACAAGCTAAGTGATATACAAATTCATATTATTTATTCCCTTAAAGCTACAGCAATACATGCATGGAGCCAGAACTTAAATTCTGACTCTGATAAAAGAATGAGAAACCTTAAATATGTTTTAGAACAATCCCAATTCAGGATGTCTGTGTCACTCAAATTTACGATCATCATATATGTTTAACCATAGTAAGAGAAAGGAATTTTCTTAATTGAATAGGTTGTAAATATAATAGGATAAGAGAGTTGACAAAGTGTAGACTGAAATTACAACCCAGGATATCTGTGTTTCTTTCACCATTAACATGACATAACATAGTATATGTCCATAAAATATTAAGATAAGAAAAGTCCCATTTTTCAAGGTAGTCTGGTCAAGGTGCCTTGTCCTCAGTAGTCATTAACAGAAGAATGTTCTGGTAAGCTTCACCCGGCCTTATAGTGTTGACATGGGAAGGGGTATTTTGAGTTTACTCAGAGAGTAAGGCAGGTCTATTATGCCAGAGTATTGCAAAGCATTATTAAGCTCAGAGTGCACCACAATGCCTCCCCTGATTGGTCAATACAAATTTTAGGTCTTTCTCAGGTCTTGGAGGTTCGAAATGGTTGGGGGAGGGGTCTATAATACCAATCCCCAAATTTTCCCCAGGTTGCTCTATCTCCAAGCTTAGTAACTCACAGGAGAGTAACGAGTAATGAAGTAACAAACAATAACTATAATAAAAACATGTTAAAAAATGACTAAGTATAAAATTAGTCATCTGTATATTCCATGTGAATTCCTAGATGATCAGTACTCATAAGGAAGCATGACTTCAGAGCATAAAGAGTAAAAAACAAATCATGTTCCATGTTCACTGTAAATCATAGATTTCTTACATTCAAATTTTATCCTTCTCAAAAAAAAAACAAATTTATAGCTAAAAATATAGGTTTATATAAGGAAAAGAGAAGAGAGAGGATTCTGGGAAGATGGTGGAATAGGTCAGAAAACTTTCAACTCTCCAAATTTTCTCCACAGAAAAAGACCAAACATTACAGCAGAGGGAGTATGGAAATAAACAAAAGTCAGAGCAAAGCAGGTTTGTTTTTTTTCTCCCAACACAATCTAAGAAGACCTCAGGAAAGACTTGACCTCCAGGGGCAGAGTTTCAGCCTCAATGAAGTACAAACACCTCCAGGCCAACTCTGTGGAATCAACAAACAGCAAACCCCAGGGGTAGGTTTGGTTGGGAGACTGCCTCAGCCTTAGCGACTTTCATCTCCCAGGACTGTGTGGGGGTCTCATGGCTGAGGAGGAGAAGATTGAAGGACCTTCTACTGCTGAGTGACCCCAAGCATAGCTGTGCTATTCAGACCTGCTCCACTGAGGCTGCTGGGAGAAGGAACTAACACACACCTGGTGAGTGAAGTGGCAAGGGGCTGGGACCCTGCCTACTGTGGGACCCTCTTGCCTGTGGGAGAACAGAGTCCCTGGTTTCAGTTCTGGGGTATAGGGGACAGCTGGGTGATTCTAGGCAAATCACTTAACCCCTGTCTGCCTCAGTTTCCTCAAACATAAAATGGGGGAAATAGTACCATCTAGTCAGCACGGTTGTTGAGAAGATCAACAGGTAATCGTGAGATATATGTAAAGAGCCTGGTGTATAGTTAGCACTCTAGAAATGTTAGTTAATATCATTATTATTATTCAATTACTTTCAGTTGACTCTATGGGTCTCTAATTATTATTATTTTAAAAATTTAACATTATTTAACATTAAAAAAACTTAACAGTCAATGTTCACAGAATTATTTTATTCCCTCTTTGTCCCACCATTTTCTGGAGAAAAATTAAGAAAACATTCTCCCTAGATAATTTCTATACAGACCATTATCAATTTTTTCTCTTAGGAAAACAACAAGGACAGCTAGTTGAATCTCTTGGATGGCTGCTAAGTAACTCCTAGCAGACTGACCTTGACAGGCAGACAAAGAATAAAGTGAAAACCAGCCTAGCTGGTGATAAGCCGGCTTACAAGAGGGGAAGGAAGAAGAGGCCTACACTTATTTCTCTTTCTCCCCAGATGACTCTTATTCCCTTCTTATCTCTATGTCTAGGATTATAAATCTTTTGACACCGAGATTCATGAGATAGTCATTAGAAAATGGATAACTTCTTAGCCAAGTAATAAGTGCATTTGTTCCAAATAGTAAACTTCTAAGGGACACAGTGAATAGAGAATTGTGAAAATTAATATTGATTTTGTATTTGATTTTACTCTGTAAATGAATTTGTTCTATAAGAGTATTTTATGTAACAAACCTAAGCCTCTTCTCTGTCTGAAGAAGCTCATGAATTCAGAAGTTCAGTCTCTCTTTCTCTGAAGTTAGATGCCAAACATTTAAGCTTTCCCACAATCACTGTGAGTTCAAGAAAACCACTGTTCTCAATACTCCCATAAAACATCATCTTAGCATTTCCAGCAAGATTTGTGTGCTATCCTTGAGAAGCTGGAGTAATGGACCTTGTCCCATCTTTAGCAATGAAAGCATTTTTAGCTCCCACAAGAGCCAATGTGTCTACATACCTGGGTCCATATCAGTGACCTCAGGATGCAGCTGGGATTCATATAAATTTAAAAAGCATTCTGTAGAGATAGAAGTGGTCTTCAAGTCATGCATGTGCTACGGCCACTTTCTTTAATGTAACCAGCCATGATCCCTCACCTCTGTGATGCTGATCAATTATGTGATTATTTATTCTGTTCTTTGTTTTATGCTTATAAAAATGAGTTGCGCCTTCAATTGCTATTGACCTATCCTTTATTAATAGATTCACTGCCCTATTAATAAACTATTATCATACTTGCAGAATTGACTCAGTTGACATTTTTGTTAAATTTCACATGTGACAGTACCAGGCCTGGAGTCAGGAAGATGAGTCTTCCTGAGCTCAAATCTGGCTTCAGACATTTGCTGGTTGTTTGACCCTGGGCAAGTCACTTAAACCTGAAATCTCAGTTTCCTCCTCTGAAAAATGAGCTGGAGAAGGAAATGGCAAATCACTCCAGTATCTTTGCCAAGAAAATCCCAAACAGGGTCATGAAGAGTCCGACACAGCTGAAATGACTCCATAACAGTAACAATAAGCCTCCAACCCTCTCTGGAGATAAAGATGCTCCCTAGTGCTAAAATACCTGATTATCCTTTCCTTGAGCTAAAGACACTGTTAATCGTCTCATCCTCCAGGATCTGATCTTCCCTTGGCTTCCAATATACTGTTATCTTTTGGTTCCCTTGCTGCCCATATGACTATTCCTTCTCAGTTTTGTTGGGTGGAATATCACTGACCTCACAACCACTAAGCAGAGGTGTCTTTGGAGGCCCTGTTCTGGGTCCTTTCCTCTTCCTTCTCCACATTCTCAGTTATATTATCTGCTTTTATAGGTTCAATCATCATTCTTGTACAGATGCCTCCAAAATTTATCTATCCAGCCCAATTCTATCTCCTGAATTCCATCCCTAAGAGATTCCAGGTTTCAATTTTCTGCTAAAAAATAGATAGCCCATTAGAGTTTCAAACTCAACATGTCCCTAGTAGACCTCATATTACTCCCTAAATTCACCCCTACCACCAACTTAACTTCTACTCAAGAAACCACCATATTTCTAATCACTCAGATTCATAGCCTTGGTATCATCCCAACTCCTCCTTCTCCTTTAGCCTAGATAACTTTTTTTTTAAAGAATGTTTTTTTTATTTTTTTCTCAATGACGTGTAAAAATAATTTTTGACATTTGTTTTTTTTTTATAATTTTTGAGTTTTAAATTCTCTCCCTCTCCTCCCATAGATTATACACATGTAGTCATGCAAAATATATTTCTATATTAGCCAAGTTGCAAAAGAGAACACGGACTAAAAAAGAAAATAAAAATAAGAAAGCAAAAAAGTAAATTTTGATATGCATTCAGACTCCATCAGTTCTTTCTCTGGAGGTAGAGAGCATTTTTCATCATAAGTCCTTCAGAATTGTCTTGTATCATTGTATTGTTAAGAATAGCTAAGTGAAAGATCATCACAGTTGATCTTCGTATGATATTGCTGTTATTGCATGGAATGTTCTGATTTTGCTCAATTTACTTTGATTCAGTTCTTACAAGTCTTTCCAGGTTATTCTGAATCATCCTGCTCTTTATTTTTTATACCCCAATAGTATTCCATCATAATTATATACCACAACTTGTTCAGCCATTCCCCAGTTGATGGGCATACCTTTAATTTACAATTCTTTGCCACCACAAAAAAAGATATGTTATAAATATTTTTGTACATATGGGACCTTTTCCTTTTTCTCTCATCTCTCTGGAATGCAGACCTAGTAGTGGCACTGCCAGGTCAAAAGAGCATGCACAGTTTTATAGTCCTTTGTAGGCTGTGTATTTTATCAAATACCAAAACTTATTGATTCTACCTCCAAAGCATCTTTCATTTCCATCTCCATCTCTATTCATATAGCTGCTACCCTGGGTATATATATTTCTTTTATAAACGCACATCTAACCGTGTCATTCCACCAATCAAAAGCCTCCAGTGGTTCACTATTTCCTCTAGAAGATAATGCAAATCCTTCCATTTGGCATTTAAGGATCTCTACATTCTGGGTCCCTTGCCTCCTTTCTGGTTGAGCTTGGGTGCCCTACTGAAGTCTTTGCTGGTTCCTCTAGCTTTTAGTGAGCTCTCACTCTTCTTGATCTTAAACTTCTCTCTATATAACTGTAAGATCCATTGTTGGGCCCAGGAGAGCTAGGACTCGCATGCTCTCTCTGTCTCTCTCTGTCTTTGTCTCTGTCTCTGTCTGTCTGTCTGTCTCTCTCCCTCCCTCTCTCTCCTAAAGGGCCCCTCTCAATTCTTGACCCATATATGTAGAGTTCAATCCTGGGGGAGCAGAGTCTTCTAGAGGGAACATTGAGAGTCTTTCTCAAATTTTTTGTTTTATTAAAGCCCTACCTCAGAACTCTAGAAAAAATTACTTAAAGCTTAGAGTTGGCTCACATCTATGACTTCCTCAGTAGGAGACTAGAAAGGTACTCAATGTACAATGAAAATTAGGTATAGGACAACTATATAATAATAATAATAACAATCTTTTTTCCTTTGCTGCCACTATTATTATAGCCCTATTCCTCTTAATACTAGGGTCTCCACCCATTCCTACTTTCACTGCTGATGCTGCAGCTAGCACCACTATTATAACAGGGGAATCCTTTCTTGTCACCAGGGTGATAGCAGACAAAGTTATGTTCTTGGCATCCTGACCTCTGAGATGAAAAAGTACTATTAGTACTATATAATTCAATATTATAATTTTTTTAAAAATTCAACTTAAGTGACACTTCTTCCATGAAGGCTTTCCGGTTTCCCTCTAGGAATGCCTCCTCCACTCTCCATGGATAGCTTACACATCTCAAGTATTCTTAAAATTCTTATTTTATATTATTGTTGCTTATACATATATTATTATAATCTTTTATTTGAATATCAGTTACATGAGAGCAGAGATCATGTCATATCTACATTTTGTATCTCTCCCATCACCTGGCCTGGTGCTCTGCCAACAACAGCAAACAAACATTTAATAAATTGTTATCTGGATTAAAATGAGCTCAATTTATAAAAGCAGAAAGAAAATCATTTGTTCTGTAGTTGTAGTGTGTTCAGTAGGCTTTTGTGATCTCCAGGAACTCAATAGCACTTAATACGTTGATTCATGGGGGAAATGCCTTCCAAGCCACAAGCACCTCACTTAGAAGACAACTTTGGTGATCTCTCCGGGCTCTCTTGTAACATTAAAAGACTGACATCATGTTGCCTCGTGAAAAAGCAGTACAGTGCTTCTACTGATGCCTCACTGAGGCACAGAGGTGACCCTGCATTCTCAGAGGCTATGCCAGCAGAACACAAGCTGGCAGATCCTACCAGACTGGAAAACCTTCAAGCATAGACCTGGTAGTGAAGGAGTAATATTCAAAACCAACTTTGCCACATGTGAGAGACTCATCAGTGAAACACTGATAACCCTATAATGAATGTTTGGGTCATAGAAAGCCATGAAACAATCTCTAAGCCATAGAAAGAGTTCTAATTGATCTCAATGGAGAGAGCACCCCAGCACACCCTAGCACAGGTTCTTTGATCTGCTTTTCTAAAGAAAAGACAGCTTCAAAGGGATCAACAATTTTACTTTAATTAAACATATCTAAGTCATTCACTAGTTCAGGGAAAAGGTCAGCAGCCTGAACATGGAGAAAATACAAGCAGTGAAACATAGTGAAGAGATCCAACAGACAGGGTTCTAACTGTCTAAACAAAGTAATAGAAACATAATCACCAGACCAAGGAGCGCCAATATTCAAGTAGTCAAAGCAGTCTTAACAGTAGCTACCCAGAGTCTTGTCTGGCCAAATCACAAAGAAACATTCTTCTCATGAATGAACCCCCAAATAAAATACCAGCTTCCCAGTATATATAGTTTTCAACTAAGAGGCTCAGAGCCAGAAGGCATCACAACACCCCCCTCTTCCCTTCCCCTGTGGCTCAGTGCTTAATGGTATAAAACCCTTCCCCCCAATCTAAGCAAACTTCTCCCTCAAAGCAACATAAAAATGTGGGCTCTATGTGACTCAGGATGTGTCACAGCTGTGAATTGAGCTGAAGTTCAAAACAGCAAGACATCCATGATCGAAATACCTGTGTCCTTTAGACCTGGGAATACAGCTCCTGTTCCAAGGGAAAAGGGGATATATGTGGTCACACAGGCCTATTAAAGGATGGGGAAGATCTTACATTCCATTAGCCCTACAAGGACCTACCTTATTAAAATCTCTGGTCCTCACAAGTTTTAGGGGACATGCCTTGTGGCATTATGCTTGTTTTATTGTTAAGGTTTGATTCTGAGGTTTCTTCACACTTGATTTGGGAACAGATTATTTTCTAAAAGTTCATTTGGATGCACATGTATATGCATATATATGTATATATGTGTGTGTATATGTATATATATATACATATACATATATACATACACATATATACATATACACACACACATATATACAGATACACACATATACGTATATATACGTAAAATTATTCTATACATACTTCCATGAGTTCTTTCTCTGGATGCAGAAAGCCTCTCTCTTCATATGTCCTTTACAATTAATTTGGGTATTTATAATAGTAAAAAAAATACCTTACTCAAAGCTGGTCTTAAAACAATATTGCTGTTACTGTATATGATGTTCTCTTAGTTCACTCCATTATTTTGTTCACGTCTTTCCATGTTTTTCTAAAATCAAGCTCATCATTTCTTATAGCACAGTAGTATTTCTTTACAATCATATACCACAACTTGTTTGGCCATTCTCCAATTGAGGGGCATCTTTGCAGTTTCCATTTCTTTGCCACCACAAAGAAAGCTGCTGTAAACATTTTAGAACATATGAGTTCTTTTCCTTTTTCCCTAATGATCTTTGCAAAATTGATTAGAGAAATGCAAATTAAAACAACCTTGAGATATTTTACACCTGTCTGCTAGTAAATATTGGAAACTGGATTTGAATTCAAGCCTTCCTGACCCCAAGTCCAGTACTTTATCCACTGGGAAACCTGGCTGCACCAGTTAGGTGGTATAAGTTAGGTATTATTGTCGCCATTTACCAGACAAGGAAACAGAGGGTCAGAATAGACTGACTTTCCCAGGGTCACAAAACTTGTAAGAAGTGGCTCCAGAATTTGAACTTACATCTTTTCATTGTAATACAGCATGACACTTCACACCACATGGGCTCTGTACCTGAACTATAGTCATGGAGCTATAGTATTAGTAAACCTAACCACCATATTTCTTATGGGTAAAAAATAATCCAGAGTTCCAAGTTCAGATGCCAGGAACATGTATCCCCACTGTGGTAAGACTTGGGATTCTTCAATCTATCTGACCACAGTAATGGGGTCTGCCCCAGCTCTAAGTTACTAATAATGACTTCTTTGGCTATAGGCTGAGGTTCCATGGCGTGTAGTTTTGGAGAAAGGGGATGAGGGTCAGAAAAGGGGCTGGTAGAGCTTGAGACTTGTCCTGATGACAGATAAAGGTATAAGAAAGTAAGAACGATAAGGAAACAGGAGTTCCTATAACTAGGTGGTCATCTAGTATAGTGCCATTGATTTAAAGCTGCAATGAACTTCAGAGGTCATCCAAACGAATTCCCTTTTTCACAGTTGAGTAAATAAAGGCAAAGAAGTCTTGAGGCTTGTCCATTATCATAACAGTAATGAGTGTCAGGGCTAGGATTTGAAACCAGGCCATTGAATGTGAAATCCAGTCCTCTTTCCATTTTACTAGATGTGTCTATTCTCGAGTAACTATTGGTATACTGAGTGAATGAATGAATGAATGAATGAAGCTAAGAGGAGGAAGGGAGAATGAGAATGAAAATATGTAAGAAAAAGCTTTATCTACCCAACAGTTTGCTTACACCAATCATTTCAGTTATCATTAAAATACAATCAACTCTAGGCACTCAACAAATGTTTAATGATGTATAGCAATGTCACTAAAAATGAAAATGCAATTACTGACCCAGTTTCACCTACAAAGGAAATTAAAGTAAAGGACACGGTATGGTTGTCCATAAGTGAATAAAATCACATTACCTATCTTTTCGGGGGAAATAGCCACTGTAATCTTTCACAAAGGAGACTAGGAAGGAAATGTGCTTTCTCTCATATAGGAGATATCACTGCTCTCAGGTAATCCTCTCGGTTGCCAAGGTATTGACACAGTTTTGACTCAGATGAATGGTACCATGTACATGAAAATCATTCCTACAAATACTGGATCCTTTTTTGTGGGTCTTGAAGTTCTTCACAGTTTCATAATGCTCATGTGCTGGGTCATTGCTTAATAACAAATGAAAGCTAATAGATATAATAATCAACTGAAATAACCTATTGCATTAATCAACAAGGATTAAATTTGGGATGAGACAAAAATTCAAGGTAACTGTGATCATAAAATAAAATGTTTAGTTTGAATATATGGTAGGGAGATGAACTATCTCAAAAGATAATGTAGGCAAGGAGGAAATCTTGGCTAAATGGTATGTGGGGGGGCTTCTATGTGGATGAAAGGTGAATTGGGAAGGGGTATTACTATGCAGACAGTTATATCTTGTAACCAATCAATATGACACTTTGTCATGATGGAAAAATTGTCATTAGAAGCATTCATTATCTAATCACATCAATTGTGATTATTAATGGAGCATGATTATTATGCTAGTATCCAATCAGAGACTGATAATTGAAGCATGATTGCTGATGTTAATCTTTGGTGGCCAATCATGAGAGATGCGTTGATTGTGTTACTCCTGAGGTTTAGGGGTTTAAGAGTGGCAAACAGCTCCATCCAACCCCATTCTCTCTCTTTGGGAGTTGATTAATAATGGTAACATTCCTCTGAATCTTGGGAGATATTTGTGCTGATAAGGGCTGAACAAGGGAAAAGGAACAGATTCCAGAAGATCATTGTGGGGGTCAACTACATAGCACCATCTATTATAGGAAGGTGTGCATTAAGACCTTTTGCTATCTGAAGTATAGTAGCAAAGCTGCTGAATTTTTCTGCTAGCATATACACTGATCAATCTGTTAATCAATAAGCATTTACTAAATGCCTAATATATGCCAAATCATGTGCTAAGAGCTGGCAACACAAAGACAAAAAACTTTGCTGTCAAGAAATGTATATTCTAACCAAAGTCAAGTCTAAATGGGTGCATGATCTAGGTATAAAGACTGATAGTGTAAATAATCTGGGGAAGCAAGGAATAGTTTACTTGTCAGACTTATGGAGTAGGAAAGACTTTATGACCAAAGAAGAGTTGGAGAGCATTATAAAATGCAAAATGTTTAACCTAGATTATATCAAATTGAAAAGTTTCTGTACAAACAAAGCCAATGTAACCAAGATTAAGAGGGAAGTGGGAAATTGGGAAAGAATATTTGTAACCAGTATCTCTGATAAAGGCCTCATTTCTAAAATATACAGAGAATTAATTAAAATTTATAAGACTACAAGTCATTCCCCAATTGATAAATGGTCAAAGGATATGAACAGGCAATTTACAGAGACAGAAATTAAAGATATATTTAAGCATATGGAAAAATGCTCTAAATCACTATTGATTTGAGAAATGCAAATCAAAACAACTTTGAGGTACCACATCTCACCAGTCAGATTGGCTAAGATGACAAAACAGGAAAATGACAAA
>CM053586.1:263484794-263498023 GCA_028646515.1 Pseudochirops corinnae
GATCCTATACATGATTGCACGCCACCAATGGGGGGAGGGGGGAGGGAGGGGAGAAAATCTGAAACTCAAGTGATTGTGGAACTGAATCTTGTAAACTAAAAGTAAATAAACAAGTCATTGAAAAAAAAAAGAAAGAAAAAAGAAAAAAAAAGAAGTGTACATTCTCTCAGAGGAGATAATATGCCATCTATATACACAGAAGAAATAAAAGGAGATATATATATATTTATGTCTATATAAATGTATATTGTTACACACACACACACTCACACACACACACACACACACGTGCCTATGGGAAGCTGGGTAGAACATTGGATAGATCACCATGCCTGGAGTCAGGAAAACTCATCTTCCTGGGTTTAAATCTGGCCTCAGATGCTTACTAGCTATGTGACCCTGGAGAAGTCTCTTAACTCTGCCCCAGTTTCCTCATCTGTAAAATGAGCTGGAGAAGGAAATGACAAACCACTCCAGTATCTTTGACAAGAAAATCCCAAATGGGATGGCAAGGAGTCAGACATGACTGAAACAACTGAACCACAGCATGTGTCTATACACACAATCATATATGAAGAAATAGCATAGTGTAGTGGCTAGAGTGAGGGGGATGGGGACATGTGACCCTCTAGGTTCTCAAGTAAAGTCCTTTGAATCCAAATCCCAATTTGTTCTGTGAAGTCCTGTGTCCCAGATGGTTACATGATTTACAACTAGAAATTTCTAAGATTCACTCTTAGTATGTATTTGATTTTGAGTCTGAAAAAAAGGTCAGCAAGATAGAGAAGGCCATTACTTTCTAGCCACTTAGTCCATATTTGTGTCTTTATCTATCTGTTGTCTGTTTTTGTGTGTGAGTGTGGAGATAAATATACATACATACAAATATGGCTGTGCAAGTGTATCATATAATGCTTTTAAGAAACTTCATTATTTAAGGGTGAAGATCAAGAAAGAAGATGCCAAAAACAAAGAACTATAAAGATGAATTGAAAAAGATAGTCAGAAACTCCTTTGGGGCTAGGTGGTGTTGGTAGCGGGAAGAGGAATGGACCCTTTTCCTGCAGTGATTCCTTCCTCAGTGATGGCTACAATAACTGAAGAAGCCTGAAACAAATCTAGTGGTGGTTCAGGTACTACTATTATTTCCAAGGCTTTTGCATTTAGGGTCCTGGACTGTCTCCATCAGGGTCTGAGGAGAGGAAGTGGTTGAGATGGTAGTGATTTGACTTGCCTGGTACATACTACTTTCTATCTCTCCCTTAGGGGTGTCTTGCTGCTTCTGCTAGACTTGGTTCCCTGCCGTGTAGCTGGCAGCCAATTGGGATGAATGGCCCCTTTTTTATGAAATCACTTTCCCAGATTATGACTATGGAGGCTGGGTTGGAAACAGGACTGATGGTATGCAGGCCGTTATTCCCAAGGTTTTTGTGTTCAAGGTTCTTGGGCTGTCTTCATTAAAATTTGGGGGTAGGTTGGTAGTCAAAGTGGTGGTGGTTTGACTTATCTGGGACAATCCCCCACTTGTCTCTCTCTCAGGGTCCCTTGATGCCTTGATTACTCTGCTTCTCCTTTCCTTTTCCCTGTGCCTTCACCATTTTTCTTTCTTTACTTCCCCCAGGACCACCATTAGAGGAAATGGTTTTGTGTCCCTACATCTCTAGAGTTGCTACCAGTATGTTTTGGATACAAAACTAGGAAAAGAAGGCAGAGACCATAGCTAGGCACAGGGGCTGAAGATTTTGAGGCATGCTTAGGGGAAACTCACAAAAATCTAGTGGATTATGGCACATCCTTTGATCTACACACTAGAATGTTGGTTTATATCAAAGAGGAAAGAGTAGAAGCTTTTGGGCAGGCAGGTTGTAAAGGCAAGAAAAATGTGACAGCCCTGGGGTCCATAGGTTGCAAAATTCAAACCAGATTAAAATGTAGTTGGGAAATGTTTACCAAAAGAAACAAAAGTACAATACAACCCAGATAATGTTAATTTTTGGTTTTCTAAATCAATATGTGACCCACAGGTTCCTGTTCCTACTTGAATTTGACACTACTGATATATAGTATCTCTTTCATAGTTACTTAACAAATGAAGAGCTCCACAGCAGATTAAGGGAAATGGATGCACTAGGACTAAGCTTATCTCATGAACAAACACTGGGTAGGTCATTTAGCAACTATGAGGCATAATAACAGATGGACAGCTCAATTTATGATCCAGAGGAAAAGGTGCTGAACTTGGAGCCATGGGAGCCAAGTTTACATTCCCAGCTTTGCCACTTACTATCTGTGTGACCTTGAGCAAATCACTCAATGTTTCTAGACCTTCTCTGTAAAATGAGCAGTAAAATGGATTACATGAAGTCTACAATCTCTTCCAGCTTTAGATGCATGATCCCCTAGTCCAAGGGCCCACAAGTGGCCATCTAGGAGGCTGAAAGTTCAGCAGCATGAGATGTGTGGGCAGAAATTGGCAACAATGAGGACATGTTCCTCACTTTTTATATTTGGTAGATCATTTGCATGCTAATTGTGTTGAATAACAATGGATATGAATAGAAAAGAAGGCAGCATTGTGCAGTGTAATGAAAGCTGGGTTTGGGGTCAAAGCACCTGGAGAAGAGACAATTAGGAGAGAGAGATTGTGGGGGATGATAGCTGGCTTCAACTCTTCCAAGGTCTGTCACACGGAGCATGGACTAGACTTATTCTGGGTCATAGAACCAGCAGTAATGGGTGAAAATTGAAAAGAGGCAGATTTAGGTTTTGTGTTGGGGGAAGCCACCTAACAATTAGAGTTGAGTCAAAAGTTGGCAGGGACTATACTGAGATGTATTGGGCTTCTCAAATCTGCTTGAAAATCTTTAAGCAAAGAATAAATATTCTATGGGGGCATTCCTTTGGTATATGGATTGGACTAGATGGCTGCTGATATCCCTTCCAGCTCTCAACTTCTGCCAATCCATCACCTAGGTTTGAAACCTGGCTGCTTATACCTTAGTGAACAAGTCACATTACCTCATTGGGCCTCAGTTGTTTCATCAGTAAAATGAGGAGGTTGGACTCTATGACCACTCAGTTTCCTTCCTATCTTCTAATCTATGATTCTATGAGCCTAAGGATAAAAATGTGTCATACTCTATTGGGGAATTCCAGATTTCCAAAATAAGTAGCCTCTATGATGAAACCAATTATGTTTGAAAATTAACAAAGTACTATTTGAAGGTTTCCTGGAAAAGAGAAACGGATAACAAAAAGCTGCAGTATGTTTTTAATATGATTAACAATAAAATAGTGTAAGCTCTCTTACAAAATGGAAGCAGTACTTCCAAAGAACCACCAATTCTTTCTTAATCAGCTTAAGAAACACAAAGTACATTATAATAATTGGACATTTAGTCATTGGGGAAATGACTTTTTATTATCTTCTTTGTAAATGTTGCTCTAAAAATCCATCAAATGTCCTTTTAAAAAGATTTTTTTTTAAATACCATGGAACATTTAATTAAAAATAAAACCTAGAACATCAGTCTCTAAATCTAGTTAATTTCTAGAAAAGCAAAGAAGAGTTTAACAAACTAGCAATAGCTATATATGAATAAGCTTTATTGTGTTTATAAACAGAAAAAAAGTACTCATTACTGCCATTCACTTTTTTCTTAATAAATAAGAATGAACATTAAGCTATTTTAGTATGGGTAGTAAATTGTGATAATTTCTTATAGATCAGTAGTATTCCATCACAATCATATACTTCAACTTGATTAGCCATTTGCCCATTGATGGGCATCTTCTCAATTTCCAGTTTTCTGCCAGCACAAAGAGAGCTGCCATATGTCTTTTAGAATACATGTTTCCATATGTGTGTGTGTACATGAGTATGTGTATATATATGTATGTATATGTACATATATGTATATGTATATACACACATATATATAATGTGTGTAGATAATGTATGTGTGTGTATATATATATATATATATATATATATATATACACACACACACACACACACACGTATTTTAGAATATATAAGTTTGTTTCCTTCTTTCCTAATGACTTTGGGAAATAGACCTAATAGTGGTATTGCTGGGTCAAAGGGTATACATAGTTTTATAACTCTTTGGGCATAATATCAAATTGCTCTCCAAAATGGTTTGATCAATTCATAGTTCTACTAACAGAGTATTAGTATCCCAATTTTTTCACATTCACCTTATATTTGTCACTTTCTCCTTCTATTATTCTGACAGATGTAAGATGTTATCTCAAAGTTGTTTTAATTTGAATTTCTCTAGTCAATAGTGATTTAGAACATTTTTATATGACTATATATACATAGTTTTGATTTCTTCATCAAAAACTACACGTTTACAGTCTGGCCATTTATCAATTTGGAAATGATTCATATTCTTATAAGCTTAAAGTTCTTTATATATTTGAGAGATCAAAAACAATTCCAAAAGACATATGATGAAAAATGTTATCCACCTCCAGAAAGAGAAGTAATGAATTCTGAGTGCATATTGAAGCATACTTTTTTTTAAAAAAAAAACTTTCTTTATTTTTCTTGGGATTTTTTGTATGTATATTTTCTTTTGCAACATGGCTAATATGGAAATATGTTTTGCAAGACTTCACATGTATAATTGATATCATATTGCTTGCTCTCTCAAGGGGTAAGGGGGGGCAAGAGAAGAGAAAAAGAAAATTCAGAACTCAAATTTTTTTAAATAATAAAAAATTTACATGTAATTGGGGAATATTTAATAAAATAAATGAAAAATATTTTTTAAAAAGAACTGATTGGCTGAAAAAATGTTTTTCTCTTTGTTGCCATCTACAATTTGAGAAAGAAAGAGGAGGGGAAACAAGCTTTACAGATATTTTGCTGGGAGCTAGGATGACTGCAGGAAATTCATTGTTGCTAGGAGGTGATTGGAAAAAGCAAACTCTTGCTATATAACAAACTGGCTGGCTTGGTTAGTATTGTTCTTCAAAGTTCACCTATGGAAGCAGATCTGGAAAAGCTACACTCTCAAGGTTTAGTTATGTTGTTTCACTGAAAAAGTACAATGCTGATAAAGTTTTGCTAAAAGAGTCTAATACTTTCTCAGTACCCTGCCAGTGGTGACTGTGAAAAAAGAGCTTGATAGTGCTTTAATGCATCCAGAATAGCCAAGAAACTGTTTTACCCAGCAATAATAATGATCATTATCATCTTCATCATCACCCACTATTTATATAGCACTTAGATGTTTGCATTATATTTTACAAATATTACATCATTTATCCTCATAATAATCCTGAGAGGTAGGTACTATCATTATCCCCTTACTAATACTATGTCATTTTAAACTCCGAACAACTCTGGGTGGTAGGCACTATTATTATCACCACTTAATAAATGAGGAAACTGAGGAAAGACAGGGGTTAAATGACTTGCCTGAGGTCACAAGCAAGTAAATGACTGAGGTGATTAGATTTGAGCCCAGGTCTTCCTGACCACTATGCCACCCAGCTTGTCAGCTCACCTCCCTAAGAGGAGAAGCTAGAGAGATGTTCTGCCTAACAGATTATGTCCTTCTACCTCTTATCCACTGTGCCACCTACCTTCCCTTATTATTAAAAGAGGAGAAGCTAGAGAGATGTCCTATTTAGCAGTGATATGTGGTATAATCTGTTCCCTAGGGAGGACACTGATATCTGAAGTCTGGAGTCAAGAATCTTCTCAGGCACATGTTTCCCTATTCATGGTTTCTATTACTTTATGCCTATTGTCCCCCATGGACACTATGTGCATTGATAGGAAAAGATAGTCTAGTTCTAAGGGTGAATTATTATGTCTTGAATATTCATGTTTTTACCTCCTATAAAATAAATATTACACTATTATTTTTCTTACTTTTGTTTGTTCATTTAGTGATTTGTGTTTAAGAGTAAATGGTGTTATTGTGGCTAATTGATTTATGTTAATGGAAAGCACAGTAGTGGGGGCCCAGGACCTATAGTGTCAAGTAGTTGGAGTATATATCCTTCTTAATAGGGCTTCCTACAGTTGAGTTGTAGCAATGTAGTTTTGTTTGTACCTAGTCTCTTACTGTAGGGGAAAAAAACAACCTTAAGACATGCCCGTGTGATACAGTATGAGATAAAAGAGCCAGCTGTAGGGGTAGGGGATGTTTCAGGTGTAACACAGGATGTAATGATTCCATAAATCAATGATGTGACATGGCTGCACCTCGCCTACTATCAGCGTGTGGCCAAAAAAGCTAATATGACTTTGAACTATATTAAGAAAGTCATAGCTTCCAAGAATAAGGAAGTAATTGATCTATTATTCCTTGCCATGGTCAGAGCACATCTGGACTGTTATATTTTGGGAACTTCAGCATAAGAAGACATTGATGAGCTAGAGGGCACAAAGAAGGGGAAGATAATGAAAAACTGAGTCCATGTGATAAGGTGAGGTGAGAGAACTGACCAAGTCTGATTGCTCTGATTGTAGTCTTCAAACAGAGGGTGGATGAATACTTGTCACATATATTGTGGTTAGGATTCTTTGGGGGCTATATATTAAAATTCTCTTCCAACTCTCAGATCCTGTGATTCTACTTATTAAGGGGTAGAAAAGGGAAAAGAAAAGGAATCAGAAAAAGGAGCAAAAAGGAAAAGAAAAGGAGAATAAAATAGACACTGAAGGGGAACACACCACAGGTTTGCTGAGTCCCTGCCTTCCCTTGGAGCTAACGATAAAACCGCCTAACACAGAAGAAGGCAGCTAGGGGGCACAGTGGACAGAGTGCTGGCCTGTCCTCAGGAAAATCTGAGTTCAAATCCAGCCTCAGACACTCTTTGTGTGATCCTAAGCAAGTCACTTTACCCTGTTTGCCTCAGTTTCCTCATTTGTAAAATGACCTGAAAAAGGAAATGGCAAAACACTCCAGTATCTCTGCCAAGAAAACTCCAAATGGCGTCACAAAGAGTCAGACGTGACTGAAACAACCGAACAAAAACCAAAAGATAGAAGACCAAACATCATAACCTCCTCTTAGTTACACGAAACTTTTTCCACTGAGGTTAAAACAACTGAGGTGAGGAGGGAAAAGGTGGCAGGCTATGTCTCAGAGGGCAGCCTGACTACAGGTGTGGTTGCACCTAACGAACAGGAGATGACCTTTACCTCTCTTGAAGTTCGGAGGAAATAGGATCCTGCCCAAGGGATGCCACGGTGATGATTCTCTAGACGTGATACCCAGGGATAGTTGTCGTGGTACGTAGCAGTGACAGTTGGTAGAGGACCATGAGCTACAGCATGGGGACATCATTCAAGAGGAAGAAGTGCATCCCCTTCCCAAGAAAGTGTGCCCCCTGCAGGTAACTGCTATAGGGGGAGGACCCATTTTCCCTGTGCTAATCACAATTCCACCACTGATCTTGAGGCACCAAAAAAATTATTAAGCAATGTGTCAAGATAATAGAGAGATGACCTTGGAGCCAGGAAAATCTGGGTTTAAATCTCATCTCTGACACATACTAGATGTGTGACCCTGGGTAAATCACTTAACCTTTCAGTGTTTTAACCAACTCTCTAAGAATAAAAGATACCAAGGGTGGCTGACCTTCTTTGGAAGAGGGAGTTTCCTCATCCAGGACTTCCTTATAATCAGTAATATCTCATGTCCAGATACTGTCCTAGCAAACAGGGAAACAGAAGACATAGTACATCAAAAGCATATCTAAGGGAGACATGGGCAGATCAGGGAATTGGAATGATTTGCCCTGGTCATACCCATTTTTTAAAAAGTACTAACTATAACTGGATTACTAGTGTTATGCAAGAACTATGGTATTGTTCTCTTTTTCTCTTTCTTGATTAAGAGGGATTAGAGAGAGATAGTAAAGGGTAGGAATAAAGTGAGTGATACACTGCATCTATGATATTAGGTGTCCTGAGCTACTTAAGCAAGGTGATTTTGTGATTCTGGAGGAAAACTAAATGTCAAGGAATACTTATTTTCTACTCCACTTAGTCCCTCCCCATTATAGCTCGTAATCTGAACAGCAAGGGCAGAAGCCATCTTTATGATAACATGTATTATTCTTGAATATGATTTATGTAAATGTAACCTTTACATGAGGGGGGAGGAGGGAAAATATAATTAGTGGAGTCAAATGCAGATAATGAGTAACTCACATACTATCAGTGTGTAATTATGTGGCAGAGATTCACAGAACTTGTTTTTTTGGACAGGGAAACAGGGAAAAAGCACCTGCAACTCATTTTGCAAGGTTAAAATGGGGGCCTCCTGTGACCATTCTCTACACAACATTAAACAGCAATTAGTGAAACAACCAAAAAAACCTTGTGAAGTTGTAAATCTATAAAGCAGGTGTAAGGAACTCTTTTCTAATGGTGTGTATTGCATGAAATTGTTTAAAAAATGAGATTTTACAGCTCTTCATCACATATTAGAAAAATATAGCAAACTTTAGAATTACATAAAATATCCTTGCAATTAAATCTATCAGCCTATTAAATTTCCAACATACTCATAGCAGTTCATTATGTCAGTATAATCAGAGCCTACCCTGAGCAAAATTGTGATACCTAGAAGAATCTTTTTTAAACATTTTTTCCATTTTCTTCATTATTGTCTCCCCTCTTTGAAGTTACCAAAAGAAAGAAGGGATCAAAGATCCAGAAGCAAGGGCTAGCATTGGGAGGAAGAAGGGTCACCTCGTCCTTTGAACCAGGAGAACAGGAAGACTGGACAGAGAGTTATGGAGACAGAGATGCTTAAAGGAGGGGGAGAGTGGGGAAGTGGGAAAAGAACAAACATTTATTAGACCCCACGGTTTCCAGGCACCATGCTATATGCCATTACAAATACTATTTCATTTGCTACAACCCTATGACGTAGGTACTATTATTATCCCCACTTCATAGTTGAAGATATTGAGGCAGACAGAGGTTAAGTGACTTGCCAAGGTCACACAACTAGTAAGTATCTGAGGTCAAATTTAAAGTCAGACCCTCCCTGATCCTTAGGCTCGGTCTATCCTGTATTACCTTTGGGGGCCTCTATTTGGGGGACAGGGACAGGCCAGACATGTTTCATTCTCCTACTGGCTGTACTTCTGACTCTAAGGGCTTTGCAACCATCCCTCCCTAGTCCCCCTTCTACCTCTTTTATGTGAATTTTCCCTCCATAGAATGTAAGCTTATTGAGGGCAGGGACCATTTTTTGCTTGTATTTTTACTCCTGGCATTGAAAACTGTTTCTGGTACAATAATAAATGCTTAATAAACATTTGTTACCTATCTACCTATCTATCTATCTATCTATCTATCTATCTATCTATCTATCTATCTATCTAGAAATTTGTGCTTATAACCACAATTTTAATATAAAGCAGAAGTCCCCTGCCAAACACAAGGGAGAGATGGGTGGGATTTTGAGGTTCAGTAGAGGTAAACGGAAAAAGATTTGGAACAGCCACTGCGAAGATGTGAGGGAATTTTCCCTGGAGAGCATAGGATTGTAGTAAGGGTACTGTCCAATGATATATACTCTTCTCTGTCTTGTATTCATAGATTGTGGGCTCCTTTGCAGCTGAGGCTGAAACTTCCCAGTGGTAAAGAAAATTTCCAAGGCACTTAGGAAAGGATCAGGTCCTTAGAGAGCATCTGATAATTGTTCCAGGAGGGGCCCAGTTGGGCTTTTTTGGAAGCTGCCAAATCTTTCAGGCCACAAAATGCTGTTATTAGGCACTATGTCATCAAAGGTTAATTGATGAGAGAAGAAATACTCTACAAAGGAAGACATCCACAGAGAGTATATTAAATTGGCAGATGAGGGAATGTAATTCCTACGAGGTGATTTACTTATATAATTCCCCTCAACACTCTCTAGTAGACTTATGTTAATATCAGACTTATTGGAAAATTCAGGTATAAACTGCTTCATACACTTTTGACAAAAATCCACAGATGAAATATGATATTGTTCATATCACCTCCGTGGATGATTGATGAGCCAATATCTCATAGCCCTTTAACAATTTCTCTCGAGGAAACCAATAGATGCCCTCTATAGCCTCAAGTTTTAAAATTCCATATGTTTTATAGCAAAGCCCCTATAGATGCACTTGGGTTCACTGCAGAGGCTAGACGTGTGATTAATATGAGGTATCTATTTACAGCAAAAATAGGCCCAGGAATCACACACCACATCGTGGTAAGCCATTTCAGCCACTTTAAGCAAAAAATGCATTTTTAATGAGCCAATACATCACAGTCTCTGTAGTCCTTAGCGAAAGACCATAACTGCGTTATTAAGAATGTTTCTCTTACAAAAACAGCCCAAGAATAATGAAGCACTAGCCAGAGCTGGGATGTGGGCTAAATGAGCTTCACTTTTCATTAAACTATGCACTTATGTTGCTACAATAATTGAGAAGCCAATAAAGAGACAGAAGCTGAGTCCTCTTGGTATTTTATCTATAATACACTCCTTCCCCCCATCCCTACACACACACACACACACACACACACACACACACAAACACATATACACACACATTATTGTTCAGTAATTGGGAAGCAACCAGGTGATATAGTGGATAAAGCCCTGGACCTTATCCAGGAAGATCTGGCTTCAAATCCTGCCTCAGACACTTATTAACTAGATGACTCTGGCCAAGTCACTTAATCTCTTGCCGCCTAGTTTCCTCATCTATAAAATAGAGATAATAATAGGATGTACCTCCCAGGATTGTTGTGGAGAATAATATTTCTAACGTGCTTTGCAACCCTAAGGCATTATATAAACTCTGGTTGATATTATTAGTATTTTATCTGAATAGAACCGTTAGAGGTATTGGCATATAAATTAAATTTTGATTATATAGTATTATCCCACAATTAAAGTATTCTCTGTGAGCTTATTCACATAGAGAGCAATACCAGATGAGTAGCTGAAGAAAAGAAAATGTACAGTCGATTCCTTTGTACTCAACACTCTGAATGTATCCAGATCATGACCTAACGTTTGTTGGGGAGGAGGTCACTTTTTATGTGCTCTCTTCTACTTCATTCAAAATAGACTCTTTTTACTGCTGATAGAGGTCGTTGTTAACTAGTAACACACCTTCAGGAGAGGTCACGCAGGAAAGTCTTTGCATCTAACACCTCCATTACCATCTGGACATCAGACGTTAAGAATAGTGCATCAGGGTCATGGTGGAAGAGTCAAAGCTCCCAGAAACAACATAGACTTTGGACAAGACGTAGTAGGCAAATTGACTGAAAGGCAAGCAATCAAGCAAATGGCTTATCATTCCAACAGTTAGTTATTGACCAAGTTGCTTGAATTCTTCCCTTGGTTATTTGAAAGACAATCAATGTATTGGTGTTCAATTGAAAATGAATTGCCCTACAGAAATGTAGGTTCTTAGCACATGAAACCTTTTAGGCTGAAGGAATCACTTCTTGAGATGGTACATCAGGCAGGATGGGGCCAGCTTGTCACGTTGAACGTTAAGGACACCATTTCCTTAGTCTTAGAATGAATTCATTCAGAGACCAGCCAGAGGATCTGTCACAGACATATCAGAGGCCAAATGGCACTTGCTACTTCCATTCAGTTTCTTTGTTTGTATGTGAAAATGATCAATGCAAACCCCCTTTCTCCAATGTGCTATGATACATCCTCAACATCCTCTGGCACATCCAAACAGAAATGGTCAGGGGGAGCTTAGCTCAGCTCCATGGAGCATGATCTATCCAGGACGTATGTTAATCCAAAGCAATATCTCGAGTCCAGGAGACATTGCAATATAACTAGATTTATTACAAGAGAAATGAACATGTTTGTGGAACCCTAAGCAAGTACAAAGAGTTCACAATCCAAACAGAAGTTTGCATATTTATGAGATTACAACAAAGGAAGGAGGAGGAAACAGAAATCTCCTCCTAAGTGGGAGTGACAAGGGAGGAGAAATCATGAATAATTAAGATGGTGAAAGTAGTATTCTTTTCCCTTGGGAACTACCAAACCATGAAGATAGGATGGTCTGCTTAACTATAAGGGTCCCAGCTGCACAAGAAGTTTCTTAGTCTAGTTCAGACTGACTGATGCCCATCTTGACTCCCAAGGACACACAGGGAGTCTATTTTGGGGTGCAAACAACAAATTATGTCAGCTGTGGGGAGAGGGGTGGGGTGGACTTCATCACTGACCTGTTCGGGGCCTCTTGCATCCTCTGGGTCCACTGTTCCTGGAAAATGTGGCAATTTACGAGAACAAGTTCAGGGCATACCTTAACACATATCATGTGGAAAAATGGATTTGGCATTGATGATTTCTAAGGCCCCTTCTAGTTCTAGACCCTAAGATTCAATGATAAAAAGGTAACATCTTTTATAACCATCTTCTGAAAAGTAACTCCTCCTACAGAGAATGGACCAGACATCCCCGCAAACTTCTAAACAATTGTCACACACAGTGTGTGCCCTTCACAGGGCAGTCAAGCCCACTTAACTGAAGTAGTAAGGCACTCTGAAGGAGACACAGGAGGCAGTATGTCCCAGGCAAGTCAAGCAACCACCATCACCTTGACCACCATATTCCTTGATACCCCAATGGAGACAGCTCAGAACCCTGAATCCTAGAGCCTTGGGAATAGTGGTACTTCTAACCCAATGCTTACAGCCAACATTCTGGGAGCCAAACCTTACAAAGATGCAACCTGGCAACTGGCAACTGTTCCTGCAGGTGCAAAAGCTACAGCTACTGAAGACCCAGAAAAGAAAGTTATTTCCACCAAAGTTCTTGGCACTGTCAAATGGTTCAACAGCAGAGGCTGATAGGAGTTAGTCAGTGAAAATTACTTTAAAGAAGTTTTACCATCTGTTTTACTGCTGTCCCCATAAGGACCACAGTACTTTTCCATCTGACTTGTACTTGAAACCTTCTATAAGGGATGTCTCTTTATTAGAATGACAGCTCCTCAAGAGCAGCGATGGTCTTACTTTTCTATTTGTTGTCAGGATTCGCAGCCTTGCCCTAAGGGGCAGTAGGTACTTACCTTTACAAAATGGAGACAACGCTGGCGTTTTCTCTTTAAAGAAAGTAACGCTGGAGGGTAGATGTTAAGAGGGTTTATTGGAGTTACCCCGGGAAGCCTTACAGCAGGACTCAAAGGCCCCCCCCCCCCCCAAG
>CM053586.1:263498123-263509326 GCA_028646515.1 Pseudochirops corinnae
AATATGCTCTGACTTCCATGTGACCCAACTAATTCCCAGGCCTCAAACACATCCCTGTGCCTCAACATTACCACTTGCAATCTGGGACCTATTTGTGACCCTTACAATTAGTCTCCCCAGTGCATTTGTTCATTGATCAGGTTCCTGTGTGGGCTCACTTACTTGCCCTTCCTATTGAGACAAATTTCAGCCCAGAACAGTTCCGTTTTCCCAGGCCAGTGGGCTCATACCTCATAAACCCAAAGCAGAGGAAGAGGGAAAGAAATAAGCATTTCTCTAGCATCTGCCATGTGCCAAGCGCTTGTCCAAAGAAGACATCCAGACTCACCAGAACAGGAGAAGAGCCAAATGCTAGAAGGGAGAAGACTTATCAAAGAAAGAACTATTGCTTCCTACTACTACCAAAGACAGCCCAATCTCAGTATAAATAACTGGGAGGAAACCCAGCTAGGTGGGTCAGTGGATAGAGTGCCAGGTCTGGAGTGAGAAAGACTCCTCTTTATGAGTTCAAATCTGGCCTCTGACACTTACTAGCTGTGTGACCTTGGACAAGTCACTTAATCCTGTTTGCCTTGGTTTCCTCATCTGTAAAACGGAGCTGGAGAAGGAAATGTCAAATCACTTCAGTATCTTTGCCGAGAAAATCCCAAACGGGGTCACGAAAAGTTGGAAACAACTGAAAAATGACTGAACAAAAAATTTGCCACTGGAGTGAAGACAGAGACAGTAGTGTCACAGATCATAACCACTGCACTTCTAACACAGCACCAGCAGCCCAGCTCTTAGCCAAAACTATAAAGCAGGCAATGTCGATCTTCCTTTCCTCACAGCTCACTGCCTTCCTCATGGATCACTTCAACTCTTTCATCCCCACTGTCTCTTTTCAACTCTTTTGGGTCCTATTTCCTAAGACATTGAACTCTGTTAAGTATTGAGCTTGGAAAGCATTTGATTAACCAAATTAATAACATAATAAATAACGATGAAAGCATTAGCTGATAATGAGCTTAAGATGTTTTTTTCCTCCTAGGGAATTTTATTTTTTCAAAAGAGGATTCTTGAAGATGCAAAGAAATGAGGTTCACATGGGAGTACCTCCATCATTATCATTATCTCCATCACCATCACCATCATCATTGACTGGAAATGAGCTGGGAAGCAGATCCAGGGTGGAGCTTAGACTTTGCGTCAGGATATGGAGTGGAGAGCCTGAGGAGGCAGTCTACGCATAATATCATTCACTCAGGTTGAAGAATCACCGGTTAAGTATAAGGTGTTACCTGGTTACAATTTGCATAAAATCAGGAACTCTGTCATAATGGTCTTCGAGCAAAGACTAGAGGCTCACTTGTTATCAATGCTATAGCAGAGAAGCAAAACACACAGCCCCATGCCGATATTCCTGGCTATAGCTAGAAACACATCGAAATGTAATGGGGGAAAAAACCCAGAAAATGTTAATATGTGGATTTCTAAGTCTATACATGGGCGGTTCAGTGGTCCCAATTTCTATTTGAGTTTGACACCACTGCCGTAGGAGGCTTGTATTTAAATATGGATTGGACTTGATGGCTTCTAAGATTCTTTCAAAGTCTGAGATTAAGCCATTTTGGAATTTTAACTGGCTTCTGTGGAATCTAAAGACATATTCTTGTTAGACCATTTCATTGTCGTTGTTGAGTTGTTTCAGTCATGTCCGACTCTTTGACCCCTTTTGGGGTTTTCTTGGCAAAGAAACTGAAGTGATTTGCCATTTCCTTCTCCAGCTCATTTTATAGATGAGGAAAACAGAGTCACGCAGCTAGTAAATGTCTGAGGCCACATTTGAACTCAGGTCCTCCTGACTATCCACTGTACCATCTAACAGGCTATTTCCTAATGCTATCTATACCCGGACTCTAGAACTTCATCGTCTCAACCACTGACGCACAAGATACCTTGAGAGGAAATATACATACTGCTTGCTGTCCAGGTTATTCTGCAATAAAGGTACCAACATAGCACAGTGACATGTATAGACTGGGACTCAAGAATATAACCGTTGTACTCCCCCACTACACGCAACAAAAATCTTACTTACCTTCTGTTCTCACTGTCACTGTTCATAACAAAAATGTTAATGGACAGTGCCATTATTTCCTCTCATCATGATAACAGGTAGCATTTATATAGGTCTTTAAGGTTTGTAGATGATATCACATTTGCATAATGTTATCACCTTTTAATCCTTACAACAATGGGGGTAGGGATGGAATAATTGGTGTTATTATCCCCATTTTACAGATGAGAAAACTGAGGCTTCTTGTTGTTCAGTTGTATCCAACTCTTTGTGATCCCATAGGGAGTTTTCTAGGCAAAGATTCTGGAGTGGTCTGCCATTTTCTTCTCCAGTAGATTAAAGCAAACAGATGTTAAGTGACTTACTTAGGATCATACAGCTAATAAGTATCTGAGACCAGATTTGACCTTAGGTCTTCCTGACTCCAGACCCAGCACTTTATTCACTCAGTCATTTAGTTCTAGAGTTTAAATGACTTGTTCAGAATCACACAGCTAGTACTCAGGTCTTCCTGACACCAAGTCCAGTGCTCTACCATCTGCACACAGCCTTCATCAAGGTAGAAACTCAATTGCGTTCTCCCATTACAATGGCCACACTCATTTCCTTCCTTTTTCTAGAATTCAGCTCCACTGCCCACCTTGCAGTACTAACAGTTGTTAAGGCTATAGACTTTACCTGCTTTTTCAGTCAGCCCTTCCTCTCTCCCTGCCTCTAAATAGAAATTCTTAGAGGCCCCCCTCCTTATCCCATGTCTTCTCATAGTCATGTAGCTTAGATCTCTCCAGCAAGTTAGAAAAAAAAATAGTTCAAGAGAGGGCAGTATGAAACAACTCATGGGATCCTACTGTTTTTAAAATCTCTATGTCCCCTGCTGATGAAACTGTGGACCTGATCGTTGTGTTCTCCTGCTGTGATTAAAAGAGTAATAACAGTAATACTAATTATAATTACAATCATTTTAAAATAAAAAAGTGATTCTCTCTGCATGGCATACCAGCTGAGTAAAAATGTCAGCAGCGTGCATTGCAGACAGGGAAGCTGTAAATCCAAGGATAGCCAGTTTTATTTCCCTAGTTCTTGAAAACTCTACATAACACTTGCAAAATCTACAGTAATTCCCAAGATTTATATACATTTTACTGTCAGAATGTGAAATTTGGTTACTTTTGCCAATAAAAAATGACTTCTCACAGTGAACAAAAGCAGAAAGAAACATTTTAGGGTGATCTTCATGACCTTTGGTGAATAGATGTTTTGTGGGAGTGCATGAAGCAAATGGAGAAGCAGTTTGAGTTTATGGAAAGAGTACTGGATTCAGAGTCCAAAAAGCTGAGTTGAAATCCTGGTTTCTGCCAGTTACTATAACCTGTGTGACGTTGGGCAGGTTTCTTTTACCTTTCTAGCTCACAAATTCCATATCAGTAAAACGAGAGGGAAAGACTAGAGGATGTCTCAGGCCCCTTCCAGCTCTAAATCTGATTCTAGGAAAAGGTTTTGCTATAGGACAGGTAAGAGTTTACATCCCGGAATGGAGAGCCAAATTTAAGAAAAGATCCTGTCATTCTTTGTAAACTACGAAATGAAGAAATCAATGATTAAGAAGAGTCACTTCCTTCATGGCACATCGCCAGCCCTTCCTCTCTCCCATCCCCACCTCTTGGGGTAGTCATCCCCTCCTCAAATCCCCAGCGCACCAAACGCTGAAAGGAAAGGGCTGCTTGGACAGTATCGGAACCAAAGAGCTGACAACATATGCTAGATTCATAATGAATCAAATGGTTTTGAATGTCATAGATTGCTACTGGCACCACTTTAGAAAACTGCCTTACCCAATACATGCACTGTCCTTGGAATTCAGCACTTCTTGGGCAACCACACCCTAGCTCTCCAGGCTCAACAAGCAGCTGTTAATAAATAATACTTAACATTTCCAGACGGAGGGTTGTTTAGAAGGATGAGCCATCAAGTCATTTAGCAGACTGAATATTTTATAGAGACCGTAGCAGCACGAGGAAGGTTGAGATTTTAATAGCAAAAACAAAGTTCCTGGATTCCTTGCCCCCTTTGGAAGCATATTTTTAAGACCCGTTTCTTGTACCTGGAAAGGTGTCAGGTGTTTAACTCACTCTCTCTCTAAAATGGTCTAGTTTTTCATCATGAACAGATCATAATCAACAAATGTAAATATATCAACATTGTTTTTGCTGCCTTTGTGACTCCATTTGGAGTTTTCTTGTCTGAGTGTTTTGTCATTTCTTTCTCCAGCTAATTTTATAGATGAGACTGAAGCAAACAGGGTAAAAAAAGAGGATTATATATGAACTTGTGTAAAAAGTATGTTAAAGTTAACAAGGTACTCATAAAATTTCCATATTTGCATCTAAAGGCTGGAACCAGGAAGACCTGAGCTCCAAATCAGCCCTGGCCTCTCACTTTGCTTTGTGACCCTGGGCAAGTCACTTACCCTCTGTCTGCCTCAGTTTCCCCAACTAAAAAATGAGGAACATAAAACCACCTGTCTCCCAGGTTTATTGTAAGGATCAGATAAGATATTTGTAAAGCTCTTAGCACAGTGCCTAGTACAAAGTTGTTGTTGAGTCGTTTTGGTTGTGTCCAACACTCCTTGACCCCATTTGGGGTTTTCTTAGCAAAGACACTAGTGTGGTTTGCCATTTCCTCCTCCAGCTCATTTTACAAATGAGGAAACTGAGGCAAACAGGGTTAAGTGACTAGTCCAAGGTCACACAGCTAGTAAATGTCTGAAACTCAAGTTATCTTGACTTCAGGGCTGGCACTCTATCCACTGTGCCAGCTAGCTGCCCATCTAGTACACAGTAGTGACAAATTCTTCCCCTCTTCCTCTTTTGAATTTCTGTTTATTTTTTTTATTTTGTTTATTTTTCTGTTTATTTTATTTTAGTTTTTATTTTATATTATTTTATTTATTTTTCTGTTTATTTTTAATGTTTTGTTGTTAGTATCTCTTTTCCTTTCTCTCTTTGTAAATATCACTGCCCCACTAACTCGTCCTCCCCTATGACAGTCCCCACTACAACCATCAAAGTCATGATTGGTCACCGCGCTGATCAGCCTTCTGAAGTCTTTCAAAGTCGTTTTCCTTTATATAACTGTGGCCATTGTGTCAATTGTTCTGCTTCTTCTCCTTTCACTCTATGTAGTTCATACAGAACTACACAAGTTTCTCTGAATTCTTCATATTCACAATTTCTTAAATTCGTATCTCACAATTCAGCCACGTCCCCACTAATGGACGCACACTCTGCCTATTCTTCTTTGCTAAAATAAATGCTGCCATAAATATTTGTACAGAAGTGGGTCCTTTCCCTCTACCTTTGACCTCTTTGAGGAACATGTGTCTGGTTATTACAAGGCAAGGTATAGGTTAGTGACTTTGGGAGCACATTTCTAAATTGTTTTTCAGATCTGTAAGACCAGTTTCCGGTTCCACCAAGAGTGTGTTAGTGTGCCTCTCCTGCCCTGGCTATACAAATTTTCATCTTCCAACTTTGCCGATCTGAAGTCATTATGGTTTTCATTTCTTTTACTAATGATTGTTGTTGTTTGTCCTTCATTCTTGAAGAGGTCTGTGGCATCGGGAAGTGATGCCATGACTTGCAAGTGAATTGGATTTAAGTGAGGCAGGACAATGCAAAGTCACCAGCCTCACTCTCTCCTTTGGAGCCATCTGTGTCCAGTGTCCAGATATTGATCAGGATGACTGGAGACGGCCCCACTATTAATGATAATTCTGAGCCCAAAGTATTCTCTTCATACATTTATACATACGAACAGTTTATTAATAATAATTCTGGACCCAAGACTTGCTCTCTTCAGATACACATATGTATATATTAATACATATATATATATATTATTAATGATAATTCTGAGCCCAAAGCTGTTTTCTTCATTTATATATACATATGTATAAAGAGAACAGCCTTGGACTCAAAATTACCACTAATAAAAGAAATGTATATATATATAATATATATGTGTGTGTATTCACATTGCAGATGCTTACTAGCTGTGTTGTTCTGGGCAAGTCACTTAATCTCTGTCTCCCTCGGTTTCCCCCTCTGTAAAATGGGGATAATAATAGTGCCCACATCCCACAGTTGTGAGGATCAAATGAGAGAAAATTTGTACTGTGCTTTGCAGATTTTAAAGTGCTATGAAAATATCAGCTATTATTTGTACATCCTTACTTAACTGTACACATGTTTTTTGTTCCAATAAAATGTCTGTTCCTTATAGGGAGTGTTTCAGTTTTTGTCTCTGTATCTCCAAGACCTACCACAGAGCTTAACACATAATAGTTACTTAATAAGTTTTTGTTGAAGGAATGAGTGAATGCATGATAAAGTTACTTAAAAGAAGCTCTGCACAGATCCCTGGCCAGCAGGGCTCTCTCCCGGAGAAAGTAAACAGTAGCCAGGCAAAGCTTTGCAAGAGTAGAGATCCACAAATGAATATCAAATTACAAGAGACAGACCACTTTCTGGGAAGGTGACAGACTGGGGTACAAAGATAGGGTTGAGGAGATCTACAGAGACACAAGGGCCAGAACTGGGGATTTTAACTGACTCAGCAGCAGCACCCTGGCACCCTCACCCCCATTCCCTTCGAGTATCCCTGTGCAATAAAATGTCATATAAGCAAGTCTTACATTCCATAAAAAAAAAGTACTGAGTGATAGTCTCCCCATCCCATTCTCTCAACAACCCTCTTTCTTTGTAACTTCACAATTCAATGATTTCTCCTTAACCTATCATTTCACTAAACGATTCCCCCACATCCTGTGCCTTGCCACAAAAGAACTTATTTTACTATTTAATATATTTTCCTCCCATCCATATTGTGTTTTTCTAAATCATCATTTGGCATGTCTGTTTACAAGCCCATTGCTTCTCATAAACTGTAAGCTTTTGGAGGTTTCTGTGAAGGTCAAGGATCTAGACCACACTTTGCATAGTTCTTGGCATAGGGACAGAGGCTGGTGCTAAATAAATGCTTTTGTGGAGGTTGTTGATATTGATGTGGGTGCTAATGTCACTGCTGCAGCTGGTCTACTGGAATATTGCTTCCGGGATGCCAGAGAAGCTGCTGGAAATGGTGCTGGGGCCATTCAAGACCTGAAATCAGGGCAGGATGCTTTGGCAAAGAAGAAACCTGCTGTCAAGTAGTCTTATAAATAGAAGGTGACGGAGAGAATGGTATCAGGCAGCTGACAGGAAACTGGGAGAAAGGGAGGGTTGCAAAAAAAGGAAGCTATTTTGTCAGTGTGGTTTGAAAATTTCATTTCTACATTTCTTTACTTCAAAATGGGCTTTCATAGGTGAGGAGCAGACAGGATGAGGAGGGATAAACAAGAGAACATCTTAGATGTTTCCTGAGTAGATGATTCAAATAGATTGACCACCTTGGTGGTGAGAGAATTCTCCTAGTGAAAGAATCCAGGGAAATTATGCAGCAACCTCATGTTCTGGTCTTGCAAACCCAGAGAAATGAGCTCTGATAACATCCATCTACTGATGTTGAAAGAAACAAGAATCAAGAGCAATTACCAAGCCTTAGAGTCAGAAAGACCTGAGTTCAAACCTTGCCTCTTACATGTACTGCTGGCTACGTAACCCTGGGCAAATCAGTGAATAAATCTCTAAGATTATATGTTTAAGAGCAACAGCAATTCTCTCTCTCTTTCTCTCTGTCTCTCTGTCTCTCTCTCTGTCTCTGTCTCTCTCTCTGTCTCTCTGTCTCTCTCTCTCTGTCTCTCTGTCTCTCTCTCTCTGTCTCTCTCTCTGTGTCTCTGTCTCTCTCCCCCTCCCTCTCTCCCTCCTTCTCTCTTTCCCTCTCTCTCTCCCTCTCTTCCTCCTTCCCTGCCTTCTCTGCCCTCCTCTGTGCACATACGTACATACACACACAGATATATGTTATACATTATTGTTATGTGTATATATTATGCATAAATGCCCATTTTGCCTCCCCCTTAGAGTGTAAACTCCTCTTGAGTAGATAGTGTTTTATTCATTATATTTCTATCTCCAGAGCCTAGCACAATACCTGGCGCATCGTGGATCCTTAATAAATGCTTATTGAGTGACTCACTAACTGGTCATGTTGCAGATATCTCATTTTAACACTGATTTCTGCCTCTGCCTCTTTCAAGCTAGTCAGACTGTCTCCCTAGCCCTAGACACACTGGAACCCCGATAAACCTTTCTCCCCACCTCTAGGACAGGACAGGGTTCAAATGGTACTACAGACCCTGACGAGCCTTCCCCAATCTCAATCCTAGCTTTATACAGGGACCAAACCAAATGGGGAAATACATAATGATGCTACCAATTGCTGGCTGCTCTAGCTACTCTTTTCAACTGTCAGGGGAAGCACCAGCCACCTCCTTGACCCTTTCACCCTGCCATGATTTGCAAATGCTATTGTATGTGGTGGCAAACAAAACCCATGTTTTATGGAAAATCCATCTTACAAAAATAATCTCCCCTTCATATCTGCCAAAATTCTTGAAATTCTTATCAGTCATTCCTCTGAGTTAAGACACCCTGCAAGAGTGCTAATGAAATAGAAATGTTACCTGGCAGAGGGATTAGCGTGGTTTCTGGCACACAGTAGGCATTTAATACACACGATTG
This sequence comes from Pseudochirops corinnae, assembly GCA_028646515.1. Taxonomy (NCBI): domain Eukaryota; kingdom Metazoa; phylum Chordata; class Mammalia; order Diprotodontia; family Pseudocheiridae; genus Pseudochirops; species Pseudochirops corinnae. The sequence continues at coordinate 263,506,860 of CM053586.1, forward strand.
ATTGACGTGATAGATACATCTTCCACCGGCTGAGAGTGAGGTCTAGAGGGAAGGGGCCACAAAGCAGTTAAATTTTGATGAGGGTGAGGCGTAAGGAAATTGGAAAAGGTCTAGAGTGTAGAATTAAGGTTAGGAAATAGAATTCTGGGAAGGGCAGGATAGGAAAGGCGCTGGACACTGAAGGAGGTGTGGGGATGTTGAAAGGGCAGCAAATGGGCCCAAAAGGACAGATGGGGAAACACCAAAGACAAGCTGCTGACCCTAAAAGTTCACTAAGGCCTTCTCTTCTCCATGTGTTTGGAGAGAGACCAAGAGAGGACAAAGCGAGTGGAAACAAGGAGGACAGTACAGATGAGGCTGGAATTCTGCTTTGTGCGGTTATGAGTTCCCTGTCTCAGAATCGCTCAAGCAGAGGCTGGATTATAATAGGATAAGAGAACCATAGCTTTAGAACTGAGAGGACCTTAGTGCCCACCAAGAAAAATTAATTGAAGAAATTAAGTGACTTGCTAAAAGTCACACACTTATTGGAGACAGAATTTGAACTCCGGTTTTCCTGACTCCAAGTCTATTTCCCTGTTCCTTGCACTGTACCAGGTGGGTTGTAGAAAGGATAACAGATTGAATCAAAACCACTAAGATCCCTTCCCATTCTAAGATTCTATGAGCTTATGCCTCTAGGCTTGAGAAATAAGAGCAAAGTCCTAGAAGTACATCACCACAAGGAATATATATACTCAGGAAGGGGGTGACGTAAAGACATTTACGTATTATAGGATGAAATTTACGCCTTTTCAGGCACATTTACTAAATGTCAGATGGTCAGAATGGCCTTTGCTGTGTTGGAGGCGTCATGGAAGGAATGTCTCAGTTCTTCTCATTCTCTCTTTTGAGATAAGAATAATCACCTTAAAACTTCCACCATCTTGAGACATTCCTTCCCCTTGTTTTTAATGAATTATGAGCCATCATTTATTTATAACCTGCCTACTGCTTCCTTTATGGAGCAGAAAATGAAGTATTGGCCAAGGTAATTACCCTTTTTATAGATTCTTAGCACAAATAATCATAGTAAATTCCTTTGGAAATGGCTATTTGCTGAGTTTCTCTGGCTTATTTGAATTGTCCTCATCTCTAAGCTTTGGATTCACTGCTCCATATTCAGAGAGTTGTTTTTTCCTTTCTCATTTTTTTTTTTGATGGGGGGTGGGGGTGGAGGTGGGATTGTGTGGAACAGAGCTTTTCCAACCCACACTCAAAGTGGGACCAATTTCTATAGGACACTGCCATCTTCCTGCATCAAAAAAGGCTCTTGAATGCCAGAGAACCTGTCACTGACAATGATCTGGGGTCTGGGACTAACACAGCCTTCATAGGGTATACAGGCTCATAGCCAGCTTGTCAGAACTGATATTATCAAGCTGTTTGGCACAGTCATTCAACTAGGCAGCAGGCAGGCATTGGGCCTTGCGATGCTCAAGGCATAAAAACTTTATAGTCTACTTCCAATAGGAAGCAGTTAGTTGTCACTCTGGCAAACAACTCCATCCCATCCTCCCATACATGCAGCATATCCTCTCCATTATACAATGTCATTATTGAAAATTCCTGCCTCAGAAATAGGAAAATAAGTTACTCTCTCTTTAAGCAGAATAAACTCAACAATAAGATAGCAGCCAAGAAGAGTTTCATAGGATGGGCTACACCTTGCAGAATTGGAAGGAATACCCTTATTATTCAGATCAAAGAGTGATTAGAAAAACAAGAAAAAGAGAATTTTTTCCAGAGGGTGGGATAACCAAATCTCTGATTCTTTAATTTTATTTTTAATTTATGGAATAAAACAAACATTTACATAATACAGTACAATAAAAAAGATAATTGCACATGAAATTACAAATCTACTATGCACAGCTTGCTGTTCCTTTCAAATATGCAACTCAATTATCATGTAAATTTCTTTTTTCCTTCTCTGCTCCCCCACCCTAGAGATAGCTAACATTAGACCCAAATAGGTATGTGTGTGCATGTATGTAAAATTATTCTGTACACATGTCTGTTTACAATTCTTTCTCTGGATGCAGATAGTATCTTTCCTCATATGTCCTTTATAGTTAATCTGGATATTTTATAATATTCAAAATAATTTAATCTCTCAAAGTTGTTCTTAAAAAACAATATTGCTGTTACTATATACAGTGTTCTTTTGGTTCTGTTCATTTCCCTCTTCTTTATTTCATGTAAGTCCTTCCATATTTTTCTAAAATAATTGAGCACATCATTTCTTATAGCACAGTGGTATTCCGTCATAAGTCATATAGATCTCTGATTTCACTGGTGTACAAAGTTCTCTGGTGAGGAAATTCCCTCTACTCATGCTGATCCACCATTATACTATTATTCTGCAACTTAATCTCAGACAGTTCTTTGCTAGGGTCTTGAGAGGTTTAGTCACTTCCCCAGGGCC
>CM053586.1:263519395-263544185 GCA_028646515.1 Pseudochirops corinnae
GACACAATCTCCAACCACACCAATGAGGAGACTGATGTTCCAAGATCTATTAAAAACTCAAATTAAGCCCGAGAGGCTACTATTAGACCTCGGCGTGTTGGACCCAGGGGCGGATGGTCCAAATCTTTTCTATGAAAGTTTTATAAATCTAAAGTGGCAGGCATGTCCCCTGCTTCGCGTACAGCTTATACAGCTGGGCGGCAATCACCCCTCTTTCCTCGGGCTGGCCTATGGGGACCCTCGTCCCCTTCTCCTTACTCTTCCCAGTGGAAACTAGCTGCTGAGGCTGTCTGGCGAGCCGCATGCGGTCCACCCACACACGGCTCAGGCGGTCCTCTCTGCGTCCCTGTTCAGGCGCCAAATGTCCCGAGCCTTCTGCCGGGACCCCCACCCTCTCACTTACCCATCCTCAAGGTAAGTCTTCGGTCGTCACCGGCCTCCGAGGAGGAAACACCAGACAGAGCGCCCGAGAAGTTAAAGGGGTGTTTATTCGTCAACAGCTACATACCGGAAGCGCCCTGTCTTCCGTATTCAGGGGAATTTATAACAATCATCAACCAATCATCTTTAGGAATCATAAACATGACCTTATATAGTAACTTATAAAGCAAGCTGGCAATCAGCATAACCCCGCCCCTAACAATAAATATCCTTAAATGGTGGAACCCAGAACTGAACGTATTACTCAGGGTAAGGTGTGATCAGGGCTAAGTATATATCAAGTTTCTCTTCTAAGAGACTAGATCTCTCTTAATGTAGCCTAAGATTAAATTAGGCTTATTTGTTTGTTTTTGGCTGTCGTATCATCCTGCTGATTCATATTGGATTTGTAGTCCACTAAAATCTCTGGGTCTTTTTCAGACATGTCTAGCCAATCTCTCTATCTTGGGCTTATGACATTAATTTTTTGTTACCCAAGTGTAAGACTACATTTTACTACCATGAACTGGGGACACAGAGACATAATAATAATAATTATGTCTTCCTTCAAGGAGCTTATATTCAATTGGGTAAAACAATGCCTACACATCATGTAAACATACAATCTATAAAACATGAATATAAAGCAATTTTAAGGGAGGGGGCTATCAACTAGGGAGAATCAGAAAAGGTATAATCTAGACCAAGGGTCTGTGAATGTGTTTTGAAAACTATTTTGATAGGAATTTTAATATAATTGATTTCCTTTGTAATTCAATATATTTTATTTTATGTAATTTGAGAAAGGTTTCACCAGATTGCCAAAGGGGCCATGGCACAAAACAAATTTAAGAAGCCCTGATGTAGGAGGTGGCTCTTGAACTGAGTTTGGAAAGAATCTAGGGACTCTGAGATATGTGTGAAGAGGGAGTGCCTTCTAAGGATAGGGAAAATACCACTACTTGACCTATTTCCAAAGATGATTAGAGAAAAAGGAAAAGAACCTATGTGTTCTAAAATATTTATGGTGCAGAGGCACTGAATATTGTTTATGAGGCACAGCAAGTAGGTCCACTTAACTGGAACACAGAATTTGTGAAGGGAAGTAAAGTTCAATGACTTTAGAAATTGTATTGGAACTAGATTTTAAAGAGTTTTAAGTGTCAAATGGATGCATTTGAATTGTATCCTAGATTTATTCTAAAAATCCAAAAATTTGGATTTTTATCCCAGAGGCAACAGGGAGTTACTGAAGCAGAACAGAGGCATGATCAGATCTGTATGCTAGGATGGTTACCTGCTAATCCAGTTATGTGAAGAATTGGTTTTAGAATGCAGAGACTTCAGGCAAGGAGATCAATGAAAAGGGTATTGCAATTATTCAGATTAGAAGTAATGAGGGCCTGAAACAGGGTGGTGGTTGTATGGGTCAGGAGAAGGGGCAGTCAATCATCAAGAATTTATTAGAGCTTGCTATCTATGTACCATGCACTTTACTAAGTTCTAGGAATATAAATAAAGGCAAATTCAGGAGGTATTGTGGAGGTATGATCAACAAGATTTGGTAGCAAATTGTGTGTCATTGGATATAAGGTGATGAGGAAAGGAGTGAAAAGTCAAGAATGATTCCAATGTTGTCAACCTCTATACGCTTTTGGAGATGGCACCCTTGATAGAATCAGGGAAGTTTGGGAGGAGGTAGACTAAGGGCATAGGTCTTAGAGTTGAGAATACTTGGTTTCAGATCACACCTAAGATATTAGCTTTGTGACCTTGGACAAGTCACTGCAGCTTCTAGTGGTGCAATTTCTCATCTATCAGTGAGGGAGTTAGACTTGATGGCTTCCAAGATTTCTTCCTACTCCAAATATATGATCCAACCATGAGTTTGCATTGTCTCTGTGCAGCAAGACTTTGCCTATAAGTAATTCCACCTGGGAGACTTTCAGATAGGCTCAAGAGAGCTTTTGGTTGAAGTAAATAGAAATGTGTTTATCAAGTAGTTTTACATATACTTTCAATCAAACTGAGTATATAATTGTTGCGATGCAACAAAAGTTTCCTTGAAATGACCTTGAAGGGAGCTGAATTGCCTTCCAGTGTTATCTATGAACAGATGGAAGTGTGTGTGTGTTCAGGCAGCAGGAGAAGAATTTATTTCAAAAGCTCTTAGAAAAAAAAAATTGCATTTCCTTCCTAGAACAGAACAAGAGTATAGCTGTAAGATCATACTTAATTCAGACATTAAAACAAAACAACAGCACAGATCCTATTTTCTTTCCAACAAAGGAATCCGGCTTTGCCTTTGTACCTCTTTGGTGAAAACACCAGATTTCTGGATAAATGTACCTTGTTTTATCCAGCAGTGTTTTTATTTCTTTATTTCTGGATTTCCTTGATCTAATTGATAATGTTGTCTAAGGTACCTGTAAATATTGGGGATATAAAGGCAGGGACAAAGCCTTCCCGGCGCCCCACCCCCGGAAAAATCACTCTCATTCTAGTACACCTCACCCCACCCCCAAGGCTGGAAGATGGGGCTTAATTAACAACCCTGAGAGGTTATTTTTTAAAAAATCTTTTTGCTATGGGAAGAAAGTGTGAGCAGAAGGAGTCTGTTAGTATTAGCGTTTATTTAAACATTCACTTGGTCCCGGGTACTGTACCAGTTACTTTGGGGAAGGTGCTGAGGGATTTTCCCCAGAGTTTACAACTGATCAGAAAATAGAACAGATACAAAAAGAAATTGAAATCTGAGGTCTGGGAAAGGAAGGGGTCACAGATGTTGTTCACAGCTTCTATGGAAAGTTCTCTCTAAAGCAGTCTCTTCCTAGAGTTGAAGTGATGTGTTTTGTTTTTACATTACAAACCTTTACAAATGACTCCCACTTGGTGAGAAGTCTGTGGTAACAAAGGAAGACCCATAAGTAAAACTAATAATACAGTGACCTCATCTAAAAAGCAGATGCACCTTTCTCATTGGTAGTCCTCAGACTCCTATCTAGCGCTCTTGCCACTGCAGAGGCAGCTAAGCAGGAAAGAGGTTAATTCCATTAAGTTTCAATTCAGAAAATATTTATTAAATGCCCGCTATGTGCAAATACAAAGGAAAAAGAAAAAAGAAAAACAACAAATTAAAAACAAGACAACTCTATTCCTCAAGAAGCTTATGTTCTTTTTTGTTGTTGTTGTTGTTTAGGTGGATTATATTTATTTGATCTTTTCCATATTAAAAATATTTACTGACTTATTAAAAATAACAAAGAAAATCCATTGCTTGTTAACATAAAAAGCACATTTTTTATGGAAAATAATAACATTTAAAAAAATGAAATAAAAAGTGACATTGTTTTACACACACACACACACACACACACACACACACACATATATATAATGTATTTTATTTTTAATTTATGGAATTAAACAAGTATTTCCATAACAGTACCATAAAAAAAGATGATTGAACCTGAAACTGCCAACCAACTATGCATAACTTGCTATTCCTTTCAAATATAAAGCAAAATTATAACGTAAATTTCTTTTTTTCCTTCTGTTCCTCCCCCTACCGTGCCCTAGAGATGACTACTATTAGACACAAATAGGTATAATATAGATAAAATTATTCTGTACCTACTTCTATTTATCAGTTCTTTCTCTGGATGAAGATAGTGTCTTTCTTCAAATGTCCTTTATAGTTAATTTGAGTATTTATAATAGACAAAATAACTTATTCTCTCAGTCCTTCTTAAAACAATATTGTGATTACTATATATGATGTCCTTTTGGTTCTGCTCATTTCACTCTTCATTATTTTGTGCAAGTCTTTCCATGTTTTTCTAAAATCACTGAGCTCATCATTTCTTATAGCACAGTAGTCTTCCATCACAATCATATACCACAACTTGTTCAGCCATTCCCCAAGTGATGGGCATCCCTGCAATTTGTAATTCTTTGCCACCTTAAAGAAAGCTGCTATAAACATTTTAGAACATATAGGTTCTTTTCCTTTTTCCCTGAGTATCTTTGGAAATAAAACAAGGAGGAGTATTGCTGGATCACAGGTACTTTAATAATTCTGTGTGCATAATTCCAGATTGCTCTGCAAAATGGTTGGATCAGTTCATAGTTCTACCACCACTGAATTCGTGTCCCAATTTTTCCACATCCTCTCCATCATGTGTTGTTTTCTTCTATAATTTTAACCAATCTGATAGGTGTAAAATATCTCAAGATTGTTTTAATCTGCATTTCTCTAATCAATAATGATTTAGAGCATTTTTCATATGACTATAAATTGTTTTGATTTCTTCGCTGGAAGACTGCCTGTTCATATCCTTTGACCATTTATCAATCGATGAATGTCTTGTATTCTTATAGATTTGACAAATTTTTTTTATGTGTTTTAGATATGAGACCTTTATCTGATAAACTATCTATAAAAATTTCCCTCCAATTTCCTGCTTTCCTTCTGATCTTGGTTATATTTGTTTTGTTTGCACAAAACCTTTTTAATTTAATGTCATCAAAATTATCCATTTTATGTCTAACTCTTCTCTCTATCTCTTGTTTATTTATAAATTATTCACCTATCCATAATTCTGATATGTTTCATGTTCCTCTAATTGTCTTGTGAAATTTCTCTTTATATCTAGGTCATATATACATTTTGTCCTTATCTTGGTAAATGGTGTGGGATCAGTTTATGCCATATTGCTTTCCAGTTTTCCCAACAATTTTCACCAAATAATGAATTCTTAGCTCCCAATTTTAAGCCTTTACTCTTCTCAAATGCAAGGTTGTTATATTTATTTGGTGCTGTAAATTGTGTCTCCTCTTCCATTGATTGACCTCCCTATTTCTTAGCCAGTACCAGACAGTTTGATAATTACTGCTAAACCTCCTTCCTTCATAATTTTTTCCATTATTTCCTTTGATATTCTTGACTTTTTGTCTTTCCAAATGAATTTTGTCATTATTGTTTCTAATTCAGTAAAATAACCCCATCAGCATGCATTATTTGTAATGGGAATAATGTAGGGGCCTTCCTAGTAAGATCAGGTATGAAACAAGGATGCCCACTGTCAACAATATTATTCAATATTTTATAAAAAAATAATAGCAATAGCAATAAGAGAAGAAAAAGAAATTGAAGGAATCAGAATAGGGAATGAGATGATAAAATTATCTCTTTATAGAGGATATATTGATATTCTTGGAAAATCTCAAAGACTCACTAAAAAGTTAATTGAAACAACTAATAATTTTAGCAAAGTAGAAGTATATAAAGTAAATTCACACAAATAATCAACATTCCTATATGTCACAAACAAAACTCTATAAGAAGAGTTTAAAATAACTATAGACAGTATAAAATTCCTGGGAGTACACCTGCCAAATAAATAAAATTATAAGAAACTTTTATACAAATAAAATCAAATGTAAATAATTGGAGAAATATTAATTGTTCATTCGTTGGCAGGGCTAGTCATTTTCTCCAACTAATTTATTCAATTCCATCCCAATTAAATTACCAATAGATTATTTTACATTCTATAGTCTTGAAGCAGTTAGATCATACAGTGAATCAAACACTGAGACTGGACTAAAAGTGTATGTTTAGTCATTTTCAGTTGTGTCTGATTCTTCATGACCTATTTTGGGGTTTTCTTGGTAGAGATAGTAGAGTGGTTTGCTATTTTCTTTTCCAGCTTATTTTTACAGATGAGGAAACTGAGGCAAACAGGGTTAAGTGGCTCATATTAGTCACGTAGCTAGTAGGTGTCTGAGGCTAGATTTCAACTCAGGTCTTCTTGATTCCAGACTCGGTGCTTTGTTTGCTGTACTCCCTAGCTACCCAAGACCTGACTTCAAATTTGACTCCAGATACCTACTAGTTCTGTGACCCTGGGCAAGCCAATGAAAGTCAACTGTAAAACTGGGATAATGATAGCATCTACCTCAGGTTGTTACGAAGATCAAATGAGATAAAAAAAAAGAGAGAGATACAGTGTCCCCAGCACAAAGCTTAATAAATGTTTGTTGCCCTCCCTTCCTGATTTAATAGAATCTATTTTGAGGAAAGGAAGAGTACTACTGATTAAGGTGATGAGGAAAGGCTTCCTAAAATTTGAACCAAAGCATAAAGCGCTTCAGAGACCAACCTGAGGAGTTTGCATTTTATTCTAGAACACACCTGCACAACTTGGCCATAGGTAGGGATCAAAATTTAAAATAGGTTAAACTTCTTTGGGCCAAAGATAGGTTTTTTGCAGCTCACTTTCCAAGTAAAGATATAATTAATGATCAAGCCATTTCTCAAAAATGCTTTTTATAAAAATCGGGACATAATCCAGAAACTGCAATCAACAAACACTTCTTTATGAAATCATGTTCAGTAAAAGACTTCCCAGCAGCAATTTCTTTGGAAATCTGAAAACTAACCTTAGTAGCTGCCTTATTTTCTGAGTTTACTTTCTTGAAAAACCCATGTTCCTCACAGAGCTTTTTCAACTATTTGGACACTTTAATTTGTTTTTCATTGGTGTCCTATTTGCTTAAGTCAGAATGTTTTGATCTGAAATGGTGATGAAGATTATATTCCTTTGCATGAGTTATTACTTCTCAGCAAACAAGGCACAATATTTTGTCTCTCATGTAAGTAAAAAAGTATCTACTTGTCCACATTGGATCAAACACTCCCTGCTCTGATTTGATCTTCTGTTTCTTTTTATCATCCATTTTACAGACACCCCCAAAACTTTAATGTTAGAACCAAAAAATCTCCACAGTAACTGCACATACAAAGAAATACTGAACTGAGTGTCTGACCTTGGAGAGAGCACCAGACACTCATGTAACTTGGAGGGTGGCCATGCATCAAAGGAGAGTTTCTTTCCCTCCAGGTGCTGACACTCAATGCACAGTGGGCATCAGCTGTGTTGGTGCATGGCTGCACTTTCTTTGTCCCTGTTTAATGCCAGCATCAACAGAAAACACAGCAGAAAGATACAACTTGCTCCTCTCAGGCTAGAGACAGACTGACATGATGATTGATTCCCTCAGGTCATGTGACAAACAGGAGAGAGTGTGCAGTGGCAACCCACCTGTTACATGATGGGCACAATAGTGATTAGTAGAAGGTGGGTTAAGTGGGACATGGAGAAAGCACTTGTTACATCTTTACTTTCTTTTACATCCTCTACATTTTCACCTCAAATCCTTTGGCAGGCTGCAAGTGGCCCTTGGGTTGTATGTTGTGCAGGTCTGTTCTAGAACAAAATGGAGTCGTTGAACTTTCTTAACAAAGGGGAGTAATGACCTTGACAGACTCATAGAGGATGATTTGGAGAGAGGAGAGACTAATAGCAAGTGGACCAATTAGAAAGTAATAATCCAAAGCAGGCTGATTTCAGAAAAACCTAGAAAGACTTACATGAACTGATGCAGAGTGAGGTGAGCAGAACCAGGAAAATATTGTGCACAGTAACAGAAATGTTGTATGATGATCAAATATGAATGACTTAGCTATTCGCAGCAATACAATGACCTAAAATAATCCTAAAGGACTCATGATGAAAAAGTTATCCACCTCCAGAGAAAGAATTGGTGGTATCTGAATACTGACTGAAGCTTCCTTCCTTGTTTGCTTCCTTCTTTCCTTCTCTTTCTCTCTCTTGGGATTTTTTTCCACAAAATGACTAACATAGAAATATGTTTTACATGATCACAATGTATAACCCATGTCAGATTGCTTACCTTCTCAGGGAGAGGGGAAGGGAAAGAGGGAGGGATAGAATTTGGAATTCAAAACTTAAAAAAAAAAAAAAGAATGTTTAAAATTGTTTTTATAGTAATTGGAAAAAACAAACTATTATTTTTTAAAAAGAAAATAATAGTCCCCACAAGACATAATGAGGCCCAAACTAGAATGGTGGCCATGTGAGTGGACAGAAACTGACTGATGCAAGAAATATTGTGGAGATAGAATGAACAATACTTGGTCCATGGTTGAGAGAGGGTAAGGTCAAATGATACCTGCATCTGCATTTCTGCAGGAGCTTTCAGAGGTGCCAGTGATTAAGAAGGCTATGGATGGTTTGGGAGAAGCAGAGACTATACATTATTAAATAGCAGAAAGTGCCTTAGTAGAAATTGTGTTAACAGGAGTAATTTTTTAAGTTGTCATGAGCAGATTGCTTGGAGAAAGTTAGAAACATGATTTTGTGTGTGTGTGTGTGTGTGTGTGTGTGTGTGTGTGTGTGTGTGTGTGTGTGTCAGAGAGAATGGACAGGCTGTCAGGTCCAGGGCAGCAGCATCCAACATGTTTGCACTTAGGTCTCCTTCCTTTGTCTTGTCAAGTGGGATTGTCTATGGCTTTCTGACCATTCTGATGCAGTGAACTTTTGCTACTGACCCCCTCCAAGTGTGTATACCAGGATGAGAAGCAAGTAATGATGAAACTGGCAGATGAGATCCAGTCTAGCACTGCTTGTCTGAACTCTGCCAGAGGAGTTTTCTCTCCCTTTTCTGCCCTCCCTAAAGCAGGCTGTCATCAGTGATAGGACTGAGCATCCTAACATTGGCAATGCAACGTGAGCATGTGCTGAGAGGATATGGGAAATGTCTAGAGAGAATTTGTAAAGTCGGCATGTCTGAGCCCCCCACCCGAGGCTGCTTAGCTATTAAGATTCCAAAAGCTTATTATAAATTATGTTCCCTTCTAAGGAGGCTCTGTGGCATGTACCGTAAGGGAAGCATTACAGAGAAGCTACCTACATGTAGAGGAAGGTGGGAAATATGAGTTTAAAATCAATAGGAGTGATTTCTGTAGCCCACATGGCTTTCCAATAGAGCATCCATTGTGTGTTCATACACTCAACTGAAAAGTTAAGGGCCTGGAGCAAAGATCAGTTAGCAGTCAATGAGAAAATGGCAGCTCTTTATCAAAATTAGAAGATGCCTGTTTTTACTTAAAGTAAAAGAGAAAACAGTATCAAAGACCAAGCAGAGTGTAGGAGAAAGAACACCAGACTAGGAATCGGGATACCTGCATTTAGTGGAGTGTTGGAACAAGCACCAACCAGCTTGTGAGAGCTGAATGTTAAAATTTCATTTTGAGCAGTTACATCTCAGAAATCAGACAACTTTGAATCAGGAAGATGACAAATCAGGACTTGATTTATTTATTATTTTGTTGATTATCTTTACTCAGGAAAGTAAATCCCCAATTAGATTGTAAGCTCCTAAAGGGCAAGTAGTGTCTTTTGCCTTTTTTTTATTGGGCTTAGCACAGTGTCTGGCACCTAGAAGGTGCTTGATAAATGTTAGTTGAATTGAATTTATTAAAAAAAGTGGTTGAAAAAAATATTAATAATGGAGATTAAATTTAAAAATACATTGCGGATACATTTTTTTTGATAGCCTGTCATTAAATGTTTATCTGTATACCACTGCTTGTGTTCTACAGTTAGTCTGTCATTTGCTAGCTGCTTGACGTTGGGTAAGTAAAATAACTTCTTTGGATCTCAGTTTCCTCCTCTGTTCAATGAGGGAAGTGGGCTAGGTAGCCTAAAAGGTCTTTCTCAGCTCTAAGATTCAATGATTTTCAGAAGCGCAGCCAAGATGGCAGCATTTGTTTTGTATAACTATACATGTTTGTAACAGGTTTTGTTTTTCTTGCCTTCTCTTTGGGTAGAGGAGAGGGAGGGGGATGGAGAAAATTCAGAACTGAAAATAAAATAAAATTGAATTAAAAAAAAGATTAAATGAGTTTTATTTTTACCACCAATATACCCTGAATAGTTGTGGTCCTATTCTGAACCTCAATGTTTTCCTCTCTAAGGAGAACTCTGGCTTATAGACCTCAGAAAATAGTTGTTTTTCTTCTAGGGCTAAAGTTCTCTGGTTATCAGCTGCATTTAGAATACCTCACAGTTTGGTTTGGTGAAAGTACAGGACCAGAATGCTATACACTTTAAAGGTCACTAAGAGTCACAGAACTGGAAGGAGAATATAGATCAACTTCTTCTTTAAGAAATGAGAAAAGCCCAAACTAATTAAGTGCCTTGCCCCAGGTCATACATTATTTACTGCCTCTTTTACTTAGCTTTAGCACTAAGAAGCTAATTATCTAAGAGAAATGCAAATCAAAACAGCCCTGAGGTTTTACTTCATACCCTGCATATTGGCCAAAATGACAAAAAAATGACAATAAGTCAATGTTAGAGGAGTTCTGGGATGATAGACATGTGGGATGATACTTTGTTGATGGAGCTATGAGATAATGCAACAATTTTGGAAAGCATTTTGGAATTATACTACTAAAGTGATTGAAATTCCATATTCTTTGAATCAAAGAGGTTACTGGGCTAATTCACCCTTCCACCTCTCCAAGGAAGCCATTGATTAGAAGAAAGTTCCCATATATTACAGAATATTTATTGCAGCATCCTTTGTGATAACTAAGAATTAAAAATTCCCATCAATCAGCCATCAGTCAGGGAAGATTGGGAAATGGATAAACAAATTGTGTTATGTGAATGTAATGGAATACTGCTTTTCTATAAGAAATGATGTATGTGATGAATACAGAGAAGCATGCGAAGATCTATATGAACTGATGCAGAGTGAAGTAAGCAGAACCAAGAAAACAATACACACAACAACTAAAACAATGTAAATGGAAAGAACAGCTACACACTAAAAAACGAAAAGGAAAAATAACAAAATTATAAAGATCAAGCAGGACTAAAGAGAAGAGAAATGAGAGGACACCTCACAACCTACCCCTTTGTGGAGGTAGAAGCTCCACGAGGGTGATGCATTGCCCATGTTTTCAGAATTTTTCTGTATATTGCTCAGTTACACTGATTTTTTTTCTCCTTAAAAAATGCTATTTGTTATATGGGTGGCTCTCTGACAGGGGGAGAGAAGGGGATACTTGTGATAGCTATGATGGTATAAGAAAGAGAAGATATCAATTTTAAAAAAACCTCTTTTTTAATTTAAAAAAAGAAGCTAATTATCACTCCTTTTAATACTAGGAGTATCTGGATATTCTGTGAGTGAATGGAATCTGTTACCCCTTGTCTTTTGACCAAAAGCCCTGACCTGCAGGTGTCCATCTTCAGTGTATTCTGGTATTACTCTAAAAGAGTGCTACAAGGAGCAGGGGGAAGAGAAGAGCCATCTATTAAACTTTTATTTTATGCCAAGTATGGGACTAAGACTTTACAAATATTGTCTCATTTGAGCCTCAGGTTAACCCTGGAAGGCAGGTAATATTATTATCTTCATTTTACAGTTAAGCAGGTCATTTGGGGTGTTGACCCTTAAAAATAATGATAGCAATCACAAATCTGTTAGCAGTACATCTTTAGGGCTAACCAGGCTGAGAGGTCTCCTCAGGAAAAATAAACTTCTTGTGCCTTTCACAACTAGATCTTCTAGTAGATGCTCTTTGTGGTTATTCCATAGGTGTCTAGGATAATGATAATATTAGTCTGGGTGTATGATAGTTTACAAAATGCTTTACATATATTATATGTATAGATATAGATACATATACACATATTTTCTTATTTGCTCCTAATCACAACTCTGTGAAGTAGGTAGTATAAATATTGTTTCCATTTTACAGATTAGCACACTGAGGCTCAGAGAGATTAATAGACTTACCCAAGATCACACAGCTAGAAACTGATGGAACTGGAGCTAAAACTTAGATCTTCTGACTAAAAATCCAGATGACTCCATGCTCAGCAGAAAAGAAATATTAATCTGATAGGTGAAAGAACAGTAAGACATTTATATCTCTACTGGTAAATGTGTGGGAGTCTCATGTTCCCCATGTAAGAAACATGGCACAGAATCTGTGAATGTGCTCTAAAGCTAACCCCAGAAAGGTTTGATTATATAAACATATAAAGGATATTTCAAAAGATACAATATCAGTAAGTATTCTTTTTTTTTTTCCCCATTTTCAAACTAGCTAGGTAGTACAGTAGATGGAGCACCCATCCTGGAGTCAGAAAGACTCATCTTCGTGAGTTCAAATCTGGCCTCAGACACTTACTAGTTGTGAGACCCTGGACAAGTCACTTAACCCTGTTTGCCTCAGTTTCCTCATCTGTAAAATGAGCTGGAGAAGGAAGGGAAATGATCTTTGCCAAGAAAACCTCACATGGGATCATGAAGGGTTAGATGTAACTGAACAGCAATAAAACCTGTTTTGTGATGGGAAGAAAGCAATCAGTTATTAAATGCCTGCTCTGTGCCAGGCACTGTGTTAAGTGTTTTACTTCTCTCTCATTTGATCCTCACAATAACCCTGTGAGGTAGGTATTTTTATTATTCTCTCCATTTTATAATTGAGGAAAGCGAGACAGGCAGAGGTTGAGTGACTTTCCTAGGGTCCCAAGACTAATAAATGTCTGAGGCTAGATATAAACTCAGGTTTTCCTCACTCCAGGCCCAACACTCTATCCACTGCTCATAGGGAAAAGTAATTTAAATTTCTTATTTGGAAGTTTCTTTTTTCTCAAACTCTCTCAAACCAAGTTCCGTGCACATCTCAGAGAGTATTGTCAGAGCAAAGTGCTTACCGCAGACAATAAACAGGACCTGTAGAATATAAAGGAGTCTCCTGCCCTCCCATCCTCCATTCTTCCTCTAATTGCTTATTGCCAGAAACTTGCCATGTGGTCACTGTCTAAAGTCACAAAGTGGATAGATGGCGATGTTTGCCTTTAACATCTTTCATTAACTCCAAAGTTAAGTAATTCATGCAGGTGGCAAGGTCATCAGCATTCTGCTAGCTTATTTTAGAAGACTCATTTCTTACATTTGAGAATTAGGGCAAAATGTCAATTTTAATAAGACAGAAAATTATTTCAGTAGAAAAAGTGTGTGTGTGCATGTGTGTATTGCTACCTTGAAGCTCAGAGAGCCCCCATGTGCTTTGCCACATTTACTAATGATTTTTGTTTTGTTTCCTGCATAATGAATAGGCTCAATTCCAGTCTCAGAAGGGAAATACATATGGAAATATATTTTGAAAAAAAAAGGGATGGGGGAGAACAATTAAAGCTCCATCAGTTCTTCTCTTTTGGCAACATGAATAATTAAATTTCAGATTTATGTCTAATAAAAACAAGAGACAGCATGGCATGGTGATTAGGGCACTGGACTGGGAATCAGGAAGACCTCAGTTCAAGTTGGTCAACCTCTCTCTGTCTCTGTTCTTCATCTGTAAAATGAGACTGGACTCAATGGCCATCTGCTTTCCAGTCCCTTTTCCTATGATATAATAATAATAATACGAGCATGTGGTTAAGGGAGTATGACATTTAGTTGCAAATTCAAATTGAATATCACTTTGTTTCATTACTGCATGAGATTTTATAGCATTGAGTTACAGTATGAAGAGGAAGCATTAGCTACAGTGGAAAGAAGGTAGAATGTGACATCAAATGACTCATTTCTGCTACTTTTACTGCCAGTGTGACCTTGGACAAGTCACTTCAGCACCTCTTTGGTCCTCAGTTTCTTCATCTGCCAAATGGAAGGCTGGACTACATGGCCTCTAAGATTCTTCCCATTTTGAAATCCTTGATTCTAGGATATCATTCCAGTTGGCCAAGCCTGAATCTATTTGGTGGGAAAGGAAAGGAAAAAAAAAAACTTTTAGAAGCTCTAACACATTATTAAATATAGTACAGCACAATACAAAGTATCAATTACTCAATAAAACATTTATTAAGTGCCTACTGTATACAAAGCAATTAAAATTAGGTCTCTACCTTCTTGTGGCTTAAGATATAATGGGGAGGGGGTGGCTAGGTAGTGCAGTGAATAGAGCACCAGCCCTGGGGTCAGGAGGACCTGAGTTCAAATCCAGCCTCAGACACTTAGTACTTACTATCTGTGTGACCTTGGGCAAGTCACTTAACCCCAATTGCCCTGCCTTCCTCCCTCCAAAAAAACGACAACAACAAAAAAAGATATAATGGGGGGAATAAAACACTGGGCAAGTCACTTAATCTCTGTTCGCTTTAATCTACTGGAGCAGGAAATGGTAAGCACTCCAGTATCTTTGCCAAGAGAACCCCATGGACCCCATTAGTGTGCTATGGTCCACCAGGTCACCAAGAGTCAAGCACTACTAAGTGACTAAGCAACAACATGAGTAATACTGTTCATTATAACTGATAAGTCCATTAGAGTTAGTTATGACATCGTGCTGTACAAAGTCTGAGGGGGCATTCAATAAATGTTTGTTCGATTGGATTACAATTATTTCATAAAGCTAAATTGTTTTCCAAACTCCTTTCAAATGTCCTGCCACAAAGCTCAGGGGAGCCATTTGAAACCTAATACACACTGACAGAATCACTGCTGCTTCTGTTTGTTGTTAACAAAGTTAGGCAACAAGCCTGAGGTATGAGAATAAGCAGTTAACTTCACTCTCCTTGCTAATAAAGTAAAAAGAAGCTCAGATAGTTCAAAACAATGAATAATGCAAACACAAGCAGAAGATACCCCTCCCTTCCCCCCCCCCCCCCCAGCCTTATGAGCTGACTGGTTCATGGGCCTTCCTTTGCCTTTTGGGGCCAAATGTGAAAATGCTGACTGGTTCCTTGTTAAATGGTGAAAGGATAATTCCTGATTATTTCAGGAGCTCCGATTACTCCCAAGAAGACAAATTAGCTGGCTTGGATATGGTTTTTGGTATCTGGAGTGATCCCTAACTCTGTGGGGAGGGGCCAACCTTTGTGCTGACTTATAAAAAGAGGGGCCACTAGTTTCTAGTCCTAGTCAGTCCCTTTTTATCTTTTTTTTTTGTCTGCCTATCTTACACAGAGCTGCATGGCATAGCAGATGACTGGGGAGATTTATTCTTCACAAACATTGAAAAATGGCTGCCTTGGGGCAGAAGCGCATGGGAGCTGTATATGCTCATTCACAGGCCCTGAGATGAGTTTCTGGTCATCCTTTGCCTTTTTTTTTTTTCCTTTTACTGAGCACAAGTCAGAGCCCAGAGTCCTGAGAGTGGATTTTCCTGGTCCAGGAGAAGTCAAAGCTGGTCAATCTATGGTAAAGTAGACTGGAGAAATTCACAGGAGTTACATGACTAAGAAGGGAATGCAAGGACGGTGTCATTCCTAGACTCTGGAGATTTTCAGAGCAGTGCGCTTTTTGGGGAGAAGAAAGGATCATTCATGAGGTCATTGGTGTGGGGCAAGGTAATAACAAGGAACTAAAGCCATGATGTGGGGGAAGGGGGAGCAGGTTAGAAATCAGGACCTTCTCTTCTTCCACTTCCCAGTGTGTTTTTTGGCCATTGTTCATCTGATAAGTAGCTAGTGGATGGAGTGTTGGACCTGGGGAAAAAAAGACCCGAGTTCAAATCCTACTTCAGACCCTCCTAGCTGTGTGACCCTGAGCAAGTCATTTTACCTAAGCCTCAATTTTTTCATCTGTAAAATGGGGGTAATAATAGCACCTACTCCTAGGGTTGTTGTGAGAATCAAATGAGATATTGACTGCAAAATGTTTAGCACAGTGCCTGGCACAAGGTAAGCTCCATATAAATGTTAGCTATTATCGTTATCCTCTCCCTCCTCCTCCTCCTCTTCCTCCTTCTCTTCTTCTTCCTCCTACTCCTCCTTCTTCTCCTTCTTCTTCTTCTCTCTTCCTCATCCTTCTCCTCATCTGATGGTAAGGGAGCTCCCTATCTAGCAATGCCTAGGCACCTTTGCCTTCTAGGAAGTGTATAAACCATAAAGTGGCACTATGAGTTTGGGGGAGATTGCGGAGACTAGAGGTGTCAGTCATGCTCCTAGTATGCTGCCAAACCAGATTAAAATGTAATTGGGAAATATTTAGCAAAATTAATAAAAACATAACAAGACATGTAATATCACATTTTAAAACTAAGTTAATATCTGACTAACAGAGATCCTTATGCATGGGTTAGTGGCCCCTGTTTCTGTCCTATGGGAGAGAGTCAGGAATTTCAGGAAGTTGTCCTTAAGAGCAACCCCAGGGGCAAGTCCTTTTAGAGAGAAGTCTAAACTATGACCCAGTAAAAAGTCTGGAGGCCTTTAGTACCCTGCAGAAAATGTGGGACAGCACAGAAAGAAAAAGTTTATATTGATTTTTAATGGGCTATTATGTTTCCTCATGTGCTTTTTACATTTTTACTTGGGGTTACTATTATGAGTCCTTTGTATTTTGTGTATTTTCTGAGTGGTGTGGTAAATAAAGCTTGCCCTATTCTCAATATCATTATTGCCTTGAAGGTTTGTACTGGAGCTGCAGCCCCTATTAACCTTATCTATGGAAGCCTAGATATGAACTCTAGTTAGTAATTTCCCGGAATAAAATCTAGGTTGGCCCAATATAAGCCAAATCAATATTGCTATTTGGAGAAAGTCTTCTAAATTGAACCTGATGCATGTAAACACAAGTGAGGGGACTCTGGGTCACTGGTTACACAAATATTTATATATTTTACTTTCAAATTAAGTGTTAGCTGCAAACTCTCTTTGAGCCTTTGCAACCCCTTTCTAACTCTTCCTAATGCTGGTAACACAGGACCCAACTGGATGGTGGTATAGAAACCTTAGAAGGGCATGCGTAATTTACAAATTCATGCATAGAAAATGATATTGACCATACTTAGCATTTACATACATTTTCTATTTCTAGGTTTTCTTCTACCAAAGTCCTGTTTGGACACTGCCTCAAGTGACCTTGTAGAGTCCCAGACTTTGCCAGAAGAGTAAATTTTAGAAGTTCCTACCAACTGGTCAAGCTTCAAGTGCAGGTCTGACAATGGATCATGTTCAATTAGACTCAATTCAGTAAATATTTATTAAATGCCTACTATGTGCCAGGCACTGTGCTAAGTGCTAGAGATATAAATGAGAAAAAAAAGTCCCTGCCCTCAAGCAGCTTCCAATGTAATGGTGGAAGACATTATTCAAGAAGTTAGGAAGATAGGGTAGAGAGAGCCACCAGGGACCAAGATATTCTGTGGAGCTAAAACCAAGCAGATCTTCTGGGGGAAAATGAAGAGTTATCTGGAAAGTTCTGAACCCTCTGTAAGTGAATGTTTGGGGAGAAGTGCATTTCTGTAATCTTTAGCCCCCCAGTCAGAGGGGAGAGGCAACTGAGGGAACTGAATGGTATCCAAAAACTGAGCAAGTCAGCATGGTGATAAGATTTAAGGTGATAAACTGATCCTAGTGGTATGACGAAATCCAAAATGAGTGCAGCCCTGTGGGAAATTCAGGTAATATATGAACATCTAAGGATTGGGACAAAAAATACTGCATTGGCAGTAAATTGCTAGTTTCGAGAACCTCATCCATAGAAGACTGGCTACTGATTGCTAAATTTGTTTTTATGTTGGTCACAATCACTCCCTAAGACCTGAAATGAGGAGAGGATTGCAGTTTCCGATGGTGGAGGTAGTACCTACCATGATGAATAAAACCATGGAAGTAGAGCAGATTTTATATGAAATAATTTAACCACCTGCTTGCTTAGTAGTGCATCACAACACACTTAGTTGTATTGTATTTATGCACCTATCTGAAGACAGGTGGAAACTGAGTTGGGGAAGGTTTTTGTAACTTGACTGAGATCATAAATTCAGTGAAAGGCAGAACTAGGTTAAAACTCAAGTCTAAGTTACCTGTTGGGCACTTAGTTGGTGGGACTTTCATGCCTAAGAATGTATTTCCTGAAACTCCTATCTCAAGCATGTTTGTTCCCTGAGCAGAGGTGGAGATAGCAGCTAATTGAGAAATCAGTGTTTGAAACTAATGATAAATACAAAGAAATAATATTTTATTTGTTATCTTTTCACTGAAACCCTCTCATCTTTTAAACTTTACTATTTCTATCCCAGGCAACACTATCCTTCCTGTTACCCAGATTAAAATACTTATTCTCCACTCCTCCCCTTTGCTCCCTCTCTCCAGTCTAAATAGTTTCCCAACCTTGCTGATTCTTCTTCCTCAGAATCTCTTGCCTCTCTGTCCTTCTCTCCACTCACCTTTGGGTCCTCATCTCCTCTTACCTAGACGGTCTTCTAACTGGTCTCATTCCTTCAGTTTCTTTCCTTCCCAGTCCATCTTCTTAACACAGTTGTTAAATGGTTATTCCTAAAGTCCAGGTATGTTCACATCAGATTTTAGAAAAATTTAGAAGATCTAGTAGCTTCCTACTGCCTTCAGGATAAAAGATAAAGGCCCATTTGACATTTTAAAATCCTTTGTATTCTGGCCAGGCCTACATTTTCAGGCTCATTACACATTACTCTCCTTCTACGTTTTAACAAAAATGACCTACTTACTATTCCCTGTATGTAACCATCCATCTCCTGTCTATAGATTTGCACAGGCTGTCTTCCATGCCTGGAATGTATTTACTCCTCACCTGCTTCCTCTAGCTAGCTTCCTTTAGCATTGAATTCACCTGCCACCTCTTAAATGAGGTTTATCCAAAATTCCCTGAGTTACTAGTACTTCCCCCCAAATTACTTTGTGTTTACAACCATATGTAGGGAAAGAAAGTAATCTCTGATTAATTGATTATTCCCTCTCCTCCCCCAACACAGCCATACCTGCAGTCCCAGAAAGCAAAATGCAGATAAATGAAACATTAACAGGTTAACAAAAAGTTAAAGTAAAGAGGCAGCCACCTCACATAATCTTTTTATGAAGTTCCAAAAGATTCTTCAATTGAATTGGAAAATGAGTCAAAGTCTGAGAAATTATTAGCCATACCTTCTGGTGGCCCTTAAAAGGCAACAGACAGAGTTCTAGAGTTTGAGGGCATCTAGAATCTAAGCAGCCTTGAGGAGTATGGTACCTGTCCCTTTCCAGAGGGTAGCTGGGGGAGAATTTTCCCTCACCACTCCCCTGCACTCCCGTCATCATACATGACATTGAACATTGGGGCCATTTGTCCAATAGGAGAAACACACCCAGAAATTTGACAGTTTAGGAGAGTATTCGGTACAGATGGGGGAACACAGGCACAGTCTCCAGTCAGACAGATAAAAGTAGAAGACAGTTTCTAAGAGTATGATCCCTGGCAGCAGAGAAGAGAGCCAACTGTGAATTCAAGGGAAAACTAGCCCTGGCAATTCAAAGATGAGCTGCAGCAGGACCTTATGAGGACAGAAAGGACATTAAGGCCCTGAAAAACCTGAGGCATGAATTGTCTTAACCACCTGCATTCCCTACATGTATGCCTCACCATCATTGTACCGAATGCCCACTCTTCCTATGGGTATTGTACTGTGGGAGAAGGCACCCAAGATTTATAGTAGGAATGTTTTTAGGTTATTGTTCTTACTATACCATTTTAGTAAATGCATTTCTTTTGAGCTAATTGTGTCTACTAATTTCCCATTAATGAGGAGTCCTCTGGGGGGGCTTGTAAGCTATAATAGTAAGGACCCAGAATGACAAAGAACCTTAGAACTTAGGAGTGGTTGCCCTGCTCTCCAGGGACCCAACTCATGAGTGTGAGTGTAAGTTGGGAGAGGTATCCCAGACAGATTGGAACATATGTTTTATATTTTCATATCTATATTCCTATTGCTGCTTAATTTATCTCCCAACAGAATGTATGCTCTTTAAAGGTATATATGCTTTTTATTTTTGTTTCTGTGTCTAGCATCTGGCACAATTCCTAAGACCTAATAGCTTAACAAATATTTGTTGAATAAATGGATGAATGAGGATGTCTGATTGAGGAGAAAACTTTGACACAAAACCAGTGAAAGCCAAGAAGATAGATGCTTTTAAGCCCCAGGATCAAGACAGACAACTTGAGATGCATACAAAAAATTTACTGGCATATAATGGAACCGTTAATAATTTTGAACTTGCCATATAATTGGTAAAATTGCAGCATTTAATCCTAAAAATCAATCATTTTGAAAATAGGCTATTTATAAAACAAATATGGTTAGATTGATACATTTTTAGCTTACTAGTTTTCAGGAAGATGGAGTTATAGATGGTTACTCCCCCAAAAAACTGTTATAATTTATTTTAGGATGAACTCAAGGACCTTAGCGCCCTGCCCCTACTTCTTCTGGTGTGATTTTGGTGTGATTTGAGCAAATCTGGCTAAGTGTATCTTCCCAACATGGTATAACACAGTACTATCAGCAATTCTTCTATTAACTGACCATCTCTGTCAGGGTATTTAGGACCTCCATGATAATGAATAATGGGGAATAGTAACTTACTGGTCTACTAACAACCATAATGGAAATTAGTTATTTTGATCAGCTAGATGAAATTTTGCTGTATGAGCTTATGCTTGGTTAACTCTTGGAATATATAGTGAGATCCCCAAATCATTACTAATGGCTGGGTAAAGTAGAGCAGTTGATCCTACTGGAAAACCCTTTGGGGAAAATTAAACGAGTCTAGAGGTATGTCAAGTTATGATGATGAACCATAACATAGGTAGCTAGGTGTTTCAGTGAATAGAGTGCCAAGCCTGGAGTCAGGAAGACCTGAGTTCAAATCCAACCTCAGACACTTACTAGGTGTGTGACCCTGGGTGAGTCACTTAAATTCTGTTTGCCTCAGTTTCTTCATCTGTAAAATGGGGATGATACTAGCACCTGTTTCCCAGAGTTGTTATCAGGATCAAATGAGATAAAAATTATAAAGTGCTTAGCATAGTGTCTGGCACGTAATAAGTGCTATATAAATGTTAGCTATCATTATTGTTATTGTTCGTATTTTTCCAAGTTACAATCACCACACATCAAAAACGCTCCTTTTATCATCATCATAATAAAGAAAATGCAAACTAAAAACTTTTTTTTCCCTTTGGATATCTATTGTATATTTTGACTTCTACCTCAAATCAGCCACATCAGGCATCTCACAAATATGAGCTCTTGATCCTAAAGTTACTTGAGGAAGAGAACGTGAATCAGTCCGTCCAAACACATCGCTTCCCCAGAAGAGAGTCCCCAGGGTGCGCATGCTGGTGGCAGCAGGTCTAGCCCTTTCATTCTCGTGTGAAGATGTCTTTTTGACTTGCTACCTTGCCTGGTTATATGAGACTGACAGCGACCTTGGAAGGTACATGAACAACACAACTTTATGCACTACAGTTTACAAAGAATAACACCTAGTTCCCTATAACAGACCCGAGATTCTCTGTGTTATTTCCTCCCACTTCACAGATCGAAATTAAGCACAGCTATGGAGGACCTGTTTCTGACATAATACTGATGATTAAACTTAGAAGTGACCATTAAGTACAAGGAACTCCTATCCAGGGTTTGAGTAACTCAAGCGAGCTGTCATCAGGCCAATAGGACAAGAAGGTATGTACATACTCTACAGTTATCCCTTCCACATTGTGACTTTCCCCATCTCGGTTTTGATATGTCATGGGTTGGCATAAGAAATTAAGTGGGGTTTGGGGAGAGTTTTGCTGTAGCTGTGGATGATACATGAAGGCCAGCAGACAACACAAAGCCTATGAGCAAATACTTAACCCAAATTTTACAATAAGGTACTGTAAATAATCCATTAAAAAAGAAAAAAAAATAGACTTCTTCTCTGGTACAAAGGGAGGGACAAAGCATTTTACTTGGATTTTTGAGATCTCACTACATCCCTGATGCCTGAGACATGGAAGGGATAGTTGCAATCATCCCATTGCAATATCACCCACCAATGTACCAATGGCTGTCAGCTTCACTCTGAATCAGTCTATGGAAGTCATCTTCCAGATCCTGCTTCTAAGTGCTCTAGAAACATTACTAATGCAGTGGAAGGTTTTACATTTTTTTTTGTTGGTGTTCTTTTTAAGGGCAGTACTTATATAAGGATAACAGAAATCTGTATAGCGCTCTAAGGTTTGCCAAGAACTATGACTAATCCCATTTGAACTTCACATCAGTCCTATGAGGGGTAGGTGCTACTCAGAAAGTTCAGAGTATTATAGGTAACTTGCCGTGGGAGGGTCAGAGACAGAATTCCAATCTAGGTTTTCTTTGTTCCAGACTAGTACTCTCCTCCACAGCTTGCGAACAACATATGTTTAAGATAACCTATAAACAGGAGATGAGAGACAACATGGCATAGTAAAGAGGGTGCTGATTTAAAAGTCAAGAAAACTTGGGTTCAAATTTAGCATTGGAGACTTATTGGCTGTGTGAGCCTGGGTAAGTCACTAACTTCTCTGTGTCTCAGTTTCCTAATCTGTAAAACAAGGGGTTTAGATTCAGTGGTCTTCTCATGTCCCTTCCAGAGCTAAATCTATGATACCATGATCCTTCCTTCTTGCCCTTAGATCCTATTACGAGGGTCATCTCCACTCATCCTGAATTATATCTTTCTACCGGACCTGGATGGCTCCAGAAGAGAATGCGAGGCTCGTGACTTTGCCCAGCCCAACCTCACTTAAATCCAATCCACTTGCATGTCATGGAATCAGCTTCCTGATGTAATGATCCTGTTCGAGAATGAAGGACAAACAAGAAATCCTATTCCAATTCATCTTCTCTGCATCTTTGGCACATCAAATTATTCCAACTCTTGTACTTCTTTAATGGAGACAGTTTAGGTGGATCAGTGGATAGAACACTGGGCTTGGAGTTAGGAAGGCCTGAGTTCAAATTCAGCCTCAGACACTTAGCAGCTGTGTAACCCTGAGTAAGTCACTTAACCTTTGTTTGCCTTAATTCACTGGAGAAGGAAATGGTAAACCACTCCAGTACCTTTGTCAAGAAAATCCCAGGGACAATACGGTTCTTGGGATCCCAAAGAGTCAGATACAACTGAACAACAACACTTCATCAATCTCTCTCTATACTGCCTCCTTCTCCTTTGCCTACAAACACTCAGAGCATTCCCTTCCCCCAGTTAGGTGCCCATCCCCTCCCCCCATAGAAACTTTCTTTGGCCTTTCTTACTCTCTTTGGTTGTCATTTTATCTCTTTCCTCTCATAGCCAGACTCCTACAGTCGAGTCTATACTTGATCACTCCATACCTCTAATTTCTCATTACCCATTACCCATTGCAGGTATAACTTGTGTTCCCACCCCTCAACTGAAGCTGCTTACTCAAAGGTTACCAGTAACTGCCTAATGGCCAGATTTTCTTATTAAAAACTATATACTTAAACTTAAAACAAAATTAACTAAACTAAAGAATAAAACTATACATAAAACTATGAAATCTGACTGTGTACAGTTTATTAAATGGGAGAAAAATTCAAAGACCTTTTTTCTTCTTTATCCTCCTTTATCTTAGAGCACAATTTGAAAATGATTCACACATTTGAGAGCTGGAAAGAGACATCAGCATTATATCCCTCAAAAAGTACTTTTCAAGTCTTTGAAGACATCTATGGTAGGAGAACCTGTCGCTCATAATGTAATCTCTGTCTCTTAGGACAGTGCTAATTGTTAAGACAGCTAAGTGATGCTAGAGTGCGCAGAGTGATGGGTCTGGAGTTAGGAAGATTCATCTTGCTGAGTTTAAATCTGGGCTCAGACGCTCACTAACTGTGTGACCCTGGGCAAGTCATACCACTTAACCCTCTTTGCCTCAATTTCCTCATCTGTAAAATGAGCTGGAGAGGGAAATGACAAACCACTCCCATATCTTTGCCGAGAAAACCCCAAATGGGGCCATGAGTGAAAACCACTGAACAATGACAAAAAAGACCATTCAAACACAAAACTCCAAAGGTGGTCTGCCAGGGTCAGTGCAGCAGGGTCATTGCCTGAATGTCAAGTGTCACCTCTCTAAGATGGAAGGCACATAAGAAGAGATCCAGGACGAAGATAATATTGTACATACTGAATAAATGTCAACCCCCTCTTTATTCCTCCTCATTTTCTTCCAAGATGTTTATTCCTGTGTGCCTTAATACACGCATACATTTCACTTTTTGTAGCCTTAATCCCCTGATTTGTCAGCTTCATAGAGAGCCAAGAACTTGGTACCATTTTGCCTCGCTGACATACCATCTCCATCTAGTGGTGAAGAGGCAACTGTACAGGTTTCAATCTTCCTAGAATTCTTCAAATATAGTTTTAAATGACCTTCATTCATGACTTTTAAAGGAAAAGTAGAAACTTCAGTTATATGAGTCCTAAGGAAATGGGGAATAAGGACAATAATAGCACAGTGGGGTTAATTAGAAAAGGCTTTTCAGATTAATTTTGAATCAAGCCTTTGTTATAAAGGCTACAGAGACCTGTCCCCCAATGCACCCAAATGGACTTTGTATTTCATGGTATCTCTTTTTTTCCCCTTATTTTATTTTCATAATTGATGCCAACGTGCGTTCTGTAGCAGC
>CM053586.1:263544685-263564147 GCA_028646515.1 Pseudochirops corinnae
GCAAGGCCCTCTTCCAGGATTTCTGTGCAGGTACCACAAGAAAATCCTCCTTCAGGGCTTCTGAACCAACAGCCAGGTTCCAGGACCTCTACAACAGCAGCACTGTCCTTCACCATCAGGTGAATCTGGCAAAACAACATCAAAACAGACAGACAAAATACCAGCATCACAGCCATGCCTCCTCAGTCCTTGGCAGTTCCAGGTGGCAGTTCTCAGTTCCAATGGGCTCTCAGCAGTCTTTCTCTCAGCAACTCAGGCTCCACAATACTAGATACTGCTCTCCCAAAGTCCTTCTGGCCTTCTCGAGGCTTGGGCCTCTCTCTCAATTCACGGCTCCTCCCAGTTCAGCCCTGTCTCTTCAAGTCAACAAGTCCATCCCACAAGTGGGATTCACAAGCTCTGGGTTTTAACACTCAACCCAAAAACCAAGCCAATACAGGGACCTCTCCAAATTCCATTACCATTACAGACTATCATTATACCATTTTACAGATAAGGAAACTGAGGCATACAAGTGACATACCCAGGATCACACAACTAAGTAAATGTCTGAGTCAAGGTTTGAACTCAAATTTTCCTGACTCTAGGTCCTATACTCTATCCACTGCACTATATAGAAATTAGGTGGTGGAATGGAGTTAACTGTAGTTAAGAACTAGCATCCTGTGACAAAAGCAAACACAAATGTTTTAGAATATTTATTCCACTTACTATAATAATAATAATATACATAGCCTGCCTTATGTAACTGGTATATTTCACTAGACTATTCAGAGAAACAGATCCTAAGAGTGAAGTTTCCAAATGTTCTTTCATCTTACTTCAGGAAACATGAACATGATTTTGGTACCTTGGACAGAGGACAAAGGGACCAAGTGGAGCCACAGTGCAAGTTATTGGACCACTGTTTTCCAACTTAAGGTAACAGCAGAAGAGGAAGTAACAGTTACCAAGAAATCTTTTGCTTTAGAACATTCTCCTATTAAGAATAAGGTAAGACCACATGTGGCAAGAGACACTCAGCTGTGGCTTTCTGGGTGACCTGTTTCCCCAACCCCCCCAATTCTGTTCGTGCTGTGTATTTGTCATTAGTATTCAGATCCAACAGAAAGGCCACTAGAGGGGAACAACTGTATTATGACTGTATTTTTTTATTCTGTGGGAGTCTTGTGCACTGTGACTTGGCATGTGACACCAAAATCAAGGTCAACTATGCCAGAGGGAGAAAGAATGTGATGAGACTATAATATGGGGACAGTGGCAGATTTGAACAAGCCACTGACTCTCCATCCTTCTTTCCCTCCCACAAGACCATTTCTGAGAGATTTTTGGATATTACAGGATATCCATTCCAAAATTCAGGTCTTACTGATGAATTATGCTCATCCTGGGCTCCTTGAATATCAGAATCCCACTCATTGAAAGCCGAGTTATATATTTATCCATAAAATTCACTATTTAACTATTAGTAATTCAAAAAGCATTTTATTAAGTGTTTACTATATACCAGGTCCTGTACTAAATGTTGAAGAAAAAGCAAAAATAGGATCTGACCTGAAGGGGCATAGATTCTAATGAGTAAGGTAATGTGTATATAAATAGGTAGATATAAGACAGAATGGATATTGCCCATCTAAACATATCTAAGACTGATAAAGGTCTCCTTTAGAAGGTAGGATTTGAGCTGAATCTTGAAGGAATATAATGATTCTAAGAGGCAGAGGTAAAGAGGGAGAACATAAGGGACAGCCAGTAGAAAGGTACAGAGATGTGAAATGGAGTATTATGAGTGGAACAGTTAGTAAACCACATAAAAAAAAACTACAAAGATTGAAAGGGTTCAGGTTGCTAAGAGCTTTAAATCTCAGATGGAGTTTATTTTTTATGCTATGTGTAATGGGGAGCCCCTGGAGTTTACTGAATAGGGGAGTGAAATGGTTCAACCTATGCATAGAGTACAAACAAAAACCAGTCCATATTTTAGTGTCTAAATCAAGCAAAAAAAGTAGAATGTCAAGAACACACACATCATCATGTTGTGACTTGATGAGACAAAAGAAACATGGTATTTTGCATGCCTTGATAGAAATTACAATCTATACAAGGAGATAAAACCAACACATGAAATAGAGAATATTTAAGAACTAAACAGAAGAGAGGTCTGCTATTATTCTAGAGAGTATGTCCATGATGTGACAGAAAACCTACCCCAAACTTGTCAGACCACTTCTTATGGTTATTATAGGCACAAATGATCTGCTAGAGGAAATCTAGAAAACCCTACAAAGGATTCTGAGTTGACTTGGGAAAGAAGTTGAATACCTCTAGGATACAAATGCTTTTTCAATTCCTGTGGCTTCTCAAAAGAGCTTTGGAGGGGGCGGTGGGGCTAGGTGGCACAGTGAATAGAGAACAGGCCCTGGAGTAAGGAGGATCTAAGTTCAAATCCAGCCTCAGACACTTAACACTTAATAGCTGTGTGACCTTGGGCAAGTCGCTTAACCCCAATTGCCCTGCCCTCCCCCCTCCAAAAATAAAAGCAAAAAAAAAAAGTTTTGGAATAAGATGGTAGCTGAGAACAGTATTTAGATTTTTGGCCTGTGTTTTAAAATATAGAAATGTTGAATTCTTCAGCAGAGATAGAACACATCTAAAAGGGGCTAGTAAAAATGTCTTTGCCTAGAGCACTGGTTCTCAACCTTCCTAATGCCCCTACCCTTTAATATTTGTATGTGGGTGTATCTGCGTGTGGGCAGACCACCTGGATGGATATAGGAGCAGTATCTCAGTTCCCAAGGTCATCAGAAATATGTGTTTTCCGATGGTCTTAAGTGACCTCTGTGAAAGGGTTGTTCGACCCCCAAAGGGGTCGCAACCCATAGGTTGAGAACCGCTGGCCTAGAGTCTTACAAATCTATTAAAAAGGGTTTTAAATTGAAAATGGAAGAGGGAAGGAGAACACACACACATACACACACACACACACACACACACAGATATCTACCAATCTATATATCATGGAGAATAGCTACAGGAAGAATAGGAGGAGAGATGCCCAGAAATGTGAGGATACAAATTCTTAGAAAGGGTTTAGAAACAAAACCCATGGTCTCAGATATCTATACTCAAATGCAAAAGTATGAGTAACAAATTAGGGAAACTAGAACTCCTAATGCAAAAAGGCAAATTTGCCTTCATAGGTAGCACTGAGACTTGACAGGATGCTATCCATTGCTGGAAAACAACTTTAAAAGGGTATATCTTAGCATTGGAGGGTCAAAGAAGAGCATAAATTTGGAATTTATTTAGAATTCTCATTTTACAAGTAAAGAACTGAGGCATGGAAAGTAAATTTTCAGAGGTCTCACACATGGTAACAGAGCTGGAATTTGATTTAACCCTCTTTACCTTATACTATATTCTTTATAGGCTAGGTAAAAGGGGGACAAACATGGCATAGTACCATAAATATGAAGATCTGCTCATTCATAAACTAGAATGAGGAAACATGGTAGACACCATTTGGATAAAGATCAGTGGAGGAAGAAACAAGATTGATGACACACTCAGAGAATACTACAAACCCCCTGGATAGAAAGAGGTAACTGATGAGTTTGGGAAACACCAGAAAACTGCTATAGAAGAATAATATAGTAATGGTGAGTACCCTTCAATTACCCTGAATCTGACATCTTCTGTGGGAAAAGTAGAGAAGTTAATAACTTCTTGGTTTGCCTTAATAAGTTTGTCCTTCAAAATGTGGGGAAACCAACGAGGGGGATTACTATTCTAGAGATAATTGCTCTATATGTAGTATGGATATAATAGGAATCTAACAGGGATGGAGGGCAGTGGGTTATGGCTACTCCATCTTAGAAATGATTTTTTTTTATCTCCCTTTTATATATTCTCTTCCCCCAACTAAAATTTGAGGTTGTTTCAAAACTGGGGAGTTTTTGTTTGCATTTATATCATAAATAATAAATGCTTTCACTAGCTAGCTAGCCAGGAAAGCTATGGATAGTCTGATTTGAATCTTATAGTTGGAAAAACGAGATTTCAAAGTACTGAGAGAAAGGATAGAATCCTTTGGTGTAAAATTCTAGAGAGAAAATAAACCTAGGAAGAATAGGAAGAATGAAATTCTGACATCACCAAGGAAATCAATTTTGATGGTGAGGAAAAGGGGCAAATTGTCTGAAAATATTAATAGGAAACTCATCTATCAACTTAAATTTTTAAAAGACATGCAGAAGATGGAAGCAAGAACAGATCACAGAGGAAGGAGTGAATAGTGTTAGGAGCAATAAAACTCTGGATGTGGTAATGATGTCAATAAAATAGATTGTGATTTTTAAAAAGCTATATTAGCAAAAAGAGGAAGTTCAAAAAGGAGATCGCAGCACTGCTTGGGGTAGATAGGGGTAGAATAGATAAGAGAAAGACAATAGAAGCATTTTAATATTATTTTGTTTTCATTTTCTGCTTTTTTTTTTGGAGGGGTAATTGGAATTAAGTGACTTGCCCAAGGTCACATGGCTAGGAAGTGTTAAGTGTAGTGTTAAGTGTCTGAAGCCGAATTTGAACTCAGGTCCCCCTGACTCCAGGGCTGGTGCTCTATTCACTGCACCACCTTACCACCCATTTTGTTTTCATTTTCTTCCCCAAGGGGAATAATCTTTGGATTGTAAAGGACAGAATGAAAATGGTTAAATGAAATTTAAAATTGTTTCCTTTTTTATTATATATTTGACAAATATGAACATTTTCATAAACAAAGAACTGAAAAAAAGATGTTATAAGCTATGGATCTTAATTAGATACAGTTTTTTTTTTTAATTATATGCATGGAGCAGTGACTCTCAAACATTCTGAACTCAAGACTCCTGGAAGCACTTAAAAATCCATGAGGATTCTCCAAAGAGCTATCATTTATGTGAGTTATATCTATCATTATTCACTGCATTAGAATTTAAAATATCTTAGGATTATTAAGAAAATAGCTTGTATCTCAACCTCTGAAAGGGTTTCAATGACACCCCATAATCTATGGACACTGAGATAAAGGTAGGATAATAAATGTAAAAAGAGATGTAATAACAAAAGCACCTAGATGCTGTTTATGAGTTTGAGACACAATCTGGTACTGAAAGAAGTGGGAGGTATGATTGCTGAAATGCTTTCAGTGACCTTTGGGAGATTACAGCAAACAGAGGAGATATTGGAGAAGGGATAATTTTTAAAATCATACTGATTAAAAAAAAAAAAAAAAGGAATAGAATCTGCAAACTAGAAGCCTGTATGCTAGAATTCAATTACCAAGAAAATTCTAGAATGTATTATTAATGAAATAACGAGGGGCTACTAGGTGGCATAGAAAATAGAGCACCAACCCTGGAGTCACGAGGACCTGAGTTCAAATTAGTCCTCAGACACTTAACACTTACTAGCCATGTGACCTTGGGCAAGTCACTTAACCCCATTTGGCCTACCTTGCCCCCTCCAAAAACAGGAAATAATTAGTGAACATGTGTGAAGATGCTAACCTCATCTCTCTCTCTCTCTCTTTTTCTTTCTCCGTCTCTCTCTCTCTCTCTCTCTCTCTCTCTCTCCACACACACACACACACACACACACACACACACACACACACACACACACACACACAGAGGCCAGCAGGCCAGGGAATTTCTGTAGATATACTTTCTCTGGATTTTGCCACACATTTGAGAAATCTCTCATGCTATTCTTGTGGACAAATGGAATTATGAGTACCAGGTGATAGAACAATTAGGGAGATTCAAGACTGGTTGAGTGGCTGAACTTAAAGGGTAATCATTAAACGTCAACTTGAAAGGAATGCAGTGAAGTGACCCCCATCTCTTATTTGACCCAGTATTGTTAAAAAAAAAAATTATCACTTCCTTTTGAAAGAAGTTGTATATAGTATGCTAATCAGAATTGCAGATGACATAAAGCCAGAAGGGATACCTAATACTCTGGAAGACAGAGTTGGAATCCACAAAGGCCTTGACAATCTAAATGTTGGTTCCAAACTATTTAGATGAAATTTAATAGGCATAAATATAAAGTATTATATTTTAGTTTTCAAAACATCTCCACACTAAGACATAAAGAAGTGCAATGTTAAGATTTTAGAGGATTACGAGGTGAGTATTGAGAGGCAGTGAGATATAGTGGGGAAAATGTTGAACCTGGAGCCAGGAACACCTGACTTGTATCCTGACTGAAACTATCAGTTGACCTCTCTGAAACCCAGTTTCTTCACGTGTTAAATGGGAGTAGTTACCATATGTATTTTCTCATAGGGTAATGTGAGGCTCAAAAGAGATATCTTATATAATGTCCTTTGCAAAACTTAAATCATTATACGTAAGTTAGTGATATTTATAAGTCAATAGTGTAACATAACAGCTGAAAAAGCTAAAGTATTCTTAGGCTATCTTAAGAAGCATAATGTCCAGGATTAATAAAGAAATTGTAGCAATCATACAACATATCACTACAGTCGTAAAAATTTAGTACTGGCTGTCTAGAAAGACACAATCAAGTGACCAGAATTGTACACATCTCTCATAAACTCTTAGATAATATTTTTAATTACAAATTCTGGAGATTAGACTCAAAACTCTGATGATTCAATTAATAAATTGAAGGATTATTGCAGATATAATCGTGTCAGATATGACAATGACAATAAAAAATTAAGAACATTTAATAAGATGTTACCACACCAAACACTTGAAACCTCTGGGTTTCACAGAAGGTAACACTCTCAAAATATAGAGACATAGAAGAATGAATCAAAGTCCTTTGGGAATAGGATGAGGCACCTATTTCCAGCATCTTATCCACTACTGAGCCTGTGTCAAGATGCTTTCAGTGAATCTACAAATGATGAGTTTGCATCCCAATATTTTCACTTAATTATGAAAAGCAATTCCTTTATCTACCTGTAACAAATAATAAATGTAAATTAATAATGATAGAATAGTAATTTGTCCCAGAACTGTTTCTTTCTGAATTCCATTGAATATAACAATGATAACAACAACAATAACAGTATTAGCAGACATGCCTATCCATAGTGCCCTAAGGATTACAAAGTGACTGACATACACTTTGCCAGAGTTCAGTTGCACTCAACCCTGGCCAGACTACATCTGGAGAATGGTCTTCAGTTTTGGACATCAAATTTTAGGAAAAACATTGGTAAACTGGACTCTGTCCAGAGAAGAGTAACCAGAATGGACAAGTATTTTAAAATCATGCCATATGGAGATTTTTTTTCTTTTTTGATAAGGAATTAAGATGCTAAATCTGGAGAAGAGAAGACCTAGTTTCTTAAGATATGTCATCAAGTGTTTGAGGGATTGTCATGTGGTAGAAAGATTAGATTTATTCTACTTGGCCCTAAAAGGCGGAACTAGAAACAATATTTGAAATGGAGAATTGAATGAAAAGATATTTATTAAGCACTAATTATTGTCAAGCACAGGGGAAACAGGTAGAAAAGCAAGATAATTCCTGCTTTCAAAGAATTTATATTCTAATTATGAGAGGCAACTGTTACAGGATGGTTCAGATGCAGAGCAGATGGATAGATCTAGTGATGCAGAGGGTGTAGCAGCAAGTCAGATGGCAAAGCCCAGGAGTACTTAGGGTACAATGGCAAGTCAGATGCCCAGTTATTTGAAAGGCATCACAGTATGGCAGGTAAAGAAGCCTTGGAAAGCCCACATGTACATGAAGCTTTTTAGTGGGATTCACCCTTTGTTACATTATCTGAATGTAACATATAAGACCCAATGAACCTTGGAGAATAATGTCAGGAAAGACAGTAAGGCCCAGTGGACTACAATCTTCCTGGAAGGCTTGTATTGGAGACTCTCTATCTAAGCTATATGTTTGGTTATATGCATAGCCAATGATTATTGGGAATGGGGTAGTGCTCCCAAGCGTCAGAGTGGAGTGGGACTCTGCATTGTCTCTGGTGACAGTGAGCATGGGGAGGCTAAAATCAATTTAAAATGGGGTATCCAGTGCCTGGTTGGCAATAGAGTCTGGAGTAGGAAAAGGGAAGCTCTCCAAAGGGCGGCTGGCAGCTGGAGGGGCTGTACCCTCAAGGTACAGATTTGTGTCTGATATAAGAAATACTTATAAACAATAAGGACTATCCACAATAGGAAATAGGCTGCATCAAGAGTTGCTCTCACAAAGTCTTGAAGACCACTTGTTGACTGTGTTGTAGAATAGATTCTGGATCAAATACGGGTTGGACCAACTGGACTTTGAGGTCCTTTTCAACTTTGATTCTGCAATTTAGCAATTTTGCGTGGAATTCATTGCACGTTAGAACAATAGGTGCTCAGATCAAAGAAAAGAAAGATCTTTTAGTTGTATTACAAAGAGGACGGAGACTACTGAGTGTTGCAAGGCTTACAACTAGGTCCTAGATGAATAATGAACCCCTTGAATTGGTGACATTATTTTAATTTGCACTGCATATTTCCATTGGACTGGAACCAATGGAAACAAATATTTTACATAATTGTTTGGATAGTGTACATAATTATCTGAATACGTTTGACTGCTTTGGGGGATTCATTATTCACACTAATTGTGACCTAGCTATAGTTCCTTTCCTCAAGGATCTTACAATCTGTAGCAGAAGCTATAGTCCAACCCCTTGTGACACACAGTTTCAGACCATAAATGTAGGATACATCTTTATCATATTTCCACTCAGAGCTAGATAAGCTTTAGGCTAATTTTTCTTTTCATTGTCTATACTGCCATGGACCAGCAGATTCCCAAAAGAATGCTACTGTGAACAGCTTTTAAGGTTCAGATTATACAGTATAGTGAACACCCTGTTTATTTCATTACAAATCAAGGCAAACATTTACAACAAATAACAATATAATATTTACAACATTACATCTTATCACAGAAAATCACAAAATAGTGCTCATAACAGCTTAACATTGGAATGGCTACATAGTTTTCAGTACAATGGCCACAATATTTAGAACAAGGAACAAAAGAATAATCATCTGGTTTCTCTAAGGGGGAAACCCTCCTCACTTAATCATTCAATCTATTCACAATGTATCAATCTTCTACTCATGGGGCAGCTATTAACTCAGTCAGTCACTAATCTAGATTCACAATTACTAAATATCATTAATCACTACATAAAGTCATTAGAAAACTACACAAACCCTCCACCCCTTGGTGTCCATCAAACCTCAATTTCATCCAAGGGAAGGCCTTTTCTTCATCTTGACTCGGGGTGGTCTCAGATTCCCTGGATCCCCTTCCATGGTCCCAGATCCCTCCTAAATCCACCAAACAGTCACCTGGATTCAAGGGCAGACAGCTCCCAGGTTCTCATCCAGTCCTCAGAGATACACAGCTCCCAGGTGTCCTTGTCCAATCCTTCTGGCAGTCCCTGGCACACACCAAAGTTCACAGGGTCCAGCACATCTCAAACCCTTCACCACTTTTGTTGCTGGGAACTCAAAGATCAGCCAAGCCACAAACCAACAAAGGCTTATCCTGGTGATGCTTCTTTAGTCCTCCAGCAGTTCAGTTGGCACTAGGACCCAGGAGAAATGGCCTTCCAGGAGGTCTTCCTGGCAAGCCCTCTCAGCCTTCCAGGAGGCCTTCACCAGATTCTGGTCTCAGGAAAATTTCAACTCAGTTCTCAGAAAACTCCAACTCAGTTCTCAGTCAGCTTCCAGATGCTGGGAGAGAAACTAACTCACACTCTCTCTCTCCATTTCCCTCTCTCCTTCTCCCTCTCTCCCTTTCCCTCTCTCCCTCTCTCCTTCTCCCTTTTCCTCCCTCCCTCTCTCCCTCTCCCTCTCCCTGTCCCTCTCCCTCTCTCTCTTCCCTCTCCCTCTTCCTCTTCCTCTCCTTCTCTCTCTCTCTCTCTCTCTCTCTCTCTCTCTCTCTCTCTCTCTCTCTCTCTCTCTCTTCCTCCCCCCCAAGAAAGCTCCAATTCACTTCTTCAGTCCAGCAGCCCAGCTCCCAGATGCTGGGAATATCCTGCTTCCTCCAACAGGAGCCACCAGGAGGAAGATTTCTGATTCTGTCTCCCTGTCTCTAGAATTCTTCTTATATACACACACTGGTCTCCTGTCTCAGCCAACAGGGGGAGTTCACACCCTCTCAACAGGGGACAGAGTTCACACTTTCCATACTTAGCCCTAAGTTGCTAAATGCTAAGTATATGCTAAATTGATTGCTGTTACATTGCCCTAACCTTCAGATGAGAAATATGGGAGGATTAATGGAGCTTCAGTGCAAAACATGACATTTGATTTGGGGTTAGGGAGAAATAACCAAGTAAGAGGGAGAGCTACATCCCCAAAAGGTGTCCCCAAAAGGAGAGCTGTGTCAAAAGTCTGAACAGTTAGTTCTACAAATCCACACTGGCATATTCAATCTTTGGTTCAAAGGACTGGAAATTACATGTATTAGGCTGAGAAGAATTTGGTTTAAATTTCTGCATAAATTATTCTGACTCAGCCAGTCCTTCAAGGCAGGTGTATCTAAATAAAAATCAAGGAAAAGAAAATGATGCCTAGCATTCATAACACCAATTTAAAGCATTAGCAGGAGATGCCTTTAGAGTTTTCTTGGCACTCAGACACCCACCAGTCTCCAGAAACTGGGACTGGGTAAAGCTGTGATATCAGCAATGAAACAGCAACAACTGTCAGTTGACCTTGGAAAGTGCAAATATCCTCTCAGTCAGAAAAGTGAGGCTAAAATTAAAGAAATCAGCCTAGAAGTCCTGGGGAACAGGAAGTGATTGATTCAAGTTCCTTTTAGAGCCTACTGTGGACAGGCTAGTCAAACTGACCATCTTGTCGTCCCTGAGGGATGCATGTGACCATAATAGACTGATATAAGTTTTTTAAAAGTCTAAAACAGGGAGTAAAATGACCATCAGATGTCATCTATGCCTGATTATAATAGACAATATTGGAACTGAACTGTAGAAATCATCTAGTCTAACCCCATCATTTTATAGATGAGGAAACAGAGGCTCAGAGAAGGTGAGTAACTTTCCCAAGGTTACACGGAATAGCAAACCCTTGATTACTCACTTTCATGGAGAGGATTCAGAGTACATATAATCCCCAGTCATTAATATTTGGCTTTGGGAGATATGTTGCCCCATCTCCACTCTGTCTGCAGATTTACCTGCCTAATTGTGTTTTGTTTTCCTTGATATTAAATACAGTTAGAATTCCCTGGGGACATACTGCACTACTGTGGAGTGAGAAGTAGTCGGTAAATATGCTGGGCAAAGGCAACTGGGGATTAAAAATTTCAAAATATTAATGTTACTTACCTTCAAACATCCCCATTTTATAGATGGAGAAGTTGAATCATGGGGATGCCAAATTATACCATAATTCAATGGTAAAAGTAGGACCCAACCTGAAATCTTCAAAATCCCATTCCAGTTTACTTCTGACTCATCTCTGCTACCTCCTATCAGCTGATGACAAAGCACAGTCAGCTAATGAAGGATGAGTCAATTATTCAGAACCACGAAGAGCAGAAGTTAGTTAATTGTTATTCCCAGGCAGTGGCCCTCTGTCCAACATTGATTCTGTTTGGGAGTGGGGGGTTGGGGTGTTAAATAATATATATGGTCTAATAGAATCACATGGTGATTTTTCTTT
Organism: Pseudochirops corinnae; assembly: GCA_028646515.1. Lineage (NCBI taxonomy): Eukaryota > Metazoa > Chordata > Mammalia > Diprotodontia > Pseudocheiridae > Pseudochirops > Pseudochirops corinnae. The sequence continues at coordinate 263,556,412 of CM053586.1, forward strand.
CTGATTAGGAAGACAATACATTTCATGTTATAGGCAGGTAGAAAGGTTGTTCACTCATGCTGTCATTTTAGGTCCTAGGTAATTATTCTTCAAATTTCTGGGGAGGGACAATGCTCTGTGTGACTTAGTCTAAGCCTTGGACATATCATTATCTTATCATTCAGGCTGACCCAGAAAAAGTTTTTTTAAAAAACTATCAGGAGAGAATATGTAATTTAGCCCCCTGCTTATTCAAACCCCAAAGCAACTGCTGTGTTCTCATACATCTCATAAGGCAGGGTATAGCATTAGGGGAAGATAAGAAGTCCAGACTCTGGGTTTTCTTTTGTGTTAATCTTTGCTACGTGTACTTAAATCCCCTGACAGATACCCAGTGACCTAGCATCCATTGAGGGTGATAGTTAGAAGCTCTGGCAGGGCAGGATTTATAATTACTACTCATTCTATGCTTCAAAGTTGTTCTGATTAAAACCTGAAAAACAATTTCTTGGTATGCATCAGACATTATTTTGGTTCTTTGCACCAAAAACTTTATGCAACACTATCATCATAGCCTTTTGGACTCAGGGTTACATGTTTCAGTAACCAGCTACTGGACAAAAATATGTATGGCCTGAAAAAAGTAAAGCTCCATCTATTTATAATCTCACATGACTCAGTTGAATGTTATCAAATTTCACTGCAGTGGAAATGGTGCAAGGCAGTAGAACTGCTAACATATTCTTAGCATGAGGACCCTACCAGCTACCTATGGATGAGAGAGATGCAGTAGTGAATATCACCAATTCTTCCCTTTCCCATTCCTAGTCATGTTCTGATCTCCTTGCTACACTAGTGACCCTTTGGGGAATAGGGACATGTTGAGTTAGGGAGAATGTCCTTTACTTTCTTCTCCAGGAATCTCAGAGTCTCCAAAGCAATTTCTCTTGGTCCTCACAATGATGAGTCTCTTTCCAGTAGTAACTCCATTAAATTGTATCACATGTATTCTCACCACCAGCCCCTTTTCTATCATCTGATTCTTTCCATCCTTGATCTACAAAAAGATCAAGGAGGTCCCATCTGATCCCTTCTCTAAGGTAAAAAAAACCACTGGACTATAAACAAGCTATCTGAATTCTAGTTCTGGCTGCCATAATCACTGCTTGGTCTTTTGGGAAACATTCATTTCTTTGTATCTCTATTTCCTTATCTGCAAAATAAAGATGTGACCTAGGTTTGAAGGGACAATTCCAAGGCTTGGACAGTTGATCAATCTGTCTTGCTCCTCCTCTACTATTTGGCAGCAAATGCTCATCTAAATATTAGATAATTATGTAGCAAACATTACTTCTATACTTCTGAAAGGCGAATACTAAACCCACTACACAACTCACATATGTTATTAAAAGATATTAGAGTTAGCAAAATTGTAAGTGGATATTAAGCACATAGACTGTGAAACTGTTAGAACTTTCTAGGGTGTTTCCAGATGAGGGACATGGTGATCCTCCCAATCAGAGAGTTCCTGGCCCTCTACAAGTCATCAGTATTCTATTACAAACATCAGCATTTGTGTAGGGTTTACAGAACAAATGGTGTAATTTGAGGATGATGTTCAAGTGTCCTTACACACAGAGAGAAAAAGCTCCATTTCTGATGTAGTTTATCAGTAAAAATGCACCTTTATTAGCCTTGAAGATTCAGGAGCACTGATTGACAAAGGATACTGAGCTTGTGGGCAAGTCTCTTCTGAATTCATGATTTCTCTCACAGGCAATTTGTTCTTGGCACACACTCAAGATCTTCAGTAGCTTTGAACGCAGGTGACTTATCTGGGCTTGGTGGTATTACATGAGCATAATTTTAAACATTTCTCCTCGAATACAATGGGTGATACAAGGATATGTATCAGTCAGTTTCTTGTAGATGGCTTTATAACGACAGTCAGTGACCTAGACAGGTCTTATCTTGGAGGGGGCAGCCCACTCAAGTCATGTACTAATAATTATTCATAATAACCTTGGGAGAAAACACAACTATCTTACAATAGGGCAGAGGGGAGAAAAAACAGTGAAGTGCCTTACAAAAGTTACAAGGGGGAAAACACTATTAAACTTTTAGTTAGGATAGTGAAGTTAAAAATATCTACAATTTAAAGAAAGTTATTAACTCTTACCCTGCAAACCAAAGGATTGCAATAAACAACTTAACACAAGTGCTTCTACTTAAGAGAGAAATAGCCAGTACTTACATAGCACTTATAAGGTTTGCATTTATAAATGATATCTTCCTGGATCCTTACAGCAACCTTATGAAGTAAGTGCTATTATCCTGTTGTAACCTTCTATTTTGGGAGCATCCCCCATCTCCCCCCATCATGGGTAAGTTCCTTAGGAGAGCTGCCCAAACCCAACAAAGTCCACCTAGGCAGCAAACCTGCCAAGTAAAGCTGCCCAAACCTGCTACCTGAAGCCCATACCCACCCCACCCCCTTCTGTTCAGTTCTTAAAATAGACTTGGGAACTTTCCAGTTGGGCAACAAACTGATCACTGGGCAACAATCATTAGGCAATGAGCTGATTGCTACTTTTTGGCTTCTGTATTTTTCCCCACTTGTGTAGCAACTGACTAAGTTGTAGTTTTCCCTGGTAACAATTATGTTGTACTTTCATCTATATAAACCCTGAGAAAATGTATCTCGGGGCTGCTTGATTTGGCTAAGCTTGACCCCTTGCAGTCATGGGCTTATTAAACTCCACTTAAAAAAATGAATAATAGCCTCACTCGCTAAATTCTTGTTATGACAATCCTCATTTTATAGATGAGAGGGATAGAATTTAAATGACTTGTCCAGGGTCACACAGTGAGACCAAATTGGAGATTGGGTCTTCCTGACTGCAAATCCATATTCTATCCACTTCACCACCTAGTTGCCTAGCTACCAATAGGGATTACACTTCTGTTTTCAGTAAGGGATAAGTAAATGCAATCACACACAGAAGCCTGGTGTATTACTTAGCTTCTTCTTCTAAAAGGTATAAATTCATTTATCAGTAGCACACTTTAAACCATGAAGTAAATGACAGTAGTCACTATCCCCAGCACTTTGCACAATGCCTGGCATATTTGTCGTATGGTCACTTTTTTTGGTTGTGTCTGATTCCTTGTGACCCCATGTGTTGTTTGGGGTTTTTTGGGGGGCAAAGATACTGGAGTGGTTTGCTATTTTCTTCTCCAGCTCATTTTACAGAGAAAAGTGAGGCAAATAGGGTTAAATGATTGCCCAGGGTCACACAACTAGTAACCACCAGAGACCAGATTTGAAATCTGAAAGAGGAGCTTTCCTGACTCCAGACTCAACATTCTACCTACTTCACCACCTAGCTGCCCCTGAAAGTGTCCAGCACATAGTAGGTACTTAAATGAACGCTTGTTGATCAATTAATTGGTTGCAGGAGAATGATAACACTTGTCCAATGATTGTAGATTTAGATCTGGAATGAATCTGACAGATCACCTAGTCACATGACCACAAAAGTAGATTTAGAAGGAACCCCAAAGTCCATCTAGTCAAATCCTCTCTTTTATGGATAAGGAAAATAAGGTCCAGAGAGGTATGTGACTTGCCCAATGCTACATAGATAACACATGGCAGAGTTAGGATTCAAACCCATGTCTTTAACCTCCAGAGTCTATGTTTTTTCCATCAAAGGTAGCACCTCATGATGCTCATGCAGAGATTCCTCTAGGATGTTCCCAGAAGGAATGTGGGAAACATCTGAGACAAACGACAGTTAACTAGAATGATTAAGGGAGCCAGATAATGGAAAGGGACTTGATGAGAGAAAGTGCAGTTAGTGCCAAGGAAGTATCAAGTTAGGTTGGACAACATAGTACAGTAACATTTCCTGTAGAGTTTCTTTTCCTGGGGTTTTCATTGTGACAAATGATAAGTAAGGGTATTCCTTCTGTGCTGCTCCTTAGCTGCCACACATACTATGCATTTTCACTGACTTATTCCTATGCCTAGAAAACTCTCCTTTTCTCTGCCTCTTGGCTTCCCTAGCTTTCTTCAAGTCCTAACTAAAACCCCACCTTCTGCAGGGAACTTTTCCCAATCCATCTTAATTCTAGTACTTTTCCTTTCTTTATTTCCTATATATCCTATACATATTGTTTACATGTTGTCTCTCCCCCATCAGATTGTGAGCTCTTTGAGGGCAGGGACTATCCTTTGCCTTTCTTTTTATCTCTAGGACTTAGTACAGTTCCTGGCACATAGGAAGCACTTAATAAATGCTTTGTGACTGATTGACTTTACCAATATTGGAATCATAAATGCTGGTAGCTATGATAAAATATGTTAGAACTACCCGTCTGAATTTGACCATTTGAGCTTACTCTCATTTTTATGTCCCTAGGAAAGGGTGCTCAGTGGCAGGAAGATATTGCACTGGCCACCATACTTCTTCTACATTCTTCAAGGGCCAGCAGCCTCTTGGGCCCAGGATCTCTTATCCTTCTAGTGGCTTTGACCAAGAACTTCCCAGTCTGCTACTGGAGGAGACCACATTGGCCTTGTTTGTTTCAGGATATGCAACAAACTGATATAAAGCTATTGAGATAGTGACCTAAATATCTTTCTAAGTGCTAACAAATCATCCTTTTAATATTTCTTTCTAGAATTTGGTCTAGAATTAGCTATCTTGCTGGTTAACCTCACCAGCCTATGGTTTGATGCTGCTGCCTTCTTTCATTTGTGAAAATAGTTGCATTTTCTCACGTTCAAAATGCTTTTTCAAAGATCCCTGACTTGGTTAAAAAGACACATCTTCAACTTTTCCATTTCTCTGGGGTGCAATTCATCCATATTTAATGACCTGAATTTTAAAAGGCCAACTCTCTTACCATATCCCTGTTTATCTTGCGTTTCTTTACATTGCTCAGAATTTTTGTCATATGTTTCTTAATCTAAAAATCATTTTCTAGGGAAGAGGAAAGAAACTAAATACGTGATTTGTTCCACCTTCTCACTATTATCTATTATCATTCATCCCCTGAACAGTGAACCTTTGCTTTCTTTGATATTCTTCCTACAAAGCACTTTTTAAAAGCCCTTTTGTTTCTTATCCATAAAAGCCTCGATTTTTACAGGTATAGTGATAAATTACTACATTATGTTTTATTTAAAAGGATATAATTTATTGGCATATCATTACAGATATATTTACATATGTAGTATGTGCATATAAATATTACAGATAGATAGATACATATATATTTTCATGGCAAATTTAAACCAGCCATTGTATTAACCCAGTTATTATAGAGCTTTGCTAAGATAGTTTTGGGAATGCCTATTGGGTGTGGCAATGAAATTTGAAAGGGATATTTGATGCTGTCAATTCATGAGGGAAGGGTGAAAAATGCTAGGTAAGATTAACATAAAAGAATATGATTCAGTGAATATACTGCATGGGCTTCCAGAAATCATGAAACATTCCTAGATCTCTAAAGACACACCTAATAAGTGGCATACCTGGGCTATATCTGCTACTGTTGAACAAGAGTTGGTAATGAGTTGGTAATGCTCTTATCACTCTCACAATAAGAGCAAGATGGACTAAGGTGGACGTAAAAAGCTCTGCTGAGTGGAAATATGCTCACCTTAGCATCCAGTAACCCAGTGGCAACTGCCTCCACATCTATCAATCCAGTACCAAAAACATTCTCCCTAGGAACCAGTTCTACAGTTTGTCAGTCAATAGGCACAGTTAGAGGGGACTCAGTATACAAAGTTTTGGTCAATTTCAGGGAAATATCCCTACCCACAAGGACTGAGGAAACTGAGCCATTGTACGATGTGGTATTTGAAGTCAACCCAATATCTGGTGATGTAGGTTGAAACCAGCAGGAATATAGACTTGGCCTTGCTGGAGCTTTAACAAATGACAAGCTAGCTTCCAGTAGGTCACTGAATACAGACCAAGAAATCACTTCCCTGGGTAGTATGAGCATACCTCAGGGTCCTCTTAGAAGACAGAAAGTCAGAAGCTAATATGATATCCTGTCACAGCTGCAGCAAGAAACAAAGCCAGTTCTCATTAGTTAATTGCCCAGGGAAAGAGAGAGATGCAGCACCTGAGCCTTTGCATTTTTGGGTCAAGACTTCAAGAGTACTAAAACCAGCATGATATCTGATATCCAGTCAGGGCTATCAAAGGACAAAACTAACTTATGGCCAGTAATGGAGATAGAGATAGGGCTGCTCTTCTTCTGGGTCACCAGGAGACAGAAACAAGTCAAGGATAGTGGCAGAAGAGGGAATCTGGTCTCAGCCAACATTGGCAGCAGTATCAAGACAAAAAAGGGACAGAACAAGCCAGGGCCCTGCTCCCTACCATGCAATAATTCAGAAAGGGCAGAGGCTGGTCCTAGCAAAAAGTCTCAATCCAGAAAGTGAGGCTGGAGGTATAAGTAAATAGAAGAAAATTTAGAAAACAATGAAGAAATTCTATAAGTTAAGTGAAGCCCAATAAGTAAACCTAGATAAAGAAAATATCTCCACAATGAAATAATACAAAATAGAATGGCTTGACACAAGGGCTTCAAGAATGGATATAAGAGGGTGGGCAGAGCCAAGATGGCAGCATAGAAGCAACAAGCTTCTGCAGCTCCCACATAGCCACCTCAAATACCCTTAAAATATGACTCTATGACTCTAAACAAATTTTAGGGCTCCAAAACTCACAAAAATACAGAAAAACATCTTCCGCTGAAGGCAGCTCAGCAGGAAGGGCTCATACCAGCATGCTGGAAACCAAAACCAGCCCAGCCTGAAACCACGGTGTGACCTCGAATGGCCAGAATGAGCTGCAGCTGGAGCCTTCAGGAGAGTGGATCAGCGGCAGCTGTGGCAGTTTCCAGAATTATCAAGCCATAAGAAAAAAGGACTAAGTGAAAGGTTAGTGGAACTCAGCTAAATTTGGGGGAGAAAAGCAGTCCGGCCAAACTGCCTCCAGGGCAACGAAGGAGCAGAAGGAGCAGCCCTGCAGCTGCCTCCACATGGCTGCTTCAGAGATCCCAGCATGCAGACTGCAGGGGGGCCAAGCAATCATTGAGAGGCTAAGTGCTCTTGTGTTGAGCGGCCTGGATGCAGACTGTGGTCTTGGGTGGTGGTCCTGGGGTGCATTTTCAGTGAGCCAAAGCTGGTGGCGGCTGCAGCAGCCTCCTAATACCTCTGGCAGCTGCAAAAACCCCAACAATTTGGAACAGAGCTTTCCCCTCTGGAGGCAGAGTTCCATAGAGCTAAAAAAATCAAGTAATTCACTGGCAACATGAGCAGGCAAAAATAGCAACCGAACTTTAGATTCCTTCTTTGGGGACAAAAAGGATCAAAGCATGGAATGGGAGACAGACAACACAGTCAGAACTCCTGCATCAAAAGCTTCCAAGAAACATGAAGACTTCCTACAAGCCATAGAGCAGCTTAAGAAAGATTTTGAAAACCAAATAAGAGAAGTGGAGGAAAAATTGGGAAGAGAAATGAGAATGATGCAAGAAAATCATGAAAAGAGAGTCAACAACCTGACTGAAGAAAATAACACCTTAAAAAACAGATTAACTCAAGTGGCAAAAGAGGCCCAAAAAGCCAATGAGGAGAAGAATGCCTTAAAAAGTCTCCTTTGCCAGATGGAAAAAGAATCTCAAAAGCTTTCTGAAAAGAATAATTCCTTCAGAATTAGAGTGGAGCA
>CM053586.1:263564647-263590894 GCA_028646515.1 Pseudochirops corinnae
GATGGAGGGGAGGATTGCTGGAAGCACACCCTTCTGTAAAGAGACAGGGACAGTGTAGAGAACAGAACAAGGGGAGGGGGGTGGGATAGGAAGGAAGGATATATTATCAGTCTCTCACAATATGCCCATTGTGGAGATGTTCTGCATAATTACACATGTGCAGTCTGTATTTAATTGCCTGTCCTTCCAGTGAGGGTGGGTGACAAGGGAGGAAGGGAAAGAATCTAGAATTTAAAGTTCTATAATCAAATGTTAAAAATATATACGTATATATTGTTGTTGTTGTTATTATTATTATTATTATTATTAACTACATCCAACTGGGAATTAAGATATACAGGCACTGTGGTAGGGAGATACACCCTGCCCTACTGGAAAATTAGAGGGACGAGGGGGAGGACATAGGAGAGAGCAGAGTGGGGGAGGGGCTATACAGTGGGATGGCTGTTATGAGGTATTGGGTAGGGGAAATATGGGGAGAAAATTTGTAACTCAAAATCTCATGGAAATAAATGATGTAAACAAGAAAATAAATAAATAAATTTATTAAAAATAAAATAAATAAATAAAAGAATGGATATAAGAAATGAAACAAGAGATAAAGCATGAAATTAGAGCTCTTCAGGGAAAAATTGGTAGAAGAATAACTTAAAGCAGAAGATGGAAAAGATAACCTCTGTAGTGGAGTCATTGACAATAGAATGAATCAAAAAGAACTAAATTCCACAAAACAGTAAAAAACAAACAAACAAAAAAAAACCATTATAACAATTTTAAAAATGGAAAAATTGAAAGAATGTAAAAGATACCCACTATCAAAAATGACTAACCCAGGAAACATGTCAAGGGAGGATGATTTAGGAATCGTAAGACTTCCTGAAAATCATAACCTACTTCAATCTAGATGTGTTTCACAAATCATAAGAGAAAAATTCCTATATCTATTAGAATCACAGGGCAAAATGAAAATGGAAAAAGAAATCCACTGGTCTTCTCCTGAAAGAAACTCCAAATTGAAATCACTCAGTAACAAAGTACACAGGTCAAAGAAAAATTATTTTAAGCAAGCCAAAAAGATGAAAATCAAGTACCTCTGAACCACAGTCAGGATCACACAAAACTTAACAATAACTACTAAGGATAGAAAATCCTAGGCTATGATATTCCAAAAAGAAAAGAAAAAAAGCTTGCAACAAACAATAGCGTTACCTAAAAAATGAATACAATCTCACAGGAATAAAACTGGACTATAAGTGAGGGGAAAAAAAGATCAAAGATATGTTTACTTTTTAAAATGCAAACATAAAATATGAAATAATAAACACATTTGAGCATTTTAAGGAATTAAATGATGACCAACCATTTACATTATAATGGCAGAGGAGGAGAGGAGAAAAGAAATAAACATCCCTACAGAATCTCACTATCTTCAAGGGTCACAGAGAGAGAAAAGAAAAACTCAGGATGAATGTGATCTTAACAGTTTTAAGAATGGAGACAAAAAGAAGGAGAAAGAGATATACTAGAGAAGAAATAAGAAAGAGAGACTAATAAGGAAATACATGTACCTCCTACCTCTTGGCAGAGAGTTGATAGAATGGTGACAGCCAATGTGCTGATTGATTTTCCTTAACTGTACACATTTATTTCAAGGGAGAATTTTTGCTGTGCTAGATAGGACAGGACATATAGGTTATTGGGAAGTAATAGACATGAAAAAGGGCACTAGTAAGATATTATTAAATACACAGAAAAAAATAGGAGTCACAAATAGAGTCATTCTCTTATTATTTTGTTAAATACATATTTCTTTTTTAAAAAAAAAACCTACATAACACAAGTTCAGTTTCTTATATAATATTCTTCCCTGTTCTTCACAGCTTAAAATGTGTGTCAATAAGTCCATGATAAAAAATAAGATTTAAATAAAAAATAAGAGGGTTGGGCAAAATGATTTCTAGTTATTTACATATTATCTCTACTATTAGAATGTTAGATCCTTGAGAACAGGGACTATTTTTGCCTTTCTTTGGGTCCCTAGAGCTTAGTACCTTATCTAGCACACACTAAGTGCCTAATAAATGCTTGCTGTCTAAGGCATTTCCTATCTCTAAAGCCTATGTTCCATAATTCACATAGGAAGAGTTATGCTAGGCAAACAAGTACTCTAAGTTATTAAAACTGAATTCCTCATTAACCAATAGGATGGCCCAGCCATTTTGATGGTAGGAAGTACCAGGGTTTTTCTTGTATATTTTGTATACACATTGGACTCAGAGAGAACGCTATGGAAAGTGAAATTTTACCTGTAGACCTGGGTATAAAGCAATACAAAGATGTATGATAATGTGAGAAAGAAAACTATAAAGCTAGAAATTTTATTTAACCAAAGAGAGGAGGTCTCAGCTATTCTGGGAGCAATGTTGGTCAAGGTATCTACTACCTCCAAAATGGCATTGTATCCTTGAGATAGAAGCAAGTCTTTGAAGCAATCTAGTGGTACTATCACCATAGCCAAAGAGATGGTAGTGCTTGCAGAAAGGCTATTGCCTTCCCCACTGGGCTATGATTAGACATATGACTAACCAGGGTGGGTATCAAGTTTCAAAAATTATGGGGAACCATAAGGTCTTGAACAAGTTCTTTTTGTCTATGAATGACTTATAATGGCAAAGATGGAGCACAGCCCATCGAGTGTTGCCAAGAGAGATGTACTGGCATGAATAGCAATTCAATAACCCAGGCTAGACTCACTCTCCCTTAGACTCAGGTATGTAGCCCACTTGGAAGCAATACAGTTGGACCCAAAGAGAAACACCATGGACTTGTTGATTAGCTCAAATAATTTTGAATGAGACTTAATGCCCACAAAGTTTGTAGTCTATAGAAAGGCTTGTCAAAGCAATTTATCCATTAAATATCTAAATTCAGATTTTCAAAATAGTGCATCTGTACACTAATTATAGTGTAGGGACTGCAGATTTAAAGTTGGAAGAGACCTAGAGGTCATCCAAACCAATCCCATTGTTTTATAGATGAGGAGGCTGAGGTATAGAATGGTTATGTGATACCCAAGGGCACACAGCTAGTTTGTGTTTGAAGATTTGAACTCAGGTTTTTTTCTAACTCTATACTGAGTACTTTGAGGTGATAATGACATTGAACCCACTGAAAAAGAATGCCTAATAGATCTCAATCAATTGAACTTCTAACCTAAATATGCTAGATTTTTATATAGAAACATTGTAGAAAACAATGGGGTTTCTTGTCCCCTTGGCACCACAAATAGGACTGACTACAAGAATCTCCTCTTCCCAGATAGTTCAATTCTTTACATCATTGGTCAATCTGTGGAAGAGTTTGCATAGAGGTCTACAAGTATGAATCCATGGTGTGGATTAGACTCAATGATGACATAGGATGTATCGGTTTCAGGATGAAATGTTCATGTACAGTTAGCTATACAAAAACAGGCTGAGATAAATCAATTTTTCAGGATGCTAAGTGTATGCTCGGATTCCATTGGAAAGTCTTGAAGTGTTTCAGTATATCAAGGAAAGGCACCAACAAGAGAGAGGCTTTGGGGTAAAGGGACCAAAAAGCAGAAGAACCACTTGAGGTCTTTAATAGAGGTGGAGATTCCCAACCTCAGTATGACCTGCACTTTGTGTTGCTCCATACTTATTCTGCACCAAACTTTACATGCCTCATAGAATCCATCTCTTCTTTCTCAAATGGACACTTTTCTAATTTGGTTATTGCTAAGCTGGCATGGGTGCTGGACCATGACTTCAACCAAATTGGGGTTCTAGGAATGATACCATGAGTAGATGAGGATATTATTGGGATAAACTGCTACCATCCCCTAGGTCCAGGACATCTTTTTTTATATTCATTTTTTAATTTTAGTTTTCAACATTCATTTCCACAAGATTTTGAGTTATAAATTTTCCCTATCTTTCCCCTACCCCCACCCCAAGACTGAGAGCCTACTGAATACCCTTTACCCCAATCTGTTCTCTCTTAGATCCTCCTCCATCCTCCTCTAACTTTCTAGTAGGGTAAGATAGATTTCTATACCCCAATGCCTGTATATCTTATTTCCCAGTTGCATGTAAAAAGCCATTTTTTTAACATTTGTTTTCAAAACTTTGAGTTCCAGATTCTGTCCCTTCTTCCCTCCTCACCCAACCCCACTGAGAAGAAAAGCAATTCAATATAGGTTGTACATGTGTAGTTATGCAAAACATTTCCATAGTAATTATATCGTGAAAGACTATCTATCCTATCCCACCCGCCCCCAGCACATCTTGAAACATGAACTTCTAAGAGAGCTACCATGAATTGTAGAAGTCTTTTCTACCAAACAAGAAAGATGGTGGATGGAGTGCTGAACGTGGCGTCAGGAAGACCTAGGTTTAAATTCTGTCCCTGATAAACTTTCCTGAATGATGATGATGAACAAGGCACATCCATTCTCAGAGCCTCAGTTTCCTTATCTGTAAAATGAGAATAATGTCATTGACTTCATAGGATGTTACAAAGCTCAAATGAAGTCATGTATGTAAAGAGTTTTGCAGACCTTAAAGTACTACATAAATATCAGGTGATATAACTATTGGGAAGTCCACGGAGACACCTTAGTAATCGGGAATTTTGATACTCATCACCTGGCAGTTTGAGCGTGAGGATCCAGACCTAAAAGATGTAATATAATGTGAGAGGTAAAGTATGGTTAGTCAAAAGATGAGTGAGGGTCTTCTTCTGCCTTTATAATAAAAAGACTATCACTTCTGCCCAAATGTCAGGATGAGCAGGACACAGTAGCAACCCTCCTTCCCAATCATGCTCTACGTGAATTTGTAATAAGTTTTCTAGAGCAAAAAAGAAATCTGATTTTAGCAACATTTTCTCTATTGTAATATCTCAAAAGTCTTCTTAAGTTCCTAAATGAATTCCTTTGCTGTTTCCAGTATGAGGATATTATCAGTAAAGGAGAGGGTAGCTTGCTAGGAAGGACAGTGAAAAGATTACCTTTTTGCACTCCATGGAAAATCACTGGTTCCAAAGATCCAATGATAACTTTTACTGAGCTAAAAAAAATTAAAAGGTTTGGTTTGGTTTAGTTTTAACCCTCAGAGGTTTTATTTTAAATGAGTGACAGTGTCCAAGGGACTACAGGTACTATATATGGGGACAGGACTACCGATTCCCAATGCTGCTTAAGGCAAACATTCAAAGAATCACAGAATTTGAGTTGGGTGAGATCTCGATCTCAGTGGCTGCCTATCTAACCTGAACCTGATTTTAAAATCCTCTCTGAACCATCCCTAACAAGTGGCCATGCTTGAAAACCTTGAGTGAAGAGCATCCCACTGCCACTTAAAGATAGTCCATTCCATTTATTGTTTATTTAGTTCCCCAACATCAGGCCCAAATTTGCCTCATTACAACCTCCACCTATTGCTCTAATCTGCTTTCTGGGGCCAAAAGGGAGGAGTCTACTTATCCTTCTCCCCCATGGGAGCCCTTTGGATACTAGAAGACAGCCATTATGTCCTCATTAAGTCTTTCCCTTCTCCGTGGTAAATATTCCCAGTTCCTATAACATTTCCTTATGAGGTTTAAATTTCAGAAGCAGACGCATCCAGATGGTTTTCCTTGGGATCCTCTTCAGTTAATCAATGCCTTCCTAAAATGTGGTGCCCAAAACTGAATACAATCCTCCAGGTGTGCTTTGAGAGCATTGGCTGCCTCTTACCAGCACTGAGCATAACTCCTGGCAATAGTAGGCTTTTGAATATTAATTGACTAGCTGACAAGGGCAGAGTACAGTGAAACTACTCTCTCCCTAATCCTGGACACTCTGCCTCTTTTAGTTTGTTCCCAGATCACATTAGCTTCTTTTTGGCCACCATTTTGTACTGTTCAAAGGATCATAGATTTAGAGTTGGAAAGGACTTTAGAAGCCATCTAGGACAGGTGCCTTCATGCTAATTAAAATGACCCGAGAAAATGCAACTCACTTCTTCCTGTGGAGAGGTAGGACACTATGGACATGAAACATTACATATACTATCAGACTCAGCTAATTGGTCAGTTTTGCTGTACTCCCCCATCTCTTTTTCCTCTTATGCTTTGTTACAAGGGATGACTCTCTAGACAGGGGAGAGAGCTCTCTAGATGAGGAGAGAGTTATTTTTAGAAATGAAAGTTGTATTAAAAGATACCAATAAAATTTTTAAACATCAATAAAGAACTAAAACCAATTGGTATATAAAAATTTCCTGTACATAATCATATGATCATAGATTTTTAAAACTGGGAAGAACTTCAGAGAGCATTTCATCTAACCACTAAATAAGGAAATCAAGTCTTACCAAATACCTGTAGTAGCTAGTTACCCATAGAGTCCTGAGTTGACCTAGGTTGCTTCAGACTATCACCATTATTCCCACTTCATAGATGAGGAAACAAATGGTGGTGGTGGTGGTGGTGGTGGGGTGCGTGTGTGTGTGTGTGTGTGTGTGTGTGTGTGTATCTGAGAGAAAGGGAGAGAGAGAGAGAGAGAGAGAGAGAGAGAGGAGACTCAAAGCCATGAAATAATTCTATAAATTCTATTCTCTGATAATTTACATTTGCTACTAGTTTATTCAGTTGGCTTGAGCATGAAAATGATGATGTCAAGGTCACAAATTCAATTCCCTTGAAAGGATGTATGCAAGGCATGTGTCAAGTCTATGCTTCCAGTTACAAGGGAGACTAAAGAAGACGGTGTCCCAATGGGTTAAAGGACATGTACTCCTGTTACTGGAAAAACAGCTGGACATTGTCTTCACATGCAAATTAATGGCAACACAGTTATTTAACTAATTCATGACCTTCCTGATCACATCCCTTTCTATCACATTAATCTACCCACCTATGGAACAAAAGGATGCCCTCCTCCCTTCAAGAACAGCAAGGGTTAATGCCTTTTAGCAGAGCTCTGACTCTGTAGAGCTCCACACTGTACAATTGCTGAGTATGATTTAAAGAGTGAAAATTATTATGATTATAACTGAGTCGAGGTGTAGTCTGGTTCATGACAAGCAACAGCAGCAGCACAAAACATCCCCCTGATGATACAGACCTTTCAGGGGGCAGAAGTGAAAGGTATTTGTTCTGCATTGAATTTCTTTATTAGAGAGGGTGAGGGTCCATTGAAGAGAAGGAGGGGAAAGGAAATGTGGGCAGTGTGATATAGCCTCAAGTAAAAGTATTGTAGAAAGAAAAATATGAGATGTGAAAAATTCTTGGCATGAAGCTAGAGAAGCTGTTGATAAGAGCCGATGAGGCCTAAGGAACTGGGCAATGCTTTAAGGGTTGGGAGACCTCAGGGCTCAAACTCTCATGCTTCCCTGGGTCAGATCCCTTCTCATCTTTAAAATGATACCTGCCCCTTCCCTTCATAAGTAATAGAGATATTGGGAAGATGAATGAAAAAGTGAAGCTCCCTCAGTGCTTTCAGGTTTCTTAAAAGGAAGCACCACAGGAGACATTTAGAAAGCAAGAAAGGAACCATCCTCACCTATAGAGATGACCTCCTCCAGTGAAATTCTAAAGCACTTATTAACAAGCTTTTGCTGCTTTACTTTGTTGGGCAAGGTCTTTTTGTTGTTGTTATGTAGATAAGGCTTATCTGGAGAGACAGTCAATCAGTAAGGATTTATTACTTGCAAGGCATGGTGGAAGCATTGTGGATACAAGAAAGCAAAAGACATCCTTGGCTTTCAAGGATCATACATCTTAACAGGGTGGCAACATGTAAATAACAAGGAATATAGAAGATTAAAATAAAACCCAGAGTAGATTAAAGTAATCTGAATAGGAAGGCATTATTAACTGGGAAAACAGAGCTTAAAGGCCTCCTGCAGAAGGGGGGCTTTGAGCTGAGTCTTAATGGAAATAACTAAACATAAAAAAGTAAAAATGTAAACATAAACTTAATGAAAGAAATAATAACGGACAGGCGAGGGGACAGAGCATTTCAGGCTCGAGGCATATCCCTGGATGAGATCTAGATTGTCATGTTCAAGGAACAAGTGAGAAGGTTGTGGTTTGTCCTTTGTTCTCCAAGAGGACCACCACATCAGGGAGGTGATGCCATGATATGCAAGTGAATTAGATTTAAGTGAGGGAGGGCTGTGTAGTTAGATGGGAGAGTGGAGAGTGGAATAACATCTGAGAAGACTATAAAGGGAATAGGGCACAATGGATAGAGCACTGAGCCTGGAGTCAGGAAGGCCAGAGTTCAAATCCTGCCTCAGACACTTACTAGCCATGTGACCCTGGTCAAGTCACTTAACCTCTGTTTACCTCATCTGTAAAATGGGAGAAACAATAGCACCCGCCTCCAAAGGTTGTTATGAGGCTCAAATGAGACAGTGTTCATAAAACACTCAGCATGATGTCTGGTATATAGTAAGCACTACATAAACGTCAGGTCTTACAGCTGTTACTATGTTATGGTGGATTAGAAGATGTTAGACTGAAAGTCAGGAAGACCCGGGCTCAAATTCCTTTCCTGACACTTAGTAGCTATTTCACCAGGAGCACCACCTCTCTAAGGTTCCATGACCTTATCTTCAAAACTGAGATAAAATACCTGGGATTATTGTGAGGCTCAGACCACGGAGTGTGTGTAAATCTCATGTGATATGTGATACAAATAGAAAAAAATGTGATAGAAATGGGAGTTATGATGATATCCTCAACTAATTCATTTAGAGCTGGAAGGGACCTCGGGTTGGGGGCCCCTGATCCCACCTCCTCATTTTACAGATGAGGAACCTGCAGCCCAGAGGGGTTGTGACTTGCCATGGGCCACACAGATGGTAAGTGGCAGACCTGTGTCCTATCCCGCCCTGTTGCCAGGCTGCACCACCACTGCCACCCCAGCTTCCTTCGGAGATAGTGTCCCAATACTCCTTTGCTTCCCCTACAATCCCTAGCATTGATGTGGATCCCTAAGGGTCCTTATAATATCAAGAGTTGCTTTTCCGGTGCTTTGTGAAGCCCCCGAGTTTACTCTCTCTCTAACCTGAAGGCACCCTAAAGTCTCTTCCTTTGTCTTGAAATACCATAAAACTTCCCCCTTTTGGCTGAACCATAAAATCCCTTGTCTCCCTCCATCCTGGGTCATAAAATTTCCCCTGTCTCCCTTATCTTGTGTCATCCATCTTTCTCATCCTGGCCCTAAATTTCCAACCCCCATTAGAGACTCCAAAAATTATATCATCATCCAGGCTGTATAGTTTTCCATTTATGTAAGTCTGGTTTTTTACCTATATTACAGCCTTTGTTTAGCTCCTTTCTAAATCTCAGGCCCGTATACTTTTGTGTCAATAAATCTCCCACTGGCTAAAGAGAAGGTCTAAGTGAATTCTTTCAAATCTCAACCAACTCTCCCACTTTGACCTCAACAGCATTTAGATAAACTGTTCTTGGTTCTGACTTCAGACCCATCCCATATACCATAGCAGCTGGTGCCCTGAGCAGTCCCTCTACATTGATGGTGATCCTCATTCTGGACACACACTCCAATATCTGGACTGCTGGAGAGGGGAAGATCTTCACCTAAAATTCTACTTCCATCTTCCTGGTGTTTTTTGGTGTTTTTTTTTTTTCCAAATGATTCTATTATAAGGCTTTCCCAATTCCCTTCAATATCTCTGACTTTGACCTGGAATAGGAAGCATGGCCAGAGCAACCCAGGTATCTTTTCCCTCCTTCACCCGCCCCCCCCCCCCCCCCAGCCCTCCCATGACAAGCAGTTCTGGCTGCTTCTTAAAGCCTGGGCTTCCATTAGTAGTTAAAGCTTCCCCACTCCTCCACATTCAACTATCCTTTCCTATAGCTTTCCTTGTTTGTTGTTTGTCCTTTGTTATCAGAGAGGACCCTTGTCTCCTGAGGCTTTACTATTCTAAAGAGATGCTAGATTAAACTCCATGGCAACCACCATTAGAGGACAGAGATCATTTAATCTTCGCTATCACTTAACAATAATGGGGTGGCAAATGATACTTGGGAAAGGATGGAAAATATCGTATCACGTGCTTGACTGCTGGCACCCTACTAAAATAATTTCCTCGGCATCTAAAGCCCCCTAGCATGAGACCACTGAGACTCAAGTGCAATCATTCAGCAGACCCTGCTCTTCCAAAGGTCTCTGCAGTTTTGAAAAGCAAACTGTCATTATCTCCTGGCATTTGGGATCACTTAATGTATCTGAACCAACATTTACAAGTGTTGGTTAATGGGTCGACCTTGGTTTAAATCTCTTCTCAGGCACTTATTAGCTGGGTTATTCTGGTCTACTCTCTAAGATAGTCCTTCAGTCTCAGTTTCCTCATCTGTAAAGGGGAGACAGTATTATTCCATTGATAAGGATCAAATGAGAAAATGTGTAGGAGGTATCATGGAAAGAGTTCTTTCCAGTGCCTCAGATAATCATGGACAGAACAGGTAAGTATCATGCTCAAGAGAACTAAAATCTGTCCCAGAGAAGCAAAGGAACTCGTCAATAGCCAAACAAAAGCTCATAGTTGAGGGGTGGTGGGGAGGAGGCAGCATCAAATTCTCTGTGAAGCGCGCAGTGTATGAAAGAGGTCAGGAAGAGGAATTAAAAAAAAATTAACTCAGCATGATCCAGAAGAACATAATTTGGGCTTCCTTTAATAAATTATCCCCCAGTGGAGGCTTCAAACAGAAGCTAGATGACTGCTGGTTAGCTATGTTGAAGTAGGGCTTTGCCTTGCTCTAGCCAGTCTTCCCAGGGATTGGTGTCTTAAACCATAGCCATCATGGCAAGGTCCACATTTTATGCTGACATACCTCTCTAGTGCTGATCACGTCAATGCTGGGGTCTCCATCAGTTTCCTACCATCAGGCCCACCCTGCTGCCATGCTCTAGGCTGACCTCTTGGGTTACCCACATCCTATTGGGAAAAGCAATTTGAATGTAGTGAAAAGAATACCAAGGTTGAAATCAGAGACAGTGGGTTCAAATTGTGGCTTTGTTCCTTACTATTTGTGTGACAGTAAGTCACTGACCCTACCTTGGCCTCAGTTTCCTCATATTCAAATGAAGAGTTTGGACTAATGTATGAGGCTTTTTCCTGCTCTGAAATTTATGATGCTATGATGAATCTTCTTGGTTTAAACTTATTATTATTATCTAATGAGTTATACCTGGGACCCTGGGATATAAATTCTCTCTGGCAAGTCACCCTAACCCTAAGTAATGAGAAAGAGAGAAAGAGAGAGACAGAGACAGAGACAGAGACAGGGAGAGGAGAGAATGAGAGAGAGAAAAAGAGAGAGAGAGAGAGAAAGAGAGAGAGAGAGAGAGAGAGAGAGAGAGAGAGAGAGAAGAGAGAGAAGAGAAAATGAATATGAATATGGCAAGTGGGAATGATTGAAAGTAGGAAAAAAGCATTTAGTGGGGAGTTATTATGTACCAGTGCTGCGGCTACAAAAACAAGCAAAAACAAAAGCAGGAAGACAGTCTTTGGCTCCCGTAGCTATGGGAAGAAGATAATACACAGAAGCCCATTGAAATGGGAGAGGGGAGGGGATAAATGTGCCTGTGTAATTGCACTGAAAGTAAGGAACAGAACTGGGAGGGGAATGAAGATAGATCTGCCTTGGACCCTTCCATAAAATAGAGGCTTCAGGAGGAGCTTACCAATGGGAGGGATTTCATATTAAGCCTTAATCACTGAATGGGCACTGCCTCAGTCAAACTGAGGCCTGTTGGAGACCTAGCTTGGAACAGCCAAGGTCCCCCAGTGCATCTTGGGCCATCTCCCGTTGTCCTGATCCATATCTGGTCACTGGACTCATATGACTCCAGAGGAGAAAGTGAGGCTGGGGACTTTGCCCAGCCCTCCCTCACTTAAATCCAGTTCACTTGCATGTCGTGGCATCCCCTCCCTGATGTCATGTTCCTCTTCCAGAACAAAGAACAAACAGCAACAGAAGCAACCAATGGGAGAAGGGGGTGAGCCTTGCAGAGGGATGCACCAGGATGAGCAGGCCCCAAGGGTGGCAGATTATTCCAGTGTGGGGAGGCCCAGGCACCAAAGGCAGTTTCAGAATGAGTCAAGAGGGGAGAGGCATAATGCAGAAGTCCAGAAAGTAAGGAGGAATGAGTCTGGGAAGGGGAAGGCCACTGGATCTGAGTTGGAAGGACCTGGGTACAAGTCTGAGTTCTGACATTAGCTAAATGACAACTTCTCTGAGTTGCATCTTCCTCAGCTGTAAAACGGAGATAACATTTGTTCTATTTACGTCACAAGACAGTTGTCAGGGAAAAACTTTTTGAACCTAAAACTCTCCACATACATGAATGACTTTTATTAATAGATGAAATCCATGATAACATTTCCAGTTAGATGAAATCTCTCCTAAAAGATTTTTTTTCAATTTCATTTCTCTCTGATTCAATACATACAAAAGCAACCTGCTGATAAGGAATTTAGTTTCCCAGTTTTGACAATGCTTGGTGCACCTGTATAATCTCTTGAAGGAACACAAGTATTCCAGGTCCTTGGGAAAGCAAACTCTATGTGGTAAATTCATATACTGTCGTTTTCTTTTATTAATCCATACTCTTGGAATTTGGTCATTGTGAATCAATTCCCCAAGGTGGGATAGAGACAAAGATGGGAACTGCACCTGTAATTGTATGGTATGTTGACCTTCCACATGAGAAAACTTTTTTAACCAATGTAAGTAGCAGGGCATTCTGGGAAGAGGGCAGAATAGCTCAGAAATTTCCAAGCTCTCCAGGTTTCTTCCACAAACAGATAGAAATCACTACAAAATGAATTCTGAGCAGCAAAAATAAAGGAGCAAAGCAGCTGTCCTCTTAAGACAACTTGAAAGCATCTCAGAAAAGACAAGACCTCCAGAGGCTGAAGTTTGGCCTTAGTAAAGTGTAGATACCTCCAGGCCAACTCTGTTGAGTCATCAAAGTAAAAGCCCTGGAGTAGCTCTGTCAAGAAGTGAGGAAGCCTCAAGAAATTTCACCTCTGTTTGGCACATTCTCAATAATACTTTTAGAAAGTTGTCTAGGGGCCATACATGGCTTCCTTCTCCTGGTGAGGCTGAGGTTGTCAGATCTTGAGCTAAATTCTGAGGTAAGTAGGCTAAGCTGATTAAGTGTCTGCACTAAATTCAGCATTAATATGGTGAGGCCCTGGGACCTGTGGGGGCAACACTGGGTTGCCTAAGAAAGGACAGTTGAGTCCATGACCAGGGTCCTGTGAGTAGCATTTCTGGCCTGGGTGAGATAGGGAGACACAGTCTTTTTTTTTTTCTAAATTATCTAGGTCACTGATAAACTAAATTACTTGGCCAGGGTCACACATCCAGTATGCAGCAGTCCACAGCGTGAAGTGATTGAACTGAGTATTTGAGCCAACCTAGCAGAAGACCTGAACCTGGAGTGTTGTATCTGGTCTGACAACCAATCAACAGAGGCAGACATTGTTAAATCAAGCAACATAACCTTAATGGTCTAACACTGCGTTAGCTTCTGGAGATACAAAGAGAAAAATGAAATATCTCCTGCCCTCAGGAAGCTTCCATTCTAGCAGGGGAAACCACACACACACACACACACACACACACACACACACACACACACACACACACACAAGCATGTATAAAATAAATGTAGGATAATTTCACAAGGGGAGGAGGCACTAGCCGTTCTGTTTGAGGCTTTTTTTTGGAGGTAAAAGTTAGATCAGGAATGGCTGTCTATAGGAAATAGAGAAAGGTAGGGGATAGAATATGAGCTCAACTTTGGAGGAAGCCAACGGTTCTAAAGGTAGAGAAGAAGAGGGGGAGCATTCTAGGCACAGGGGGATATGGGAAGAATGTCATAAGGGAGAAATAACAAGAAGGCTAGCTGAACTAAATAGTCTCATGCCAAGGGAAGATGTACTAGGCTAGAATCACTGCACACACAGTGAAACAAGTGACAAGACAGGGAATGAAGCCCAGGGCTCACAAATTCTATCAGGAAGTAGCAGCATGGTATAATAAATTGTTGGGAGAGTAGAAACTGGGAAAACCCAAGCTCAAGTCTTAACTCTTATGCATACTGGTGGTATGAACATGAATGGGAAAAATCACTCATCTCAGTGTCCTAGGCTTCTAAGACCCTGACTTACAGATGAATTGTCAGTCTGCAGCTGGAACAAGGAGTTTCCACAACAGAAGTTCTCTACTCCTAGGAAGTCACAAGTCCATTGGGGGAAAAAAGTATTGGACCAAATTTATATCATATAATATATGATTATCTGTACATGGATAGATGGATCTGTCTACTTACCTATGTGTATATGAATATACGCATACATGTGACACATATACCTCACACATGTTGTATATGTATCACATCCATTTTATTCACATGTATCATACATGTAATGTATGTGCACTCTCATAAATGTGCTGTATATTTAACCAACATCTTAGATCATGTTATGCATGTAACATGCATACATGTCATGGATGTATCTCATATACTACATGTGTTATACTACATATCCTACACATGTTACATTGTAACAGATGCTAATATATGTTTGTATATGCATCTTTACACATGTTTGTATATCTTACACATGTATATGTATGGGGTGTGTGTGTGTGTGTGCATGTGTGTGTAGCAGCTAGGTGATACAGTGATAGAGCGCCAGGTCTAGAGTTATAAAGACCTGTGTTCAAATCCAGCCTCAGACAATTACTAGCTGCGTGACCCTGGGCAAGTCACTTAATCCTCTTTATCTCAGTGTACTCATCTGTAAAAGGAGTCAAACTGCTCCAATATCTTTGCCAAGAAAACCCCAAATAGGGTCACAAAGAGTCAGATATGACTGAAATAACTAAACACCAATACACACACATACACACACATATATATAATCTATCCATTGATTAATTTGCCAATCCATCTAATGATTATTTGAATATTTTATGCATATAGCAAAGTGATGCTCTTCATTGGACTAATTTTCATTTAAAATAATATTATGACTAATTTGTCTTTTTCCTTTGTCTTCTCTTCCTTCCTCTTCAATCATTATTTTCCTCTTCCTTTTTATAGTTCATTCCATTTCTAGCTCATTTTCTTCCCCTCAGCTAATTTCCCACTGCTTTGTCTACTTTGCTATTAAGGAGAAGGAACTAACCTTTTTAATGGTATTACAGAATGAGAAAGCTCTGGCCCCAACATATGGTGCCTTTAAGATCAGTATTTTATTATTTAGGACTAATAGTAGAACACACACACACACACACACACACACACACACACACAGAGTCTTTATAACAACTATGCTTCTTATGAAAAGAAATTTAAAACAGACATGGCTCCCAATAGGTCAAAGTTATAATATCCTCAGTACCAAGTATATTAAAATGGTTTCCCCCCTTAAGAGGTGGTTCATGGCTGAGCATCATAACTGTCCATCTTAAGTTCATTAAACATGGTTTCCAAATTGGGAAGAGACATGGGCCATCCCAGCAGTGAACAGGGCTCTAATTTTCATCTAATTAGGAGATTCTCTGAAAAATTTTACTGCTTTTATTGCTTATATCACCATATAAGTTTTGTCTTAACAAAAAATTGAATTCTCTACCTGGGATTCTCCATCTATGAAACTGATCTATGATTTGCCATATCTCTATGAATCCAGAATTAATAAGCAACAGCAGATTCTCATTGTCCCCTGTAAACCACCTCTCTTCTCTAGGTGGGCAGCTCCCTACCACTTCAAAGAGGATTAGTGAATTCTTGGGGAGTTCCTGCTAGATTTAAGAGCCTCTTTGCAGTTACAGTGCCAACCGAAGTTATTTTTAATAGCTCAATAAGTTCAGCAAATGACTCTAGTCAGATTGAGTGAGATCAGAGTCAAATTTTCTGCATGATAGAAGAGGGAAGAACTAACAATGATCTCATTTGCTCTGAACTCTGCTTAATCTGATGCGTGAAGAAAACTGAATGAAAGAGGGGAAAATACCTGTGAATCAGAAAACAGAAATTCACTCTGAAAAATGCAAAACCAGAAGTAAAGTACATACCTATCAGAGAAGTGAGTCATCTTCCCACATGTCTTAGAGACAGACAAATGGACAAATTCATAGGCACTTTATTTCAGTGAAATTGGGAGAATGGGGGGTGGGAGGAGGATGTGCAGGGGAGGGAAGCCCTTAGTAAGCAACTAAGAATCCTACTATTTTCCCTATTCATCACTCACAGTATAGGTTTATAAATTTGAGCAACTATTGCCTACTGCTTCTAATAGCATTTTAATGGTTCTTCCTTAAGACAGTTTTGTTTTGAACAGTGGGAGAGTGTAAAGATTTGAATATGCCAATCCAATAATGTAGTCAGATTCTATTCTGCTCAGTATGAAATGAACAGCAGGTCATTCCTCTGCAGTGCTAGGAGCAGCAGGAAATTTGATCTATCTTCCTTCAACATGGCCCCTCTCGTTAATTAACTCATTAGTGGAGTCCCACCAGTAGACTTTACCCTGAATTTCAATATAAAAAGCAGACATCAAGACAGAAGAACTGTCTCCAGGGAAATTGGAGGGAGGCAAGGGGAGGCCTGACGGAGATCAATAGTATCAATAACAAGAAGGATGATAACCACAGCTGACATTTATCTAGTACTTTAAGGCTTTTGAGCCCTTTGAGGTCATAGGTTTGGGGTGGAAAGAATTGTTAGAAGTCATTTGATCTAACCCTCTGAATACTAAGGAATTCGCATGATTTGCCTGAGATCATATAGGTGGTAAGTACCAGAACTGGGATTTGAAACCAAGACTTTTAACCTCTAAACCCTCTACTCTTCCCATTGCTCCTTTATACATTATATATATAGGCCTCATTTGAGCCTTACAACAACCCCATTGTGTTATTATTTTGCTCATTTTACAGATGAAGAAACTGAGATTAAGGCCACACGGGTGGAAGGTATTCTAGCCCAGGCCTCCGGGTCCAGCATTCCATCCACAACGTCGCCCTACATCCCATAACTAACAGTATCTTGTTGCTTTAAGGCTGGTCAGGAGAAACCAAAGTAACCAGAATGATATGTTCTGAATAATTCATATAAAGTTATTTGGGATGCTACATGACAGGTCTTAAGCTAATAGACAGGTCTTAATTTATATAGCACTTGAAGGCTTGCAAAGTGATATATGTGTAGCTATGTCTATATATTCTCACATTTTTATGTACACATACATATATATAGGTATGTAGAAATATACACATACAAAACAGAATATATTTATAGAAAGATTTTATATATGTATGTGCATGCATATTTAAAATATCATTTGATCCTTACAGAAATCCTGTGAGATTTTACAGATGGGGAAAATCAGACTGCTTCCCCAACCCTAACCCAGGGTTACACAGCTAGGGAAGGGAATGGGGAAGAGAATGAACCTTTATATCCCACCTACTATATACCAAGTGCTTTAGAAATATCTCATTTGATCCTTGACAAGTAAGTGCTAATATCACAAGTAAGTGCTATTATTATTCCATTTTACAGTTTAGAAAATTGAGACAAACAGGAGTGAAGTGATTTTCCCAAGGTCACTTGGGAAGTGTCTGAGGCTAGATTCAACCTCAGGTCTTCCTGACTCAAAGTCCAAAACTCTATCCACTTTGCCACCTCGTGACTTCAGTAAGTGTCTTAGGATCAAAGATTTATAGCTGGAAAGGAACTAGTCCGAAAGTCTCATTTTTCAGGTGGGAAAATAAAACATCGGGTGGGGGAGGTAAAGGGTCAACCCAGAAGTAGAACCAAGACTTGAATCCAGGTGCTCCCATTGCAAATCTAACAATCTCCCCAGTAAGACAAGGAATCCATATTGATTTCACATGCAATGACTTTGTATGGGGTGGCCTGATTAGCTGTCTCAGAAGCTGGCAATGAAGACAGAATATGGTTCATTGAAGGGGAGAGAGTATGATGAAAGTGACTCTAAAAAATATAAACTAAGGCCTTCTGATTTTTCTTTCCTAGATATGTTTTCATATCACTGTATCTCTGTAGTAGTGATGACAACTGATCTACAGCAAAGAAAACATGGGGTAGGGGGAGGGGGTGGGAAGGATACAGAGGAAATGTCCCTTTAAAAGAGTTGTTACTTATTTGCATTTGCATAATAATTACATTAGCATTTTTCTCCAAGGGCTATATAACACAACAGGGAATGACAAATCCATACTTGACATGTTTCGTGTTGTCACAGTTTGGAGGAAACAACTTATTCGGGCCGTTTTTACCTTTACCCTGGACAATTTCCTTGTGCATGAGATAGTACCTAATATCACAGCACGGATTCAACCATTCATTTCATACATTGAATTAGATATGCTCATAAGTGCATCTCAGCAGCAGATCATAATTTGCTTATGCAACCCTGGAATTTGCTACAGCTGGTAGTTTAGCTAGTCGTTGTTTTAATAATTATTCAAATGCATTAAAAATGTATTTAGGGGCACTGTCTGTGTGTGACTTCTAAAAATTACATCCACAACAGGCAAGAAGAATTAGCAAAGCTGCTTAGTAGGATCGTAGAATCGTGGATTTAAAGGGAAAAGGGAACTTTGAGGTCATCTATTTCAATCCCTTTATTCTACATACAAGGGAGCAGCGTTCCCAAAGAGATGGAGAGCCTTGTTTAAACGTCAATCACCATAGATGATATTCCATCTATTTTAAGAGTCTGCTTGGAAAGTTGATGTTTGTGTGGGTGCCAGACAGGGGAGGAGGCAGTTTTCTGTTTTGGCCACATCTGGTGTGGAGTGGCATCAGGGGGTCTGCTGCAGATGAGGCACACCTACCAATAACACAAGCTTCTGAAGTTGTTCAGCTGATTTTCACTTGTCTGACTCTTTGTGACCCCTGTTGGGGTTTTCTTTGAAAAGAATTTCTTCTAATTTCCAGAAGGTACTTCTCTATCTGACCCTCCAAAGTTCGCTTCTAGAGATTTCAGGTGATTCTGCAAACACCTCGAAGCTGCTGCCCACCTCAACCTCCATGAAGGGTTTTGTTTTGTTTTGATGGGGGAAGGCAAGGCAATTGGGGTTAAGTGACTTGCCCAAGGTCTTACAGCTACTAAATGTGTCAAGCGTCTGAGGCTAGATTTGAACTCGGGTCTTCCTGACTCTAGGATCAATGCTCTATTCACTGTGCCACCTAGCTGCCCCCTCCATGAAGGGTTTAAAGGCTCTTTTGACTTCTTACCCATGCATATAGCATGGGGATCTGAGCTCTAAAGCTGGAAAGCATCTCAAACCAACCTCCTCCTTTTACAGATGAATAAACATAGGTCCAGGGAGTTTAATTATTTCTCCAAGATTACACAGGTATATCCACACCTGGGGATCCACACCTGTGGCGCGATCTGACACCAGGTCGACTGACTCCAGAGTGACTATTTCCTCTCTACTATTTGACTCCCTACATAAGAAAGACCATTTCTTATCTGATCTCCATAGGTTTTTCCCCTGGCCTTTTGTCAAATCCCATTGCTATGCAGCAGAAAGGGATTAATGAGCAGCTGCCCCGACCAGGGGCCAGGACTTGTCAAGGTTAGAATCAGAGAACTCAATCACAAGAGATGGACAAATATGAACAGATAACAAGGATAGACCTGGAGATGGTACATGATGAATAGGTCAACCAGAGTCTAGATGGGATGATATGGAAGGATGAGGAAAGAAATCTGTCTTCCTAAGGGCAAGAAATTTGAGAAGGTCATGAGGGAAAATATAGATTATTGACTGAAAGTACTTGTCACTGCATTTTCCTTTCCAATTCCTTTCAATTCAACAAACATTTATTAAGTGCTCACTGTGTAGCAGGCAGAAGAAATGTGGTGCTGAAGATCAAGAGCTAGCCTTGAGGCCAGGAAGACCTGCATTCCAGTCCTGTCTCTGACTCAGAGAGCTGGGCCAGGCAAGTCATTTAACTTTTCAGGGCTCAAGGCAATTTTCAAACACAGAATTGCAGATAAAGTGCTGGCCCGCTTTGGTAGAGAGTTCCCTAAGCTTACAAAATCACAGCTATGTAGAGGGAACTATGATGGAGATGGCAGGGAGACAAAGGAAAAAATAAAATATTCTCTGCCCCAACAGAGCTTATATTCTACTGGTGGGTTGTGGCTCAGACAAGAGAAATAAATGTAAGACCATGTGAAGAGGGAAACAACCCTGAAAACTGGGTGATATGGAAAAATTTCACATAGAAGGTAGCACCTGAGCTTGAGATAGTTTTGTTAATGGTGCACAGCATGTCAGCTCAGCCCTCTCCTGCATCTCAGCTAGCTGGTCCATTGAGATCTGGGGAACCTATTTCAGGTATTTCTACTCTTGCCTTTATGTTGATTTCCATGGTTCCAGACATTATCAGTCCAGACTTTGCCATTGTGTCTCAATTGCCATCTAGCCCAGCAACTTCTCTCAGCACCTGTGGCTTCCTCACCCTGAGACATCCAACCGTCCATCTCTGTAGCTTTCTCATCCTGGAACATTCCTCTGCCATAATGTTGTTCAGCAATTGGCAAGTTCCTTCCTGGGCCTCATTTTTGGGCAAGGGACATGGCTGATTAACCTTCATTCCCTTCTTGGCTTCTGACTTTCTGGACTTTGCCATTGTGCTCCCAGTACCTTCTACCCTCTTCCCCCTCCTTTTTGGCTTTCTTTTTATATGTTGTCTTCTCCCATTCCTCAGACAAGACAAGACACTCCATTTCCTAACTGAGAATTTTCTCTGGATTTCCCCCAAGCAAGGAATGATCTCCTTCCTTATCTCCACCTCCCATCAGATCTCAGCTAAAGTCCCACCTTCTGTAAGAACCCATTCCCAATCACTCTTAATTATACTGGCTTCTCTTCTGAGACTAGCCCCATTTTCTCTTGTATATATCTTTGTTTGCATGTTTTCCCCTATTAGACTGGAAGCAGGGACTCTTTTGTCTTTCTTTCTATCCTCAGTGCTTAGCACAGTGCCTGACCCATACTAAATACATAATAAATGCTTGTTGCCTTTCTGCTTCAATGGCCTTACTAGGGGTGTGCTGGAGTCGACTCGAACCAGCTTGTTAAATTTTCAGCACGAGCATTTATACCTTGTTGTTGTTAGTCTTTTCTGTCACATCCAACTCTTTGTGGCCCCATTTGGGGTTTTCTTGGCAAAGATACTAGAGGGGTCTTCTATCTCCCTCTCCAGCTTATTTTGGAGATGTGTAGCTAAGGCAAAGCAAGGCTGGATTTGGACCATGAAGGTGAGTCTTCCTTATTTCAAGCCTGGTGTTCTCTCCACTGTGTCACCTAACTGTCCCTTACAAATTAACAAATGTTACAAACAAATCAGGGTTTGATGTTTTGTTGACTATCTATACTTAAGAAAGTATGAAGAAAATGCTAATAATACTGATTAAACTTTAAAGTGTGTACCTTTACACACACACACACACACACACACACGCACACACACATGCACATGCACACACACACACACACACACACATGCACATGCACACAGCAGGTTGTTAAACACTTACCAGCATATCCCTGCCCTTAATCCATCCCTCTCTAACCTGGTCAACTCATTTCTGTACCCAGCTGTTACAACTCTTCTTTACATTCATTTGGTGAAGCTTGGATATTTTACCTCCAATTTTAGACTATTAATATCCTTTTAAAAAACAAGCAGAGCTTTTTTCCCCCAAGATGGTGCCAAAGGCAAAGAAGGAAGCCATTGTCCCCCCCCAAGACAAAAGCCAAGTCCAAGGCCTTGAAGGCCAAGAAGAAGATCCAAATATCCCTCACCTTCTAGTGACCTAAGACACTAAGACTTCAAAGGCAGCCCAAATACCCTTGGAAAAGTGCCCCTCGGAGAAACAAGCTTGATCACTATGCCATCATTAAGTTTCCCTTGACCACTGAGCCTGCTATGAAGAAGATTGAAGACAATGACACCCTAGTCTTTATTGTGGACGTCAAGGCCAACAAGCATCAGATCAAGCAGGTCATAAAGAAGCTGTGTGACATTGATGTAGCCAAGGTCAACACACTGATCCAGCCTGATGGAAAGAAGAAGTCCTATGTCCGACTTGCTCCAGACTACGATGCTTTAGATCAGTGGTTCTCAATCTGTGGGTTGCGACCCCTTTGGGACTCCAACAACCCCTTCGCAGGGGTTACCTAAGACCATCAGAAAACACATATTTCTGATGGTTTTAGGAACTGAGACACCGCTCCTCTATCCATCTCCAGGCAAGTCTGCCCACATGCAGCTACGCCTACATATGAATATTAAAGGGTCACAGCATTAGGAAGGTTGAGAACCAATGCTTTAGATGTTGCCAACAAAACTGGAATCATCTAACTTACTGTGTTCAGCTGTGTCCCTTCCACTTACTATAAAAAGATTTGAGGGGGAAGTGGGAAACAAGCAGAGATCATCTGGTCTATGTCTGATTTTATAGAAGAAATTGAGGGCCAAGAGTCTAAGAGCCCTGCCCAAGGTCTCAGGGACAGAAGGAAGTAGGGCCAAGATTCGAACTCAGGTCAGTGTTTTTTACGGTGGACTACATTCTCTCCCTGGTAGCTAGGCCTAGTTCCTCCTAGTGATTATCGACCTGAGACGCAATATGACATAATCGTTGGACCTAGAATCCAGAAAAGCCCGATTCTGCTCTGACCCTAGTCTTATGACCAGAAGCAAGTGCCTTGCCTCATCTGGTAATGGGGACAATATTTACTTCAAAGAATTGTCATGAGGCTCACACATCATCATCACCATTAAAATAGCATCATATAGTACTTCAAGTTTTGCAAGTCACTTTACAAATATAATCCCATTTGACCCTCATAACAACCCCAGGAATTAGCTACTCTCATTATCCCTCAATATCCCTCAATATCCATTTTATAGATGAGGAAACTGAGGCAGACTAAGATTAAATGACTTGCCCGGGGTCACACAGCTAGTAAGTATCTGAGGCTAGATTCAAACTTAGGTCTTCCTGACTCCAGGTCCAGTGTGCCACCTAGCTGCCTTATATATAAAAGACTGCAACTTTTAAAGCACTTATACAAATGTCAGTGATTATAATCTCCTTTTAGAATGTCAACCCTATATCCACCCTCTGGGAGAGGTCACAATAGACCGAATTCTTTCAATTCAAAGGTCATACTGTGGTTTTACCTTCCACTAAATATCTATTTCCACATTGAGGGATTTTTTCAGCTTTTCATTTATTTGCACAGATGAAGCTATCAAGCTAATGAATAATCAAGACTCTGCCTTGCCAATTTTTTGATAATTCATCCTCAGATTCCAAAACAATTTTCCTGGTCTCTGCTACATCCCACTCCGTCCTATTATTATTAGTCCACAATATGTGGAAAATTATTTAACCATGCCCATCAGGAAATCATTCTTCTTCTTTGTCTGCCCCAGCACAAGACACTCAATAACTGCTTGTTGCATTGGACTGAAAGGGCTTGGGCAAGCAGGAGGAGGAGGCCAGTGTGAGCTGGGATCTGCTGTGCAGGGGAGTACACCTGCTGATGAGATCACAGATCCTTTGAAATGCTGACATAAAAACAAATGCCAAAAATTTGGGCAATTTCCAACAATTACAAGGTAAAAGTTAACTTTCTGTTAATTCATCCAGGCAAAACGTTGGAAGTGATAACAATGACAATAATAATTTAAATTTATATAGGCGATTAGGATTTACAAAGTAGTTTCCTCACAACAAATGTACATGTCCTTCTGTCCCCTTACATTCTAATGGGGAAAGTACATGCCTTTCTGGAAGGATGAAGCAGGGTAATTGGGGTTAAGAGACTTGCCCAAGGTCACACAGCCAGTAAGTGTGTCAAGTGTCTGAGATCACATTTGAACTCAGGTTCTCTTGATTCCAGGTCAGGTGCTCTATTCACTGCACCACCTAACTGCCCCCCACCCCCACCCCCTTCACTCTTTATCTGCTGTTCTGCCTGGTTTCAGCATCACCAAACAAGATGTATCCTACACTAGATATTCTCTAGTCTTCCCTTTTCCTGCCTTCTGTCCCCTTACATTCTAATGGGGAAAGAAAACAAGTACAATATCAAAACATATACAGCATTAAAATAAAGTGAATAAATACAAGTATGCACAAATTAGTTAAAAACAAGGGAATGTTGTTCAATTGTATCCAGCTCTTCATGACCCCATCTGGGGTTTTCTTGGCAAGGATCCTGGAGTGGTTTGCCATTTCCTTCTCCAGCTCATTTGACAGATGAGGAAACTGAGGCAAACAGGACTAAGTGACTTACCCAGGGTCACAAGCTAGTTAAGTGTCTGAGGCTGGCTTTGAACTCGGGAAGATGAGTCTTCCTGATTCCAGGCCCAGCACTCTTATCTACTGTATCCACTGCACCACCTATATTTCAGTATTTCATAATCTACGAGTCCTTTTAATAGCATACATGAAAGGACCCAGGCTCACTGCCAGAAATGACTGACTGCTTTTGAGGCTGTTTGATCGTATCTTCAGACATTCTCATTCCTCAGATTTTCTCCTAACATGGTTGACCTCAACCCTGAGTCTCAAAATTGACCACTCCCTCCACAGACTCACAAAGAAGCTGATCCCTTGAACTTTCTTACTTTGCTAGCTCCTCATCTTCTAACCTAGTTCAGTGGCTGTATAGGCCTCTGGCCTTGAGGCACAAATTAGTCTTTGATCTGTGGTAAAGGAAATTCTTTCATTCAGTTGCATTTTATAATAGGCAGTACACGGCCCTGTTGTTCTGAATAGGTGTCAGCAAAATAATGAGGAATGCCAGGCCAAGTCCCTCCATTAACCTTTGCTTCCATAGTCCATAAAGCTGAAAAATCCCATTATCCATAATCTCCCAGGAGATGTGCATTTTGGTATTTTCCTCATTTTTTTATCCTCATGATTTCCTTATCATGAAACATTTTTCTCATCAATTTGAATTTAAATCTACTTTTCAGATTCATTTTTTTTTTCTGACTCCTCACGGTTAAGGTAATGTTTTTCTATGCCTTTAAATATATCACAAGGAAGAAAACTTTCAAAACATCAGCATGACAGTCTGTATTACCTATTTAGTCACATTGCTGTCAGCATTTAACATTTGTCACACAATGGCTCCCTCTATTTTCTCCTCAGTAGTTTCCTATCAAGAACTCAGCACACAAGAGCATCATAGTCCTGAAAATCCATTTCTCTACTGTTACCCTGAGATTTGGTACAGGATAGTCTGAATGGTTTTCATGATTGATCTGCTAATGCCAGGCTATGATTTCTAATTTAGCCCAATTATACCAACCAATATGCCCAGGGCCCACGAGATGTTAGCCCAAAGGAAATAAAGCAGGACAGCTGCTTAGTTGAAAGAAAAATTAAAAAGCTAATAAACAAGTTCTCAATTCTATCTTTGTTATGTCAGATTTTCATGGAAACCTGTACCTTGGGAAGCAACTTAGTCTATTAACTGATAGATATTTGTATAGTGATTCTAATGATATAAACAGCCTTGAGTTATGGCTAAGTCATGGGAGATGGGGAGTAGGCTTTTTAAACTGTGTGCAAAAAAAAAAAAAACTGTGCAGAAGTGATCCAACCATTCTGGAGAACTTGGAACTATGTCCAAAGGGCTATAAAACTGTGCATACCCTTCGATCCAGCAATACTATTGCTAGGTCTGTATCCCAGAGATATACCCCCAAAAGGGAAAAAGTCCCCTTTGTACAAAAATATTTATAGCAGCTCTTTTTGTAATGGCTGAGACTTGGAAATCAAAGGGATGCCCATTAATTGGGCTAAACAAGTTGTGGTATATGATTGTAATAGAATATTATTGTGATATAAGAAATGACAAGCAGGCTGATTTTGGAAAAACCTGGAAAGACTTACCTGAACCAATGCATAATGAAGTGAACAGAACCAGGACAACGTTACACAGTAAAGCAATACTGTTCGGTGAGAAACTGTGAACGACTTAGCTATTCTCAGCAACACAACGATCTAAGACAATTCAAAAGACTAACAGTGAAGTATACTATTTGCCTCCAGAGAAAGAACAGATATTGTCTGACTACAGATTGAAGCATCCTATTTTTCACTTTCA
>CM053586.1:263591394-263621528 GCA_028646515.1 Pseudochirops corinnae
GCCTAGATACCATCTTTCAAGAAATTATCAAGCAAAATTGCCCTGATATTCTAGAACCAGGGGGCAAAACAGAAATTGAAAGAATTCACTGATAGTGTCTTGAAAAAGATCCCAAAAAGAAAACTCCTAGGAATATTATAGCCAAATTCCAGAGTTCCCAGGTCAAGGAGAAAATACTGCAAGCAGTCAGGAAGATACAATACGAGTACTGTGGAAACACAATCAGGATAACACAAGAGCTAGCAGCCTCTACACTAAGGGATCAAAGGGCTTGGAATATGATATTCTGGGGGTCAAAGGAGCTAGGATTAAAACCAAGCATCACCTAGCAAAACTGAGTATAATGCTTCAGGGGAAAATATAATCATTCAATGAAATAGAGGACTTTCAAGTAATCTTGATGAAAAAAACAGAGCTGAACGGAAAATTTGAGTTTCAAATACAAGAAGCAAGAGAAGCATGAGAAGGTAAACAGGAAAAAGAAATCTTAAGGAACTTATTAAAGTGGAAAACTGATCGTTGTAACTCATGAGACTTTTCTTAGTATGAGGATAGTTGAAGGGAATATATATGCATACATATAGGAAGGTATATGTGTGTATAAATACATATGTGAGTGTGTGTATATGTATATACATGTATACATAGACAGGGAGAACGGGATCAATTGAATAGGAAGGGATGATATCTAAAAAATAAAATTAAGAGTTGAGAGGAATATAATGAGAGAAGGAGAAAGGGAGAGATCAAATAGGGTAAATTATCTCATATAAAAGAGGCAAGAGAAAACTGTTACAATGAAGGGGAAGAGTAGGAAGGTGAAAGGAAATGGGCCAACCTTTCTCTCACTGAATTTGGCTTAAGGAGGGAATAACATACACATTCAATTGGGTAGCTTACCCTATAGGAAAGTAGGGGGTAAGCAGATAAGAGAAGAGATAGAAGAGAGGGCAGATTGGGGGAGAGGGTAGTTAGAAGCAAACACTTTTGAAAAGGGACAGGGTCAAAGCAGAAAATAGAATAAGTGGGGGGCAGGAGAGGATAGAAGGAAATATTGTCAGTCTTTCACAATATATGCACTATGGAAATGTTTTGCATAACTACACACATACAACCTATATTGAATTGCTTTATCTTCCCAGTAAGGATGGGTGACAAGGGAAGATGGGAAAGAATCCGGAATTCAAAGTTTTAAAAACAAATGTTAAAAATAATAATAATAAAAATTGTTTTAAAAAATAAATAAAAGCAGATTGGGGTAACAAAGATATCAGCAAACATCTGTCTCGGCTCAATCAACCAACAAGCATTTATTAAGGGATTATTATGTTTGAGATGCTTATAATGTTTTATGTCATCAGAGGTACAAAAAAAAAAGTAAAAGTCTCTGCCCTAAAGGAACTTATAATACAGCTGGGGTGGGGGCAACAGATGCATATATAGATATAATAGACGCAAGGTAATTTGAGGGGAGAAGGGGTTGGGGGTGGAAAGTCACACAAGTGGATGAGCTCCACCGACCCTATCTGGGGTGCTAATTCTCACCTCTTCATTTCTCACCCCAAATTATATTTAGCACTTTGGATTGCCCCCAATCCCATATCATGAAACAACTTCAGTAAGATCAGCCTAATCAACCACCCATTTCATACTTTGCCCCACTTGCATTTAAATTCTTTATATATGCTTTATAAATGCTGCATATATTTTTATACTTGTGTCATCTATTTCAATGTAAGCTTCCTGTAAGAATTATTCCATTCTTTGTTCCTCAGTGTTACTGGCAGAATGATCTGCTCTCAAATGAACTCACAGTAAGTCCACCCCTCTAAAGCATTTCCTAGAAATGTGTGGGACAAGTGGGAGCTTTTGTGGGAAGAGAGAAGTAAGTCAGAACATAGGGACAAAAGGGAACACGGATGGAAAATGCATAGCCTATAGAAGACTGCACCAAAAAGCTTCTAGCAAGTCATGGTTACTGAAAAAGAGGAAAAATGAGGTAGTGGGTAGAGAATTCAATTTGTAATCAAAAAGACCCAAGTTTTGGGGCGGCTAGGTGGCGCAGTGAATAGAGCACCGGCCCTAAAATCAGGAGGACCTGAGTTCAAATCCGGCCTCAGACATTTGACCCACTTACTAGCCATGTGACTCTGGGCAAATCACTTAACCCCAATTGCCTTCCAAAAAGCAAAAAATAAAAATAAATTAAAAAAAAAAAAAAAGAAGATCTGAGTTTGACTCACTTATCAGAACTTGCAGCAGAGTGACCTTAGTTGAGTCACAAACTCTCTGGGCATAAGTTTCCCCCCTCTATAAAATGAGTGGGATGGACTTGGTCTCTAAGGTTTGTCTCAGCTCAAAATCTATAATCTTATGAGTTTGCAAATCCAACTTTCACAGGTCTAACTAGGTAACTCCATTGCTCCCTGTTGACAGAAGGAAGGAAGGGACAAAAGGACAGTATTCTAACTATGTACTCCAAAATCTGAGCCTGAAGCTAGCCTACAGAGGCCCCATTTTTTTCTTTTTTAGTTGCTATTTCCAAATCTGGTATGCCCTCAGACTGTGTAAATAGATATACTACTATGGAAGTC
The DNA here is from genome assembly GCA_028646515.1 of Pseudochirops corinnae. Lineage (NCBI taxonomy): Eukaryota > Metazoa > Chordata > Mammalia > Diprotodontia > Pseudocheiridae > Pseudochirops > Pseudochirops corinnae. The sequence goes on from CM053586.1 coordinate 263,593,989, forward strand.
TGAGCTAAACTCAGAGAGATCATCACCCCACCCCAGGCACTCTTATGACCCAAGGACCTTTCAGCCACCCTGCAGCAACTGGTAATCTCAGACAACAGCTGCCAACAAGAGGAGAATCCTCCTACCCAGGGGCAATTGTCTGCTATATATCAGAGCATCTCTTGCTTATTCCAGCCTTACAGTATGAAAAGATGCAACAAGTACAAATGAAGACCCTCAATATACTTAATAAATACTTTTTTATTCATTCATTAAATGAAGTGAGTTTGGCTACATATTATACATCAAACTAGATTTGTTGGGGAAGAAACCATTCTCCTTAGAAGCCATATTAACAATGAGGCAGTGTGGTACAGTGGAAAGAGCACTAGATTTTGGAGGACTTCATTTTGAGTCCCAACTCTTTCACTTACTACCTGTATGACTTTGGGTGAAGTCACTTAACATCTGTTAACAAAAGAGACCAAATGGATGCTTGTTCAGTTATTATCCCTGGCACTTTCAGAGTCTCCATTTAATATTCTAGTCTTCCACAAACCAGTGAATTTTGAAATTAGAATTGTGTGAGTCTAAAATGTGAAAGGAATTATTTTAAAGGAAGTTTATAGTATATAGTCTGGACAAATATATAACCTGAAGCTAGAAGAGAAAAACATGAAATGGAGATGGGTAGAGGGAGGTTTTCTTGGCTTTTATATTTTTAGCAGTAATCAACAGGCTTAGCATAGTGCCTGGTATACAGTAAACACTTAATAAATGCTTGTTGATTGACATATATTATGTACATATATGCATATTTATCTTTACAAATACGCAGAGACAGACAGACATTATTCTTAGAAAGGTTCTTAGGTTTTATGAGACTGGCAAAGATGTCCACAGCACCAGTAAAGAATCTCTACTCTAAAGTATCCAGGTGTGATCTCTGTGCCATTAGATGCATCTTTTTCCAAACTTGACTCAGTATAGGAAAATGATAGACTTATTCAATGTTGGAACTGGGATTTCCAATAATGGGTACCTAATATTTATGAGGTAGATCAGTACACTAATACAAGGCTAATATGAGAGCTAGAAAGGATTCCCACTGTACTAGGGCAGAGTACAGCAAGACCATCACTCCCTAATCCTACAGACTTGATGTTTTTTAGTGCCGTTAAGCTTGCATTAGATGTTTTGGCTGCCACATCACCCTGTTGGTGCATATTGAGCTTTCATCCAGATGGATACAATTAAAATGGATATGTCCACATGGACAATCTCCCATATGGATAAAATCTTTTAAAGAATAACAGAAGCTTCTTAAGGGCAGAAACAGGTACTCTTTGTCTTTATATCCTCCATGCCAGGCAGATGATAGGTACTTGAAAAATGCTTGTTGAATTGAATAGGAATGAAACTTTAAGGGAAAAAATATGAAAATTAACATAGAAGCATAGATTTAGAGCTAGAAGGAAGCTTAACATTTTAATCCAAACCTCTCATCTAACAGAAAGATAAACTTAGATAAACTAACCTCTAAGTGGTTAGTTTAACTTGGGTAAGCCTCTTAACCTTTGTTGCTTCCACTGTAAAATGGGGATAATAACAGTGCCTACCTTGCAGGGGTCATTGTGAAGATCAATAAATTAATACTTGTAAAATTCTTAGCATAGTACCTGGCAAATAGGTATTGTTGTTCAGTTGTGTCTGACTCTTTGTGACCCCATTTGGGGTTTCCTTGGCAAAGAAACTGGAATGATTTGCTATTTCCTTCTCTAGCTCATTTTACCAATGAGGAACTGAGGCCAACAGGGTTAAGTGACTTGCCCAGGGTCACATAGCTAGTAAGCGTACGAGATCAGATTTGAACTCCTGAAGATGAATCTTCCTGATTCTGAGCTCAGTGCTCTGTTACTGTACCACCTAGCTGCCACATAGTAGGTACATAGCAGATACCATATAAATGTTTATCCCTCTTGTTCAAGGTCATATAGGTAATTAGTACTGAACTAAATTTCAATCCTAGCTTCTCTGATTCCAGAGCCAGTGTTCTTCTCATTATAACACACTGTATCTCATATAAGGCATAATTTAAAGATTTGAAAACGTGATCGAGTTTTATGTAGTCATCTATAATTTGCCACGATCTCCATTTTAACAGAATCATGTTCATAAGGAGTTTCTTTAGAGAGGCACTGGCAGCTAAAGAGCTGACTCCTAACTGATAACTTCCTTGATTGACTACGTGAAGTCAGATTTCTCACTGTGAGCAATGTTTATCTCACTACTCCACTGGATATGAAATGCTACCTTGAAGTTGTCACTTTTTTAAAAGGTTATTCTTTTTGTAAAGGTCCTTTAAAAGCACACTTCTAAACCTTTTGTGACATTTCTTTTTATTACAATGCTTACAGACTTGATTCATTCAGTTACCATTTGCCAAAATATTAAACTTTCTGGATCATTGTGATGGTTTGTGGGGAAAACAAGACTGAAATTTGAAATTGGGACAATATCGGATTTTCTAAGATGTACGACCACTGCATATTTGGGACCTTGGGTAATATTTGTTGGAAAAGAACCATATTGAGATTGAAGAGACCTGAGTTTTAATAGACTTTTACTATGCGATGATGGGAGAGTCATTTCCAATTTCTGGGTCCCATTTTCCGAACCTGTCCACTGAGAAGGTAGCTCTGGATGATTTTGAGGTCCCTTCCAATTCTGATTGTACTATTACATGATGCCATAAAGACTCCTTAGTGGAGAGCCATGTCCATGTCATTAACAAGAATCATGTGACATTGAGGGACAAAGCACCCTACTGAATAACCTTATGCAACTCCCAGGGTTTCCACAGGCCAGGCCAAGCCTTAATTTATATAATTGCTGAGTCCCTTTTCCTGATATGATATGACTCGTCTCTCCTGGTCTGCTCATTAACCTCCAGCTGTGTGGTTTCTTGCCCAGTAGGCTATTTATACTTGAGCAAAACTTATTCTAGCTTTTCCAGCCAGCTATATAGGGCAGGGAACCTGGAAATGAGCGTGGCTTATTTTTATCTGCCTCCTTCTCTGCATTTATGACACAGGCCAGTTTTCCTGTAGACAAGCTATGTCTTTACTTTTAGGCAATGGGTTAGTTATACAATCTCTCTCAGCCTTAAAGGTAAAGCTCAGTTTGCTTTAATCAATCAGTGAGTTTTCATTAATAGCCTACTATCTGCCCGGAACTAAGAGGCGAGAATAAAAAGCAGACATTGCTTCATGCTTTGTATTTCTATCCCCAGTGCCTAGCACGGTGTCTGACATATAGCAGGAGACTGATAAATGCTTGATTGTTGGGGATATAAAGACAAAAGAGAAAACATTCCTGACCCATACTACCTTGAACACAAATGAGTTGCGTGATCCTAGGCAAGTCCTTTAAACCATCTTGGTCATAGTTCCTCTAAAATTACCATAATAATGACACCTACCTCCCAGAGCTGTTGTAAGGATTAAATGAGATGATCTGTGTTAAGTGTTTTATCAGTTCTCAAGTGCTGTATGAGTGACACATGATTTTACTGGGGAAAACAACATGGCCAGAGACAGTAATGGCAGGGCAGAGCAGGGGTGGGGTTGGGAGTAGAACTAGGAACCAGAGGGATCTGGAAAAGTCTTTGTATAGGAGGCAGTACTTGAGTGATGAAGGAAACTAAGAAGCCTATAATACTGGGGGGAAGGGTGAACGGAGTGCATTCCAGATATGAGAGAGCCATTGCAAATACAGAGATGAAAAATGGAGATTCATGTATAAGGAGCAATAAGAAGGCCTATCTGACAAGAGTCAGGGGTGGGGAACCTGCGGCCTCAAGGCCACATGTGCCCCTCTAGATCCTCAAGTGTGACTGAACCTAAACTTCATAGAACAAATCCCTTTCATAAAAGGATTTGTTCTATAAAACTTAGACTCAGTCAAAAGGCTGCCCTCAAGGATCTAGAAGGCCACATGTGGCCTCAGGGCCACAGGTTTCCCATTCCTGGACTAGACCATAGAGTATATGAAAGTGTTTTATAATATAACTGGGAAGCTAGGTTGGGATCAGGTCATGAAGGGCTCCAAAGAGAGATTGGCCTGAAAGTTCCTAGAAGGGGTGAGTCTTCATGGCTTTACTGGCTGTTACAGCTCTGGGTGCATAGGGGTAACGTCTGAATTCAATAGATACCAAGTTAGAAATATATTTCCACATCTTATGACTGCAAATCCAATGTTCTTTCTAGCACACCACAGTTAAATTAACACTAAGGTGACAGAAGCAGGAAAAATGTTTTGGCCCCTGGAGAATTTCCATTTTAACCCATTAAGATTTTTAAGATGAAGGATTTGTCACATCTTAAAGGAATTTAAGATAGCAGGGATCAGGTAAGGGAGGTATTTGGAAAAATTAGAATATTTCCTAGTCCTTCTAAAAGAACATCACATGTATAAATGGAAACCACCCCCCCTCCCCAGCATTTTGGGTAGGGGCAAAACTGAATCAGAGCAATCATCAAACATTCTAAAGTTACAAATCTGCAATTACACTTTATATTTCTAACAAGGATAAACCAAGAATGAATGCATGTTGTAACAAGTTCAGACACTGGCTCCTTCTCTTGGTCTTGTTATAAAATGTCTCTCACATGCCCTACCTCTACCTTTCAACAGGGAATAGGCAGAGATCAGGAATCCGTTTAAGTTCAAGCTTGTGAAATATCATATGTTTGGAGTTCAGTTTGTTTATCAGGTGTTGTGTAGTTAACTATTGCAAGACCATAAAGGAGAAAATTTGTATTCTCTCACCTCCTTTTTTAGCTTAAACTCTTTCAAAATTTGCAAAGTAGATTTTTTTCTAGTTTGTTATTTCATTGCTTCCATTAGTGTACTAGCAAATGTTTTTAAAGGGGGTATAAGAAGTACTAAGGTTTGTCTTTACTACATACCATAAAATTATCAATTTAGAGACAATGTCTAAATTTCTTTTCTACCTTCCCTTTTTTAAATGGTGGAGGTTGCCCTTTTGATTCTTCTGATTGCATATAATGGTCCTTGATCACTTCACAGAGAGCACTTTTCACAGAGAGCACTTTATCAGGCATTAATTTCTTTTAATTGTGGTGTCTGTGGTTTCTACAATCAAGAAGTGGGGCTTCCACCTACAACTTTTGTTGAATACGTATGATAGCAAGTTGGAGCCAGGTCACCCAGAAGGATGCAAGCAATAGAGGAGATGCCATGCTGCAAACCAGGACATATCAGGGATATCCTTCTGGGGAACTAAAAGAATCAGGGCCGAGTTTTCTCACAAGGGGTATGAAATCTAAGAATCAGGACTGCCATATGAGTCTATATCTTGGCTACTGCTGGGCTAGGTTCCTGAAAATCATTATCAAAGGTCCTTGGGCATCAATTCCTTCCTGGATTCCAACTTCTGGACTCTCATGGTTGACTGACATTTTACAGTTCCCAAGATTGTCATGGTTTTTTGCTAGATACTGTAAGCTAAGGAGTCTCCAAATGAAGCCAAAAGACAAAGAGGGAAAAGAGGAGGTAGCTGAAACTGACAGGCTATTTTGAATGCCAAGGTGACGTTGGATAATATGAGTTTGCAATGTATCTACTCAGACTTTTTCACCTGTGAAAGAAGTCACAGTGACTTATTCAGGGACTAAAGCAAGAGTGGAGATAAATGATGGAAGTAATCTGGGGCCGAAGTTTGGCAAAAGATGGCAAAAAGGATGAGGGGGCAAAAAATTCAAGAACAAAGAGAATGTAAAGTTGAAATGGTTAACTATGGATTTGAGATTGAAGAAGGAAAAAAAGTCACAGCAGGCCTAATGATCTGAGGAAACACTAGTGAGTGGAGGGGTTGGAGGTTATGATCAGATAGGTAAATCTGGGTAAATCTAATTTCTAGATCTGTGGGTAATGGTAAGATTGAATAAAAATATGCAGCTGAGGTATAGTGAAGGAGTAGGTTATGAGATTTAAGGAGGCTAAAGAAACATGAAGTTAAGAGTAACCCCTCTAGGAGGTGCTAGAGATATTCCATATTATGAGAGGGAAGCCAAGCTTAGTGAGAGCTAATAGACAGGAGTGAAAGAGAAAGAGGTTCAAAATGAAAGCTACTTTGTTCATTATGGAATGGGAATTCCATTGGGCACAATCATTTGTGAGAATAGGGTGGGAATGGGAAATGGGTGGGTTACAGTTGATGAGGATAAAAATAAGAGAACATGAGAAAAGGGCTAACAACAGTTTCCTCCTAAATGGTCAGTGATTGATAGGAAAAGAAGAGAAACTCTCCTCTAAGAAAGCTGAAGGAAGCTGCTGGGAGGCTAGATTTGGGTCTTCATTTGGTTCTGCCTGTTGGATGCAGCTACTCCTTCTCCTTAGAAGTAACTGGTAGCTATAGGAAAAGCAACAAAGAGGGGACAGGACAAGGAAGCTATTCTGGCTGAGCTTAATAGTAACGTCCAAGAACTCTTCTCATACACAAATCACAACTACTGTGGGATCCCAACACTTCTCAAAATATCATCTGTGGCTGCAAAATAGGTGTATGACTTTGCTAAAGAACTAGGTCCAAGCCTCTTCTTATTCAGGAAAGCTGCTTTCTTGATGAAGCATTGGAAGGCAAGGGTAGGACAATAACTGACATACTGGATAGTAGACAGAAAACACAAGGCATTGGGAACTTGACAGTGAGTGGTAGGGGGAGAGAAGAGTCAAGGAGGAGGGAAAAGATTCTAGTACAGAAAAAAAATTGGGTGGCAAAAATGACTTAATGAATTTCAAATGTTTTCTTAGGGGCTCTCAGTCCCCATAATTAACCCCCAAATGGTTTCATTTTGTTCCAAAGTCAATGAAAGAAATGTTAACCTGGACCACTAACATCCCACATTGATCAACAGGAAAAGCATTCATGGCAATGGTGCAATTCCATCCCTACTATTGGGAATGCAATTTGGAAAGCATAGTACTGTGTGCCATCTTTATAGCTGAAAGGTATTTGAGTGAAGATTAATGGGAAAAAATGAATGATGTCATTAGAGTATACTACAGATCACCTAAAAGGTAACAAAAAATAAATTTAATTAAATTTTTTAAAAAGTGATAGTCCCACTCTGCCCTGGTCAAACTACATCTGGAATATTGCTGTCACTTCTGGGCACTAGATATTTGTAAAAAATATTGACAAACTCGAGCTGATCCAGAAAATAATAGAAGGGGACTGGAGACCATACACATGAGGATCATTTGATGAAACTTGGGATATTTAGAACATAAAAGAAATAGCATAGGGGAAACATAATGGCTATCCTTCTAGTATCTGCAAGCCTTTCATACGAAAGAAGGATTGTATTTTTCTGCTTTGCTACAAAGAGGAGTAATGAAGTGAAGTTTCAGAGAAGCAGCTTTAGGCTAGATGTAAGGAAAATATTCTAAAAGAGTTGTCCAAAACTAGATGACCAACTTTGAGAGGTACCAGAAAACAGCTCACTAAAGGTCTTCAAGAGAGGTTGGGATAATCTCTTGCTGCGGATTTTAGAGAAAGCTAGCCTGTTCAAGCAAGGACTTCACTAGAGAGACTCTGAGTTCTTCCAACGCCAAGATTTTGTGATCCTATGAAAAATAGTGGAACGCAACCATTTCCCAACTGTGGCTAACCCTCATAGGCCTCTCTCAAGTAACCTTTCTGCCCTGGTTCTTGGCAGAAGGTCTTGCCTCTTCCATTTGCACTTGGAATGGATTCCAGGATGATTTTAATGCTTCCTGGTACCACTAAATTTGTGCCATCTCATTGATCTTCATTAGAAAGACAAATGAAAAACCTATCTTGAGTCCCCTCTTCAGAAGCTATAGTCCATTATTACTTCAAAGGAGACTCAAAGTTTGCTGGTTTTCCTGGATTTTCCCTCCCAGAATCTGGCAGGTTCCTGTATTCCAGGCAGACTTCTTTATTGTTGTTGGGGAAAGGGGAAAACTGGTTTACCTCTAGGACCTTGAGACAAAGACTTTTTGCAAAGTCACTACTCCATGTGATGGACCTGTCTTAGAATTGAATCTTTCCCAAAATCCATATATCAATGGAGAAAACAAGGTAACTGAATCCATCCTCGACCATCTTCACCATAAACAGGATACTGCCCTCAACACGATTCATTCAACAAGTATTGGATCATAGTATTTAGAACTAGATATCATCTAGTCTAACTGCTTCATTTTACCTTAGCCATGGCTTATGCAATTCTGTTCAAAACCCTTCCATTGTCCCCTATTGATGATTTAATATTCCTTAGCCTTACATTCCAAGTCCTCCAAAATCTGTTACTGTACAATCTTCCAGTCTTATTTCATACTACTGTGCTTCACATCTGCCCCAGTGAGATTTCAGCAACAGCCGAACATCTGAAGAGACTTAAAGATGAGGCATCAAAAGGTAAAGAGGAAAGCCTTGAAATACAAAACATTTTCCCATCCTACAAAAGGTAGGGGAATTGAAAACCTTAATTGCATGTGAAGAGACCAGAAAGCTGATGAATACGCCTCCAAGGCATAGATGGAATTTATAAGTTTGTCCCTAGCCATTCGCCTACAGAAAATTCTCAAAGGAATATGAAAAGTATAAATGACTGGACTAAAACTAATTAACATATACTTTATGGGCATAGATTGAATTCACACCTTTGTCTCAAGTCACTCACCCACATAAGAATCCCATAATAGTATGGGAGATAAATATGACTAAAGGTAAATGATCACTTTTAGGAGTAACGTGTGGAGAGAAGTACTTTTGAGCCTGAATCTGTCAAAGAAGAAGAGAACCTTCTCCCATCATATCAGTCTCTATGTAAATTGAAATGTAGAACTTCAGTTGAGGGAAAACAAAACAAAATAAACTATGATCCTAATTGAAAAGAATACAATGACTGCCAGTCCAGCTAGTGGCCGAAGGTTAAAAAAAAAAAAAAGACAAATCAACCATTGAAGAGTGAGCCCAGGAGATCAGCGGACTGACCTGTCTACTAGGAATACCATACTCTGAGAAGAGCAAGCCCTACAAAGAACTAACCCTGCTGAGGAGTTGAACAACAGAGAAAAGACATCAAGGACATACAGTTTGAGAGTCATGAGTTCCCTTGGCTATGTGTGCTTCCTATATATTTGTCTCACTACCGTCGCACTTTAAGTTCATGCCCAATCTTCCCATCTCCTAGACTCTAGTTGTATTGGTAGGAGAGTGTGCTTGTAATGTTTGAGAGAAATACTTTGCAATGACTATCGTGGTATGCCATTCTAATAAACACCTTTGTTAAAGAACTATGCTTATTGACTGATTAAGGGGTAGTACACTGGTGGCAGCTTGTGAGCCAGTGTCTAGGAGGATAGACACTACTTGGGTTAGCCCTAGAACCCTAGGAGTAAGCATAGCCATACACCTGGGAACCCAGTCTATCAGTGGCAATGAGTTGAGCAAATGAAATCTGAAGAGGCAAAACACTGCTTCACTCACATTGAATTATTTGTTTTCCCTTATTATAATTGTCCTATATTGCTTGCATTTCTTTGCTTATATTTCTTCCTAGATCTGGAATTCTGATGCCCCACTGACAACTTTCCCTGTTTAATGATCCTACCAATCCTTTAAGGTCCAACTCAGATGTCATCTTCTCCAAAAGACCTGTACTCATTCCCCCTCCTCCCCCCTTAAAGAATCATCCATTCTTCCCAGGACTTTGCAAAAATACTTGGTTTGCTTCTCTCTCGAGTATGTAATCCCAGCTTAAAAACCCTTGCTCACCAAGATTTGAATATTTTTACTGTACATTTTTAAAAACATAGTCATAGAATCTTTTCTTAAATATATTTGGTAGATTTTGATAATTATTTTGCAATTACATGTAAAAAATTTTATCATTCTTTTTCTAAATTTTGAGTTCCAAATTCTCTCCCTCCCTCTCCTCCCTGTGCTGTCACTGTGTAGATCCTGGTTCTGCTCACTGCACTTTGCCTCATTTCATATGTCTTCCTAGGTTTTTTTTTAACCATCCTGCTCATCATTTCTTATAGCACAATAGTATTCCATCACAGTTACACATTATTACTTGTTCAGCCCTTCCTCAATTGATGGTCATCCCTTCAATTTCCAATGCTTTTATGGTCATAGAATCCTAAGAACTAAAAGTTGTGTCATCTTTGAGTCCCGCTGAGGCATTAAAAAAGTATTAAGAGTAAGTCTTTCTTGAGAAGACTTAAGAGTTAACTGTCATGGAGAAAGAATCTGTGAGAGACTTAAAGAGTTAACTTCTTTGAAAAAATCAAGTATAATTCTTATTTCATTAGAGACAATAGCCTGAGAATTCCTAAGAGACTTTAACTGCCTCCTTGAAAGAACTGAATAGTGAGAGTGAAGTCTCAATGATCTGGAAGAGTCATCAGTTGCAGCTGTTGGTGATAGGTAAATATGGTTGTAAGAGTTCTTACATTGTTGAAATATTTACATGTGTCTTTATATAATTTGTTACTGTTAAAAAATTCTATAGCCAATAATACTGATGTTTGTCTAACCCATGACACCAAGGTTTGAGATTAAGAGAGGCTATTTATGGGAAAAGAATTTTTTTTCCTTTGGGTTTTATAAACCAGAGTCGGCTCAGAGTTCCTTGGTGATGAAAATTTTGTATCTTAAATATTTTCTGGTTAATTCCTATTCACACCTACCAGCTTCTCTTTGAACCAAGTGAGATAATTAACAAGGTAATAAGTAATTAACAAGCTAGAAGAGTGGAGATTTGTTGTGTTTATCTATGACAACACTTAGAAGATATGGGCATACCCAATATATCACCCTCACCATAAAAGGATTTCTACAACTTGTACAACTTGTACAACTCCCTGGTGCTACCCAGGGTCAGAGCCTAGGTCAGTTGGGGTTTTTCTCAGACTACTGTTAAGTGGGTTGTTTGGAAATGAGGAGTGAAGTCGCAAAAGAATAGTTCCTGGGAAAGTAATCATAATGGAAATCCACATAAATAAATCAAGATCAATCATTTGAAAAATGGGTTTGTGAAGGAGGAGGGACAGAGGCAATTAACAGCCTCTTAAGCAGAGGCAGGGTCACAGTTTTTGTTGTTGTTGTTGGGGGTTTTTTTGTTTGTTTTTTAACTAATTCTAGCTTTTTCAAGATTCTCCAAGTCCACAGGAGAACAAAGAGATGATGTCTGAGGGTTCAGCTGTATTAATTTCATGCGAGGCAAACAACAAGGATTGGGGCTTGATAGAATTCTCTCAAGTTACCTCACTCAAATGTCTGCATATCTTTATGCCTTAGCTGCACATACATGGCTCCACCCTCCAGCTTCTGATGAATTATTTTTACCTGAAGACCCCCTCCTACCCCCTACCTCATTATTATCCATGGCAACAGTAGACTCTAAGCACCTGTAGATGTCCATGCATTATTTTTTGTTAGAGTGATTCCTGGATATGTCAGATACCGCCCCCCCCCACACTCGATTTTTCTGTTCTATATGGAAAAGGATCACAGAGTACCATCTTGAGGGGACCTTGAACACAGCCCACTTGTTTGAAAGATGAAGAAGCTGAGATAGGAGAGCTCACTGGAAGGGGGTGCAGCAGGAAAGGGGGGAAGGGAGGGAAAGGAGGAAGGCAGGAGAAGAGGAAAGGGAATAACTAGAATAACTAATAATAATAATAAGGAATAATATTAATTAACTAATGAAATTATATTATATTAATAATAACTAATAATATTAATTAACTAATAATAATAGGAATAACTAGAGAAATCAGTAAATTCTTCATGTGGGCGGTAGCATATGAGCTGTACTTTGAAGGAAATGAAGGATCCCACAAAACAGATGAGGAGGGCATTTTAGATTTGTAGTTGGAAGGTACCTTAGAGGCCATAAAGAAGCCTCATTTTACAGTTGGGGAACCTGAGGCACAGAGGTTACATGACTCACCTAGAGTCACACAGCTCTGTGTCCGAGGTAAGCTTTAGACAGAGGGTTAACATGACTTGTCAATTGATTGGAGGTTGAAATGGGGAAATCAAGTCAAGTCGACACATTAAGTGCCTACTACATGCCAAGCAAAGACAGGCAAAAATAGTAGTCCCTTGCCTCAAGGAGTTTATAGTTTAATAGGTGAAACAACATGCAAAAATCTATGTACAAACAAGATACATACGGGAAAAATGGGACATAATCTCAGAGGAAGGCACTAACAATGAGGAGAAGCAGGAAAAGAATCTTTCAGAAAGTAGGATTCTAGCTGAGACGTGAAGCTAGGGAAGCCAAGAGGAAGAGACAAAGAGGAAGAGAATTTCAGGCAGGCAAGACTGACAATGAAAAATGTACGGAGTTGGGAGATGGAGAGAGTATCTTGTATGAGGAAGAGGGACAAGAGGGCAGAGAATAAGCATTTATAGAGCATCTACTGTGTGCCAAGCATTGTGCTAAGTGTTGTGTTTCATTTTTACAAATATTTAATTTCATATTCATGACAATCTTGAGAGGTGGCTGCTATTAATGCCTCCATTTTTACAGTAGACGAAATGCAGGCAGAAGTTAAGTGACTTGCTTAGGTTCATTTAACTAGTAAGTATCTGGGACTGGATTTGAATTCAGGTCTTCCTAACTTCATACCCACACTATCCACTGAGCCACTGGCTGCCAGGAATGAGCCAGGTTGTGAAGCCAAGCAGAGGATTTTATAGTTGATCCTAGAAGCAGTAGGAAGCCACTGGAACTTATTGAATAGAGGGATGACATGGTCAGATCAGCACTTTGGGAAGATCACTTTGACAGCTCAATGGAGAGTTGAGTGAAGTGGAGAGAGCCTTGAGACAAGGTGACCAACCAGCAAGCTACTACAATAATCCAGATGTGAGATAAGGGCCTGCTCCAGGGTGGCAGCAATGTCAAGAGGAGAGAAAAGGATGTATACAAGAGATATTATGAGGGTAGAATAGACAGGCAACTACTAGGATATCAGTAATAAAAGAAAGTCAAAGTCAAATATGATGCCTAAATTGCAAGCCCAGATGATCAGATCAAGGATGAATCCAGAATATGGAAACTGACTAGAAGGATGCTGTCAGCAAACATGAGGAAGTCTAGAGAAAAAGTAGATTTGGAGGAGGCAGAAAACATAGTCAGAGCACTACACTAGGATTTGTTGTTATTAAGTCATTTTTCAGTCATATCCAACTCTCCATGACCCCATTTGGGGTTTTCTTGGCAGAGATACTGGAGCGGTTTTTCCATTTCCTTTTCCCATTTTACAGATGAGGAAACTGAGGCAAGCAAGGTTAAGTGACTTACCCAGGGTCACACAGCTGGTTAGTGTCTGAGGCCAGATTTGAAGAAGATAAAGACTTCCTTACTCTAGGCCCAGCACTCTATCCTCTGTTCCGCCTAGCTGCCTATGCTAGGATATGAAGGAATTATAAAAATAAATAAGACATGATCCCTGGCCTCAAGTAGTTTATAATCATGTAAAAGTTCCATATCGATCAATTAACATCGAATAAAGTTAGTTGTTGCCATGGTTCTCTAGTGGAGAGACAAATAGGCAGGAACTCTCTAGAGGAATAGGTTTAAAGGAGGGCCTTTAAACTGAAAAGCAAGGGTTAGGGGCAGCTAGGTGGTGCAGTGAATAGAGCTCCGGCCTTGGAGTCAGGAGGACCTGAGTTCAAATTCGGCCTCAGACACTTAACACAAAAACTAGCCATGTGACCTTGGGCAAGTCACTTAATCCCAATTGCCCTGCATTCCCATCTCCAAAAAAAAAGAAAGAAAAGAAAGAAAAGCTAGGGTGAGAGAGGGTAGGGGAGGAAATGGGGTGAAATCTGACCAACCAGGCTAGGGACCAGAGAGAGTAACTGCAATAGAAAAAAATAAGTATCAGTAGAGATGCTCATAAATTCAGAGGACAAAAAAAAAAAAAATCCAAGAAGAAAGCCAACAATAAATCCCAAGGCTTCCAAGGTCTACACGCAAATTCACAAATGGTAGATAATAAGCAGAGTAATTTAGAAATCCTCATGTAAGGTGAAAATTTTTATATTGTGGACATCACTGAAAGTTGGTAGAATATGACTCAGGAAAAGTATACTTTGTTCAAAAGAAACAGAATAAGTTAAGAAGTGGGAGAGGGGAAGTGAGTAGCGATATAGGATAGAAATATATAATACATAAGAAAGTCTTGTGGAAGGAGAGTGGAACAGAGGGAAGTCAAATACATTTCAGTATTTGCTAACCAAGAGTGGATGGACATCACATAGCTAGTGAAACATTTATTATCCATTTACTATGCACAGACTATTGTGCTCAGCACTTTGGGAGGGACTGAGAAAAATTGAAAACATTAATGACCTACGGGGAACATGATATCTGTTCTTTAAGTAATTAAGGAGTTGTCTCTAAGAAGAAGGATTAGGTTTCTTTTGTTCAGCCTCAAGGTGGAAGAACTAGATGAAGCAGGTGGATACTGAGAGGTAGATGTAGGCTCACCCTAAAAAAGGTGTCCTAAAAATTAGAGCTATCCAAAAGTGAAATGGCTTACCTTTCAAGGTTGTGGGCTTCCTCCTCCAGTAAATGCAATTTCATGATGACAAATTAAAAATATGTGTCAAAATGTGTGAATCCAATACCAAATCAAGCAAAATAAGTGATTGCAGCAAAAAGTCATACAGCATATTAATTTTTTTTAAAAGATGGTAAAGGAGAGTGTTCTGGGAAGATGGTGGAATAGGTAAAAAAAAAAATTCCAAGCTCTCCAGATTTCCCTCACCAACAAAACAAAATAGTGCCTCACAGTGAATGTAGAGCAGTTAAAAACAAACAAGAGTTGGGGCAGAACAGTGGTCCTCCTGGGACAATTGGAAGAAAAATCCCAGGACTGAGGTTTGGTCCCTATGAAGAATAAACACCTCTGAGTTAGTTTCACTGAAACACTAAACTGCAAGCCCTGGGATTAGCTGAATTGGGAGGAACTTTTACCACCCAGAAAGTGTGGGGAGTTGGACATCTAAATAGGGGAAGACTGAAGGAACCTCTGCTGATAAGGAATGCCAGTCCCAGTTTTGCTGCTGGGATGTAGCCCATGGAGAGAAGGAAGAAGTACTTTATTTAATTACTTCACGTCTCAGCTAGAATCCTACCTTCTGAAAGATTCTTTTCCTGCTTCTCCTCATTGTTAGTGCCTTCCTCTGAGATTATGTCCCATTTTTCCCGTATGTATCTTGTTTGTACATAGATTTTTGCATGTTGTTTCACCTATTAAACTATAAACTCCTGGTGGGCACAGAAGCAATAAGGTGGGGACAGTGCTGGAGTAAGCACTTACAGGAGACTGGAGTTCTTGGTTTCTGTCCCAGACCATAGTGGAGAACTGAAGGAGGATCTGATCTGAAGTCAGAGACACCATCCCCTACACCCCAGGATTAGAGTTACAAATTGCTACAAATAAAATTTTAAAAAAATGAGCAAGCAAAGAAGGAAGAACCCAACCATAGAAAGTTACTATGGAAATAAAGACTGGGGTTCATCTTCAGAGGGGATAGTGAAGCAAAAATTAAAAGCCTCTCCTATCCCAAAGAGTAACATCAAATGGTCACCTACCCAAAAAGAATTCAAGAAGAACTTTAAAAAGATTTTAAAATCAAATGAGGTTGAGGAAAAATTAAAAAGAAAAAATAGGAATAATCCAAGGAAAACAAGGTTATAAAAAGAAAGTCAACCAACTAGAAAAGGATATCTAGAATCTTAAGGAAAAAAATTACTCCTTGAAAATTAGAATTGGGCAAAGGGAAGCCAATAAAATTATAAGAGATCAAGAAGTAACAAAATATAAAGAATGAAAAAAATAGAAGAGAAAGTAAAACATCTCATAAGAGCAGATCAAGAAGAGAAAACAAGAATAATAGGACTACCTGAAACCTACAATTACAAAAAGAATTTTGATAAAATAATACATGAAATAATAATTAAAGAAAATTGTCCTGAAGTATTAGAATAATAAGAGGGGAAAGTAGAAATAATAAAAGAAATCTATCTATCACCACCTAAAAATCCCAGGACTGAGGTTTGGTCCCTATGAAGAATAAACACCTCTGAGTTAGTTTCACTGAAACACTAAACTGCAAGCCCTGGGATTAGCTGAATTGGGAGGAACTTTTACCACCCAGAAAGTGTGGGGAGTTGGACATCTAAATGGGGGAAGACTGAAGGAACCTCTGCTGATAAGAGACCCTACAAGGGAAACCAACAGGAATGTCATAGCTCAATTTAAAAACCCTGAACTCAAGGAGAAATGACCAAAAATAAGAAAAAACAATTGAAATATGGTGAAGCCACAATTAGAATCACACAAGATATAGCAGCAGCTACACTCAAAGATTGCCAATCTTGGAACACTATGTCTTGAACAGGAAAAGAACTGGGGTTACAGCTGAAAATATCATACTGCAAGCTTAATCCTGAATGAAAAAAAAAGGATATTTGATGAATTGTTAGACTTTCAGAATTGTGTTGCAAAAAGACCTGAAATCAATAGAAAATTTGACATACAAGATCCAAGAGAAATAAAAGATAAACATTAAAGACCAATTACAAGTGACACAATGAGGACAGAATGTTTACTTTTTATACAAGGAAATGTAAATTGTATGTCTAAGATTTTTATTAGTAATTTGGTAGTTTGAGAGAAATATTGGGGTACAGTTGAATATGATGTGAAAATACAATCTAAGAAAAGATAAAAAAAAAAAGTCATTATCTTATACAAATGAGATACTAGGGAAAGAACTGATTGAGGAATTAGACGGGAGAGGAGAGCTGGTAGTCCTGGAACCCTACTCTCATCAGGAATGGGTTAAATAGGAAACAATACATACAAATCTAGAAGGGCATAAACGTTTTCTAAATTCAGAAATAAATAAACGGCTTAGGGGATAGGGATGGGGGAGAAGATAAGGGAGAGATTTTTGTGGGGGTAGGTTAAGTAATATGAGGGCAAGGTTACAGGTAGAAATAAAGTAGAAGAGTCAGGAGAGACAGGAAATAGGAGATACACACAGACATAAAATAAAGATCAAGAGTAGAACTTATTAAGGAAAAAAAGCAAGTGTAGTAATCATAATCTCTGACAAAGTTAAAGCCAAAATAGATTTAAGCAGATGAAAAAAATAGGGAAACTACACTATATATCAGCCACATTAATTAATATTGTTGTAGACTATTTTAAAAACTAAACAGTATAAGGTTAGAATATTGGTGTGGCATAGGAAATGATGAGTTGGTGGATTTAGAAAAATAGGGTAAGACTTGGACCTATGAAGGAAGATATTATCCACCCTCAAAGAAACAGAGAACAAGTATGGTACAATCTTACATAGATACGTATGAATGAATACATCTATATATGAGTATGATTATGGATAATCTACGTATATGTATGTACATGTAAGTATATGTATATATATGTTTATGTGTATGTGTGTTACATATATATAGATGTGTATATACACATACACAAATACAAAAATATATCCTCATTTAATCATAGCCTTTTGGGGGGAAGAAGAAGGGAAGAGGAAGGGAGAAAAAGGAACAAAGTAAAAAGTGCACAGCAGAGAACAAAAGAAAACTTACAAGAAAGCAAAGCAAAGATAGACAGCTCAGAACACAATGTGTAGTACTTATTATATAGACTTTCTTGAAAGGGAAATTCATTGTTGTATAATTTGAATCCGCTCACATTCTACTGCACACATGGCAATGTTTTTTTTTTCTTTTCTTATTTTCTATTTAAGCTTATAATATGTTTCTTTTTCTTTTCTCATTGTGTATTTAAATTTTAGTATTTAAGTTTAAAATGAATTAATTTTAAAAATAAATATAAAAATATTTAGCAAAATAAATTTTAAAAATTTAAAAGAAAAATTAATTAAAAGATGGCAAAAGTTGAAAGGGGTATTGTATCAGTCAATGAATTTAATTATTTTATTTTGTCCCAAGTAATTCCCATACCACTATAGAGTAAAGGTCAGATATACAATTATAGAATAGGATAGGAATCATCAGAAATATTCTCACCCAAGTACGATTAGGTACTGTGACCCCTCTAAAAAAGACAGTCCCTCCTCTTTACTGAAGGAAAGAACTGAAATCTCATGCAAGTCAGAAAGGCAAAAACTTATTAAGAGGTGATTGAGGGCCTGAGAGCTGACTGCTGTGTAGGTGAGTGGAACAAAGAGAGGCTGCCCCCAGTCCCTGTCAGACCTCCCCTCCAAGTGACCTCAACCATAGGTATAACCAGAGGACAAAGGGCTCACAAAGCTGGCTAAGGGGAGGCAGTGGCAGTGCACTGCTATAACCCCACTGGCTTCCACACATCTTGTACTGACAGCAAACCCTTATGCCCTTGACCATCTCTCAGTTTATATACCTCTTATCTTTACAGATTTAAATTCTCTCCTATCTGGAGTGGTGAGGGGGCAGGTGAAGAGACTGGGGGGAGAACTATTTACTCCCAAAATAGTTATGCTTCTGATGGTCTTTGGATCATTTTGGATTTCTGTTCAGTCTTACAGGTTTCCATCTCATCTACACTCCAATTCCCTAGTCAAAGTGGGATACACACGTCTGGCACACAGGAGAACAATCAGCATATTATTTAAACAGCCTTTATCTGCCTTTACCAGGCTAACTATATAATTAAGACCCTCTGCCCCAATTGGAAGTACTTACTAAGCCTGACTCAGAGTAAACTTTAAGAACTATGAAATTCAAATGTACTCATGGAAACACAGCCACACTTCCATTTAGTGGCAACTACTTTCAATAACATTGTCTTCAACAACAAAAACGCAAATATATCTACACTTGGATCATTTCCTCTGTAGATATTAGTCAACATTCAATTATGAAGTGTGGAAAATTTTACACACGTACAATGTTACATATAATATATAATCACAGACATATGATTTTTGCATAACCAAAAAAGTAATGTATTTTAACATAGAAAATGACTCATTATTAATCTGGGAGTCATTTAAGAATCAATTTTATATGTACAGTTACATCGCTCATTTAGTAGAGCAAAGATCAGAATTAACACAAAGCTGGAATAAAGAAAAAAGATGGAGAAAATTTATGGCATGTAATTCAAGCAACTCCAACCTGACCCATTTAAGGAAGTTTTTGACATTAAAAAATGGGAAATGGAGGGGAAAAAGGACATTGGTGCCAATTATAACAATTTTACACAAAAGTTTAACCACAGTAAATCAATAATCATAACAAAGAGACCGAAGAACCTAAAACTTAACTTAGAAAATATTTGGCCTACTTGCCAACCATAAAGAACCTAGGGCAATGTTTCTTTAGAATATAAATTTATTTGTAAAAGCTTACAAGGAAGGATGACACAAGGTTAAGAGCCATATTTCCCAAAAAATATGAGAAACAGTAGGACGGGGGGAAAACAGCTTATAAAGAAAGTAAGAAATCCAACTAAAAACTTATCCTATGGTCATTTAAGAATGAAATGGTAAAGATGAAAGATTAAGAGTAGAAAATCAACAAATATTTTATTAGGAGTCTATAACATGTCAGGCAATGGGGGTGTGGAACAATCTCTGCTCTCAAGGAGTTTACAATCTATCAAAAAAAACAGATCTGCAAATATTTTCATAAACTCTTTTCATCATGAATGACAGTGGAGGTACCACATTTGCATTCAAACATCACAATCATCAGTGTACTGTTCAAAGAAGTGAAAATGGCACTGAAGAAAACAAAGATGGGAAAACTAGTTCGTGTAAACCAGGCATGCAACGAGGAAGCCACTATTGGAAATGACACAGTTTAGAGGGAACTGAGGAATCAATTTTCAAAGTATCTTCAAGAGAATATAACAAAAGCATGGACCAGGGGTGGGGGAGTGCGGGTGGGGGGAGGAGGATCTCACATATATTGCAACTAAGCATCAGTAGCTCCTGACCTATGCCCATCTGTGTTAAATGTGTATGAGAGTCTACATACGCATTAAGCAATCTTTATAAATGCATTGGAAGGTAACCTGCAGGCTTTCAAAAGCTCTGTTTCACAAGAGACCACATCTTTACTATCACATAATTGACTGAAAATATACTGAAGACCCCACTGTGCTTATTGTATGGTGAATTATTTTTTTACAGCATTTATTCGATATGGCAAAACACTGCCTTTAAAGGCTTTTCAACAAGACATATCCCATAGATATGTCAAAATTATACAAGATACTTCTGTGTAATGGAGGAGGTGGAGTGAATAGCAGTCCCCATCTCTTACTACCTGGAGTACTGAGCCTGTGTCCTTGAAGTTGCCTGGGAAACTCAGTTGTATACTCTATAAAATGACTTCTAAAGGTCCATCCACATGCATGATCCATGGGGTTGAACTACTACTTGAAAGACAAAGTGACAGAGATGACTTATTTGATAACCCTCTGTTCCTCAGTACTAACTAAAGCATAAAACAGGGAGACCAATACTCACCAAAGGTGTTCCCCACTGTCATGGAGGAGATCTATGCAGTCAAGTCAAAGATGAATCCACTATAGACAGTGAGGTCTCTCAGATATTTTGTTTACAGATGCCATTGAGCTGATTGCAGTGAGCCCTAGAATATCACAGAAACTCCTAAACAAGATCCATAATCCCTCTAAAGAGTTTATCCTGACTATCTACAGAGAAAAGGACAAGTAAATGAAAGGTGCCAGAGGTACTTAACTGAGATTCTAGGTTTTTAAAAAAATATTTTGATAAATGCATTGCAATACCAGTGATCTCCTTCATAACTCTAAATATTTTACTTTCTGTATTTAAAAACATCATTCTGAGAAAAGATTCATAGGCAGGTCATGGCACCAAAAAAAAAAAAACTATGTAGAACCCCTTGTCTAGACTATATCCAATCCAAAGAACAACCTAGAGAGCTCATCTATTGATATATATTTCTTGGACAAACTGTGCCAGTGGGTAGTAAGTTCAATCAGAATGAGGAGAATGGTCCAAATTGCCTTTCGAGAATTACAAAGCTATGTTAATGTCTCCAAGTCTATCTTTAAAATAAAGGTTCTTTTTTTTTATTTCAATATCCTTCTGAAGATGCTGTACAGCTGAGAGTCATAGAACACTACAATCTCTGAATAACTGCAGTTGAAGATTACCCCAAAGGGCAATGAAAAAAAGCAATGCAGTCACAACATAGTGAAAAATTACAAAAGAAAAGAAGTGTAAAGAAATATATATGTGATTGAAAAAGAAGATGGACTGGTCACAAGATGAGAGGCAAAGGCAACCAATGGATAGCCCTTGTGCTTCCACAATAGCTTTACACTAGCAAGAGAACTAGACACAGCCACTGAGTATGTCAGTGAATCAAGGAGACCATGTTGACAAATAACACAGGATGGATAGGCATGAATGGACCATTGCTCTAGAGCTGGAAGGAAATGGAGAGATAATAATGTAACCTGCCTACCATCTTATTGATCAGGAAGGTGAGGCTCAAAAAGTTAACAAAACTTTCCTATGAACATATAAGGAGTGAGGGTCAGGATTCAAATTCAGATGATGTGATTCTAAGTTCTGTGCTCTTTCCACTGCATGACCAAACTCCACATCACTAGAGAAAATATCTACATCCATAAGACCACAAACTCATCGGAGCATTGAATTATTAAAGGTGTAATCACTCTGAGAAAACATGAACATATTCATATATATATATATATATATATATATATATATATATATATATATATATATATATATAAATTTCAGGGTAGGAAGTACTATACACATATATGGTGTGTCCCAAAAGTCTTAGTGCAGTGTTTAACTTTTAATAACAGAAAAGCAAACTAAGAATTTTGGGATGCCCTGTATGTATACATAAATATACATGTAGATATGGACACTTAGATATGTATATACATACACTTATAATAGCAGTTCAAATATCAATGACCAAATGAATATCCTGATCCCCTTTAATTCTAATGCCTTCCCTCTATTGATTATCTCCAATTTATTCTGTTTCTATCTTGTTTGTACATAGCCATTTACATGCTGTCTCCCCATTGGACTATGAACTCCTCAAAGTCAGTCCTTTGTCTTTCTTTGTATCATTAGAGCTTAGCACAGTGCCTGGCACACATTGTTGTTCATTTTCAATCATGTCTGACTCTGTGAACCCATCTGGGGTTTTCTTGGCAAAGATAATAGAGAGTGATTTGCCATTTCCTTCTCCAGCTGATCTTGCAGATGAGAAACTGAGGCAAACAGGGTTAAGTGACTTGCCCAGCGTCACACAGCTAGTAAGTGTGTGAAGTCAGCTCTCTATTCATCTGGCACATCAGTAGATGCTTTATAAAGTCTTATCAACTGACTGACAATATTCTGTTGCTGCTGAAACCATAATCTTTTTCTAGAGTGTCAATCTCTAGACACTTTTTTGTTATTACTTCTTAGCCTCCATATAGGGAAGATCTATGTATTTAGTCTCCTGCCTCAACATGCCCCTGAGCCTGTCTAGAATGTGAGCTCCTAGCAAAGAAGCTGCCAATGCTAATAAAAGAATTGATCCACTTTCTCAAATAGCTCCTCTAAGTCAGAACTGAATGAACAGGGCTGTCCTTCCTATATGCGCTAATTGCCCTTGTAGATGGTAAGACTGAGAGACTGTAGCCTGTCAAGTACTAAATTAGCTGTTCGGGGCTCCCTCACCTCCTAATAGATCACCCTTCCCTTGATCTAACCCAAGGGATGGTGGGCATGCTGTCTTTCTGATGATTAACTCAATTTAACTGTCTTTTTTTTCCTGATCACACAGTATGTTTCAATAAAAAGAGAGAAACCATTCCTGTCCCTGGTTGTCAGCACCAATTTTTCAGCCCTAGTAATTACTACTTTATCAGACCTTGAAATACTCCTACACAGTATGTCATAGTTGTGAGTTCCTCTAAATTTATGAATTATTTGAAGAAATGATGAAACCTATCGTATTGCCTTTCAACTTCATCTGGAATGAAATTAGGAAAGAGCTAGGATAGAGCAAGGCATTTTGGAAGATAACTATTCCTGAGCCAAGGCAGAATCTTGACCCTTTCTTCCCACTTGGATGACAATGCGAATGTGACCACCAGGGGGCACTATGAGCATGGGTCACATTATCTCTTGATCCATGGGACTTTCAGAGCAACTGGGTCAGTGTCTACCAGCTAAATGCTGTGCATCAGGTTAGACAAGATTCTGACATCATTATCACCATAGCTAACATTTATATGACACTTACTACGTGTGGGGCACTGTACTAAGTGCTTTACAGCTATTATCTCACTTGATCCTCATAATAACTCTATGAAATAGGTCTTATTATCCCCATTTTACAGAGAGGGAAACTGAGACAAACAGAGGGGAGGCAACTTGCCCACGGTCACACAACTAGAAAGTATCTGAGGTTGGGTCTGAATTCAGGTCTTCTTAACTCGAGGCCCAGTGCTCTATTGACTACACCACCTATCTTCCAGAACTGATAACAATTCGAGGTGGGGGGAGGGGGGGGAAGAGAGACATATCCAATCAATTCTCCAAGCTTGTGCCCTCACCCACTGGCCACTCCCCTTCCTATCTGGACAGGGCATCTTCTTGACCAAATTGCCTCTACTAAGGCCATAACTTTAAAATGAATTTGATTGGGGCAGCTAGGTAGCACAGTGAATAGAGCACCAGCCCTGGAATCAGGAGGACCTGAGTTCAAATCCAGTCTCAGACACTTAACACAAAACTAGCCGTGTGACCTTGGGCAAGTCACTTAACCCCAACTGCCCTACCTTCCCCTCTCCAAAAAAAAAGAATTTAATTAGAGTAACGAAAGAAGTCAAGTATACTAGCATCAAATCATTAACTGAGTGTATCACACGTGGTGACTTTCCTTCTACAGGAAGCCTTTCCCAATCCCCCTCAGTTCTAGCACCTTCCCTCTGTTGATGATTTACAATCCACCCTGTATGCATCTTGTTTGTTCATAGCTGTTTGCATGTGAGCAGCTAGGCAGCACGGGGGGTAGAGTGCCAGGCCTGGAGTCAGGAAGACTCATTCATCTTCCCAAGTTCAAATCTAGCCTCAGACACTTACTAGCTGTGTGACCTTGGGCAAGTCACTTAACCCTGTTTGCCTCAGTTTCCTCATCTGTAAATGATCTGGAGAAGGAAATAGCAAACCCCTCCAGTATCTTTGCCATGGAAAACTCTCAACATGGTCATGAAGAGTGAGTGGGACATGATTGAAATGTCTAAAAAGAAACAGTTGTTTGCATGCTGTCTCTCCCCGTTAGACTGTGTGCTCCCAGACAGCAGGGACTGTCTTTTGTCCTGTTTGTACTCCCAGGGCTTTGCACAATGCCTGAAACACAATAGACGTTCACTAAATTTTTGGCGATTGACTGACTTTATTTATTTCTCCTTCCCTCCCCCTCTCCTGTGCATGCAGATGTACATAAAAGCAGCTACAGTTGATTGTTTCCGGGTCTCTTTTCTTAGCTGGCTACAAGTTGAGCAAGGGGTAAGTCATTCCTCAACAGGTCTGATTGTTCAGCTGGACTAATGAGCACTGAAACAATCTTGCTAGGAATTTTTCCAGGACACAGCACCAGCAAGTATCAGCTGGTGTGGAAGAAGGGTGGAGAGACAGGCTTGCTCTGAACTGGAGCCGGCATCTGCTAGGAAAGTCCCAGCCAGGGTAAGACCAGCAGGAGGTAGCTCCTCCTGTTTCTCCCAGTGCTTACAGACTTAATTTCAGCAAATTCTATACCTCCATCAACTTTTCTGATCATTATCCCCATGGGGGCAGAGAAGGGGAGAATGAAAGGCGATCAGCAAGAGAATTAAAGAACAGACAGTTCAACAACATTTCTTTACAGGAGTCCTGCTATTTGAAAACTTCCTTATAGTTTTCTTCATATGCTTCTGCTTTTTTTTTTTTTTTAATACTTTACTGTATTTTTGGGCAAGTGGTACAGTGGACAGAATGCCAGGGCTGGAGTTGGGAGGACCTGAGTTCAAATCTAACCTCAAACACTTTCTAGTTGTGTGACCCTGGGCAAGTCACTTAACCTTGTTTGCCTCAGTTTCCTTATTTGTAAAAAGGGCTGGAGAAGGAAATGACAAAACACTCCAGGATCGTTACTGAGAAAATCCCAAATTGGGTCACGAAGTTGGACATGACTAATTAAACAACAATATTGTGTTTTGTGACCACTAAAAAGTTAGTTGTCCAAGTCTTATGATTAAGGTTGGTTATTTGCAAAAATGGTTTCCCTGATGCCTGGTGGAAGCTCAAAGCAGAGATGAGAGATTTTTCTATTTTAACAATTTTGGAGTATAATCCAGACATCACTCTTAAACCTCTACAGAAACTGGGACCAGAAGCACTTCTCAGGAGAATCTGAGGTGGAGAGAGCATTAGTCTAAGAGTTGGCGGAATGAGAAGCATTTGGGTTACTTCAACCTCTGGGAAAATGAGCATGTACTCACTAGATACTCTCTGACCTAGACCCTTGGCTAGAACCTATTAGTCAAAATAAATACTATTCTCTGGTGCTGGTTAGTTTAACAGACTGCTTCTCTGGAAGTTGCAGAAAACAAGGGGAAAACCCAGGTGTAGATGGTTATAACTTCTGCAGCATCACCAAACATACACCTAACATGTATCATCTGAGTTCAGGCATCATCCAACTCTGCCTATTTGATCCCAGAACAAAATCTGCGTAGTTGATTCAAAGGCAAAGAGCCCTGCCTGGATAGGCAAGTCTTGGTGAAGGTAATTAGCTGGGCAAGGATAAACAGAATGTCTCAGTCTCGATGTTCCTGTCCTCCCTGACTCTCTAGCACCCTTTTTCAAATTGCTCACCCCTATAGCTCTTATTTGCATGAATTGTATTTCCCTTTTAGGTGTGCTTGTCTAGAGACTGAGTAGCTACGTAATTCACTATATCATAATGAGACTATTAGAGAAAAAGACATTTTATAAAATTAATTCTAGTGTTCTCAAGATGGGAACAAACTTTCTCCTCTATAACATCTGTCTCCTCCACATGAGGACCTGGATTCCTCACTGAGGGCATGAATGGTCTCCTTTCAAGTAAGTGTATCTCTATATGCCAAACCAGTTAGGTATGGCTGGTGCTAGTAGGGCTGGTTTAAAACTAAAATGTGAGGTTGGCACAGTTTGGCTTTGATCCCTCTTTCCTTGTATATTTTTTTCTCCCCCAAATCAGCTCAAGTCAATTCATCTTCCAGGGGTGGCTCCCTCTGGCCTGGTCCACATATGTTACACTTAGGACTATTCTCTTAAATCTGACCTCAGAAACTTACTAGTTGTGTAACCCTGGGTAAGTCACTTGTTTGCCTATTCAAAGCTTACAAATTGTACCCTTCATGCAATGAGTAGAAGAAGCCAGTTTAGAGCTCATGTAAGGAAAAACTTTCTAAGACTTAGAACTTCAGTAATGTCCCTCACTGAAAATCTTCAGACAGGCTGAATGACTCTTTATTGAACACATTGCAGTAAGGATTCTTCTTCAAACATGGCTTGGCTAAATGATGGCTGAGGAGCCTTCTAACTAAAATTCCGTGATTCATCACCCTGAGGACCAAGCTTTCCGCATCTTCCAAGCTAATAACCAGCTGATCATAAAAATTAATTTGCATTAATAGAAAAGATCTAAGAGATTTTCAAAATTCTTCCTCCCAAATAGTGTGTGTGTATGTGTGTGAGTGAGTGAGTGAGAGACAGAGAAGAGAACCAGCCTATTTATCATGCTCCCTCTTTGCTGTGTACCTCCAGGATATGATTGATGGCAGGAATTATTGGATAGGAGTACTATTCTACAAATAGGCTAGCATGTATTTGGGACTGGTCCTGTATATAAGCATTGATATGAGGACTCTACTATCATTCCCAGATGCTGTAGAATATTCTCTAAATTGCCATGGCCCCATCTCACTAGGAAATTCTGGTGGTAACAGAGCAGCAGCCATGGAAGGAGAAAGGCCAAGAATTTTTAGCCTAGCACTTTCAATCCACATAATCCCTGCTACTTGAATAATGGATAACTTGGCAGGGGGGTGCTTTATAGCCCAAGTCTCTCTCTTATGTTGCTTTTAAAGCAATAGAGTAGGTAAAGTGTCTTACTCACTCTACTAGCTATGGCCCAGGACCACACAGCTAGCAAATGTCAGGGCTAGGATTCAAATTCCGATCTTCTAACTCCAAGTCTGGCATTTCTGCTCTTCTCCACAGCCTCTCCAGTAAAATGTCAGCCTCCTTTCTGAAAGTAGCTTGGGCTGAAGGGGAAATGTGAGTTGAGTGGTATTGAATGTTTCCTTATTTAAGAATTGGAGAGCATTACAAAATGCAAAATGGATAACCTTGAGTACATTAAATTGAAA
>CM053586.1:263622028-263656216 GCA_028646515.1 Pseudochirops corinnae
AAACAAAACAAAAAAAAAGAATGTTTCCTTATTTATAAAAAGATGGGCTTGGATTTGATCATATCTGTAGTAGTATTTTATCACTCCAACATTCCACTGTTGTTTTTGTTTTTGTTTGTCTTTCCTTTTCAAAGAGGACCACGACATCACAGTAAGGTGATCCCATGACTGGCAAGTGAATTGGATTGAAGTGAGAGAGGGCTGTGCAAAGTCACCAGCCTCACTTTCTCCTCCAAAGTCACCAGCCTCACTTTCTCCTCCAAAGTCACCAGCCTCACTTTCTCCTCCAAAGTCACCAGACTCACTTTCTCCTCCAAAGTCACCAGCCTCACTTTCTCCTCCAAAGTCACCAGCCTCACTTTCTCCTCCAGTCATTTGGGTCCAATGGCAAGATGTATATCAGAACAACTGAAGATGGCTCTGGATCCAGTGGGACCATGGCCTTTTTAAGCTAAGGTCTTTCCCAGGTCTCAGTCACTGAATGGGTGTTGCCTCAGTCAAACTAAGGCTAGGTTAGAAATAAGGCAGAGAATGACCTCTAATGAATATAAATAGCAATTGTTTCTGACATTCTATAATTCTATGAAAGAGATTTCTCCTATATGCCCCATCCAGCTGGGAACCTCCAAAGCCCCAAACTAATGTAATAAATAGCTAACATTGATATAACACTGTAAAGCTCTGTACGTGTTATCTCTTTTGAGGCTCAGTCTTTTGCGGTAAGTGCTATTATTTCCATTTTACGAATAGAAAAAATAAAGTTTAGAATTTAAGTGACTTACCCAGAGTCACACAGCTAGTGTGAAACAGAATTTGAACTTAGATTTTCTTGATTGCAAGTTCAGTGCTCTATTTACCACACTATACCAGTGAGGAGAGGGAAGGGTTGTCCAAGAGAGAGTATTTCCTTTCCCCAAAGGATATTGTTAAAATATGTATAGATTACCCTGGGAGGGAGGGTCCTAAAGGTATTTGGAAGCTTTTTTCCTCATCCTTATTTTTTGGGGTGAACAAAACTTTTTTCAGAGAATGGATAGATTCACTGTTCTAGGGATGCTAGAATGTCTCCAGGCATCAGGGGTTAAGCCTTTGTTGGTAAAAAGGGACAAGACCCTGTATGTCACACCCACAAGTGCCATTGCTGAAAAGAATTTCCTCACTGTGCATTCCTGGCTGTCCAGGTGGTAGGGTTTTCCAGACAAAGCCATTAGAATGAGCAGAGGAAATAAGGAATGCAGGTGAACAATCTGGCCCACTGCTCACTGGGCACATTTGGGCATTAAATGAAAGAGATGCAAGTAACTTACAAAGTGGCATGTAAAATCACATGTGCTCTTTTTTTTTTTAGTCAGGGACACATGAGAGTCAGATGGCTGCATGTTCCTCAACCACATACACCATGAAGGGACCATTCAACCTTATTTCAGCTCAAAAAGTGATCTGACAGGTTCATTCTCTTCCAAAAATAAGCCATGGACTTGGAGTCAGCCTCACTCAAACCCTCTCTCTCATAGGCTCTGGCAAAGGGCTGTTCCAAACATGAGCAATGGAGAAATCTGTTCAACCTTCTGAGCCAGTAAAATAAAAACAGACTCCAAAGACTCAGTTTTTTCAAATGTCCATCAACATTCTTGGGGCATAGACTACATGTTCACTTTACATCTGCTTCTAAATTCTCCCATCTGTATTTCCATAGCCCATGGCACACCCTGAAGCTCTGATAGAAATGATGTCTTGTACCACATGGAACCATGCCTGCCTCCTGCTGTCATCCCCCATAACCCAGAATGCCCTGAAAGCTCAGCCTCACCCAGTAATCCCCACCCCAAGGGCATGGGCTATATGTAGTTGATGCAATGATCATAATAAATGCATTTCACAGGATTTAGAACAAGAAGAAACCTTAAAGCTGACCTAATCCAGGGGAATGTAATCTTTTTTCTACTATAGATAGCTTCAGCATTTTGAGTTATGGATCCCAACTCAGAGTAATTTTTAAAAAACAAACAAACACATAATTCAGGGAAATGCTAAGTTTTTGTTAGAAGTTTGTGAAAATAAAGGTTTTTTTTTTCCCCATCCAAATTTACAGGCCCCTTGAAATCTGATGGGTCTGTGGACCCCAGATTAAGAAATTCTGTCCTGGTCTGACCCTTTAATGTTAGCAACAGAGAAATTA
This sequence comes from Pseudochirops corinnae, assembly GCA_028646515.1. Taxonomy (NCBI): domain Eukaryota; kingdom Metazoa; phylum Chordata; class Mammalia; order Diprotodontia; family Pseudocheiridae; genus Pseudochirops; species Pseudochirops corinnae. Next base: position 263,624,208 of record CM053586.1, read on the forward strand.
AGGCCCAGGGAATGAAGTGACATCCTAAGCCAACAAACAACTAATCGTCCTTTCCAGTGTTCTGGGCTTTCTCTTACCCATTAGACTGAACTGCTTGAGAGCAAAGACAGTTTTTTGCCTTTCTTTGTATCCTTAGCACAGTGCCCGGTTGTAAGTAAGGTGGATTTTGCTTGTAAATAAGGTGGATTTTAGTGTGTATTAAGTGAATTTTTGTTATTATTTCTTAAAGTTCAGTTTCTCAGTATCCATAGCCATTACAATCTCTTGTTCCCAGGTATTAGATATGAGTTCCTGCAATTATGGTTCAAATCATCTCCACTACATTTGCGCAGCATTATATAATGATAAATAATATAAACATCCACTGTGACTGCACAGTGATAGAGGGATGGGGTGATGTAAACTTATGAGGCTATGGCTGGCAGTATGCCTTGTTTGGCTGTTGTCCCCATAAAGCAGGTGGTCATCGGCCAGTGAATGGGGAACCTTAGAGTTGAATGCACAAATGCTATGTGTGCCTCAACCTGCCCCCACTGAGGCTTAAAGGGAACCTTAGGGTCGATTGCATGAATGCTGTGCGTACCTTGATCAGCCCCCATCAAGGCGTGGGGGGAATCTGTGTTTGCCTCAGTTGGCCCCCATTGTGGCTTGAGGGGATTTAGGGCCTGTCTCAACTGACCCCATTGAGACACTGCCCACCCTTCTCACTGGCCCCTGCGAGAAGGGTAATTAGGGAACGCTGTAGGAATTTGTCATCCCATTATCAGCAATCCTCTTCTGAGAAAACTAGACTAGAATACAGTAAGATTATTAACCCCTTCTTAGTGTCTTTCTTGTCTGACCAGATCAACAGTGAACCTGTGAAGCAGCCATACTGTGTGCTGTGTTTATTTGTCTTACACTGGTATATAGCAGGCACTTAATAAATGATTGTTGACTTCACCCAGTATTAAGTGCATTAATACAACATTCAACAAGTATGTATACAGCCTTGAATCAGAAAGAGGAGGGACAAAGGAAAAGGAGAGAGAAAAGGAGGGAGAAGGGGGCAGGCAGCTGATCCTAATGGGAGACCACATTCACTACAAAACTTCCATGGTCAGCATCTTCCACCTGAACTATCTTCAGCTGAGGAAGCCAGAGGAGCAGCAGGTCTTGGCCAGAACCCAGGTGAATACCAAAGGCCAAGTCTGTACTCCCAAACCTAATTTGCCTCTTTCATCAGCAGAAAATGGCTCCATTGGGCCAAGAGAAGTCAGAGGCACGACAGCCTGTGGAGCAAATCTCGCAAAGGCAACTTTTGTCCAAGGAAGGAGGAAGGGACAGCGCTTTCCAGAAGTCTTGGCAAACGCCCCTGACAAGAACAAGGGCCCGGGCTCTGGTTGGAGAGGGGGTTGAACATAGAATGGGGCAAAGCTGTCTTCCATAGTAAGGTTGCCCTGGGTAGGCTTCAGGTGTATGGAGCGAGTTTATTGACAGAAGTCTAGGCCCAGTGGAAGGGAAGGCAGCAGACAACTTCTCTGCCCTGCCGGCCTCCTGTGAGCTGGGAGGGAGCCACGATAAAGAAGTAACATGAAGAAGATGATGATGATAACTGATTTTAAGGCTTACAAAACCGTTTACATGTATTATTTCATTTTAGGTTTGTCACAATCCTGTGTGATCGATATTTCAAATGTTATCATTTTAGAAAAGAGGACAGAACCTCAGAGAGGTTCAGTGACTTAGCCATGGCCACATAGCTAGGAAGTATCAGATGCAGAATCTATATCCCTCTTCCTGATGCCAAGTCCAGTCCTCTCTCCATTCACCACCTCCATCACACTATGCTGACTTTCTTCCTTAGGAGAGATTTCCTGAGTCCAAGATCCTTACCCCAAGCTAAAGATTTCAAGGTCAGGCCCCATAGCAACGCAGGAGGCAGTGGTTTAAGAGGCAGGTGAGTGACCAGTGATCCAGTGTCCTAACAAGTAATCTGTACTTTAGGATCAGAGGAGTAGAAGGAGAGGGAGCAGTAGCAAACCCATGCTTCTTAGGGCTCTGTTTTGTGGTCTGGCATCCTGGAGACTTTCCCAGCATGCCACAGTGGCCCACCTTGGTGACAGATCTGGATTATATGCTGATCTAGCCAAGACCATCGGCCACATTGGCCCCTAGTTCTTTTCTATCCTGCTTCAAGACATCTGGCAAGTTTTTCTTTGTGCCTCAGGTCTTCCCCCCTTTCCTGAGCTTTACAGGGGAAACTAGTTCCAAAGCCAGATTACCTGAAGCTGCCTTCTCTGCCCAGGGGCCAAATGGCAACACAGACCAGTATCCTTCATCAGGCCCTCTCTGGTTGTGTGGGTCTAAGGATTTAGGAGAGCCAGCCACTGCCTTTCTCCTTTAATCTCAAAGCCTGAAGCAGCAGGACCCCCCAAAATTAGAAATATCAGCCAGGGGTTCTTAATTTAGGATCCTCAGACCCCTCTCAAGGGGTTCATGGATTGACTTTAGGCGGTTTATAAGTTGGAGGGGAGCAGGAAATGCCATCTGTATTTTTATTAACCTCCAACTGAAATTTAATATTTCTTTCAAATTATTTAAATAATTTTAAAGTATTTAAATATTTTAAAACATATTCTGAGAAGGGGTCTACAGGCTTCATCAGAGTGTTCAGAGGGGTCCATGAAACCAAAAAGGTAAAGAACCCCTGATCTAAGCCAAGGTCAAACCTCCTGAGAGAATAGGGCCAGGATGTCCTCTTGCCACAGCACCCCCAGACACACACAAACATGTGTATACATATATGTATATGTGTTTATACATATATACATATATTTGTCTATATCCCCTACTTAATCAAAGAGTTGGAGGCAAATTCTGACCCAAATTAAAGGGCTTGGGCACCTCTCTGTCAGCTGGGGCTCCAGCTCCTGCCTCTCTTCAGAAATTGAGGGCTTCCCTTGCCATAGAGAGTCAGGCCTCAGTCCCTTGAAGCAGGGATGAAAGAATGGTACATAGGGAATAAATCCTCTGCTTTACTAGACCAAAGAACAAGGGGGTGCAAGACTCAGTGAGAGTGGATTTGATTTCTGGGACCCTCTCTAAACCTACACTACAATTAAATCTAATTATAAAATCTTCCTCGGGCAAGACGCATAATGCATACTAGAGAACTTTCTTATCTGTTAGGGCAGTTTCCATGCATTTAAATTGACCCCTCAGGTTGATGTAAGCAAAATTTTCTGTGACCTTCTGAACTCTGTACCAGAGGCACTCAATCTGCCCATATCAAAGATTACGTTAATAGCAAATATTCCATTGAAGTAAAAAAGCACACAGACACACCCCCAAATATCATCCAGTCAGTATCAGTCCTGGGGAGGGCCTCTAATAAAGAGCCTAGTGCTGACCTGTATTCTTTTTTCACTAGAAAAATAAAGGCTTAACTTGAGAGACTTTGTAAAATGCCTAAACATTTCATTTTTGGACAGGTGTTGATATAAGTTCTCATTTCCCCGCCTCTCCTTCCCTAAGATGCAAAAAATATTCTCTAATGGGAAAATTGGAGCTGTTTTCTAAGAGTTCACACATTTCTGGAAAGGCCAGGGTTTAAATCTCAGTCTCCCTCTCCACCCCCATGCTGTTTTAAGGAAAACATTGCAGTGACATTTAAATCTCTCTGGCTGGTTGTTAATTATTCACAGATTTAGAGTTGGAAAGGGACCTTATAAATAATTTAGTCCAGTTCCCTCATTTTACAAATAAGGAGGTGGAGGCCCAGAAAGTAGGAAGTTACTTATCTAAGGTCATAGGGCTAGGAAACAACAGTGATGGAATTTGAACTCAAATTCCCTGATGACAAATCTAATTTTCTTTCAAATTCATTAAATTGCAAAATTCTCAGCCTGCTTGGTCTCCAAACCAAAAGATGGGTTCACCTATTTTTGAGGCATGTTGGGGATAATCAAATACTGACCTGACTGAAGTGTCAGCTCTGACATCTGACTGATGGGTGTTGAGAGTGGTGGGTGATTATTAAGCCTTTTAAGTAATTGATGAAGGGCCTTGAAAGCCAGGCATAGAAGTTATTAGATGAAGAAGACTGATGTCATCTTACTCACACATACACCTTGAGGCCAGTTTTCTAAGACCTAGAGAGATGTGTATCAGGATATCCTGGGCATCCATACTCAGCAGAGCCCTGATGAGGAATTCCTGCACCTGGGGTAGGGGAAAGGAAAGACATGGCAGAGCACAGACTATTTCAACAAATGGAGAGGGGGGGTGAGAGGACTGGGATACAACAGCACAAAGTATAGTCTGATTGTGGATTCAGTCAAGGAAGGGGAGAAGAGATGGCCTATTCTAGATGTTAGGACTCAGGGCAAATCCCTGGTTGCCCAACTTGAGTAACAGTTCTATTACTCACCCTCACATGGACATCTCACCATAGTCATGCATTTACCTATGCCAGGGAAGGACATCAGATAAAGGGCCAGTAGTAATGTCTATGAAAGGCAAGGCATTCCCACCCATACTCTGCTGCATGGGCACCATGTACATCATCCCTAAAAAGCAGCATTATAACTATCTAATTCCAAGACCACATAACACCAGTTGGTAATGTAGTTTGAGGACATCTACAGGGGTTCTACTGTTGTTTTCTAGTCATTTCAGTGTGTAAAACTCTTTGCTAGTCCATTTTGGATTTTCTTAGGAAGATACTGGAATGGTTTGCCATTTCCTTCTCCAGCTCATTTTACAGATGAGGAAACTGAGGCAAACAGGATTAAGTGACTTACCCAGGGTCATACAACTAGTAAGTGTTTAAGGCCAGATTTGAATTCACAGAGATGAGTCTTCCTGACTCCAGGCCCAGTGATCTATTTTAGCTGCCCTGTGCTACTATTAGTCCCCAGCCCCATGGGGATTCAGGAACTCTCACTATGAAGTGAACACAGCCATCCTAGGGTTTCATGATTCAGTTGAGAACAAAAGAAAGTCTAGTAGGGGTCTAAGGACCATAGAGGCCAATGGTCTAAGAGCCAGGAGGTCAGCAAGATGGAGAGGAGGTCAAAGGAGGTAAGAGGACCCCAGACAGGGTCATTCAGAGGTAGTGCATCCAATGGTAGAAAATACCTAGAGTACACTGATCTTAGGGTAGGAGCTGTTTGTCTCCTGTAACTACCCCTACCTTCCTTCTTTTTTCAATGTTTAAAAAGAATTGTTGATACCTTTGTTTATAAATCACCTTTGCTTCCAAATATATAAAACAGACCCTGACAACTTGTTTTCCTTCTATTTAAAGCCACCCTTGGGGACTTGCTTCTTCTTACTTGCCTTCCCTTTATCACAGTGTTATATAAGGCATCTGAACCTTTGTCACCACCTCCATCAGGAATCCCAGACCTGCCCTTTGTGCACTGCTCCTCAAAATGCTCCTTTTCTACTATATTGTCGGGTGAGGTTGGCACAATAAGGGAAGGAGGGTGGCCAAACTTCAGCAATCATTCAAATGTGAGTTACTTTAACAGAACATAAGCTCCTTGAGGGCACAAACTATATTTCTTCTTGTCTTTTAGCCCCAGTATCTCCCTGGCACAGTGGCCTCCAAACCGTAGGTACTGTGATGAATGGATGGGGAATGAGCTCACAGCAGGGCAATACCAGTGCTTCTGTTTCATTGGCAGGTATAATTCATCTGTGTACTCAAGCTGCAAACTGGCATGAAGGCTGCTAGTGTTTTATTTCTGTGGCCAGGCATTACTATTTTATCATAGAGCAAATGAGTGCAAGGCAAGAGATAGAAGGAGCAAGGTTGGCTCTCATAGCAGTAAGATGGCAGTTTGGGGTTGCGTGTGCAGGGAAAACGGACAGGATGCATTTCATGTGTGCACCCTTGAGTAGAACTGGTATCCCCATAGCCATGCTGACCAAATGCTGGAAGGTCACAACACACCAAAGTCGAGAGGAGCTCAGTGGGTATTGACCTAATACCCTAGGCTCAGCTTTATTGCATGCCCAAAGCCACATTTTGGAGACTATTTTCTTTGTACAAGGTGTGCTTATGGCAGGGGGTGGGGGGAGGAGGTGTTGTTAGGTAGAAAGTAGGATCTGGATGGGGGTGTGCCAAGAGCTTGGTCCATGTTCCTCCATTCTCAATCTTCCCTTTTACTCAATAAACCAATACTGTTTCCTAGTCTCAACTCTAACCTCTATGCTGATGACTCCTTCTCACAGTCTTACTATTTTCAGACCAAATTATCTAGGCTTTAAATTTCTGAGTCATCTTTAAATCTTTCTTTCATCCCTCACATCCAACTAAGCATCCCAACCTCTCTTATTTTCCCTTCACAGAGGCTCTTGGATTTCTCCATTGTTTTCCATCCTCAGCAACACCTCCCTAGCTTTGTCCCTCACGACTTTGTGGCTAGGCCATTTGTCAGACTTTATAACTGGTCTCCTTACTCACACCTGTCTAACTCCTCCGACCCATCCTACATAACAAGATCTTCCTAAATGCTAATGGCATCATATCACTCCTTGTTCAAGAACCTCTGATGACTTCCCATTGCATGAGATTGCACACTGCTATGGCAAGAACAATAACCTGGGAGCCGTGACACCTGGGTTCTAGTTCTAGCTTTGACAACAACCTGCTATGTGGTCACTCTACCTCTCAAAACCTCAGTTTCCTCATTTGTAAAATGACCTAGATGGTTTTTTTAAAGTTCCTTTTGCCTCTTACGTTTCATGACTCAGTAAACTCAATATGGTAGTCAAGATTTTCCATCACCTAGGAAACAGATCTCTACTTTTTCAATTTTATGTCCTTTCTTGACTCTGCTCCTGATTTTCTGGACTTCACCACCATTCCTTAGTTGCCTTCTCACCCTAGAAGTTCCTTCAGTCTTTGTGACCTTCTCACCCTTGAATATCCCTTTATTCTGCATTCCTCTTCAGCTATTGGTGAATTCCTTTTAGAACCACCATTTTGAAGATTAGCTTGGGTTAGCCATACTCCATGCCTTTTTTTTTTTAGCTCTGATTCTCTGTACCTCACCATTATACCCTCACATGATCACCTTCCTCCTCACCCCACCCTGTGATATTCAACTGCCTTTTATGTCTCTTTCCCTATTGGAATGTAGGCTCCTTGAGGGCAGAAACTGTCTTTTTTTAAAATTTGTATTTGTATCCCTAGCACTTAGCACAGAGCTTGGCACACAGTATGCACCTAATTAATGCTCATTGACTTGACGCTTTCCCTACTGAACTGCCTGCCTCCTTCAATAAGACTTGTCGATTTACTGTTCCTGAACACACATGTGCTCATTCCTCTTTCTAAGCCTCTTATTCATTCTCTTCCCCTCCCCAGCCCCACCTGTTTAGGGTAGACTTCAGCCCATCTATCCATCCATCCAGAGCATCCTTCCAAAGCCCAGTTCCTTCATAGTACAGGTCAGCCCTTACCAAGCCTGTCATTTCTTTGCTTCTATAACACTCATCATCTGTGTCCCTTATTTTTGTCCTTATAAATACTGTCTTTATTGTCATTTCACTGTTTCATGTGTTTATATCTTATTTCCTCAAATAAACTGTAAGCTTTTTGAGGTCAAGACCAGACAGCAGGATGGGATAGTCACAAAGGTTCCTAATCAGGTGGTCCATGAATCTATTCTTGAAATGTTTTGATAGCTGTTTTAATGTAATTTGTTTTCTTTGTAATCTTACATACTTTATTTTACGCAACTAAAAACATTATTCTGAGATGGGGTCCATGGGTTTCACCAGACTACCAGTGGGGTCCATAACACAAAAAAAGTTTAAGAACTCTTTGTGGTGGAAGGAGTATTGGATCTGGAGTCAGTGGAGCTGGCTTGGAATCTTGGCTTTAATTCTTACTAGCTGTATGACCCTGGGCAAGTCACTTCAAGTCTGAGCTTCAGTTTCCTCCTAAGTAAAATGGGGGTGAAGACTGCTGACTTAACAGGGTTATTGTGGGGGTAGGGGGGAGTGCTTTATAAGCCTTAAAATGTGATATAAATATGAATAGTAATTATGTTTTACATAACCAGCTCTTAATAAACACTTATTGAATCAGCTGATCAATTAATGAATGAAATATAAATTCACCAAAGAGAAAAGTTCTTAAAGCTCAGGAGATGAGGAAGAATAAGGCTCTCAAATCAGATCAGACAAGTTCTCAAAGTTCTGTCTGCCACTTTGGTAGACAGAGTTGGTAGGCACAGCAGGTTACAGTCACTTCCTATCCCCAATCCAGAGTGGAGAAAATTCGAAAAGTGAAGATTGCCCCACAGGCTAGCAGATAAAATACTTGATTTTCCATGAGGGTAGTCCTACCCTGCTCATTACAGCCTCCTATCTTGGGATGAGGAAATATCACATGCTCTCTACTTGGAGGCTAGGACAAATATAGCCTTCTTCCTGAGTATCAGTGACCAAGGCTCTGCCCCCTGCCCTTGAGGCGTCTGGCTTTTCTGCACAAATTGGGATAGGGGTGGAGGGCAGTGGAGAGGAAAAAAAAAAGCTCTAATATTAAGGAAAGGTTATGACAAAATAGAGCCATTTGTAAATGTATAGTTTCAAGAAAAACAGGAGAAATCAAGGCAAACAAAAGGTTATTAAATGGATCTGCATAATGACCCAGCATGAGTGCAATTAATTGTTTGTTGTCAAAGCATATTTCGAGCTGCATTAATTTCTTGTGTCAGAGAACAAACCCATCATAATAGTGACAACTTTATTCAACGCTGGTGCAATTATCAAGCCTAAAAATAGGAAGAGAAAAGAAGAGTTTCTTGGGAGGGCTGGGTTCGGTGTTCACCACATGCCGCTATGTCACTGGCCTAGAATAGTCTGCTCCCCGGGTATGGGAGGTTATGATGAATGTACAAGGAGAAATCTAAACTTCTGTATTATTCCCTCTTCTCCTTCTTTTTCCATACTTTTCCACTTTTCCCTTTTCCCATTGCTCTTTCTCTCCAGTGTTTCCCTCAGTAGTTCAAGTGCTAATAAGAGGCCAAGGGAATAGGTTCAATGCTTATGTGGCCTTGTTCCACGTTCAGGCTATAGATCACACCTGAGGCCTGTACAAAAATCTAGGAAACATATGGCACCAGTCATGAGGGGAGCCAAGAAATAAAGGGGGGGGGGGGGGGCGGATCAGGACAACTCTTCTCCATAACCAAAAAACAAAACACTGTTATCAGAAACCCAGAAAGAAAAACTGAAGTCAGCAGGAGCCTGGGGACCCTAAAAATAACACAACAATGGGGCAGAATGCTTACCAAAGGGGGAAGAAGATTAGAAAATCACAGGCGAAAAGGAGAGGAAGCAGTACCCAAGTAAAGGCCAAAGGAATAGGGCAATCTTTCCACGGGGGACTGGAAAGGGGTATGGCCCTGGACATAAGCTAGCACAGGAGGCCAGTTTGACCCACCTTCTCCAAGGATGATGGCCGGCTGAGAAGCAGGGCACCCAGGTACAATCAGAAGCCAATCACCAGAAGAAACAGTTTCTTAATCCCTTTCTAATGTTGCTCACCAAGAAAAGAAATGAGGGTAACTGCTGGTTATTAACGGACTAGCCCACATAATTCTAAGGAATCCAGAGTACTCATCTGCACCACAGCAATCCCCCACCTAGGAGTGCTCCCCCCAATTATCTTGTGTTTACTTTACCCTGTTTGCCTCAGTTTCCTCATCTGTAAAATGAGCTGGAGAAGGAAATGACAAACTACTCCAGCATTCCTTTTTTTCCTTAGACTTTTTTTTAGAGGCAATCAAGTTTAAGTGACTTGCCCAGGGCCACACAGCTAGTAGGCATCCGACGTCAGATTTGAACTCAGATCCTCCTGATTCCAGGATCAGTGCTCCCCCCACTGCACCACTTAGTTGCCTCATTTTTCAAAAATATAATTTATTTTTTAAATTTATTTTGGGGACAGGGGAGCCAATCAGGACTAAGTCACTTAATTGCTAAGGGTCACATAGCTATTAAGTGTCTGAGGGCACATTTGAATTCAGGTCTTCCTGATCCAGGGCCAGGGCTATATCCATTGTGCCACGTATGTATTTGTGTTTGTACTTGTGTGTACATTTCTCCCCTAGTATAACATAAGCTCCCTGAGGGCTGAAGTTGGTACATTTTTGCCTTTATATCCCCAGTGCCTAGCATAGGACATAGCAGATATTTAAATGAATGCTTACTAATTGTATGACTGATTGAGTTAAAGCTTAGTAGATGAGGATAGCATTGGGGATCAAGGCAAACATCTTGGAGTTGCATCCTTCTCAATCCCATTGATGCATCAATGGTGTTACCTAAACAAATAAATAACATTTTTTTTCTTCTTTCAAACATTGTAATGTAAAGTGTTGCCCCTCTCATTAAACTGCTTCACTGTGGCTAGGCATCATCTCTCCACTCCCACAGGACCCTAAAGAAGGGCCTAGTGAGTGTTAAGTAGTCCTGCCATCTTGCTCTCTACTGTTGTTCCCCCTAATCCTTTTCTCTTTCCTGACATCCTTCTTCCTCTCACTTCTCTTCCTCTAAAACAGCGGTTCTCAACCTATGGGTTATGTTCAATTTATAACAATGAAAATACATCCTGCATATCAGATATTTACATTATGATTCATAACAGTAGCAAAATTACAGTTATGAAGTAGCAACGAAAATAATTTTATGGTTGGGGGTCACCACAACATGAGGAGCTGTATTAAAGGGCCACAGCATTAGGAATGTTGAGAACCACTGCTCTAAGAGGATATAACTCCAGTCTCAAAGCCTTTTGGTATGGACCCCCTGCTCACTGGTGGAGAGAAATGTCCTGCCTTATGGAAAAGAAGGGGCAGAATTGGTAAGAGCAGGAAAGAGAAGAGCTCTTTAGTTCTCCTTGAGTTACTTCAGGCTCTCTTCAAGCTTTCAGGCTCTCTTCAAATTGCCAAGTTACTTTGGTCCCTCCAGTTTCTTTGAGTACTTCTGACTACCAGCTTCAAGAGGGAAGATAGAGGACACCAACCCCACATCAGCGTGCTGAACAAAAAGAACCTGGGAAGGCAGGAGACAAACAGACAGTCTCCATTATGTTCTTATCCCCAGCTTGCTACACTAGAGTCTGTGAGGAACTTCCCCTTGAGTGAGATCTAGGACCCTTTCTAGCTCTTCAATGAGCTGAGTTGCCTCTCTCCCAATAGGAGAGCTCTTTCAATCTGTATTGTATGGTATTTATTCTTATACTTTCTCTGATCTCAATTTTGCTACTGATTTGGACAACTGGGTTTTCTTGGCTAAGTGTTTTGTATATTCATTGTGCAACTGGTATTTGGTGGGAAAGGAATCAAGCCTTAGCTATAAAACTTAAGGTCATACCTCCCCCAATAAAAAAACAGCGATAAGAAATTAGTTTGAACCTGGTCACATCTTCTTGATTAAAAATATTTAAGAGATCAGATAGACATATTTCTAGCTCAGTAGCCCCTTTCTTTGAGGAGAGCAGTCTCTAAGTCCCAGCTTCCCACATCTCCTCTGGCAGGAATTAAAGCTTCCCTTGAAGAAGGGTGGGGAGAGAAGACGTTAGAAATGTCAATTCTGGTTTCCTTTTAACCACTCCCACAATGACACCCTCACACTACACATAGGGAGACACCCCCTTGAAATACACAGAGGCCTTTACCACCACGACTTAACAGATTAAAACCCATAGTGGGTCAGATAACCCTGAGGGTCCAGGATCTATGTATCAAGGGCTAGGACTAACGGTTTACCTCTTCATTGGGAGTCCAAGACATTTGAGCAGGCAAGTAGCAAGTCTTTGTCCTTTAGAGTATGTCCTATGTAATAATAATAATTAATTTGTCTTTCTTGTTTTTTCAGCCAAAGAAAAGTGTTTATGAACCCAGATGGTCAATGATCCAATAGCAGTGTTTCTCCAATTAGCCTGAGAAAAGCATCCCTTTAACACTATCAACAATTTATTTTCCTAGGAAACTCTCACTTCCAAACTATAGCTGATTCTATTGTTTTCAGTTCTATTGGTTTCAGTTTTCAGTTCAGTACATTCCAGTAGGAACTGATAAGCTGTAGAGAGCTCCAAAGGAAGATAACCAGGGTGATGATGAACCTCAAGCTCATGTCATACGAAGGCTGGTTGAAGGAACTGGGAATGTTTGGTTTGGAGACAAGTTTCCTCAACTGGAAAATAAAGCAGCCGGGGCTAGATGATCTCACAGGGAATCAATGACTTCATGAGTCCAGTCAAACCCTTTCATTTCACAGATGAGGAAAGTGAAGCCCAGAAAAATTATATAACTTGCTCAAGGTCACACAATGGTTAAGTAACAGATGCAGGATTTGAGCCCAGTTCTTCTGAGTCTAAATCTAACGATATGCTCTACATTCGCACTCTCCCTCCCTGCCAAGACTGATTGGAGATTGGCTGGTTACATAATAAGGTATATCCACTTTGTATTTAACCTTGAGCCATCATCCTTACCTCAAGGCTCATTTCTGGGTTTTATCCATTAGACCACGTAGAAGAGGCAAAGGGAGGAAGCAGAGAGAGGACACAGAACCTTTCCTTGGCTAGGGGACATGGTATGGGAGGAGCAAGGACAAAGAATAAAAGACAGCAGGAATTGGCCAGAAGAATGATTGTCCTTTTGTGAATTGAAGACTTACTTAAGTAGCATTTCCAGCTTTCTCCATTAAAGAAACAAAACAAAACAAAACAAAACAGCAGCTCCTATCCAACCCTTCTCCTCACCAACCATTTATTGTTTTACTCTAAAGATTTTTAGAAGTAACACATGTAGAGTTCTTGTTCCTGATGTTTCATTAATTGGATGGAAACTCAGATCTGATTTTCTAGTCAGGGGGTGAAGAGTTACCCAAGGCCACTCTCTTCTCTGACCCCTGTTGCATCTGCTGATATTGGGGTGAGGAATACACAGTCTGTGACCTTGGATCAAAAGGACTTGTTTCTCTGGGGAAAGTTAACTTGAGCACACAAAGATGGCGCCCAAGACTTAGGCTCATGAGTACTGGGTTAACCAGTCCAGACAGTGAGCTGTGCAGGTCAAAGGACTCAGTGGCCTCCTCCTCCTGTCCAGGGGAGTGAATGTAGCTTTTCCAAAAGGTCTCATTATTGACGCTGGCTCACCATCTTGCCTCAGTATAAAAATCTGCGTTTTATAAGATTATAGATTTAGATCTAGAAAGGAACTCAAAGTTCCAATCCCTCCATTTTACAGATGAAGAAGCAGGTCACATAGCTGGAATAACAAAGACAAAAACAACAACGACAAACAATAATAATAATAATAACAATGAATATTTATAGAGTACTTAGTATGTGTCAGGCACTGTGCTAAGTGCTTTACAATTATTGTGTCATTTGACCCTCACAGCAACCTTGGGAGGTAGGTGCCATTTTACAGAAGAAGAAACCAAGGCAAAGGTTAAGTGACTTGCCCAGGGTCTCACAGCTAATAAGTATCTGAGGGAGGATTTTAACCCAAGTTTCCCTGACTCCAAATCTGGCACTCAATCCATTAAACCACGTTGCCTCTCTTAAAAATGTGTGTGTGTGTGTGTGTGTGTGTGTGTTTAAGGTTTACAAAGCACTTTCCAAACATCATCTCATTTGATCCTTACAATAAACCTGTAAAGTAAATACTTTTGTTTTTGTTTAAACAGAATAGATACTAAGGCTCAGAGAAGTTTCCAGGTTAGGAAACTCCCTCTACCAATTCAACTTAGAGTCTTAGAAAGTTGCCTAGCATAGGGATGTCAAACTCAAATAAAAAAGGGGGCCACTAATCTGTACATGGGGCAGCTAGGTGGTACAGGGGATAGAATGCCATGGGCTTGGAATCAAGAAGACTCATCTTCCTGAGTTCAAATCTGCTCTCAGACACTTACTAGCTGTGTGACCCTGGGCAAGTCACTTAACCCTGTTTGTCTCAGTTTCCTCATCTATAAAAGGAGCTGGAGAAGGAAGTGGCAGACCACTCCAGTATCTTTGCTAAGATAACTCCAAAATATTGGGTCACAAAGAACAGGACAACTGAAAAGACTCAATAATAACAATAAAATTTGTACACAAGGATCTCTGGAAGCCACATACTGGATGGGGAAACAGGCTCAGGGTCACCTACCTGGTGAGTGTCTGACATAAGATTTGGACTCAGATCTTCATGAATCAAAACCCAGAACTCTTTTCAATCCACCCCACCTCACTACCCCCAGGCTCTTGCAGAATTTCACAACAAAATACCTTCTATTCTGCAGCAAATTTCTCTTTTTTTTTTTTTTAAACCTGCTTCCCCACCTACCAGTTTACAAACCATGCAAAGGCCTGTGATGAGGGCAAAATGAGACAGGCAGCAAGGTGAAAAACCCAAGTTGTCACTGAGTTTTTAAACATAGCACATAGTGTGTAACAGAAATGCCATTCATAAACCTTCGTCACAGGTTTCAAACTGAGCACCAGCATGTGTATAAATAGTCTATTTGTGTCAACCAGCAGAGAGATCACTTATGCCCAATTAAACAAGCCCCCAACCTTCGTCATACATACAGACCCCTTTCAAAACTCCCATCCAACAGGGAGAATATTCAATGGAAAATTTCTAAATGGTCAAATATTTTTACATGAAATTGTACAATAAGAACAAAGTAGCATTGTAAGTTAAGCCGAAAATTATACTGCCCTTCTCTTCCAGATATCTGATGCTCACCAAGTTCTGTAGAATGTGTTTGTTTTTCTCCACATCAGAGCAAGGTGTAACTGGTGATGATAAATAGGGTTAGGGACTGAACGTGAGATTTCATAAGTATAAAGAACTCCTACTCAGGAAACTCCCTCTACCAATGTAACTTAGAGTCTTAGAGAGCTGCCCAGCACAGTGGTGCTAAATTCAAATAAAAATGGAAGCCACTAATCTGTACATTGTGCAGCTAGATAGCATGGTGGATAAAGTGGCTGGCCTGGAGTCAGAAAGACCTGAGTTGAAATTCAGCCTCTAACTGTATGACCTTGGGCAAGTCACTTTACCCAGTTTGCCTCAGTTTCCTAATCTGTAAAATAAGTTAGAGAAGGAAATAGTCAATCATTCCAGTATCTTTGCCAAGAAAACTTTAAAAGGGGTTATGAAGAGTCAGACACAACTGAAAAGAATCCCTGTGGGCCGCATACTAATGTAAGTAATGTTATCTGTCCTTTATTATATTTTTATTTTGTTGAACACTTCCCAATTATATTTTAATCTGATTTGGGCAATGGTCTTATTATCTCTGGCCTAGAATACTGAAAGGGTAAATGAACTGGTGAGAGTTACACAGACAGTATTTGTCAGAGCAGGACTCAAACCCGAGTCTCCCTGGTTCCAAATCTGGCTCTCTAGCAGAGATCACAGATAGGAGATCACCAATGTAGATTTGAAGGAACCTTAGACATTCATAAGGTCCTGGTATCATAGATTTAGAGCTAAGAGGGCCCTCAGAGGTGACAATCTAGCTCCCTCACTTTCCCAGATGAGGAGATTAAGTAAGGCCCAGAGAAGTTGTTTTGCACAAGGCCATACTACTACTAAATGTATGAGGCAAGATTTCAACTCAGGTCTTTCAGAATCCAAGTCCAATGGTCTATTCAGACTCTTTTATAAATCTAAGACCTACTTAAGTGGCACTTACAGCTTTACCCATTAAAACTGGAAGATAGCCTGTAGCACTAAGAATAAGTAGAGGGGGGTCTCTATATCATGCAGATGAGGAAATTGAGGCCCAGGAAGAAGTGATTTGCTCAGGATTTCACCAGTAGTAAAGCTGAGATCCAAACCCAGATCCCCTGTCTCCAGACTTCTGAAGTGTTCTTCCTAGAGCACCAGTTAACATTGATTGACACTGCCTGGTTTCTACAGGATAACAGGACACATCACCGCTAGCAGCTAACAACCCGGGCTCCTTTCATACGTGTAAACAGTCAGTTACTTGCCATTATCAAACAATTACAGGGGCAGGAAGGGGGGAGTGGGGAGGGGCAGAGAGCAGGGCACTACTCCTTTACCAGGCTTTGGAAAGAATTCTTAGCAAGTATATCCATGGAATCCTAGCAACATCCTATCACCAATCATTTTGGAACGTGACAAAAAAAAAAAACACGAAAGAACACCTCCTGGAAGCTTTACTCTCAGGGGCTTCTATAGGAAGACCACACATGTCTGCTAGCCAGGGGGGCACCAGGAGGGCTTGGAAGAAGATAGGAGTTTCTCTGGTGTCATCCGTCCACACAGGCCACATCCCTGCCTCAGAACTGCTGTACCCAGGCATTCCAATTCCTTTGCAGAGAGCCAGCCCAGCCTCCACTCCCACAGTCCATCTGAACTGTTACCAGGAACCCAGTGTGAAAAGTGTCTGCAGGGAGCTGTTTTATGGAGTACTCTCAGTAAGCAGCAATTCTCCCCTATGAGTGGTTTGGCTTTGTATCTCTCCCCCACCTCTCCCAATCCTCAGGAGTGATACACAGCTCATGTGTGGGATTTGGAATGCCAATGATTGCAATACACAGAGTAACAAGAACCGATCACAGTTTATTCAGCCCACGGGCTGCATTCTTTGAGTTCTGAAGCCAGTCATTCTGCCTACTGGGTCTCTCTCTCTCTCTTTTTTCTCCACACGCTCTACTAATGGCCTCAGCTTCCAAATTCACCGCCTTCTCCAGGTCCTTCCAATCCAATCTCCAGCGTCAATCGACTTCTCTCCTCAAGCCTCCGTCCTTTTCCTGGTGCCAGTCTCTGATGACGCAGGTTACCTTTCAGTTAAGAACTCACTAAAGTGTAGATCATGCTGCAATCAGAAAGAAATAGGTGACAGGTGGGGCCTGGGGAAGCGTTCCATTCATTGCCCAAGCAAGGTAGGACGTGTTCAAGAGAGAGTCCCTCCCCTGCCTTCATTCTTCCAGTCACTAGAGTTAGCTTTGGGTGCTAATGCACACATCCTCTACAGGCCCATTCCCTGCTCCTCCTCTTGCCAATCTTTAACCAAATGTTTCTTAGAAAAGCATATTGCATCCTTTGGGTAAAAAAGAAAGTTGTGATTGTTCCTAAGAGCCTATTATTATTCTCATTGTTATTATGGTCCTTACTCCGTTTGTTGTCCTTTGGTGTTATTCTCCATGCGGAGCCAGGCAGGTCACAGCAAGCAAGGGAGTATGGGAGTCTGCCAGCTGCCAGGGCCCCACTGGGGTCCCTGGGCTCTCAGATGATTCTCCCCCTATTGTTGCCAGTATAATTATTATTACCATGATTGTGATGGCTGATTGGTACACACGGGACCCTCTGGGCACCTGTACAAAATGGACATTTAATTGGACTATTCTCAAGGACCTTTTGAGTCATCAACCATTGGGATCTGTGTATTAAATATGGTTTAGGAACATGTGATCTAAGGCCTGGTCCCTGAGAATGGAAGAGGAGAAGTAGGGTGTGGAATATTTGGGCTCTGTGAGATTTTCTCCAGGTAATCCCCCCAAGGTAGAGGAACAGCTTGTATCAAAATGCACTAATTTTGTTTCTTCATTGGGCAGAAGGAGAAAACAACCACCTCTTCACAAAGTGGGGGTGGGGGAAATGGTAGCTCGTAGCAAAGCTCATCTGAAAAGTCTAGAAGAAAGAAGCAGGAGAATATTATTCTTGAACCAATTGTGCTTTGAAGTCACAATGAGTAATACTGTCCTGATTAACTGCAGGTCTGTCTTCCAGCCTGGCGCCTCTGGTTTTCAAGAGTCTCCTTGCCAACGTGTAAGTAAGTATGGGCAAGGGAGGAGGGAGGGAAGTTGCAATTGTGAGAAGTGGCATTACATGGCCAAAGACACAATCACTGAACAGGCTGGTTGAAGAGGTCAGCTCCCCTTATTCCCAGCTCTTTTCTTGAACTTCCCCTCTGACTTCAGGGAAGATACCAATGAGGTTTTCTCTATTGGGGTGAAAGGGTCTAGGGACAATGGGTCTAGAGCAGCAGGTCTCAACCTGTGGGTCGCAACCCCTTTGGGGGTCGAACGAACCCTTTCACAGGGATCACAGGGGTCACCTAAGACCATCAGAAAAGACATACTTCTGATGGTCTTAGGAACCAAGACACCGCTCCTCTGTCCATCTCCAGGCGGGTCTGCCCACATGCAGATACGCCCACATATGAGTATTAAAGGGTCGCAGCATTAGGAAGGTTGACAACCACTGGTATAGAGGCAAAGAAGCCAAAGTCCTCATGTGGGAAGGCCTACCTGGCCTTATTGGACATATTACTCAACCTCCTTGACCATCATTTTGCTCATCTGCAAATAAGACTAGGTGATATCTGAGTTCCCTTCCAGTCCTAGAATTACAATTCTATGGCTACTACACTGGTCCAAGAAGCGAAAGGCTAATGTTCTGAATCTAGCATGGATGAAAGGACACCAAGCCAGCCTCAGTGAACAATAACTGGCAATAACTCCAGCTCTTGCTGAGGAGAGAAAAAGAGTCCTTGCAATTTAATAATTTTTTTAATATAGAAACTATGAATTTAACAAAATGCCATTCCCAAATTACTCTGAACTAGAGGACTGGAGGATAATGAGTCAAAAGGAACGTCTAGAACACATTTGGTTACAGAACACTCTCTTTGACAAGCTGTTGTCAATACTGCCAACACCACCCCTTCCCATCACCCCAAACGAGCAACCAAAGAGACACATTTCTATCTGTCTATAAATTCATATGTCATCTTTCCCTGCAGCATCTCAGTGCTCAGACACAAATATGTCAGTGGCACCAAAATGAAGACCAGAGTCCTCTTTATCTTTTTCCTCTTTGTCTTTCCCTAGAGCCAGAATGAGGCAAAGTAAAAATTAAAACATAAGCAATCAGGCAGCTGAAAGGACCTGGGTTCAAATCCTGCCTTTGATGTTTATTACCTGGGTGACCTTGGGCAAGTCATTTAACCTTCGTTGGCCTCAGTTTCCTAGTCTGTAAAAGGAAGGATTGAACAAAATGCCCTTTGAGATCCCTCCCAGCCCAAAATTTCTAATTAACAAAGATTCCATGGTTCATGTGTTTCAGAATTGGGTTTGAGTCTTTTCTTGCTGACTACATAACATAACTCTCATTAGTCTGAGACCATTCCTATAGCAACTCTCTCTAGTCCTAGTATTAGAATAGGGTTCTATTTTTTTTAATCCCTTTAAGATTTGAAGCTGTAATCAACCTTTGGGATTGTGTAAGCCAGCCCTCTAAGAAGAGGGTAAATTCTTGATCAAGGACCCAGAGATAATAGTGCCCATGTTCAAACTGGGTGATTCCCCCTACCACATGGCCAGACTCAGAACCACAGAACCACATGGTTGGAGAGGCCCTCAGAGACCAAGTCCAACCTATCCTGAGCAAAGAGCTAAGGACTTGGCTATTCATGACTCCATGCTGGTCAAATAGTTGTCCTCCACAATCTATTCATCCCAATGACCTAGAAGTTCTATTTTGGCTCAGTGGTATGTTGTAGTGTGCCCTAAGCACCCAAAGGACCATCCCAGGCTAAGAAGAGAGGCAAGGCCAGGAGTTCCAGTTCACTCCACAATTGGGTTGCTGGGGGTGGGTTGGGATAGGAATATTATGAACTATAGCAATCTTTAAAGTCTGGAGGTCTACAGAAGAATGTTTTTGAGACCCCTTTCAAATATATATTCTAGGAGACCTTCGGGAAGCCTAAGTTTGATATAGGTCCCAGGACCCTCCCCCATCTAGCTCAGAACTTTCAGAGAGATCAAGGTGGGGAGAGGGATATATATGATCCTACATCTATAGCTGAAAGAGACCATCTAGCCCAAACTCTTCAATTTATTGATGAGAATACTGAAGCCCAGAGAGGTCAAGTAATTTGCCCAGGATCACACAGGTAGTAAATGACAAAGCAAGATTTGAATTCAGTGAGGACTTTCTACTGTACCATATTGCCTTTCTGCTGGATATTTTCTGAATGAAGTCCAGAAGGGGTTCTCTGGCATATGCCCAATTTGCCACACTAGTCCAGGTCTCTAAGGTGGCCCTGAGGTCTTCCCGTCTTCCCACGTTCCATGAGAGAGTTAGAATATGATTTCTAATCTCCTTCTAGTTCTAACATCCTTTGATCCTATGACCACCCTTGCCTTCCTTAGTATCAACCAGGCCACCCTGTATTTCCACACAGAGTTTCCTTCCATTTCTCATACAGACTCTGAGGGCTACAGGGGAAAGGAGAGAAACTCACCAGTAAAGGTAGTAGAAGAAGGAGAGGAGGTAGAATGCCAGCTTACACCAGGCCTCCTTTTGACAGTAACTTAAGGTGTCTGCATTCATGACCACAGGAGGATCATAGGCCAGTTCAGAACTATCTGCAGGGCAATGGAAATACCTAGAGGGAAAGAAAACATCGTTGAGGAATTGCCTGGTCACCAAAACACAGCCCCTAATTACCAAAATCCACCAGCATCATGCTGAGCAAGCCTGTAACCTAAGTGGATTGGCCTTCTACATATGGGATTTGACTGGAGACATGAAGCAGAATCAAGATGGTAGAGTGAAAGGAAGCACTTTTGTCTCTATTCATCCAATACACCTCCTCCATAACAACCTGGGAGAAAATCAGGCTGAATTCTGATCAGTAAAGCCAAGAAAAAGTTCTAATGCATCATTTTTCCAGCCTAGTGCAGCTTAGAGGGACAGAAAGAGAAGTCTGTGGACACTGGGGCAGGGACTGGCCAGGCGCACATGAAGCAGCTGTTGGGCAGCAATAGGGAACATTTCAGCACTAAGGGATGGAAAGAGGGTCCCATCATAAAGAGATCCTACAGTGATAGGGAAACTTGAGATAAAAGCACAGAAGATGAGATCTGAGATGTAAAAATCTCCCCACTCTACTTCCCTCACCAGTCCTTGCCTGGCCATCCAGTTGGAAAATATCTCCCCTACTCAGTTGCCTTAATACCTAAAGTTTCATTAGAGATTCATTTATTTGGCTAGGTAGTACCTTCTTGTTGGCTTTTTAAAATGCAAGGACTTGTGAAATGTCGATATAGTTACCTTAGCGTAAATCAGAATACCAGACACCTTCCTCCCAGACAGGAGGCCCCCTGAGTAATAAAAGTGCCCAGTCTTGGTGGGAAGGGGGCATCCAAAGGAGGACAGGGGTGCTCTCCAACAGCTTTTGTGACCTCAGTCACCCAACAGCATGGAATTTGAAATGAACATATATGATGTGTGGTTTTTTAAAATTATCTAAGCTTTATAATTTTCTAGGTTATGAGTCAGACTTAGAATTTAGAATGAAGCAACTGTAGTGAAATATAGGTTAGGACTAGGAAAAAGGATCACGGTTTAAAAAATTAGGACTAAGGGTGAGTATTGAGTTAAGGGTTACAGTTAAGGAAGTTTGCTGTTCACTCAAGTCCCACTATTTGTGACACCATTTGCGGTTTTCTTGACAAAAACACTGGAGTGGTTTGCCATTTCCTTCTCCGGTTCATCTTGCAGATGAAGAAACTGAGGCAAACAGGGTTAAGTGACTTAAGTGACAGAGTCACAGCTAGCATCTGCAGCTGAATTTGAACTCAGGTCTTCCTGACTCCAAGCAGGGCATACTATCTACTGTACAACCTAGCTGCCCTTACTGGGGTTAGCCTTATGGATTAAAGTTATAGGCTATAGTTATGGATTTGGTTTAGCGTGGGGAACCTGTGGCCTCAAGGTCTCATGTGGCAGGTGCAGCCTTTTGACTGAATCCAAACTTCACAGAACAAATTTGTTCTTTATATTAGGGATAAAGATTAGATTTATGGGACTGTGGGTTGAGTTAAGGTTAGTGATTAATATTAAGGATTATATCCCAAGTTGGGGACTGGGTTAACATTAGGGATAAGGACTGGAGTTAGAGGTTAAAGTTAGGGTTGAAATGTATCTTTTTCCATTGTGACGGAACTCTAAAACTCCCAAACATGGCTCCTATCTGACCTGCCCACTTTGTAAACACAGCTGTTCCTCACCTTGAACAGCATTCATGGGAGGTTATGTGTTTTCAAGTTTCTGTAAATGAAACCACATTTTAAATGGGTATGGAGCAGGTCTCACTATTTTAAAAAGCTCTATAGTAAATCATTTTAATCATTTTACAATTAAGAATAACCACCTAACAACAAAATATAACCATCTCTTCATCTTAATCCAAGTTTGCATAATCAAGTTTGCTCAAAGCAGGGTTCATCTGTAGAACTGAGGACTTGAAATAAGTAAAGGCAATTTTATAAGAAAGAGGTCCTGTAATGGAGGAACAGTCCTATGGAAA
Organism: Pseudochirops corinnae; assembly: GCA_028646515.1. Lineage (NCBI taxonomy): Eukaryota > Metazoa > Chordata > Mammalia > Diprotodontia > Pseudocheiridae > Pseudochirops > Pseudochirops corinnae. The sequence goes on from CM053586.1 coordinate 263,646,564, forward strand.
ATTCAGGGAGTTCCTGACCTGAGGTCCTTCTGAACTTCCTTAGGGTTTATTTCTGCATCACACGCCTCATGCAATGGTTCAGGACTTTAGTTAGGACCAACCTACCATGATGGAGAGTCCTCTGGATGCCAGCTGAGAGAAGGTCATGAAAGGGACTTGGATGAGTATACTGCTGGCAAGGGATGAAAGGAAGTCATGAGGTAGCTCCTGGCATTGGAGGATCTCTATCTCTGGCAGAGCGTTGCTAGGGCAGATGAAGAGGAGCAGTTACTCAGATCAAAGGCAGTCTTACCTCCAGAAGTGATAGAAGAGCAGGGGAACATTCAGCCCCAGTGTCAGCCACTCCTGGGCACACAGGAACATGATACAGAAAAGGCTGTGAATCGAGTACTCTGGCAACACCAGCTGAGGGAGAAGCAGAGATACCAGAGTTAAAGATTAAGGATAGAACCTCCAATTCCTTTCTAGAGGCACAAAATAGGAATACTGGAAAGGACTTGAGACAGTATCTACAGTAGGGGTTCTTAAGCTTCTTTTGTGCTATGGACCTCATTGGCAATCTGAAGCCTATGGACCTGCGGCCTCCAGGTCACATGTGGCCCTCTAGGTCCCCAAGCATGACCCTTAGGCTGCAGGTTTCCCTCCCCTGCTATGGACCCTTTCTCAGAATAATATTTTTAAATGCACAAAATAAAATACATAAGATTATAAAGGAAAATTAGACTGAAATAAAGATATACTTTTTCCCATTCAAGTTCACAGGCCTGAAAATAACAGTAGCATTGATTTGATTATGGTTCCCAAAATGCAAAGCTGGATAAGGAGGCAGTATGTGCCATTCAGAGTTGTGATGAACCTCAAATATAAAGTGCTACATAAATGTCAACTGTTAGCCTAAGAGCAAGGTTCTATTCCCACTGGAACCATTTTGGGGGCAGTTTGTTTCTGCCATCGAGTATATCCCTAACCCTAGTCTGAACTACAAATACGTGTTCTGGGTCAAGAGCCAGAGTGAATGGATGCCTCAGAGTAAACCCACCCCTACCACTAGAAAACAACTGATAGCAAATGTGCAGTGGCCCCCAACGTTGAGAACCCCCAAGCTAGCTGACTAAGATAACCACCCCAGATGAATACACACATACACACGCATGTACACACACCGAGGAAGGTACCCAAGACATGTTAGACCTACACACATAAGCAGACATAGACATTATACTTTGTATTTAATGATATTATCCCCTACACTCAAAAGTGTAACCAAGAATTAATCAAGGGCGCACCATTTGCACTGTCAGGCTTGGCGGATGAGTTGGGATCATCAGTATATTATTTGATAATGCAAGATTCCAAATTGCAGAGTAAATTCATCCAGGAAGAAGATTTACTCCTATGCTCTCATACTATTTTTGAACTGTCACAGCAAGGTACAGTAGGAAGACCAATGGATGTGGAGTCAGCAGCCCTGAGTTCAAATCCTAACACTTACTTTCTAGGGAACTGGGTTGCACAGTGCCCTTAGTCTTCAGTATGGAGCCAGAAAACCCTGAATGTGACTCCTTCCTTAGATACTTCTTAGCTGTTTGATCCTGGGAAAGTCACTTAACTTCTCCCAGACTCAGTTTCTCTATCTGTAAAACAGGGATAAAATAGCACCTAGCTCACAGGATTGTTCTAAAAACCAAATTCAAGATAACATAAGTAAAGGACTTTGCAAACTTTAAATGTTTTTATACTTAAACTTTATATAGATAAAAATATAATAAATACATTTTAAAAAACATTATATAAATGCTAGCTATTATTATTACCAGCTACATGATCATGGTTGATCAATCAATCAACACTTATTAAGTGCCTACTGTATGCCAGGCACTGGGAGTATGAAAACAAAAAGAAATAAAATGAAATAAAGCCAATCCTACTTTGAAAAACCTTACATTCTATAATGTCTTTTACAATTCTTAGTATCAGTTTTCTCATCTAAAAAATGAGTTGGATTTTATATTCTCCAATGTCTCTTCCAATTCCAAAAATTCTATTATCTTATAAAATAATTTGTACTCTGCAAGGAAGCCTACCTGAAGCCCTGGCCAAGTTTAGACTAGTCACAGTAGGCAGCTCTCTTAGTAAAAGCCTGCATGATGTGGGCTCTGGCTCTGGTTCCTTGATAACTTGCCACATCAGGGAAAGAATTTTCCTCCTATGCACATACATCCATTTTTTTAATCATCGGTTTCAAGCATTAGCCACTTCTTCCAGGGTAATTAACATGTTTAGAGACAGCCACCCCACACCTGAATCATCTATTATAGCGCCATCATCGTCTCCAGGTCTGATGACAAATCACTGTCTGATTATGGTTTGGATTTCAAGCCCCACTATTAATCACTGCTGCCTCTTCCCTTTTCGGGGTTTGATTCATTGTGGAAGCTGCAACCTTCCAAGCAGAGAGGATTTGTCATTGTCATACCTTTGGGAGAAATTGCTTAATGGAGTCAATCTGGCCCCTAAGATGCTCCAGCCTTTGCAGTGGGAACAGTGTTCTGGTGTAACTGGGGTTGAGTGAGGGATGTTTTACTTCTAGGGGTGAATTTGGCTGGGTCACTGAAATCCACCCCACCCCACAAGGAACATTAACCACACATGCTTTTCCCACATTGGCATGAAGGAACCCAATTCAATGAGGAAAAAACAAGGTTCACCATACCTTCTAAGCCAAGGGAACATTATTCATCTTCCTTTCTCACACTCACCAGAAACAACAGACCTTCACAGCCACTAGTATCCTCAGAGACACCAGCAACAAGGCCAAAGTAGAGCCAAAGAGTATTGCTCAAACGCAGTCTCAGATAAGCCACAGAGAGGTGAACAAACATGGCCAAGGCATTTAGAGAATGGTTTAATTCAATTCAAAGAGGATTTATTAGGTGCCTGCCATGTGTCAAGTGCTGGTGATACAAGGGAAAAAAAAAATGGAAAAGTTCCTGTCCTCAAGAGGCTTATATTCTTAGAACCAGATGAGGTAAGATGTAAAATGTTATTAAGCTGTCCTAAAAATGCTAGCTTTTATTATTACTATTGTTCATAACATTGTACTGGGGCAGGTGTGTGTACCAATAAGTAAAGACAAAGTATTTTGGCGGGAGTGGAAGTACCAATGATTGAGGGATGAGGGAAGGATTCTGCAAGGTGCTGGTGGTGGCACGTGGGCTGAATCCTGAAGGGAGCTAACTATTCCAACAGTCAGAACTGATCAGGAAGAGAATTCTAGGCATGGAAAGTAAGATGGAAAGCAGCAAAGAATGTAAATGTAACTCTCCTATGACAAAACAAGCCATAGAGTATAGATTGTCAGAGAGAGTTCATGGTTAGGTAGACCATGGGGAATGGCTGGGGTGTGCTGGGACCAGCTCAAAATGGCTCATGAGAGCCAGTTGTTAAATTTTCAGTGTGAACATTTCTGTCACAGAAATCAGCAAATGCTTCAAATCAGGACTGGATTTATTATTTTGTTGACTGTCTAGCCTTAAAAAAAAATGATAGAGAATCTTGGGGAGGGAGGGAAAAAACAATTTGGAACTCAAAATCTTATAAAAGTGAATGCTAAAAACTATCTTTACATGCAATTGGAAAAAATAAAATACTATTATGTTGAAAAAATAAAAGGAGAAAAAAAGTGTGGAAAAATATTAGTGCAGATTAAACTTAAAAGTATGTCCTACATTTTTTTTTTCCAAGAGATGGTTGTTAAATATTTGCCAGCACACGACTAAGTAAGGGCATCACAGCAATCCTCTTCCAACAAAGCCCAAAAGACTTTGTGGTAGAGATGGGAGGTACCTTCCTCCCCCACCTCTACTGCCCATTTCCCAGCCTTATGTTGTTCAGTCAGTTCAATCATGTCCGACTCTTCATGACCCCTTTTGGGGTTTTCTTGGCAAAGATACTGGCATAGTTTGCCATTTTCTTCTTCATCATAACCTTATAGAGGTCCAGAATTAGAAGTGGAATTTCTGCAGAGGGAGAAGTAGATGTCATATAAACTCACCATAGGTAAAGTTACAAGGACAAACTGTGAGTATGAAGGAAAAGGGAAGATTGCGCGGTATAGAGAAAAGAATACTGGGCTTAGAATCAGGAGTATTAGATTCAAATCCTGTCACTCATCTAACTAGTTGCTTGATCATAGGCAAGTAACCACTTTTCTAAGACTTATCTTCCCCACCTTTAAAACAGGGGTAGTAATACTTGCAGTATCTAACTCACAGAGGTGCTGTAAAATAATTTAGCAAACCTTAAAAATGTTAGATCAATATGACTCATTGCTATTTCATAGGTATGGTGGAATCACCTCACAATTGGGGCATGTTCAATGCTCCTATCACATGCAACAAGCATAACGTCACCTGAGGCACAGAAGCCAGCAGAGAAGGTGAGCCTTCTTCTGCTAACCTGTTAAATAGATCCATTCCCCCTTGCTGTGATGTGCCAAAGTGAACATTACAATGCAGCTGACTGCTGATGGTCTCTTTCAAGTCTAGGAACGAAAGGGCTTTTCATACTTTCCATTTGTTAAAGACTCACTTCTTGGCTTATCCCTTCATGTGAACTGGTAGGACCCCCAAGATTCCAAAACCATTCATTCAAACCTAAAGCAGACTGCTCAGGCTCTGAACAACTACCTATTGTGGGAGCATTTTTTAAAAGGGGCAGCTAGATGTAGTGGATAGCACACCAGCCCTAGAGTCAGGAGGACCTGAGTTCAAATTTGACCTCCAATACTTAATAGCTGTGTGACCCCTGGACTATCTTAATTGCCTCAAAAAAAAAAACCCTCTCCTTTTTAGTTTTCCTTTGAAATTCAAGATTAAGATACTGATCACAGGAAGGAACTCTAAAAGGGAAGTGATCCAGGAAGGAACGGAGTGGTGACTATTCTGTAATGTTAACTCAAAATTATATTTTAATATATTAATATTTATTATTTATATATAATATATTCTTATGTAATAGTACATATTACATATTTATTAATATTGTTATTTAACTAATGTAATTTAATTATTTTTTTTCAAGATTCCTACAAATATTACCTGAAATCTTCTTGGAACTGAATCATATAAGAAGACATGGTAATATGCCAGTCTGGACATCATTCCAACCTGGAGATGGCTTGAAAGTATATCAAATAAAATTGTTTCTGGCACACTTGAGCCCAAATTGCAGAGTTCATTATTAGTAACTTCTTTTGTTTTCTGTGATACCAGACAGTACAGATACTCCATAAGAGAAACTGCTGGTCTGTGCTTGTTGTGATGGAAGAGGTAATCAGGGATTGGCTGGAACTTAGTCAGATCGCTATAGTAATAAAGCAGAAATCAAGGCTGGTCACAGACTCTATGATGAAGTACATGTCTTCGTATTTTTCTGGGCCTCCTTCTATCTGGGCTATGGAGAAACCATACTTGAGAAAGTACGCAGTTCCTTCATAGAATGTGACCATGATAGGTCGCATAATCTAACTCTGGCTTCCCCAACCTCCATGCAACAGCACCCTCACCAAAATCTACTCTAGTCAGAACAAGCTGGCATGCAATCTCTGCTAAAATACCTCCAGGGCCAGCAAATTCACTACTTCCAAAGGTAGCTCATTGATTCTGATCTGGCACAGTTCAAAGTATTCTTTATGTAAAGCTAGTATATCTTCCTCCTGCAAACTTTCACTCATTGGTCCCAGATCTTCCCTGTACAGCCAACATCTCTTCTATCTGACCTGGAATATTCCAAGGAAATTATCATGCACCCAACACAGGTCTTCCCTTTTCCATACTAAAAAAAATACAAATCCTTCATCAATAATCAGCTGGTCTCTTCAGAAAGCCCTTGTTCCCCAAGGAGGAAAAAAATACCTTAGTATAAAGAACCTAGGTCATTGAAGCCATCAATGCAATTCATTCTAGCCCTACATTGTTTGAGTAATCTATTCCCTTTATCCCATTTTCCCACCCCCAGCCAAGCCCTTTGCTGGGTAACAGGCATCTCACATCATGCAGTGTGATGCAGTAAGAAAGAGCCCTGGTTTGGAGTCCACGGTCCTGTGTTCAAGACCCAATTCTGCTAACTTAATTGTGTGGCTGTAGGCAAGTCACTTAACTTCTCTGGCCTCAGTTTGTTGTTCATCTGTAAAATCACAGAGTTGGACTAGACTAGGGCCTTTAAGGTCCCTTCCAACACTAATTCTATAAAACTATATGTGTTCAAGCATAGGCTAAGTAGACACCTACTGGGGATGTTGAAATGAGGATTACTACAATGTATGGGCGGTTAGATGAGATGACCTTTAAGGGTACTTCTGACTCTATGATTCTATGACTTTTCAGGATGAGCAGCTCCTACGAAGAACAGACAATGTGTAGGGAAGTCAAATGAAACACTCACTAATTGTACCCCCATTCCCCTTAGCCAGCCCTTATGGGCCTGAAAGCCATTCATTGTCAAGTACAGATGCTATGGAATTTGCCACTCTTCCTCCCACCAGCATGAGCTATTTTCTACAAAAACTGTGCTTCAAGGACCTCTCCTCACTCCTTTCATCCTTACTACAGGAGAAGGTTCTGCTCAGGTCAACAGGAATGACAAAAGCATGAAAAACTGCAGGATTAGGACCCATAATGAGGCAGTCATGGAGTCCACTGGGTTCCTTGCTCTCCCTGAACTGTCTCAGGGAAGAGAACTGAACAATTCCAGGCTATTACACAAGCTGAGCAAGGAGCAGAGAGCACATTGTACAAGTTACTGCATCTGACCTTGTATTCACATTGTGTGAAAGGAGGATGAAAAACAGGGTAGTGGAATAGCCTAATAGTCTCTGAGCTCTCTCTCCCCCCTCCCCCTTTCTCTCTCTCTCTCTCTCTCTCTCTCTCTCTCTCTCTCGCTCTCGCTCTCGCTCTCGCTCTCGCTCTCTCTCTCTTCCTCCATACTTCCTTTTCTCTCTCTTTCTCTCTTCTACCTTCTCTCCCCTTTATCTTTCTCTGTCTTCTCTCTCCCTCCCTCCCTCTCTCTCACTCTCTCTCTCTTCTTCTCTCACTCTTTCTTTTTCTCTTTCTCTCTCCCTCTCATACTTTCTCTCTCTCTCCCTCCCTACTTCCTTTTCTCTTTTTCTCTGTCCTCTGTCTTGTCTCTCTCTCTTTTCTGTCTTCTCTCTCTTCTCTGTCTTCTCTCCATCTCTTCTCTGTATGTCTTCTCTCTATGTGTCTTCTCCCTCTCCCTCTCCCTCTCCCTTTCCCTCTCCTTCTCCCTCCCCATTTTCTACCTGGATGTCTTGTTGCTAGTTGATGTCAAAAAACAAATTAAGTGTCTTTTCCCCTAAAATCAGCTATTCCTCCAGCCTTTTCTATCCCTACCACTATTGCGCAAGTTTCATTTGCTGCCCCTCCTCACCACCAACAACCCCTTTCTCAGATACTGACATATCTAATCAACGACCAAGGCTTAAGGCAATATGAAGAACTATAATGGACAGAGTGCTGGACTGAGGAAGAGCTAAGTTCAAATCCTTCCTTCCTCTGATACTTACTAGCTGTGTAACCTTGGACAAGTCACTTAACCTCTTTGAGCCTCAATTTCCTCATCTGTAAATGAGAGGATTGGACCAAATGGTTGTTAAATCTTTCAGCCCTAAATCTATGACCCTATTAACCCATCTTTTCTTCCTTTGCTAAGGGGAAGTTTTCTGTTAGAAGTCACCAGCTCGTGCTTTTCTCTTCCAGCATTTCTAGTGCCTTGTCAAAGATTTAAGACAATTTCTACGACCTTGGTAGTTAGTAGAGGCTTAATGTCCAAAGCTGCATTGGCAAATTCATTTTGCAGGGACATCAGAGAGAAGGCTGAAGACAGTGGAAAGGGGGAGGGACAATTGCAGGAATACATAGGATAATCTCACTTCTTGGGATGGAGCTAGAGAATAGTAGTAACGATTGTGGCCATGTTTCCAGACTTTTTTGAGGCAGGGTGCAAGTGAGTCATCAGAATGGTAAAATTTACTAATTGGAAAGAACTTTATCAGCCATCTAGTTCAATTCATACCTAAATGGAACCTGCACTATTATATACCCAAAAAGTAGCCATGTAACTTTTGCTTGAAAACCTGCAAAGAAGGTTCCACTTCTGGGTAACTCTAATTGGTAGAATATTTTTGGTGATATCCAGTCTAAATGTGCCTCTTTACAACTTCTGTCCATTGCACCTGGTTCTATCCCCTTGGAGTCAAAAGTTCAACTCCTTTTCCAAATGACCACAGTTCAGATTTAAAGATAACCATCATATTCTCTCCCACATACTTTCACTCCCAGTCTTCTTTTCTCCAGGCTAAATATTTCCAGTTCCTTCAACTTATCTTCATATGTCATGGATTTATCTGAATATTCTTCCCCTTATCAATATCATTCCTGAATGATATTGAAATGAATATAACACTAGGGAAGTGCTCTGACCAGGGCCATCCCCTCTGGATTCTTGGAATGCCTCTCAAAGCAACATTAGCTTTTTTTGTTTGCTTTCTTCTTTTTTTTCCTGCTTTATCATCTTTGTTAATTCATGGTGAGCTTTCAGTTTACTAAAACTCCCAATTTTTCAGGTAGCCTGCCACATAAAATGCTTCTCCCATTCCATACTTGTGAAATTGAATTTTTAGCCTAAGTGTAAGATTTTTACATTTATCCCTTATGAATGTCATCCTAATAGATTTAGCCCAATGTTGTAGTTTGTCCAGCTCATTTTAGATCCTGATCAAGTTAACCATAGCTCCCTGCTTTGTGTCACCACACGTTTGAGAGCCATGCCCATTGACTAGAAAAAAAAAATTAATTAGAACAGGACCAAATACAGATCCTTGGAATACTATGCTAAAAGTATACTCTTCCGAGTAGGATGCACTTCCTCATGTTGGCACTAGAAGCAAAGTCCCCACAGGCCTTATGTATGTATTTATTCCAATAGTTACTCAACCTGCAACCTGAAATAGGGAAGAAATGAAAGGAATTCTTCTGCCATAATTCACCCAGTCCTAAGGGGCGGAGACCTTCTAATGAGAATGTGATTCTCAAAAGCCACTCAATCAATTAACAAATATTAAGTGACTCCTTCTCTGGCCAGAAATCATATCCCCCTTCTCTGAGCTGTTATTACATCATTCATGTTAAAACTATTTCATATGTGTTTGTCTTATTTCCTTACCTGGACACAAAGTCTCTGAAAGCCAAAGATCGTGTACTTTTTAATTTAACACACTGACTGCTTCTTTTTAAAATTTAATTTTCTTTTTTTATTAACAAAAATCTGTTTTTTCCTCCTTATACTCTCTTTGAAATACCCTCATAACATCTTCATCCCTCTTTGAAAAAAAGAAAATCAAAACTCTTGTAACAAATATATTTAGTCAAGGAAAATATAAATGTCCAACATTAGCCAGATCCAAAAAAATGAGAATATATATTTTAACTTATTTGTTATCTCCCTCAGTTCCTAAGGCAGCGCCCCCCACATAGCAGACTTTCAACAGATATTTTGAGTGGGTGAGAGAGAGAAAAAAAGGAGGGAAGGAAGGAAGGAGAGAGAGAGAGAGAGAGAGAGAGAGAGAGAGGAAGGAA
>CM053586.1:263656716-263746364 GCA_028646515.1 Pseudochirops corinnae
GGGAGGGGAGGATAAGGGAGGAGATGGGAAGGGAGGGAAGGGGAGAGGAGGAAAGGAAAAGGGGAGAGAAAGAGGGAGAGAAAGAAAAAAAGAAAAGAAAGAAAGAAAGAAGGATGAGGCAATTAGACCATTACAGCAATGGCAGAAATAGTTGACTATAAAAGAAAAAAATTCTTACTGGAGGAATGGAATCTATGTGCAGTACACAGACTTCAGTTATTAGCACTTAATGAGGATGAAAGCTCTGTTTCTGAAAACAGCAGCAGGAATTGACAAAATTTCCTGCAAATCTTCACTAAATAAGAATATTGAAAACAAATAGTCAGACAGTGGCAGGCAATTCAATAAACAGCAAAAATCTTAATATTCCACTGAATGTCAGTGATATTCAATCATGCCCAAATATTAACGATCAAGGTCAGAAGGTGGATGTGACTGGGTTATTGCCTTCCAATGGAAATTTAGTCCACTGGGACTGGATGATATATTAAACAGCAAATAAATCTTTACATTATTTCTTTGCATTTCCACCAGCAAACTATCAACTTCCGAACAAGGATATTCTAGCTGGGAAAAAAGAATACACATATAGGAATTATGTGAATTTCACTAAATTGCTACACTTGTGTTTTGAAGTAAAAATTGGTGGGGAAAAAATGCAAGAAGGATACTCTGTTGATGAAATCCAACAATGAATCACATTAGAAAGGGCAATTAAAAAATGGCAGAATGTTCACAGATGTATTTGACAGACTATTCTTTTCTTTGCAAAGAATAAACTAGCACTTTGAGCTTCTGAAAAAAATTGGAAGTCTGAGAGCTGGGCTCTTTATTGACACTATGGAGCTAATTAGTGATGAGAGCAGTACTGAAGAAAATATTACAAAGCACAGTGATTCTATAAATGACATCTAATAAAATCCAAGGTGAGTCCATTGGCTTGCTGGGCAACAAAGTTCAAGTTGAAACGATTTCTGAAATAGCTTTAATACTGTACTTCAGTGGTTTATATTATCACCAGTATGGGTGCCAGGGCACACCACACCTCCTCTACGATTTAATGTATGAGAGGTGCTGTGGACAGGACAGCATCACCCTGCAGCCAATCTGGTGATGCATCTGTCCAAAGGCATATTGGGCTGGACTGGAACAATAAACATACAGTCCATCTCCAGGCCTACACTGAAGTTTTTCCTGCTTCACCTCCAGGCTGTCATGAGGCGATGGAGACTTTAGTAAAGAGTTCCTAGATTTAGGAAAGGAAACTGTTTTTCACCACACAGGAGAAATGATATAAAGGATCTGATGAGGGAAATATATTACTGGAAAGGAAAGGCTGTAATTGATTGGTGGTAGGAATAAATAAGTATTTATTAGGAAGCTGTTATACCACCAGAAGGGCAGTGGATAGAGTGCCAGACCTGGAGTCAGGAAGACTCATCTTCCTGTGACCCTGGGCAAGTCATTTAACCCGGTTTGCTTCAGTTCCTCTTCTATAAGATGAGATGGAGAAGGAAAAGGCAAACCATTCCAATATCTCTGTCAATAAAACTCCAAATGGGGTCGTGAAGATTTGTACATGACTTGAGAAATGACTAATCAACAACATATGCAGGGCAGAAGGAAAGGATTGGAAATCTTAAGGATGCAGCAACAAGTCAGATAGGAAGGCCCAGGGGTCCTTAGGTCTGATCTCAGTGCCCAAGGAATTAGAATACAAGGACCTCATAACCTCAGAATGTGATTACAGGGCAAATGATAAAATTTAGGGGTCCTCATTTTTATTCCCAATTTCCAAAGTACAAATGTTCGTACTAAAAATTTAACAACTGGCTTTCCTGAGAAAGCTCCAACACACCCCTATATTCCATCTATAGGATCCCATTCTGGGTATCTTGGGACATTTTTCTATTTATCCTGCCACTGCCAAGGCAGGAGCAAGGGATTACCAACAGATCTACTCTTAATCACACAATATCAAAAGTTCTCAAAACTTAGTGTGGTCCCCTGTGGAAGATTTACAAGAGAACACCCTATATCCAAGTCCTGCCAGTTTTTTCTTCATACCATCTCTTACCCATGCCCCTTTCTTTTCTTTGACACTGCCAGCACCCTTGTACAGAATCGTACCACCACATTCCTAGACTACTGCAACAGCCTGCTGGCTGATCCACCTTACTCAAGGCTCCCCACTCCAGTCTGTCCTCAGACTACAGCAGACTCCTGTCCACTCAGTTGTCAAATCAATCTTCCAAAAGTACATGTTTGACCATGTCAGCTGCACCAGTCAGTCAACTCCATTAGCTCCCTATCACCTCTAGAAACAAATATAAAACCCTGTTTGACTTCTAAATCCCATCATTACTAAGCCCCTTCCTACCTCTCCAGTCAGACTCCTTACATCATCATCCTCTCCAGGTACTCTGAGATGCAGTGACACTGGCCTCCTTGCTATTCCTCATGCAAGATACGTAATCTCCCACCTCCAGGCACTGTCACTGGCTGTCCCCCATGCCTGAAATGTTTTCCCTCTTCATCTCTTCCTTCATGTGTCAGGTAAAATTCAATCTTCTTCAAGAAGACTTTCCCAGTCCTTCTTAACTTTGGTGCCTTTCTTAATGAGACTATATCTTATTTATCCTATCTAGATCCTGTTTGTACATAATTGCTTGCATACTGTCTCCCCTATTAGATAGTGAACTCCTTGAGAGGAGGGAGTTTGGTTTTTTGTTTGGTTTTTGCCTTTCTCTGTATCTTCCAAAGTCAGTACAGTACAAGATCTGGTACATAATAGGCACTTTATAAAAGCTTGTTGGCTAGAAGACAAGGACTACCACCATACAGGATGAGAGAGTATGAGTTGTGATTTGCACCACTGAAGGGAATAGTCACCTGGGTGAGATTACAGGTCCATAGAAGTATTCATGTATTTAACTATGTCCTTCAGTCTATCCACCAAACATGGTTGTATCAATATATCTATAGCTGGTTTGCATAAAAAGGAGCTTTAAAGACTTGATTCCTGCCCATTAATAGTATAAGAAAGTCCTCATTAATAAAGATAAGGTGGAATTAATGAAAAAACTGCAAATGGCTAAAGTTATGTATGAGAAGGCAGAAAAGTCAGTGGGTAGTTTCAAGGAGGTACAGGCAAGCATTCCTTAAGAAGATGAATTTGCCAAATGTGCACCATGTGCAGCACACAGCCTTAATCTTGCAGGTTAAGTGGACTGCAACATCTTTGAATAAGGTAACCTGCATTTAGTGCAAAGACTTTTCACATTTCTCTCACGGTTCCATCAACCGTGGGGAAATGTTAATGAACATATTACAGATATCTCTTAAAAGGTCACTCTGAGCTTCCCATAGTCTTCTAAAGCTTATGCTATTAAAGCACTGCTTTCACAAATAATAGGAGAATTTAAGGTATTGAATGGGACCATCCAAAATTAGTCAGCAAATCCAGAAGTCATTTGCATAACCCTAAATCTCCACCATCAAACAGAAATGTAAAGTCTATGTGAGAATCACTGGTCACCTGACACAAAATTTGGAGCCAGACTGATAACGCTGAGAGACCTGTAACCTAAATCTCACAGCATTAAAGATATTAGATCACCTGATGAGCACAAGCACGTTGAGAGCTTATCTGAAGGGGAGGCTAAGGAACCATTTTTTTTTATGGGGGCAGGGGAGAAAGGAGAATAGGAAATTTCTTCAAACTTTCCCATTAAATAGAAGCAGTAAAAGACATCTTCAATGGAGCAATGGAAATTCAGTTTTTTTCACAAAGGGATTTTTTTTTCATATCTAAGCAAAAAAGAAATTGCCAACTTTCTCAATGCAGACATAAGGCAAAGGAGGGAAGTTTCACAAGAAGACTCTTTGGCTGTTGAATTCCTTTTGATTTCTGCCTTCACAAAATATGGGGCTAGAGAGGATTTTAAAAGTGACACAAACAGTTCACCTGTGAAATATAACAAGAATTTTGATGTTTTAGAATTCTTTTCCATCCTGGAGAACTTCAAGCATCAGGCACAAAATTCATTGCCTCTAGAGTAATCTGTATACAATCTTTGATCTTTACATCTGATATTGAAATGTGCCCTCCAGGGACTGTTATCCAGACTGACTGAGAAATAGCTTTGAATATTTTCTCTCTCTCTCTCTTTTTTTTTTAACCTTTCTTGCTAATGGTGGCATTCCATGAAAGGAGTTTCAGCAAACTGAAGACAACCATAAAATTATTTCAGACCACTTATGGCAATACAACAGCTAAATCCATGTATTTCCTCAGTGAATAGAATACTCCAAAGCACATTGATTTTGAGGTTATAATGAATGGTTCTGTAGTCTTAATATAAAGTTGTATTGTGATCACTTCTAAATTTGCCATTGTGTCTACATGTAGAGATCTGTACCTCTGATTTCCTTGGTCTATATATTTCAAAGAAATCATAGATCCAATCTGAAAACAACACACTCAACAAAACCCTTTACACAAGCACTTTTTTATACAGTTGCTGTAGTGTTAATGCTATAGGAGCAGCACAGTGAAGTGCCAATTACTTTTTGGAATTATTCATCAATTTACTGTGACCCAGGGAAAAAAATTTCCAAGAAGGGGACATGAGATTCAACTATCTATCCTTGTTTTCTACCCATGAATTCATTTTGCCTTATTGTGCAGGGTGTCTATGAATAATGTATAGACTCAGCTGCTTCCAGTTTATGACTAGGGGAATGGGATCATAGGGAGTCCCTCTGGGTTGAGGAGGGTGGGACAGGTATACCCAAATTTTTGGATACTTACCAGGAAAGATCCAAAATGGCAGCAAGTGAGTAGTAAAGCTTTAAACACATTTTTCTATGGCACAAAGAGTAAAGAAACAGATGGCAAATGGGGATGAGGAATGGGATAGTGTGGGAATAGGCAATGTAGGGAAGAGAATAGAGAAGGGACAGAGGGACACAGGAAGTTATTTGCCTTACCAAAGATTGCAGTTGGAAGCACCAGGCATGGACCCATAGCCAAATGAAGGAGTACTGGGGCAGGGTGGGGAGGGGGAAACACAAGAGTTTGGGGTCTCATACTTACTAGCTGTGCAACCCTGAGGAAGTCATTTAACTTCTGTGCCTCAAGTAGCCTTAAGTCTATTTATCTACTGAGTTAGAGATGCCAAACTTCTAAAGTGAAATCAACCAGCTTTTAAGAGGTTAAATTGTGTTCATACTGACATGGGAGAATGGAACAGGAGAAATTTTCACACCTAGATAAAGCATAAATCCTTGCTAGACCCTATTTTCCCTCTGAAAGGTTACCCCTAGAACTTCTCAAAGAAATCTGTCCTCTTCACATTCTGATATGGATTATAGTTATTTGTATCCATGTTGAATCTTCCTATTAGAATGTAAGCATTTTGAGAATTGAGGCTATATCTTATATAATCTTTGTCCCCTAGTATTTTGAAAATAGTAAGATGCTTTTTTAAAAAAAAAATTGATTTGAACTGAACTACAGCAGGCCATCCTGTGTATAAAAGCCTTGGAATGGCAGAAATTCTTGGGCTTCAGGCTATGGGTGTCCTGCCTGGCACAATCATCACTACATCCATTGCGGGGAAGATGAATATTACTGAGGAAGGAGAAGGGAGAACCTTGACAGTAAGAGGCAAGAAAAGGACTCCCCCCATCACTTGCATAGTCATTACTAGGGAATTGCGAACCAGGGGCAAGAAGCAGGATGATGGGAATAGGATACAGAAAAGAAATCTTAAGATGATGAAATGTATAGGTGGAGCCATACATGTCTTCTCTAGGCTGTGTCCCATGCCTGGAATGTTCTTGTCTCTGCCTCCTGGCAATGTATGTGTGTGTTTGTGTATACGCACACACATATCTGTGTATATATGTCTACATATATCTATATATTAGTGCATATATGTACATGTATAGATATAGATGAATATGACATAGATATTTGCCATCATACCATCTCTCCTATACAATTCTTCCTCTCTGATACTACCACCACCCTGGTCACAGCCCCTGGCATCTCACACCTGGACTACTGCAATATCCTGGGTGATTTTCTGAATGAAATTTCTCCTTACTTCAGTCCATCATCCACACAACAGTCAAACTGACTTCCAAAAGCACTAATCTAATCATGTCACTCTCCACTATTTAATAAACTCCAGTGGCTCCCTATTGCCTCCAGGATGAAATTTAAAATCTCTTGTTTGGCTTTAGTCCTTCACAAGCTAGCCCTTTCCTACCTTCCCTGTCTTCTTACATATGACTTCCCACCATGCACTGTATAATCCAGTGGTTGTCAACCTTCTTAATGCCGCCATCCTTTAATGCTCATATGTGGGCATATCTGCATGTGGGTGGACCCGCTTGGGGATGGATAGGGGAGCGGTGTCTCAGTTCCTAAGATCATCGGAAATATGTGTTTTCTGATGGTCTTAGGCAACCCCTGTGACCCCTGTGAAAGCGTTGTTCGACCCCCAAAGGAGTTGCGACCCACAGGTTGAGAACCACTGCATAATCTATATCCCCCTTTGCTTTGGTTGCCCCACATGCCTGTAATGGACTCCTTCCTTACCTTAGCATCAATCAAATATCTCTTTTCCTTTGAGACATAGCTCAGGCACTTTCTTCAGCAAGAAGCCTTGACTCATCTCCCCTCCAAGCCCTAGTGGCTAGTGCCTTCCTTCCCAAATTACCTTCTATTTAACTATTTTGTCTAGATCTGCACTTACTCACTTTATGCTAAATAGATGCACATCTTTCCTACACCACTAGAATGTAAACTCTATGTGGTAGGGACTGTTTCCTTGTATTTGTATCCTCAGTCATTATACAGTAAGTACTTGGCACATAGTAGGTCTTTAATAAATACTCACTGATTTAATGACTAATTTATTCAATGGGACAGTGGAATTAAAAAGGTTAAGGAGTAGCTAAACTTCATTAACATTTTTACCAAACTTTCCGGGATCCAGTTTTCCGATCCCCACCCTTTGTCCTCTGTCTTTCCCAAAGCAATGACTAACTGAAGGCATCTCCTTTTGTTTTGAAATTTCAATCTGTACTTCTGCAGTTGAAGATCTGAAGCTGAACAGGCCTAATCTTTCATTTTTTCCTACTGAGGGGTTCCACATTTTCCACTTTCATTATCCCTCTCTAGGAATCTCATCAACCTTTCTCCTGTCAATGACCTGGACAGGATATGCTTTTTCCATCATACTGTAAGCTCTTTGATGACAAGGACTGTTTTTCCTTTTCTTATTTGTATGCTGAGTCCTTAGGCTTTTAATAAACATTTATTAAACTGAACTGAAATGAACAGACCTTGGCCACTTTCACATTGGTGATACACAGGACATTGATTCCTCTGCATGGAGCAGGGTATGATAGAGGCAAAGAAAAGAGAAGAAACTTCACCT
This sequence comes from Pseudochirops corinnae, assembly GCA_028646515.1. NCBI lineage: Eukaryota > Metazoa > Chordata > Mammalia > Diprotodontia > Pseudocheiridae > Pseudochirops > Pseudochirops corinnae. The sequence continues at coordinate 263,664,171 of CM053586.1, forward strand.
TTTTTCCAACTTTGCCTGGGGATCAAAAGGTCATACCCCAAGTTCCAAGCTTCACCTTATTGTAGACCAGTCCTGACTCAGACTATTCTGGTCCTTCATGTTCAAAACCAGAATGAAATGAGACATTTATACAGAGATCATATGTTGGCAAAAGGAAGTTTACTTAGAAATAACATCGAAAGGATGCTCAGCAAGGATATATCACTGATGCATTTGAGTACAGCTTCTCTGATTCTCTGTTGGCCATGCTGGTCTACTGGTCAAACCTGAGGGAGAGTAATTCCTGCCACATCATGTGTTGCCCTTTTGTACTTGGGCCACCATGAAGCTAAGTCATAGCCTAGACCTTGGTCTCCTGAAGTAATTATGTCCTGAGAATGGGTTCAGTAATTTTACAGGGAAAAGTAGCCCAGCCTATATAGCATATATTGCTTCTACCACAATCCCCCTCCTCTCATTTTTCTTTTTTCTGGATGCTATGCTCCTTGTCCAAACTTTATCCACTACAGTACAACACATGGAAATAATTTTTAAGGATACTTTTACTAACAAATTGAAGAGTGGAAAATAAATGATATATCATGGGAAATATTTGCAAAATAATTTAAGGACAACTTTAGAAGTTAAATTAGGCATGTTCATACATGCAACCTGCCACCCGATGGCTCAGATACAAAAATAATCATGCCATTCTTCCAGGGTCTGCACAGTGGGTGCCAAATCACTTCTATTACTCTACTGAGCACAAAACCTTTCCAAAAAGCCAAACTAAGGCTATTTAGACATAGTCACAAGTATAGCCTTGCCCCTTTTATGGAACCCACAACTCCCTCTGGAGGTTAAGGGTGAATGGAAGGACAACTCCTACGGATGGACATATCAGAGAAAGGAGGGAGAGCATAAAATCAACCAGATTGTAAAGTCTTGGATGGCAAGATGTTATATATCATTCATTTTTGTATCTCCCATAGCACCTAACTTTACATAGAATAAACACTCACTAAATGTTCATTCAGTGGAAAAAAACACAAAAGCTATCTTTTTCCTGAATCACTGCATACCCAGGCCCCCCCACCCAATCCCCAAGGGGTCTTCCCCACATGAGATTTTACAGCCTAGCTTGTCTTTTATTTTAGAAGGGGCTACTATTTTCAGAGCAGAGAATTACTCCCTTTTTATGGAAAGCTGGTCTTAATAGAGCATGCCTGGTGTTAACCTGAGATTCTGCACAGCACCATTAGCCTGGAAATGAAAGCCTTTGTGAGGATAACAAGAGATGATTACCCTACTTAGCAGCTATTAGGTGGTGTTAATTACCTGTTATATGCTGCAGGTTGGAGAAATTTTGCTCAAATAAACAGGAGAAAGGATTGAGTAAGACAGTGAGTATTGGCACTTAAGAAGGCAAAGCAACTGTCACCATCACATCATCAGCAATTAATATTAAATGTGCATTTACTAGGTGAATAGATGTGAAGCAGGCATAATGCTAAATTTCATGGGGCATGGAGAAAAAAGACAGGACAAAATGACTGTACTATAAAATGAATATCACATCTATATCAACCTGGTTAATGTTGGCATTAGCAAGACCAGTCAAGAGCCCTATGTGGCATAGTAGACAGAACGTTCAATCAGAAGCCAGGAAAACCTGAGTTCACATCCTATCTCAGACATTTACTAGATATGTGACCATGCACTTAAACTTTACCAACCTCAATTTTCTCATCTGTAAAATAAGTGGCCACTTGGTTGTTGTGAGGATCAAATGAGAAAATACATGTAAAGCATTTTGCAAACCCTTAAAGAGCTATAAAAATATTATAGCATCATCATCATCATTATTTTGAAGGAAGAAAGAATGAAAATCAAATTGCAACATTGTTGCCTACCAGTAAAGACCAAGAAAGATCACGTAACACAATGAAAATTATACTGGACTGAATCAGGAGACCCCTGTTCTGGTCCCAACTTTGCTCTCAACCAGTTTTATGACCCTGTCGTAATTCACTTTCCCAAAAAAAATCCTCCCTTCTCCTGAAATTTTCTATTACCATTGTGGGTACCACATCATTACAGTCACCCACATTCACAACCTCAGTAATATCCTTTTCTCCTCACTCTCACTCGCCCCACGTATCTCATCCATTGCACAATTTTTGATATCTCTCATATCCAACTCTTCTTCTCCACTCACACAGCTACCACTCTAGTTCACCTTTACTCTGTACTAAAGGTAGGGAGAGTAAACAGGAGGTTTCTGTTTGTTGTTGTAGTCAGTCCTTTGTTTTCCAGAAGAAGACCAATGACATCGTCCTGTGACATTGATTCACCCTACACACAGCTGCCAAAGTGACTTTCTTAAAGTACAGGTGTGATCATATTAACCTCCCTACTTGATAAACTCCAGTGGCATTTATGACATTCTCTCTTTGACATTTAAGGCTCTTCACAACCACATACTTCCTACCTTTCCAGCCTTATTACACATCACTTCCCTCCAAGTACCCTATGATACTGTTTTCTTAAAAGTCAGCAAAACAAAACCCTATCCACGGCCTGTATTTGTCTTATTTAGCTCTTTCTGTGACTTCATTTTACAGTTAAGGAAACTGAGGCAAACAGAGGTAAAGTGACTTGCCCAAGGGTCATAGAGACTAGAAAATGTCTGATGTGAATGCTTCAACTCAAGTCTTTCTGACTTCAGGCCTGGAACTTTAACCATTGTCCCACCTAGTTGCCTCTACACTAGGCTCAGCTGTTAACTTGCCATATGATTTTAAATAAGTCCCATAATCTGTTTGAACCTCATCTGTAAAATGAAAGGGTTAAACCATATAGTCACTAAGGTCTCTTCCAGTTATGATTCTCCTCCCCCTTCCTTCAAATAAGGATAGTTTTGTCTCCTCTTTGCTTGTATTTATATTTTCAATTTTGTTCTCTTGTTTTACTGTTATAAAATTATATTTTATATTATAATTTCAAATAATAATGAAGAGAGAGGAGCATCTATGCCTTAACCTTGTTTGTACTGGGAAGACTTCTAGTGTTTTTCCATCACCAACAATATCGGCTCTTGGTTTTTAATATATGCTTTTGATAATATCAAAAATGAATTCTGTGCTTTTTAGGATTTTAAACATAAATAAGTCATTTTTCTTATCTTTATTGTTTATATGGTTCATTATGCTGATTTTATTCCTAATATTAACTATTCTAGCATTCCTGGTAACAATTAAGCTCAATCAAAATGAATTATTTTGTGGTTTTATTTCTGTAGTCTCCTCACAAGTATTTTATTTAAGAGGTATTCATCAATATTTCTTAGTAAGATTGATACATACATATATACTTACATGTATATATGTATATACATATATACTGGTCAACATGTATATACATATATAAAGTTATATAACTATGACTATAGATATACAGATATTTCTCTGTTTTGTCTCTTCTTGGTTTGAGTCTCCAAATTATATTTATCTTATAAAAGGAATTTAGTACACTACCTTTTACTCTATTTTTTATTATATTTTGTTCAGCATAGGCATTTATTATTCCTTTCAATGATTCTCAACCTTCCTAATGCCGCGACCCTTTAATACTCGTATATAGGCATATCTGCATGTGGGCGGACCCGCCTGGAGATGGATAGAGGAGTGGTGTCTCAGTTCCTCAGACCACTGGAAATATGTGTTTTCAGATGGTCTTAGGCAACTCCTGTGAAAGGGTCTTTTGACCCCCAAAGGGGTCATGACCCACAGGGTGAGAACTGCTGCTTTAGATACTTGATAGTATTTCTATACCTTCTAAATCTATCTGACCCAGGTCCTCTCTACTCACCACCTACCTCAGGAAGCTCATTTATGTTTTGCAGGATTTCTTTCTCTAATATTGAGGTGTTTAAGATTTGTATTCCTTGTTTTGTTAATTTGCTTTTTTCTGTATTTTTATAGATTCTCATCAATGTCCTTTAAATTCTGTTCTGCTACTATATAATTGTGCATTAGTTTCCAATCATCCTTTCTATTTTCTTCATTTGCTCTGAATTACACTTGGTAATTACCTCCAAGATCTTTTTTCAAATAAATGTTTTTCTAGCCATGCTTCTCCCATCTCACACTATCAAAGTTGATTTTTGTAAACAAACATCTAAGACTTTACATTTAATCCTATTAAGTTATTTTTTTAAATTTGACCTAATATTGTAATCTGACAAGATCTTTCTGGATTTGGAGTCATCATCCAGTGTGTTAGCTATCTCCTCCCCAATTTTGTATCATCTTGTGAAAATCTTACAAGCAATCTGTCTTCAGCCAAGCCACCCATGAATGTATTAAACTGAACAAGGATGTCACTCTGCAATTCTTTTAACTAAATAGTTATCCAGTTTTAAATTTACCTAATTACTATGTAATCTTTTTCTTCTTGTACACAAAGACAAGAGGGAATTTTTATATTTGATATTTTCTTGATCTATCATATTAAAAAAGGAAAGGAGATTAATATAGAATGGTTGCTTTTAATGAAGCCATACTCCCTCTTAGTGGTTACCTCTTCCCTTTCTAAGTGTTTACAAACTACCTTTTAATAAGAAGCACTTGAATTTTACCAAGAACCAAAGACAAATTCATTAAGGATAATAATTTGAAACTTCCTTCCTTCCTTTTAAAATATTTGACAGTTGCCCATTTCCAGTCCTGAAATATCTCTCCCACTCTCCAGAGTTCTTCAAATGTAACCAGTATCTTCACCATTATTACACTCTTGGTTAAATATAAAGTAACTGTACTATTCTATAGAGAGATAGAGTAATAGAGTAAAATAGTTGCTAGAGGAGGGGTGGGAAACCCATGACCTCCAGGCCACACATGGCCCTCTAGGTCCTGAAGTTCAGCCAAAGGAGGCCATAGGTTTCCACTCCTGAAAGTATAGTCTGCAGACCCTACAGGAATCCTTGAGATCCTTGTAGGTGGTCTGTGAGATCAAAACAATTTTATGATAATACTTTTACATTATTTGTCTATTAAAATACTACTCCTTTTCCAACTGCATATCTGTATAAGGTCACATTTGCTTTATCTACTTCATTCAAAACAACATACTGCAATAGATTAAATGTAAAAGTAGATAAAGGAATCCAACTGTCTCCTATTAAACCAAGGATTAAAGAAATTTGCACATAAAAAGTAAAACAATACCATTCTCACTAAATATTTTTGTTTTGAAAAATAGTCATTTTTCAAAAACATATCAACATATTTGTTATTATTATTCTAAATGAATTAATAAATATTTTATAAATTTATTTCCAATATTGTAAATAGTGCTAGATATAATTTACACAAAACAAAGCTTTTTGGGGATCTCTCAGTAATTTTTTAGAGTATTGAGGGATCCCAAGACCAGAAAGTGTGAGAACCACTAGGCTAAATGGAACTCAGGCTAGAGATCTACATATCCAGGTTGAGTCCCATTTCTGATGGTGAAGAGTTTGGTGACTTTGGACAAGTCAGTTAACCTTGTGGACCTTTAATTCCCTTGTCTGAATATAACCCTGGTTGAAGCAGATGTACGCTTCTGAGTCATCACTTGTTTTCTTCTGCATTTTCTAGACTTTAGGTACCAATGAGATATGGAAGCATAAAGCTAAAAGAACCATGGGGGCACTCATGGGAAGGACAGCCTTTGAAGTCATACTGTGGTTGTCCTCACTGGTAGGGCTTTCAAAGAGCCAGCCATAGCATATTGTGGTAGATTATTTCTCACATGGATGACATCTTTCTATAGAGAGTCATAATAACAGTTGGATGTGTGAGGTGAGGCATCCTCTACAGCAGTGGTTCTCAACCAGTGGGTTATGTTCAATTTGTAACCATGAAAATACATCCTGCATCTCAGATATTTACATTACAATTCATAACAGTAGCAAAATTACAGTTATGAAGTAGCAACGAAAATAATTTTATGGTTGGGGGTCACCACAACATGAGGAACTGTATTAAAGGGTCACAGCATTAGGATGGTTGAGAACCGCCGCTCTACAGCAACGTCAGGAAGATGTGAGAGCTCTGTGGTAAAGCAAGAATTCCATCTCCTTTGACCTTTGAGAATGAGTATGATTGATGACAGCTCTCTGCAAATGGCCTTTAGTTATGTCTTCCTATGCAAAATCGAGAGACAGGATGGAGACAAGAGGTTGGCATAGTTAGAAGTAGTTAGAGGTTGTGATAGTTAAAAATTAAAATGAAAAAAGACAGTCAATAGATATTTGTTAAGTATCTACTACGTGTCATGCCCTGTGCTAAGCTCTAGGAATATTTTTAAAAGTTAAGAAACAATCCCTGCCCTCTCGAGGCTCACAGTCTAACGAGGGAGACAACACGCAAACAACCATGTACGATCAAGCTATACAAAAGATAAGTCATCAGAGAGAGTGCACTAGAATTAAGAGGGATTGGAAAAGACATCTTGTAGCTGGGCAGGAAGCAGATCAGTCAGTCTGGGCAACATTGCTATTCCTAAGGCCATTGGTAATTCAGGATACTGGCTGTCTCCACTGGGGTTAAGGGGAAACAGCAGTGAAGGTGGTTTGACTGACCTGGCACATGGTGCCCCCTTCAAGGTGCTTTATTGCTTCAGCTAGTTGCTGTCAAACCATCAGGCAGCTTGGGTACGTAAGGAGGATATGTATGTTTGGCATCTTGCTAGAGAAGTCAAGATTATGTTTCCCCTCATCATCCAGGGCAAGAGTTCCTAATCTTTTTCTGTATCATGGACCCCTATGGTAGTCTGGTGAGGCCTAAGGATCCCTTCTTAGTATGATGTTTTTAAGCATATAAAATAAAAATACAAAAATTGCAAAGGAAAACAATTTTATTAAAATATAGTTATAAAAATGCTTTTTTTAAAAGAAGTTCATAGATCCTAGGTTAGATCCTTGGTCTTGGTTCTCTTGTTAATTATTCGATACTCCATAAAATCCATGTGATGAAAACTATATAAAATGTGTCCTTTGTTTTATAATAGCTTTAATGCACTTTTTCTGTTCATCTGAGAGGTTAGCTTTAACCTTAGAATCAAGGCACCTTCTGAAAACGTGTTTGCTTGCCAACTTGAAAGTCTGGGAATAAGTTAGAAAATTTGGGAAACAGCTGTCTGGAGCCTCAGCAGTGGTTACCAGAGCAACCTCAGGGGCCAAGACAATGGAAGATGCCAAAATGTTCTATTTTTAATAATGCACATATATGAAAGCCATCAAGCCAGTAATGAAACAACTTAAAAACACAGTTCAGAAACAGCCCAGTCTTATGGATAGAGTGCAGAGTTTTTCAATCAGGAGATCTGAGTTCAAACTCTGACTCTACCACTTCTTGACTGAGTGACCTTAGCAATTCAGTTCCCCTCAGTTGACTTATCTAGAAGAGTCTCTTCCAGTTCTAAAGTACTATGATTCCTCCTTTAAGGGTACTTCCCCCAATTTGCTATGAATTTAATCCTTTTGAAGCAAAGGATCTCATAGATCTCATTGACCATCCTCCTCCACACACTTTTTTCATTGTGCCTTCCAGAATTCCCATTCCATAATGGGAAAAACTCCTCTTCATCCTGGACCTCTTTCTCTCACACTCCTTCCATTTACAAACCCCCACTGAGACCTGGCTCACCACTGACAACAGGGCATTCCCAACCTTCCTCTCACTGCACCTGGAAACAAGAACTGAATTTGAATACTGTCTCAGATGCTTACTAGCTGTGCAACCCTAGCCAAATCACTTAACCTGTGTTTGCTTCAGGCTCCTCAGCTATAAAAAGAAGTTAATGATAGAGCCCATCTCACAGGGTTGTTATGAGGATCAAATGAAATAATATGTAAAACGATTTGCAAGCTTTAAAGCTCTATGTGAATTTATTATTATCATTATTATTATTGTTCAGTCATTTCAGTTGTGTCTAACTCTTCATGATCCCATTTAAGGTTTTCTGGGCAAAGATACTGAAGTAGTTTGTCATTTCCTTCTCCAGATTTCTCCACCTTACAGATAAGGAAACTGAGGCAAACAGGGGTAAGTGACTTGCCCGGAGTCACACAGCTAGGTAAGTGTCTGAGACCAGATTTGAACTCAGGAAGATGAATCTTCCTGACTTTAAGATGGGCACTCTATCCACTCTGTTACCTAGCTGCCTCTATTGTTATTATACATATCTTGAGGGACCCTGAATCAAAATTTTCTACCTAATCTAAACTATGGATTTGTATTTCGTATACTGGTCCCAACAAATTTTCTCTTCTTTCTCAAGGAGTTCAGCAGTTGGTTCACTGTGTTTCTCTCCTCCCCAACTCCTGCCTTTATAATAAGGGACTCCAACATTTACATGGATGCTCCCTAAAATTCCCTAACCTCACAATTACTCCTCCTCCTTAAATCCCATGACCTTCTCCTTCACACTCTCTCTCTCAGCCTTACATAAGTATAATCATACACTGGAGCTCATTATTACCCACAGGTGTTCCACTACCCTAATTAGAAACTAACATTCCTCTCTCTGACCATAACCTCCTATCATTCCATCTCTCTATATACCTTACCCCTCTTAAACCTATTCCTCTTTCTTATTAATCCTTCCCCACTCACTGCCTACCCCAATACTTTGTCAGGCCATTACCCCTGCTCTAACTTTCTTTCCTTTCCAATACCAATCCTATACCTAGACATTTCAACTCTACATTGTTTTTTGCTTTCAAATCCCTTGCCCCCATATCCTATCACAGTTTGTTTTTTGCCAGGGATCAACCCTAGGTTACTCCAATCATCTGCCTCCTCTACCCCTATTCACAGGCTTCTGAATAGAGCAGAGAGAAGACTCACAACTGTGCTGACTGGTTACATTATCAACTCATGTGATCCAACCTCAACTGGGCTCTCACTACAGCAAGGCAATCCTCTGCTCCCTAAATGATTCCCTATCTCACTATCCATAGAAGCTATTCTAAAACTTTTCATCCTTCCTCAGGTATCCTACACTTCCCCTATCCCCCTCAGCTGAGGACTTTGCCTCTTTACTGTGAAAAGATAGACCAATTGACATAACATCCCTCTTCTCCCATTCTCTTCTCCTCAAATGCCCTTAACATCATCTTCCACTGCCTCCTTCTTTTCCCCAATCTCTGGCAGAGATATAGCCCTTCTCCTTGCCAAGGTGAAACCCTCTACATGTGTGTTATCCCTTTCCCTGTCATCTTCTCCAACATTACAACCCCAACCATGTCCTCTTTTTTTCAAATCTTTCACCTCTCCCTACCCACTAGTTTAGCCTCTAATAACTTTAACAATGCCCTAAATCTCAAACATCATTTAAAAACTTTCACTAAATCTTATCATTCCCATAGTTTTCCTCCCTTTCTCAGGTAAATTCCTAGAAAAAGCTATTTCTCTATCTATATAAATAGATAGATATGTTTCTACTTCCTTTCAATCACCCCTCAACCTTTTGCAATCTTGCTTCCCTCCTTATCAATCAACTGAAACTTCTCTGTCCAAAGTTATCAATAATTTTTGTCCACCAGCTATTTATTATACTTGGGATAATGAGTTTTCTTTTTTTCTGCTTCTTTTTTATTTGTTTATTTTTAGTTTTCAACTATCAATAATTTTTAATTGATAAATCTGATTTTCTGTTCTCAGTCCTCTGTCCATGTGACTGCCTACCCAAAAAACTCCAGTGGCTCCCTATTAATTGCCCTTAGGATAAAATATAAACTCTCTTGTTTTCTTTTAAAACCCTTCGCAATCTGACCTTAACCCGTCTTTCCAACTTCACTAGACTTTATTTTTCTTTCCAAACTCTTCTTTATACTGGATCCAACCTGTTTTTCCAGCCTCATTGGTCATTACTCCTCTTCCAGGTGGCAGCTAGGTAGCCCAGTGAATACAGCACTGGGTCTGGAGTTAGGAAGACCTGAGTTCACATCTGTCTTTAGACATTTTCTAACTATGTGACCCTGGGTAAGTCACTTAAAATCTGTACCTCAATTTCTTCAGCTATGAAATGGGGTTGTTGTGAGGTTCAAATAAGATGATATTTGTTAGATACTTAGCACAGTGCCTGGCATATAGTGGTATTTAATAAATGTGTTTCCTTCCTTCCTTCCTCCAGCATTCTGCAATCCGGTCAAACTGAACTTCTCTTTCTTACTTGCTTATAGTACTTCATACTTAGTCTCTGCTTTACACTGGAATTCTCTTATCCCTAAAATGCACTCTCTTCTCTCCACCTTAAAGAGTCTCTCTCTTCCTTTTAAGACTCAGTTCATGTTTCACCTTCTATAAGAAGACTTTCCTGGTCTCTCCTCACCCAACTCGCTTTTGGGAATAAGAAGCTGATTTTTCCTCTGTACTCTGCCCTAAATACATTGTGTCTAGTGTATTGTGTTCAAAGTTGGGGGTGCCTCTATATAAGTAGGATATTGAAAAGCTGGATTGTGTCTGGAGGATAGTGAAAGGTCCTTGAATCTATGTTCTTGGAGGATAAACTGAAGGAATGGAGACTGCTTAGCCTGAAGAGGAAAAGATGTCAGCAGGGACAGGATAACTGCCTTTAAATATTTAAAGAGTTGTCACAAGGCAGATTTGTTCTGTTGGAATCCACAAGCCCAAACTGGGAGCAATGGGTAGAAATTACAAGGAGGCACATCTAGGCTTGATGGTAGGGGAAATGTTCTAATAATTAAAGCCTTCCAAAGGCAGAATGGGCTGCCTTGAGAGGTGGTAGGTTCCCTCCTCACTGGAGATCTCAGGCAGAGGCTGAACAACCACTTGTCAGGTATATTACAATGGGGGCATGGAAGAAGTGGGGGGACTCCTTTTGCATGTGAATTAGACTAGATGGATGCTGAGGTCCCTCCCAACTCTAAAATCCTATGATTCTCTGATTCTGTCATTTTTCACCCTTTTTCTTCATTATGTTTGGCCAATGACTTCATACTTTGAACTGATGTTGCCCTTGCATGCTATGTCTCTCCATTTGATAGGAAAGTAAAGTGTTTGCTTGATAAAGCAATTTCTGTATCCTATCTGCTTCCTCATTGATTTTGTCTTACATCACAAAGACCTGGGTTCAAGTTCTGCCTCTGATATATACTTGCTGTTTAACCGTAGACAAGTCCCTAAACCTCTTGGTCCCCTGTGCATTTCTCTAGGACTGTAAGTTGAAGAGAAGGTCCTATTCTGCCTTGGTAGAAGAAATTCTGTATTGGGAGTTTTCTATGCAGGGCACAAGAAATCAAAAGTCTAATAAAAAAATTGGAGCTCATCAGTCAATGTCTTTACTCTTCTTTATTTTCCTTTGAGTGAAGGAAACAACAACCTGCTTAAAATTATAGTGTGGGAGCAACTGTATGTACATACAATATCTTCTCATTTTTATCTTTTCTCTTAATTCAGTGCTTATTTTGACCTTTACCCTAACTAATCAATTCTCTGACTACATACAGACTACTGTGATGATGGAACTGAATTAGATGGGTCCCTTCCTGCTCTAGAGCAGTTGTCAAACTCAAAGAAAAAGGTATCCCTTGCTACCTGCATAATGTCACTGCCTTAGAAAACCACAAATTAGCATTATCTATGTTGTACTGTATTCTTATTAATTTTGTTAAACATCTCCCAACTATAATTTAATCTGATTCCCACTGGGGAGTTTTGTGGCTGCAAGTAGCCCATGAGTTTGACACCTCTGGCCTAAATTAACCTGTGAGTCTGGAATTCAGAAAAAAAATTCTCACATCAGTTACTAGGCATTTCATGTCTTAAGAAATCATGGGTATGAAATAATGAAGAGTAAAGTGAGCAAAACCAAGAGAACTATATACGGTAATGGCAATATTGTTCAAAGAATAACTGCAAGCAACTAAACTATTCAGAGTATTATAAATATTCAGATCAACCACAAAGGACCTATGAAGGAAGATGCTCTTTACCTCCAGAGAAAGAACTGATAAATAGAAGTATGCATAGCATGGTTTTACACACACACACACACACACACACACACACACAGAGAGGCACGTGTCTGTGTGTGTGTGTGTGCGCGCGCACCCGCGCGCATGTGTATGTGTGTATGTGAAATGGTGACCAATGGTACAGGGTAGGGACACAGAGAGACAGTTTGGATATTTTAAAATAAAAAGAGAAATTATGGGAATAATTTTTGGTCATCTTGTTCAACATTTTCCCAACAAAGCACTTTCTAATTATCTTCTTAAAGAAAGCATGCATGCCTTTGGCCATTTTCATACTTAACCTTGAACCAGGTTTTTCCCATCCTCCTTAAGGCTTACTTTCCCTTTAAAACCACCATGTATCAAAATATATGTTGACATAATTCGGAAGATCTGGAGTAGATGGAAGATAATCTGAGGGGGAAAGGCACTGGTAGATGGGGATAACGGGAAGGACTTCCTGCAGAAGGTAGGACTTGAAGGAATCTAGGGACATCAGAGGTGAAGGGGCAGAGTATCTCAAATCTCAATGCCACCCTGAATAACAATGTTAAACTAATATTCTTAAAACATAGCTTCAATCATATCATTCATCTGCTCAAAAACCTTTAGTAGTTCCTATTGCCCACAGGACACCCTCCTTAATACAGCATTCAAGGCTCAAAACTTACCTTCAACAAATCAGTAAACATTTCTTAAGCACCCACTGTGTGCCTTCAACTACTCTGTATAAACTCTCATCTCCAACTAAACTCATTTACTTATTGTCCTTCCATTCCTGTTACTGCTTTCAGTCATCCTCTGTGCCTTCCCCACAATGGATAAAAATCTTATTTTTAGATTAGTGAGACAGCATGGTGTAATGGAAAGAACACTGAATTGGGAGTCAGAATCAAATCAAACAACAAGCATTTAGTAAGCACCTACTATGTATCAGGGACTGAACTATAGCTGGGATACAAAGAAAAAGGAATAAAACAATTTCTACCCTCAAGATGCTAGGTTTGAACCTCAGCTCTCTCACTGGTCAGCTGTGTGACCACTGGTTAATTTCCTAATCTCTCTGAGCTTGAGTTTCTTGATCTGCAAAATGGGAGACATTTCTACTATTACCTACCTCATGGAGTTGTTTTGAGGAAAATGTTCTGTAAGCAACATACACATAAGCTATTTATCTTGTAAGTCTCACATCCTCCTCTATCAAGCTCTTGTTGACTGCCCCTTAACCATCCCTCCCTCCTCTGAATTCTTGTAATATTGATTATTTATAGGTTGCATTTGACATCTAGCATATGCTACCTTGTGCTATTGACTTTCTATCCCTTCATATCTCCCCTATGCCCTCCCTGTAGTTAGAAGTTTGAGGTAGTATATCAGGGTCAGCCAAAAATAAATCAAACATTGTGCAAGTGGAAAAAATATCTCTCATACCAACCTTTCCCAGTTCCTCCAGGCCAAGGATATTCAGCATCTGTGGCTGAATAATGCTTGTGCCACTGGGAAGAAAGGGAAGAAAAAAATCTTTCCTTTCTAAGGTAGAAGCTAGGGAACAGTCCTTCAAATCCTTGCAGCCACTTTGAGGAGATATTTACTTAGGGACCTCCTACAAACATGGAGCCCTGGGAATTCTTGCTTCATATTCTCAGAGGTGCACCTGAGTACTACCTTCTTTCCCTTGCCCTGAAGGGACTAGGGTAATAATCCACCTAAGAAAAGGAAGAGGTCTAATTGCTTCAATTAATGGAAGTATCTTTTCTTGCTCCTCTTTGATCAGCTAGGAAGAAGTGGTCAAAAAGGAATTTAATGATTTTAGTAAAAGGATTCTCTGAGGGTGTGTCAAAAGCTAAGTGACTATTTGTCTATTTGAAGAAGCAAGCTATTAACTGAACTGTTACCTCAACTTTGGACCCTTTTTCAGTCATAACGGTAAAAAAAATTCTTTGTTTAAGAATCCTATAAATCATGACTTTAAATAATCATGTTAGTGAGATATCTGGTGACATAAGGGCACTTATTCAATTTAAACATTTCTCTTTACAAGCAGAAAATTATTTAGATTAAAATAATTTTAATTAATAATAATGTTTCTGGCAAGCTTGTGCCCCTAAAGGAATACAGAATTTCCCCTCCTCCTTTCTTAATGAATTTAATGTCTGGCTCACAATCTTCTTCCTCCCAACTCCTTTGTTCTCTCTAATCCTTCTGTCTTCTCCAGCAGATTGTCCCCACCCACATTTCCACTCTCTCTTTCTACTAGCTCCATTTCTACTGCCTACAAACAAGGCCAAGTTTCCCCCATCATTAAAAAAAATACCTTTCACATGCCTTTATTTTACATCCTATATCTCTCTCCACTCTTCTCAGATAAATTCCTTGAAAAAAAATCTTCTATAACTATTGCCTCTGTCTTCTAAATCCTTTGCAATCTGGCTTCTAGACTAGTCATTCAACTGAAACTGTTCTCTTCACAGTTACCGAGGACTAATTACCAAATTTTGTGGTACTTTCTTGATTTACGTCCTTCTTGTCCTCTCTGCAGCATTTGACACTCTTCCTCTTGGATACTTTCTCCTCTCCAGGTTCTCCTGACACCTGCCTCCCTCCCTCTCCCTCTCCCTCTCTCTCTCCCTCTCCTTCTCTCTCTCTCTCTCTCTCTCTCTCTCTCTCTCTCTCTCTCCCCTTCTCTCCCTCCCTTTCTCCCTCCCTCTCTCTCTTTTGCTTCTCCTCCTACCTAATTCATTATCCCTTCTCAATCTCCTCATCTGTGTCATGCCAACTACCTTTGTGTGTCATCCAAGGCTCTCACCTGGGCTTTCTGTTCTTTTCTCTTTAATCTCTCACTTAGTGATCCCATCAGGTCCCGGGGGTTCAATTATTATCTCTATGCAGATGATTTCCAGATCTATTTATCTAAGCCTAGTCTCTGCTAAGCTCTGGTCCCACATCATCAGTTGGCTTTTGAATATTTTGAACTAGATGCTGATGACATTTCAAATGCATCATGTTCAAAACAGAATTCATTATCTCTCCCCCAGCATCTTCCAGATTCTGAATTTCCCTTCTTCTGCAGAGGAGACCACAACCTGCCCAGTACATAGGTCTGCAATCTATGTATCATCTTTGATTCCTCTTTCTTTGTCACTTACATATCCATTCATTTGCCAAATCTTGTGATTTCTTTCTCTACAATTTGCATCCCCTTCTCCCATCACCCAAGTGCAATAAACTTCTAATTAGTCTCCCTTTCTCAAGTCTCTCCTCTCTTCAATTCATCCTCCATTCATTCAACTGACAAAGTATTTTTCCTAAATGGTAGGTCTGACCATGTAACTTTCTTATTGCCTCTAGGATAAAATATAAAGTCCTCCATCTGGCATTTAAAGCTCTACACAACCTGCTCCTTTCCTTCCTTTCCGATCTTCTTACATACTATTCCCCTCTATGAAAACTGACTTAACCCTACTGACCTACTTACTATTCATAAAACATGATATTTCATCTCCTGTATCCATGCCATCATACTGGCTATTCTCCATAAATGGAATGTCATTCCTCCTAACTTCCAACTCTCAGAACCCCTAGCTTCCTTTGAGACTTAGCTTAAATGCTACCTTCTTCAGGAGACTTCTCCTAGTCCCTAAAGTTGCTGGAACTTTCAAAGTTACCTTCCATCTACATTGTACTTATCTTGAATGTTCTGATTTATATATGTTGTGTACCCTTAATAGAAGGCAAGCTTCTCGAGGGCAGGGACTATTTTTGCTTTTGCTAGGCACAGTGCTTGACACATATTAAGTATTTAATAAATGCTTGGTGGTTGACTGATTTATTGACTGGCAAGAATTCATCCATTTTTCATGCTGTAAAACATTTCTAAGTTAACTCTTGAGCTTTAATGGAACACTGACTATTCCTTTGGTGCTGTGTTCATTGGTTCTACATACATCATTAATCATCAGCTCTTATACATGCACAAATACTCATCTGTAGAAATCTTGATGGGACATAAGAAGTGTCTTCAAGTGTTTGAAAAACTAGCATGTAGAATAGGGTATGGACTTGCTCTGCTTTGCCCCAGAATGCTGAAACTAGAAGATGGAGAGAGGCAAATTTAGATTTGATATGAGGACAAATTTCCTAACTTATTGTAACTATTCAAAATAGAATAAACTGCCTTGGGAGGTAATAGATTCCTCACTGCTGGACATCTTCCAATAAAGGCTAGACAAACTCCTATTAAGGGTGATAAGACATGAATTCTTGTTCAAGGACATGTCAGACTAGATGACCTCTGAGGTCCCTACAGACTTTGAAATTCTGTGATTCTGTGACATGGGCCTGAGGTCTATTCTATAACATATTTGCTATTTTTCCCATGCTGCATGATACCTATTAGTGACATCTAGGTATGATATTCAATAGCATCTTTCAACCAAACACTTACTGTAAATAGTTCAAACTTTTGATGATTAGTCTCAATAGTTTCATTGATGCACCATCTGTTGAAAATAGACTTTGGGGAGCTGGAAACAATTAGGTGCCAAATGGTTGGAAAATAACTAAACAAACTGAGGTACATGTGTATATTACTGGACCAAAAGAAATTGTTCAGAAAATCGGAAAATTCAAAAAATTAAGAGAAAACTTATATGAATTAAGGCAGAATGGAGTAAACAGAATCAGAAAAACAATATGTATCATGACTGCAATGATGTAAATTGGAAAAATGACAACAAAAAACCACTGTAATTATTATGACCATGATGGCCCTCCCATCTTTGCAACGGTTAGGAGTATGGGTATGAAACATTTACATACACTATCAGATGTGGTCAATATATTGGTTAATTTTGCTGAACTGCTTATTTTTCCCTCTTTGTTTGATTCTCTTCTAAAATGATGGTTCTCTGAGAATGGATAGGGATATATTCAGAAATGAAAGTAATATAAAAACCAAAGTCTTAATAAAAATTTAACAATATAAATAATAATAATGTCAGAATTCTGAAAAAGATAGGTCTTGACTTTTTATTTAGTAGTGATGATAAGCTACTTCCCAAACATATGCTGTTGGTCACAAAGAGGACCAGGTAAGAATGACATGGGTTCAGAGTAAACCCATTGCCATGGCCAGTGAAATATCATAGTGGTCCAAATATAGGTTGTAATTTCCCCTCAACAAATTTGGATTATAGACAACTAAAAAGTAACCTTATAACTACACTCAGTACTGATGGATGGTACTGAAGATGCCATATTGTAGGCAAATCAGCAGGAAAAGAACTTCAACAAAAGTGATAAAGACCAAGCAAGAGAATAGTGATGAAAAAAATGAACAAAATAGCTTTATTTAAATGGAAAGAAAATTAACGATATTCACAGTGAATATATATTTTACAGAGGGATCTTGTATAATTCTTTTTTTTAGCATATACCTAGGTCTTTTTTTCCCAAAGAGTTCCTATTTAAAGGAAGTAGCCTATATGTAGACCACCTTAGTACTGAATCACAGAATCTTGGAGTTAGAAGGTAGTCTACTACCTACCCAAGTCAAAGGAATGAGATTACATAGGCAAATAGAGAGATAATATATGTACAAATATGAAAGTAATGTAAAAAATCAATAAAATATAAAATTATAATATGTAGTGTTTAAGTTTTGTCATCCTCCTAGATGAAAAGTTGTATAGTCTCTGTGTAATAACAATAACGATGATGATGATGATGACAATAGCTAGCATTTATATGGCACCTACTACATACCTGTCACTTTACAAATACCTCATTTGATCCTTACAAAAACTTTGGAAGGCAATGGATGTTATTATCCTCATTCTACAGATGAGGAAACCAAGGCACACAGAGGCTAGGCAACTTGCCCAAAGTAACATTAGTTACGTCTGAGGTCACATTTGAACTCAGGTCTTCTTGACTCCAGGTCTAGTATTCCATCCACTGATGCCCCCTGTCTCTTTCACTAATCTCATGTCATTAAAAAGCAGTGAATATGGAGAATATAGTTGTACTTCTCAAGCAAATAAATAAATAAATGAACAAATGAACAAATTAAAAGCTTACCAGACTCACAGAATCTCAGAATTGGAGTAGCCCTTAGAGATCATCTAGTCCAACACATACCTGAACAAAAAATGGTCCTGACAAGTAGCTACTCATATTTCTCTTGAATATCTCCAAATATTGAAGGGAGGGTATGAGGGTAGAGGGGAATGACTCGTTTCTTCCAAAGTTCTCCTCTTTTGGACAATTGTGATTTTTGGACAGTTGTGATTTTTGTGATGTTTTTAATTCTAGAATCACAGAATTTTAGATTTAGAAGGGACTTCCATAGCCATCTCATCCAACCTATATCTCTGCCAAATCCACATTTTAAAATACCCAACAAGTGGTCATCCAGCCTCTGTTTAAAGGTTTTTGGTGAAGAGGAACTCCTCCCTCCTGAAAGAACCCACTCTACTTTAGAGAACTAATTGTTAGGAAGTTGTTTCTTTGTTTTCCCTGACACTGATCCTAGTTTTGCCTCATTGCAGCTTCTACTCTTTACGACCAAACAGAACAAGTCTAATCTTTCTTCCACGTGCCAACCATTCAGATACTGGAAAATATCTATTATGATACTCCCGAGTCTCCTCTTCATGCTAAACAACCCTGATCCTTCAACTGTTTCTTACATACCAACGTCTCAAGGTCCTTCACCATCCTAAGTGTCCAGAGAATGGAAACTAGCTTCTCAGCATCCTTCTTAAATTCTGATACCCAGAGCCAAATACAACATATCCAATATTGTCTCATCAGGACACAGTACAAAGCAATCATTTTTGTAATTCTTCATAATAGTTGCCAATCACCTCCTTAATGATCCCTCCTTGAATTTTCTTGGGAATTTAGTCAACCCTCTCTGCTCCATAGTTTGGAGACTTTATTCTCTTTTTCTTTTTTGAAGAACAGAATATTTTTCCTTCTGCCCTCCTGTAACCTTCTGAAACTCAACAATCATATCTGCCAGGTCTTTCCATGCCTGAAACTTAGCTTATCTGGGCAAAGTGACTTGAATTCATGAAGGACAAGATAAAATTTGTCTGTCTGCAACCTCTGTACTTAGTTCTAATCTTCTAGGACCAAGTGGAATAACCAGTGATGTCTCAGAATAAGTATGAATTAACTTGTAAAAGCCACTATTTGCTAAAATTTTCAGTTTAAATATTTACACCTCAGAAATTGACAAAGGCTTCATTTATCATTTTGTTGATTGTCTAGACTTAAGAAAATGAGGAAGAAAATATTAATAATAAGGATTAAACTTTAAAATCTGTTGCACGTGTTTTTTTAGAGAGTCAGTTGCTAAACATTTAACAATACACTCTTCAGAACATCCCTAATCTTTCTTCTACATGACATCAAAGACCTGATGACTGTTAATACATCCCCTCCCCAAGTCTTTTATTCTCTTCTAGGCTAACATGCTATTGTTGTTCATTCATGAACAACTCTTCATGATCCCACAAACCAACTTTCCATGGGACTTCCTTGGCAACAATGCTACATGCCATTTACTTTTCCAGTTTTATGCAGGCAGGTGTTAAATGACATGTCCAAGGTCATATAGCTAGTAAGTGGCTGAAGTCAAATTTGAATTCTGGTCTTTCTGATGCCAGGCCCAGTGATTTATCTACTGTACCACCTAGGCTAACATACCAACTTTCATAAACCAACCCTTATGTGGCACTACTTTCCCCCTTTCCCAAATGTACAATGATTAAGAACACTACAGAAAACAATATTTTGTGAGACAAGACCCAGAAAGATTTTCCCCTAGAATTCTTGCTCTCAGTGGAAGTGCTATGTGACCTCAGGTAAATCTCTGAATATCCCTCCCTCTATTTCCCTCTTTATTAAACAGGACAATCTCACGAACCTGCCTTACCGAATACTGTAAGGATAAATGTCACTTAAGAATTCTAACTTCTCTAGACCAGACTTTGCATTATTATAAGTAAGAATTGCTCTGACTTGCTCCAGTCCCAGAATGTGCTATCCAGTCTTGCTACCCAAATGACAGTTTTAATTCTAGTCAGTGAAGTGCCCAGAGTCCCCTAGGAAGACATGTCCTATAAACAAAAATAGTTACAATAATTATGTAACTCCAGACCCACTCAGCAATTTGCAATCTTGGGGAAAAAAAAAAGAAAGAAAGAAAACTCACGACACATAGATTTGGTCCTGACCCTCTTCCTGCTAAAGAACAGGGAGAAGAGCTAATTAGAGTGATGAATGAACACCTGTACAAAGCTAAGACCATTTGCTGAGTGTGCAATCCAGATGTGTACTCCCTGGCTTTGAACTTTGCCCTAAATGAGAAACAACAAGCAATACTCACACATTCCTTCACACGTAAACTGTTCTCATTGGAGCATGATGAGGGAAATGCATTATTAGTGCTCAGCACATGTGAAGTCCACATACTTAATAAATTTTTACCAAAAAATCTGGGAAACAATTTGGAATTATCTAAGAAAAGTCACTAAATCTAAACAAATCCAACAAAAATTTCAGTACCTACGAAATTCAAAGGGAGGTGCTAAGGATCCAGAGCCAGAAGAGAAAAGCAGTATCTTGCCACAAAGAACTTATATTTTTACCCTTATATTGTTTTTACCCTGGATGCAACAATCTCATTATTAGTTTGTATACCAAAGAAAGTAAATGGCAGCAAGAAGGAACCCAACTTATTCAAAAATAGTCCCAGAAGAATTGTTTGTAATAACAAAAAAAAAAAAGGCTGAAAACAAACGACTAGACAATATCTGGACAAGTAGAAGTATATTGATATAATGCACCATCACTGCCCTGTAAGGAATGAAGAAAATAAAGAAATCAGAGAAACATGGGAAAATCTGTATAAAGCAATGCAATGAAGAAATCATGGCCAGAAGAACAATTTGCATGATGGGCTACAGCAAAAAAATAAAGACGACACTATCAGGGAGTAAAACTGAGGTCAGACACAATAAATGGGAATTGTAGGTACCCAAGAATTAAATCATTCTGTTATTCATTCAACAATGAATTGTTGTTGTTGTTGTTGTTGTTGTTGTTGTTGTTGTTGTTTGGTCATTTCAATCATTTCCAACTCTTTGAGACCCCATTTGGGCTTTCTTGGCAGACGTACTAGAGTAGTTTGACTTTTTCTTCTCCAGCTCATTTTACAGATGAGGAAAATGAGGCAGAGTTATGTGACTTTCCCAGGGTCACACAGCTAGTAAATCTGAGACTGGATTTGAACTCAGAAAAATAAGTCTTCTTGACTCCAAGTCTGTCACTCTATCCACTCTATCTAGCTGCTCTTTGTTAATGGATAGTAGATTCCAAAAGCAGACACCTACTAGATGGTTTGCTAAACTCTTTTCAAGGAATGAAATTTGAGAGGGCTTAGAGATGTTGTTTGGGGATTTCTTGGGATACGTCTGCTGTGTCAAAATAAGGGGATAGAGATAGAAACTAGACCTGGGTTCAAGATAGGCAACTCCTAGGATAAGGAGACTCCCTCTACCAATGCAGGCTGATGCTTTCTCAGTAACTTAATAGTGTTACAGAGTTGCTATATCACCACACAGCTAATGACTTGCCCAGGGCCACACAGCCGGTAAAAGATATGGGAGCTGAACTCAGGTTTTCCTGGCTCCAAGGCCAGCTCTCTATCTACTACACCACACTACCTCTCAAAATAAAGCATATCAAAGAGCTAATAAAAACATTTTAAATAAAACAGCCAAATGTAGAAAAGTCTCACATTCTCCAGTCCATTTGTGCAACTGATTGTGTTTTCCAAAATGAAAAAATACCACTAAAAGGTACCCAGCCTATGCCTCCTAAGGGCATAAAATACTGATAAAATACTGAAGGCTCATCTTTCACTTTGTGTACTATTTACCCTAATGCAGAATTTACTGGTAATCATAACTGTCTCAGACCTCATGCAGGGTGATTGTTATACCAAAATGACTATCACAAAGTGGTCTTACCCATAAGATAATCTCCCATTGAACCTCATTGAACCTCAACTATATAGCAGTATATGCAGCAGGATTTCTCTTATACTTGACTCTTCTCCACAAATGAAAATATGTTTAGAGTGTGTCACAATTTTCTAAGTTTCTCTTATTTTTTATGTTTTATTAGAGGACAGAGTAATCATGATAATAAAGGAGTAGGAACATGGTAGACATAGTACTGCTCATGGGGTTACTGGGCCTTTGCCCAGGACACTGGCATGAGAAGGGATGCATTTCTTCTAGTTATGCTGGATAATGAGAGTAACCTGCCAGTTAGGTCTGTATCCTGGGGCACTTTTTCCCACCAACATACCAGCAGGTCTGGGATGGATTACCACTAGGTTTGGAGACCCATCTCACAAGGAATACCTGCAATGGACCTTGAGGTAGTTTCATCCATGACTTGCCTTGACTGAATGTGCCAGAATTCTCAGTTATAGCTCTGACGCTGTGTGACTGCATGAATGTATGTGGCTGGTGATAGGATCAGATGCTTAGATGGAGTGTGGCTGTGTCCTGATATGTCTCCATCTGCTTTACTGAGTTCAGGGATATGTTAAGGGCCAGGAAAAAAATGGGGAAACACTGCCCCAATCCACACTGAAAAAATCACTTTGAATGTAATCTCAGAAGGATCCCTTTTATTTTTTTAATTTTCTTAAAGTTAATTTATTTATTTTTAGTTCTCAACATTCATTTCCATAAGTGAATGTTGCCATCCCCAAGACAGAATACAATCTGATATAGGCTCTACATATGCATTCCTATTAATCATATTTTCACATTAGTCATGTTGTATAGAAGAATTAGAACAAATGAGAGGAACCATGGGAAAAAAAAATAGTCTACTTGGCTCTGCATTCAGACTCCATGGTTCTTTCTCTGGATGTGGATGGCATGTTCCATCATGAATCCTCTGGAATTGTTTTAGGTCCTTGAATTGCTGAGAAGGGCTAAGTCTATGAAAGCCAGTCATCATACATACTGTGGCTGTTACTGTGTACAATGTTCTCCTGGTTCTGCTCACTTCACTCAGCATCAGTTCAAATAAGTCTTTCCAGGTTTTTCTGAAGTCTGCCTGTTCATCCTTTCTTATATCACAATAACATTCTATTACATTTATATACCACAACTTGTTCAGCCATTCCTCAATTGATGGGCATCCCCTCAATTTCCAATTCTTGGCCACCACAAAAACAGCTGCTACAAATATGTTTGTCCATGTGGGTCAGAAAAGATCCCTTTTAAAGTCATTACTATTACTGATCCAGAAACAGCTTAGCAGCAGGCTTCTCTGTGCTCTAGCCCTCAAATCTCAAATGAAGCTCCAAAGAGGCCTCTTCACTTATTCTGCAGCACAGTTTGGGCTACTGCACTACCAATCATCCACCATCATAAAGCTTTAGCTAAACACATTAATTGTACCCAGTGCTGGGCTAGTCTATTCAAGAAGTACATAATCTATAAAGAAAGGTACCCAGCCTATGTCTCCTAAAGGTATATAATTCTGAATTCCTGCACAGCTTGTATGCTGCATACTGACTTATCTCAAACCATGCTGGTATTAACAGCAAGCATTTTTTTTTTACAAGATTTTAAAGTTTACAAATGCTTGACAAGTGTTATCTCTTTTGATCCTCACAACAATCCTGCCAGGTAGGTGTGGTTATTACCCCACTTTACAGATGGGGAAACTGAGGCTGAAAGAGGTTAAGCAGCTTGCGGTAGGGCTCATATGGCTAGTTAGTATTTGAGACAGAATCTGGACTCGGGCCTTCCTGACTCCAAGTCCAGCACTTCCACCCTTGGGCCACCTTGCTGCCTCTGAACTGAATCACTCAGAGGGACTGGAGCCCCTGAGGTCTATGAGACTGCCCAACCAAACACTATTTACCTGTGAATGCTTCATCAATACTAGTCAGTGTTGTTGCTCCTGATGGGTTGATGCCAAAGCTACCCATGTAATTATGAATAAGTCAATGAACCTCTCTGTGCCTCAGTTTCCTCATCTATAAAATGAGGGTGTTGGGACTAGATGACCTTCAGGGCCCCCTTCTAGTTCTAAAGCCAAGATGAAGAAGTGGTAGGAACACTAACACCACTAGCTAAAAAGACAGATTTGTTATTGCTTTGTGCCTTCCCAGCCTCCCCCACTTTCATGCGATAGAAATAATGATCTGTACCCAGCAGTGATGTCATCTTGTCACTAACATGACCCTTTGGCAGATAAAGGAAAAAACAAACAGCGTGAGCTATTTTTTCCCTTCCTCTTTTAATAAAGCACTTGGCATTTACATAATATTTTTAACTTATTCAAAGCTCTCTCATGTTTTCCTTCTGAAACAGAACTTCTTATTTTCTGGAATTACACATGTTATGGAGCCCACTTGGGATTCAGAGGCTCCAGAACTACAAAGCACAGAAGAACCAACATTCAAAACTACAGAAAAAGTCAAACTCTTGAGCAGAGTTCAAACCTAGTCAGGGTGAGGGCTCTGAAAGTGCTTAGGGGGCAAATGAATGATTGTTGTATCTGAATACTTAACTCCGCATAAGACTGGGAGGCAACAGATTTCCATTCTCTCTTGGGACACCATAACATCCAACTAGAAGTTACAGCATTTTACAAATGGCTTAGCCTAGAGCCTGGCCGAACCTGGACCTGCCTTAGCAAAGGGATGGGCATGAAGATTCAATCAATAACAAGTCAATTTACAAGCATTTATCAAGAACCAACAAGATGAAACAAAAAGGAAGAGGAGGAAATAATGATAACCTCATTTTTATTTGAAAGTAAAGCACGGGAAGAAGGGTGTGAGTGTATAAGCAGTAGGTAGGTATTAAGATAACGCTGAATGCTTCTGGCGATTTGGGGAGATTGGCCCTATTTTTTGACCTTCAGATATGTCCCAGAAGGGCTTCTTGCTGTACCTATGAAGTTTGAAAAATATAATAGTGGGCAGACGGAAGGATAAGCACTGGTATGGGTTGAAAAAAAAATCTTTGCCGCTACAAGGTCTAAATCCCAAATAGATCATAAAAAAGGGAACAGGACCCACATGTACAAAAATATTTACAGCAGCTTTTTCTGTAGCGGCCAAGAATTGAAAACTGAGGGGAAGTCCATCAATTGGGAAATGACCAAACGAGTTTTGGTATATGAATGTAATGGAATACTATGGTTCTATAAGAAATGATGAGCAGGAGGATTTCAGAAAAACATAGAAAGACTTACATGAACTGATGCTGAGTGAAGTAAGCAGAACCAAGAAAACACTGTACACAGTAACAGCAATATTGTGCAATGACCAAGTTGAATAGACTTAACTCTTCTCAATAATACAGTAATCTAAGACAATTCCAAAAGACTCAAGATATAATATGATATCCACATCCAGAGAAAGAACTATGAAATCTGAATGCAGATTGAAGTACACTATTTTCTCTTTTTTTCCCTCTCTTTCTCATGGTTTTTCTCTTTTGTTCTGATTCTTCTTTCACATGACTAATGTGGAAATAATTTTAAAATTATTATACATATATAACCTATATCAGATTACATTCCATCTTGGAGTGGGGCTGGGGAAGGAGGGAGAAAATAATTTGGAACTCAAAATCTTATAAAAGTGAATGTTGAAAACTATCTTTATATGTAATTGGAAAAATAAAATCCAAGAAAGAAGGAAAGAAACAAACAAAGAAGGAAAGAGGGGAAGAAGGAAAGAAGGAAAGGAAGGAAGGAAGAAAGGAAGGAAAGAAAGAAAGAAGTTTAGGAAGGAAGAAAGGAAGGAAGGAAGGAAGGAAGGAAAGATTCTCCCAGTAAAATTCTCTCTCCATCTTAAGAAAGGGAGCATTTATAACACAGTAATGAATGTGGAACTGAGCCTGTCTGTATATCTGGTAGCTCTTTTTTGCTTTGTTTTTACTGACCAGTGTTCTGCCTAACATTTGCTTCCATGATGGGCATATTGTATAGCAGACAGGTGTGAAAATAGTATAGCTGGTTATTGATGTACTAGATTTGCGTCTGTCTTTTTAACAATTGGAATAATCAGGAAGAGTGTAAAAGAATTCAAAAGTGAAATTTTAAAAAATTATCAGTTAAATCAGGAAAAAAAAAGAGAAAGAGAACATTTATTCAAAGAGAACAAAATTTTCCCAAGATGGGAAATAAATCTGATACTGGGATTGTTTATAACCCCTCTTTCCTGCTGGGTTTACTAGCTCCTTGGAAGTTAGGTTCTTATTCTCTGTTCCCTAAAGGATCTGTTGGTAAAAATACTACTTACCTACAGTATCATTTAATAAATAACAGATCTCTGTGTGATATCCTAGGGATCTGAAAAGGTAAAAATTCCTCTCAACTGGATTACTGAATTCTGGCTTAGTCTTTGGCAGCATGTATTACAGTGACCATCTAGTGGCTAGGTCCTAGACAATATTAGCAGGAAATAGAGGGAGACAAGGCTCACTTACTCTGACATGAAGGTATTTCTTTCATAACCTCTATGCATCTAAAGTCAATTGTCAGTACTGATTATGGTCTCTACGGACCACATATTTGGGTATTTAATCATACGTGACCTGGCTTTGTTACTTAACTGTTCCATTTTTTTTCATTCTTTACATTCAACGTGAGTATTTATTTCATGCCTGATGAATAGAAGGCCCTACTGTAAGTGTTCTGGATGAAAAAAAAGAGAGTAGAAGTTCAGAGAGGCAAAGAGCCTCAGAAATCATTGAGTCCAACTCATGGCTGAAGTAGGGCCCCTCTACAACATAGCTGACAAGCCATCATTCAGTTTTTATTCAACAGGGAACACTGGGGCAGCCCACTCCCCTTCGGGCAGCTCTGATGGTTGGGAAGTTTTCCCTTTCATGAAGCTTAATTTTTCCTCTTTATACTTTCCATCATGGCTCTAATAGTGCCCTATAGAGATAAGCAGAAGTCAGATCCTTCTCCCAGAGGACATGCCTTTTTATTTTTTGAAGATAGAAATCATATCCCCCAAATTCCTGTTTTCCAGTTCTTTCTATCAGTCCCTCATACAGCATCATCTCAGGGCTCTTCATCATCCAGGTTGCTCTTCCTCTGGATGCTCTCAAGCTTTTCAATGTACTTACCCAAATGCATACCCCAGCTATGGGGAAGCTAGGTGCCACAGTGGACAGTGCTGAGCCTGTAGTAAGAAAGACTCATCTTTCTGTGTTCAAATCTGACCTCAGATACTAACTAGGTATGTGACTCTGGACAAGTCACTTAACTCTGTTTACCTCAGATCCCTCATCTACAAAATATGCTGGAGAAATAAATGACAAACCATTCTAGTATCTCTGCCAAGAAAACCCCAAATGGGGTCATGAAGAGTTGGATATAACTAAAACACAACTGAACAATCTATTCCAGATCTGAAAAGTCCAGAGCAAAGTACCACAAGCTATCACCACCCTGAGTCAATCAATTAACCTATAAACATTTATTAAACACTTACTATATGCCAAACACTGTGTTAGGCACCAGGAACATACACACAAAATGAAATGTTCCCTACTTTTCAGGAATTCACATTCTATGAGGAAAGAGAACACATACACATATATATGTGTATATACATATATAACATGTATAATATAAAACATGCATACATAACATATACACAGGGTGACCCAAAAGTTTTAGTGCAAGTATAGGCCTTGGTAGCATACATACCTATACATACACATACATACACACATATTTATTTGTATGTATATGTATGTTTACATGTATATTTATATGTGTACATACATACACATAACTCAGAAGTCTACAGTCCACTATTCAAAATCTTTCTACCTCTCCATGGAGTTCATTTCTCCACATCTCTCCTAAGAATCATGTAACAAACTCATATAAGTCCTTTATGACAAGTACATAGAATTGTGCTCAGCCTTCTCTCAGCCAATCAGGAGTTACATCTTCCTATAATCTGCGTGCAGCACAAATGACAAAATTGTATGTTTCTCTTATAGTAACCTAAGACTGTTTCAGGTTTGTGATTTGTTGTATCACACTGTTTACTCATATTGAGATTTCAGTCTACCAAACAAAATCTTGGCAGCTAGGTGCCAGACTGCATAGAGTGCTGAGCTTGAAATCAAGAAGGCTCATTTTCATGAGTTCAAATCCAGTCTCAGATATTTATTAGTTGTGTGACCCCAGGCAAGTCACGTAATCGTGTTTACCTCAGGTTCCTCATCTGTAAAATGACCTGGAGAAGGAAATGGGAAACAATTCCAATATCTTTGCCCAAAAAAACCCCACAAAAATGGGGTAATAAAAAATCAGAACAACTGAATAACAACATATTAAAAGCCTAGATCTTTTAAACATAAACTAGTCTCAAGCCATGTCTCCCCACCTTTCTACTCCTAAAGCTGATTACTTCAAACATTTATCCCCACTAAGTTTCATTTTATTAGATTAGACTCAGTGTTCTAGCCTGTCAAGATCTTTAGAGATCCTGAACCTTTCATCCAGGGTGGCAAGTTACCTCAGTCAGCTCTGAATTTGATAAAAAGATCTCTGCCCTTAGGGACCATGAAAATCTAATAAGAGAGAGGAGGGTCTATACCCCCAAATAACTATAGCACCAGACCATATATGAGACATACTCTCAGAGAAGTACAGAGCTATAGGAGTACAAGGAGAATGAGTTTGCTCCAGGTGCAATAAAGACCCATGG
This sequence comes from Pseudochirops corinnae, assembly GCA_028646515.1. Lineage (NCBI taxonomy): Eukaryota > Metazoa > Chordata > Mammalia > Diprotodontia > Pseudocheiridae > Pseudochirops > Pseudochirops corinnae. Next base: position 263,692,973 of record CM053586.1, read on the forward strand.
ATTTGGAGCCAGATGAACTGGGTTTGAATCCTGAGTTTTTTACTTACTACCTGTGTGACCTTGGAGAAATCACCTATCTGGACTCAAGTTTCTTTATTTATAAAGTTAAGTGACTGGACTAGATTAGCAGTTCTCAAAGTGTGGTCAAGGGACCCCCTAAGGCCCTTTCAGGGGGTTTGCAAGATCAAAACTATTTTCATAGTAAGACTAAGATGTTTTAATTTCTAATATGGTAAATATGGATAGAAAAAAACTCTACATAAACAAAAGTTGCTTGGGGAATTCCCAACAAATTTTAAGAGTGTAAAGGAGTCTTGAGACCAAAAAGTTTGAGGACCACTGGACTGGATGGTCTCTGAAGTCCCTTTAAGCCCTAATGTTCCATGAATCTGTGATCAAGTACAAGTAGCCCCTGCTTTCCCTGAAAATGCTCTTTCCTTCACTAAGTCCTTTTCCCATCTCCAGCACCCACTTGTAACCCAGAGATTTTCCTTTTACATCTATAGCAGGGGAGGTCCCCAAATCATTCCTTAGGAACAGTCAATCAGTCAATGAATTCTCTGCGAAACTGCTCCAAGTCTACAAATTTAGACTGATCAGAAGGTCAGAGAAGCAGCTTTGTAGACAAATGTAATAAGCTGACTGACCTACTTTTTCTTTTCTTTAAACCAGTTCATGTGGGGAAAGGAGGCTAGGAAGAAGGATCAGTACTGGCTACTCAGCAATAGTCCCTGAAGGGTGGACAAGCAATTATGTACATGATTAAAGGGCTCATCTTAAGACAGCTATGAATCAAAAAAAAGGTCTTCCATCTTAACAAGAGACACTTGCTGATACCTGGGAATCCTACTGCAAAGAGCACACCAGGGATATCCAGGAATCCTACTTGTAGGAATCTACCAGGTATTCAGGAGGTCCTCCCCATAGGAGTAGGTCAGGATTCCCCTCTCACACTAAAGACTGTAAGACCTCTTTAACAATCTGAAAGAGTTCCTAACAGTTTCTAAGGCAGTATACTACTTTCCCTAAATATTCCCCCTAGGTGGCAACAATGAGGAGGAAGGAAGATATAAAATGTCAGAGGGGAGGGTTAGTCAGAGCCACATGCTCAGACATGTCTGAATAAACTAGTCTGGAGCAGGAAGACTTCAGAAAAACATAGAAAGACCTGCATGAACTGATGTTGAGTGAAATGAACAGAACAAGGAAAACATCAAACACAACAAGAGCAACATTGTGCAATGATCAACTTTGTACTCTCTTCAGCAGTGCAGTGATCTAAGATAATTCCAAAAGACTCATGATGGAAAATGGTATCCACATTCAGAAAAATAACTTTGGAGCTTGAATACAGATCAAAACATACTATTTTCTCTCTTTTTTTTCTCGTGGTTGTATTCTGATTCTTCTTTCACAGCACGACTAATGTGGAAATATGTTTAATTAGATAGTACACGTATAGCCTATATCAGATTGCATGCCATCTTGGGGAGGGGGAAAGGGCAAGAGGGGGAAAAAATTTAAAACTCAAAATATTATAAAATTGAATGCTGAAAACCTAAAATAAATAAATAAATAAATATTTCTTTAAAGATAAACTAGTCTGAAATCTAGGGACAATTCTTGTCAGTGGCCACCACCCCTAGTAATCTGAACATATTAGACCAGTTTGATTTACTCCACTCTGACTGACAGACACAGATTGGCAGAGCCCCTCTGGGACTCCTCACCTTTCCAAGAGCACAAATCCAACATCTGGTTAGGGGGAAGTACATAAACTTAGACAGGAGATTCAGCTGTGGGATAGGACACCTAGCACTGCAGGGAAAGCATTCCACAGGTTTCCTAACTAGAAGAATCTTAGGCAAATCTTTTCATCTCTCTAGGCCTCAGTTTCCCTATTTGCAAATTAAGAGATTGGACTCAATGACACAAATTTGGAGAACTCTCAAGATTGTATTAGCTGATCCTACAAATGACACCATCTCTCCTCCATGGTGAAGATACTTGGGATCAAGTTTTAAATAAATGTGATAGGGGAATCAAGTGCTAGGGTTTGAGTTCCAGGAACAGATAGGGTTGTTCCATTAACCAACAAGAATATAAGTGATTCCCTGTTTCCAATTATCATTTAAGTCTATTAACCTTGAGACACATGAAGCTGGAAAATCATGTGAGCCTTACTGTAATGGTCAAATATACTCTTTCCTACAGATGGACTTCTTTTTTATTTTTTCCTTCCTTCTTTCTTTCCATCTTTCCTTCATTCATTCATTCATTCATTCTACTGTACTACAGTAGAAAGAGTACTGGCTTTGAAACCAGAACGCAGTCTGGATCCTAGTTCTGCTACTTACTATCTCAAGTAACTATATTAAGTAATTGAATCTCTTTTGTCTTTGTCCTTGACTACAGAATGAGGAAGATGGTCTACATCACTTCTAAGGTCCCTTCCAGCTCTAAATCAATGTCACTATGATTTAATTTAATATTTCCCAAACTAATGGAGTCATGGAACATAGTCAGGTTTGAAATAAATTGAGAGAACCCATAAAGAATATTCTGGACATATGAAATATTTGTACAAGGGAGATTTTAAAGCAGAACAGAAGAAATAATAATTATATTCAGACTCTTAAATTGATTCATATTATGAATATTTTTATATATTTCAGGACTTCAGTGCTTCAATAAATCTACATTTTCCTTGGTGTGGATATTTTCTCCAACAGTGCAGACAGAAACCCATCCGTGTCTGCTCATACCACATGTCCCTGCCCTCCCATAAAGGATCTATCCAACATGCTGGAGGCTTTCTTCCGCATCTTTTAACGTTTCATGGTGACAAATACAGCATTCAGGCCATTCATCTGTTATCCTTCCTTTTATCTAAATGACCAGCCTGCCCCCTTTTCCAGATATCTTTCTTAGATATCTTTTGCATGACTTTTTGCCCATAAGTTGTCACTGGTATTATGTTGTAGTCTACTAAAGCCACCATACGTCTATCTCTCCATTGCCCTCTGGGTAACCCACAATTTTTATTCTTTAGAGCTTGTGATGTTTCATGATTCAGAGTCATATAGCATCCCTAAGAGAATACTGATGCTATAAAGATGTGTTTTCATGTCAAGAGACAGTTTGAGAGCTCTGAAAAAAAACACTGCACAATTTCTCAAATGTAATCCATCCCACACTGTTCCTGCTTTTCAAATCTGGGCTCTGTTCACTGTCCATCTTCAATGTCTTTTTAAGTAATATGTATCGACAGACTAAAACAACAGCCTATCCATCTGACTGTGTGTCAATAGTCTGGGCAATTAGCAGCCTCCATTTTTTTTTCCTAAGTGAATTGCAAGGCTAATCTCTTTTAATTAGACATACATGTCACTGAGTAGGCTCTATCATATTCTGAAGGTTGTAAATCTACCCCACAAAATAATGTTATTCACAAACAGAAGCATCTTGGGAATTTCAACATCTATAAGAAACCTCTCTTTCACAGACAACATTCTCCATGACAAGGAGCATATAGATGAGCAATGCCTCTCTCTCAGATGGTGTGCTTGCTGATGAGAATCACAGGATCATCAAACAAAATTCTCTCCATGGTCAAATCTTTCAAGGATTCTTGCATGATCTGTGCCTATACTCAGAAGAAATATTGTTGAGGGAGAGCCTTTATGTTTTGCTTTACTGAATTAAGTGGTTTTTTCTTATAACGAACAAATAAGAAAAGCAACAGAATCATATATTTTCTGCACTTTCAGACAACTATTGTTGTTGTGTGTCCTTAGTTTTTGAAGAAGACCAGTGAGATCATGGGATGAGAACTTGATTCATGCATGAACTGAACTTAAATAAGTCAGAGCTGCACATTGTCATCAGTCTCTCTCTTTTTCTAAATCATCCTAAATCCAGTGGCAAGACAAAAGTAAAGATGACTGGTGATAGCCCAGGGTAGAGTGGATGACCCTGACATCTTCTATGCCTGACCAAGCTCTAAAGCCCTTCACAGTGCCTGCTTCAGCTGCTTTCATGGTATCAGAACAAATCGTTCTTATCTGCCCATTCTACCAGGTGAAGTCTTCACTTGCTTGGGGTAGACATCCCTTAACTCACTGAGAGGTTTGAGGTCTGTTGGTTACCCTCAACCTGGTTTAATCCATCTGTCAAAATGGTCTACCAGGCCACTGAGCATTCTATGTCTTGGAGTCACAGGTGAGAGCTGTGTCAGGTGACACTGAAGGCAGATTAGCAGCCCTGAAAAGGACCCACCAAGCTAGTCCTACACCAGAGGTGCTAGTCCTCCTTGAACACCCCATACACCCACTTTCAGTCAATAATATCAAGGTCAACATGAGGTGCTATATAGGAAATCATCTATTAATAACTGCTTGTTCCTTTCTCATTTTTTTCATTTGAGATTTGAGATTTCATTTGAGATTTCATTTGAGATTTTCATTTGAGATTCATTTTTCATTCACTGTCCTTTCAGTGATTTTCACTAATCATTCATCATCTTCTTCTCTTTGATATGCCTCAACAACTGATCCCTCCATACTCTCAAAACTGTGTCATATCCTGCACAAATTTCCTCTTTGTGCATTAGTCTGGTCCAACTCTTCTTCTCGCTTTTATTTTATTAAGTATTATTTCTACTTCCTCCTTCACAGTCTACAGAAGGGTTCAAGAACAAATGTGGTGATTTCAATAACACAAAAGATGAGACAGGATCAATATGGAGATGTTTAGAAATCTGTTCCATTTTGTGTCTATTTGTTCACCAGATTTTATTTATAAATGCTCCTGTTATAATCAGTCTTATTAAATCTCAAACTCAGCTTTCTTTAAACTCATTTTCCCCTCTACTGCTTTTCACTATTTTATGAGGCTATATTACAGCATCCTCCTCTACAATATTTTCCAGATGAGTCTGTACTCTAAACCAGCATTGCCCTTGGCTGCCATCCCTTGCTAATTAGCAAGGAGGCCAAGTATTTGCTAGCTACAGTGATTTCAGGGTTCTTTTGGACTACTCATTGCAACTCCTGCCTGATACCTGCTAAATTCCTCTAAAAATCCTGATAATCAATATATTTAAATTTCTCTATTTTCCGTTTTTTTTCAGAGACAACACAGCATGCATGTTTACATGGCTCTGGTTGGAACTATTAAATTTTCACAAATTCTCTTCTTATCTTTAGCCTTTTTTTTAATTCAGTGTTGATTATAATCATGTATATATCTATGAACTGGGGGGACAGGAGGCAAGAAGGGATCATACTTGGATATATACCCTCTCTATGCTCTATGCACTCCTATTTTATGGATACTGACCGTTGTTCTAACTAGTCATTGATTTGGCTATATGTTGATCTGTCGAAATGATTCCTATGTCAGTATCCATCCTATGTCAGTATACATTTTTTACCTGTAAAGAAATTAAATCTATTTTCATTTTTTAAACACACTGTTAGGTACTTACCATGTCCAGCTCTCTCTCTCTCTTTTTCTCTCTCTATGTGTGTGTGTGTGTGTGTGTGTGTATATATGTGTGTGTGTGTGTGTGTGTGTGTGTTTTTGCCTGTTTCTGTCTCTGCTTCTCTGCTTTTTTCTGTTTGTCTCTCTATTCATGAGTATATTTGTAAGTTTGTACACCTATAAATATTTTTAGCATTTATTGGTTTTCAATTGTTAATTAATGCTACTATCACTGAAATTTTTAATAAGATTTCTATTCATATCTCAGTGCATCAGGATTATGTAGAACCCAGTTTTGGATATGCTTACTTGGTCAAACTCATTTTATTGATGAGGAAAGAAGAGAGGAAGGGAGGAAGGAAGGAAGGGAAGGAGAGAGGGAGGGAGGGAAGAAGAAGGGAGGAAGGAGGAAGGGAGGAAGGAAGGAAGGAGGAAAAAGGCAAGAAGGAAAGAGAGTAGGAAAGAAAAAAAGAAAGAAGCAAGGAAAAAACAAGCATATATTAATCACTGGGTTCTGTGCTAAGCACTTTACAAATATTATCTCATTTGAATGTCATTCTACTCCTGGGAAGGAGGTGCTAAAATTATGACCATTTTACAAATTAGGAAACAGGCAGCCAGAGTCACACGGCTAGTAGGTTTTCAAGGATGGATTTGGACTCAGGTCTTCCTGACTCCACGTTCAACTTTCTATTCATGGTACCACCTAGCTGCCTATTAATGATGAAATAGAGAACCAGAGAAACACTAAATGAGTGGCAGAACTGGGACTATAAGCCAGGTCTCCTGATTCCCCCTTAATTGCTTCTTCCACTATGCCAGAATCCTTTGTCCCCATTTTTTGTCCCCATGTCAACCCTCCAGGCTAAATTGGACACCCCAAAAAGGCATTCAGACATTTTTTCTAGTGGTATATGGAATAGCTTGCACATTTTGCAAGCTCCAGGGAAGGAGTCACAGGATCCTTCCACCCTTGGTAACTAATAGCAACAAGGAAAGAAATTTGGGGCTATCATCTATAGTGATAGAAGAAAGTGCTTACCAACATAGCAATGGGAGCTGTGGCACAGCAGTCATGAAAGAAAGGAGGGATGCTTCTTAAGAAGCAATAATAGTGTTCAGTTCAGCAGATCAGAATGAGGTCAGAGAACTGAGGAAGTTTCTATAGGTACAGTGTTCAATCCTCCCCTCGTCATACTGAGTTAGTACAACTTCCTGGGATTTCTCTCTATAGTGAGTGTGCGGAGTCTATGGCATGAGAAATAAGAAAGTAAGACAGAGATCTGATTACCTTATCACAGACTGCCTTTCCAAACTTAAGGACAACCAGGCTGTGGTGCACTGAGGCTTTCCCTTCCTACCAGAAAGGGTAGTACTGAAATGACAAAGCAGTCAATGGCAGAAACTCTGCACAGTAACCTGAGAGCAAAAGAATGAGCTAGATGTTGGCCAAATATTTGACAATGCTTCTCAGGTTATCTTTCTGGAAAAGATGGAGGGAGGTGAGCTGGAAGACCATATAATTAGGCAGGCTTGAAATAGGACTCAAAGCATAAATCATCCGACAGTCTCAGGTCAGCTTGGAAGAAGGTCTCCAAAGGGGTCCTCCAGGGACCTATGCTCAGTCACCCTTTTACTACAGGACTTCAAGTACAGGTTAAGGTCAGCAGCGTCAAACTCAAGTAAAAGCCAGGTCCACTAAAACATAAAGAAGGATCCCTGTGGGCCGCATGTGGACTTAGAAAACTACATGTTAATATTATCTATGTTTTATTGTATTTGTATTTATTTTGTTAAATATTTCTCAATTACATTTTAATTGGTTTGAGCTGTACCTATTGTGAGTCAAACCCACTTCTAGACGGAATGATCATTTGTCATGGATATTCCATCTACGTGTCTTGTATGTGCCACGTTATAAAAATTGTTAGAATGTAAACTTTTTAAGGCCAGTTTTGACTTTTTTCTCTCTATCTCAGTGCTGAGCATGGTGCCTGGAACATTCTTAATTCTTAATGAATGCTTGTGGACTGGCTAGCTGTAGATGGGATTCTTTTTCTGGCATGGGTTAGACTAGGCAGTCTCTGAGGTCTCTTCTAATTATAGAGGGAGCAAAATTCAGCCAAGGTGGCAATTTGATTCCCAGTGAAAAAGCCACAGGAGAGTCCCTGATCTCTGATGTGTGACTCTGAGAAAAGGTCCGTGTTATGGAATCATCCTGGACCAGTGGTTTGGGGAGCGTGGCTACCAATTCATGGCTTAATCTTGGACTTTGGACCGCTCACTCATGTCTCTCTCTTGACATCAGTTGCTTCATCTATCAAATGAAAGAGTTGAACCAGATGATCTGTAAGGTCCCTGCTAACTTTAAAACTCTATGAATAGATTCCAGAGCTAAATTGAGGGATTCATAGTCCCTGGTATCCTGATCTCCTTCCAAAGGAAAAGATCAATAGGTTTCCGACTTCTTTCCATTAAATATCCAGATGCCATATGGTGATCTGATAGAACGTAAGCACCTTGAGAGTAAGAACTGTTTTGCTGTGGTTGCTGTTGTTTTAAATTGTTGTATCATTAATGCTAGCACAATGTCATATAATCAATGTTTATTAAATACTTGATAATTGTTGTTTCAGTGATGCTTTGTTTTGCCTTGGTGCTGCTGTGAGAGGGAAATAACATGAAAACTGAACTCTTTCTCTCTCCTCCCTTCTCTCCCCTCCCCTCTTTCCCTCCTCTCTTCTCCCTCCATGCCCTTCTCTGCTCTCTTCCCCAACCCACCCCTCCCCTCCTCTCTATCCTGTCCTCTCTTCTCTTCCTCTTCTCTCATCTCTTCTCCTTTCCCTCCTATCCCCTCCCCTCCTCCTGCTTTGTCCTGCCTTCTCCTCTTCACTCCTCTCCTCCCTTCTCCCTACACCTTTCATCTACCATACTCTCCCCTTTCTCCCCCCAAGTCCCACCAGCTTTGGCTATCAAGAGCCCTGCAAAAACGCTTCTACGTAGCAAATAAACAGTGCCATTTCTATCATTGACTAATGAGGTGTTTGCCACAGAACAAATAAGAAAAATAAATTATGCATAAGACATGGTTTCCAAACTATTTGCAAGTTTTGTCCCAGTGTATTTTTACTTTTCTTGGAACATTCCCTCTAGGGGTGAGCTGCCCCCAGTAGAAAAGTACATGGAATTAGAAGGAAGCCTTCAAGGGTTATACTTGGCCCTGTCAAGGGCGGGACTGAAATTGTGTTTGTCATATCCTGTGCTCTTTCTTTGCTCTGGTTTCTTAACTGAGATGGAGGCACCATTATTCAACTATGTACCAGCCGGTAGAGCCTGGGGTTGAATTTCCTCCTAAGTAAATTCCCATAGTGATTTACCTGACCTGGAAAAAGATCATGGCCTATACTCCAACCCCACAGACACACACAGAGACAAGTACAGGGTCCTTAGAGGTTTTTACTTCAACCCATCTTCTACTCAGCTGTCAAATTGATCTTCCTAAAGCAAAGGACTAACCCCTATTAAATAAATAAGCAAACAAACAAATGAATGAATAAATTATATATATATGTGTGTGTGTGTGTACATACACAAGGTAGGCTGAGGTTTGAAAGGTGGGATGGTGTAGCAGCAATAACTTTAGATTTCAAGTTGGGAGTTGTTCTTCAGTTGCGTCTGATTCTTCATGACCCCATTTGGGGCTTTCTTGGCAAAGATACTGGAGTGGTTTGGGTTTAAATCTCAATTCTGACACCAGCTTTGTGACTTAAGGTAAGCTATTTAAACTCTCAGCATCAGTTTATTCATCTATAATATTTTATATTTTGACAGAGATCCATGAGCTCCATTAATCAAAAAGTATTTATTAAGCACCTACCATGTACCAAGCATTATATTACATACTGGAGATACAAAGACAATAAATAAATGATTACTGTCTTCAAGAAATTTCTATTATATTGTGGAAAACAGTATGAAAACAGATACATAAATACAAAATAAATGCAAGATCATTTCAGGAGGGGAGTCACTAGAAGCTGGGAGGATCAGGAAGGATCTAATATGGGAATATGCCCTCAGGCTGAGCTTTGAAGGAAATCAGGGATTCTAAGAAATAGAGAGGAGAAGTCAACACATTCCGAGTCCGGGGACAGTTTAGAGAAAATCTCAGAGATAAGAATGTCATGGCAGCCAGTTTATGTCACAGGTAGACATTAAAGTTTAGTTGGCTCCAAGGCCAATTTTCTACCAGTAAGACCTCACTCAGTCTACATGTACAAGGTGGGTATAATGAAATCTATAAGCAAGTCAACAGCAAGTGCTAATAGCAATTGCACTGCCCCCCCCCCCCAGGTAATTGATTGTTTCTGTTCTGACCAGAAATCCTAAGATTCTTCCCCTCCCAATTTGATTTTTTTTTTCTGAGTATGCAAACTAGGCCATCTTTTGCCTCATTTCTTACCTAACCTTAAATCACTGAATGGGTGTTGCCTCAGACAAACTGAGACCTGGGAAAGATCTTAGCTTAAAAAGGTCAGAGTCTCCCACTACAACTGCAATCATCTCTAGTCATCCTGACCTACCTCTTGGACTCAAAGGACCCTGAAGGAGAGAATGAGGCTGATGAATTTGCACAGCCCTGCCTCATTCAAAGCCAATTCACTTACAAGTCAAAGCATTACCATTCTGATGTCATTGGTCCTCTTTGAGAATGAAGGACAAATAACAACAAATACATTTAAAATTTAGGTCTGAAATTTAGCTCTCTACCACTGGTGATTTTCAAACTGGCTACAATTATTTCTTATAGTATGTTGTCATTTGGGGTGAATTTTTGTGGACAGTGGGTAAAGATGGAATGGAGGGATTAAGTTAAATTTAATAACACATTTTCCTATAGTACCAAAGGATTTACAAAACATTTTCTTCACAACAAACCTGTGAAATAGGAAGTAGAAGTGTTTGTTTTGCTTGGTTTATTTTTTGTACAGATCTATGACTGCACCAGTATAGAAAAGTTGTGATTTTCTAGGGAGGTAGAGCAGTCTAATGGATAAAGAATTGACCTCAAAGCCCAGAAAACCTGGGTTCAGTCCTGCCACTGACACAAACCAGTCCTGTGACCATGGGAAGGTCACTCAGCCTCTCAGTGAACCCAGACTGCTTTCAAAGACTAGGTTACTTTTAAGTTGCCATTTGGTTTTCTACACCAATAAAATCATATACTTGTACAAAAAAAAAATTAATGAACCTCGTAGATCTTTATTATACAGAGCTAGTATGAAGAAATGTCACTTGTAAACTTTAAAGTGCTCTAAGAATATGAATTATTATCATTAGGTTGGTGTCTTGGCTCCATCTCTGCCCACTGTCCACAAAAATTTCATCCCATGATGTTGTCATTGTGCTGGCTTATGTGACAATGTGTAAACAATGCTGCCAATTTGAAAATCACCAATAGTGGTGAGCTTTGGATCTATGTTCTTAGATGCACCAATAATTACCTCCTTGGGAGATTATTGTTGACCCCTGTCATTGACCTCCACGGCCCAGTACATATACACACTGGCCACTAACATGCAAGGAGCTGGTCTGACAAAGATATCCATATGGGGCCGCTTAGAGCCTCTAACAATGGATCCTGTGTTGATGTAAGGAGCATGACTAAATCATTTATTTGTGCATACCGACACCAGAGTGTCCCAGAGACTATAAGTAATGTTCCAAATTCCTTAGAATTATACTCCAGCTCTAAATCTATGGTGCCATGATGGTGTTATCCTGTTTTCTCCTCCATTCAATCTTTCCCTCTTTATTGGTTCCTTCACTGTTTCTGACAAAGGTACTCAGATCTCTCCTAACCTCTTAAACACACACACACGCTCTCTCACTCACTCTCTCTCTTTCTTTTGATCCTATCACACCCTCAAGCTGCATTTTATATCTCTTCTCCCCTTCCATGATAAAAACTTCTAGAGTATTCTACTCTCTCTGCCTCATCTTTCTCACCATCTCCTGAACCCATTGCAATCTATCTACAGCAGTCTACTAAGACTGGCCAAGGCCAATGATGACCTCTTAATTAGAGGACCCAAAAGCCTTTCATCAGGTCATTGTCCTTAATCTTTGTACAGTATCATATTCTTAACCATTTCGACTCTTTGTGTACTCTCACCCCCTCCCAGCTACAATGACTCTCCTCTCTTCTTGTTTAATCACTCTTTCTTGGTCTTTACAGATTCATCTCCCTATATTCCCAATAGTGTGGCTATCCCCCAAAATACCATCCTCAAGCGCTGCCTTTCTTTATGAATAAAATTATTTATTATAAACAAACTATTAAGTCTAAATAAATAAATTTCAATACATAAAAGGTTGTTACTTTTCAGTCAGTCCTTTTAAAGCTCCATTAAGTTTCTTTCTTAGTCTGCTTATTCTCATTTACTTCTCCTTTTATATGGTCCTAATTAGTATGTACTTTGTTCTTGTGGTTATGCTTTTTTTAAAGCTTTACTTGATAGTCTTTTTAGATTTCTTTATATTCCTCACAATTGTTTATATTAATTGTACTGTTATATCCCATTACGCTAATGTTTTAGTCTATTTCACCATCTCCTTTCTCATCCCCCTCAGGCAATCAGTTGTCAAGTGGTGTCCATTCTGATTCTACAACATCTCATGCATTCGTTCTCTCCTCTCACATTGTCCATCATCATCTCTTTCCTGGACTATCCTAGTAGTCTCCTACCTACTCTCACTGTTTCCATCTCTCTTCTCTGTAATAATTCCCTACACCATGGCTAAAATAAACTTCCAATAGGACTGACCATGTCATTTCCCTACCCAAAAACCCATTACGGCATCCTTTTAACTTTAAGACAAAACAGTCATTTTAAGTGGCATGTGTTGACTAATGCGGAAATGTGTTCAATATGATTGTACATTCACAGTCTACATTGAATTGCTTGCCATCCTAGAAAGAGAAGGGAGAGAAGGAAAAGAAAATTTGAAATTCAAAATCTTATAAAAGTAAATGTTGAAAACTATCTTTATACATAATTGGAAAAAAATAAAATACTTTTAAGTGGGGAAAAAAAAGATTTTTAAGAAGTAGCATGTGTATATCTCTTTAGGGTTTACTATACTGCCTCACTTAAGCCTCAATAGCAATGCTTTTAAATCAACTGTCTTTTCCTATTATGATCCATTTGCCATCACACCAGTTTGTGTCCATGATATCCGTCCCTCATTAGGCTGTAAGCTCCTTGACCGTAGGAACTATGACATTTTTCATCTTTGTCCTCCAATGTCTAGTACAATGCAACAGATACAATTGGTGCTTAATGATGGTTGTTGAATTGAATCATTTCCCTTTAAAAGTGATAAACTATAGTATTATGGTCAGATTCAGAGGGCAGTGCTTCTGAAGAAAAAGCTGAACTTCAGAACAGCCATTTCCCGAACACAAGCCAGTGCTTTCCTACCGTTATGGAAGTCTCCCAACCAGGACACAGTTCTGACCCATAACAACCAGAACCAAAACCTGTTCCAGGTAAGGAAGTGTCCTCTGAGGTAGTCCCATTCTTTTACTTAATGTATCCCTTCTCACCATATCACATCTCTCAATTAAAATAGACCATTCCCTCCAGATCCCTGAAGGAAGAACTGCATTAACAGCTGAAATGACTTGGAATCAAATCGATCCCTTGTGTCCAGGGTACCAGTAATTAGCCAGAAGGCACTGTCTTCACTATTCCACCAGGAAATTGAAGCTCAATAAATATTAAGCACCAATTGTGACAGACCTCTCAAGAGGCTAGATGCATTTAGCACCTACCTGTTGGCTCACAGAAACTGGGACAGAGCTTGGAACTCTCCAGATGAGGAGTCAGCAGAATGGTGGACTGGAATAGGATTCATTCCTGGCAGGCTTTGAAAGAAGCATGACCCTTCTTCCCTTCCTGCAGCCCATGCTCTTGAAGAAGTAACCAGAAATTCCTACAGTCTGCTCACCACCTTGCTCATCTCTTTTTATCATTTTACAAATTATCATTTGCCACCAGCTGCTCTCCTTGATTTGACTCCATCATCTTCATCATGTCTTTCCATCATCATCATGGGCCCCTCCCCCCAGATAAACTCATCAACAGGAAACTCATCACAAACATGGAGATTGACTGAGTTTTGCTACTTACACCTCATTAGTACTCTCAGTTGCTTCTCTCTCTGATTAGAGAGCTTGAGTATGGAGCAAAAAACTCCTACCATAACCTCCCTTTATAGAAGGCTCAAAATGTCAGATTTACCATCAGCTGCTCTTCTTGGTTTCAAATCTATCATCTTCATCATTCCCCTTCTCCAAGTATCCTTGGGCACTCCCCTGCCTTTTCAATTTCCTTCTGGGCACTGTCATCCCCTATTAGAGGGTAAGCGTTTTGAAAGCAGGATTGTCTTTTACCTTTCTTTGTATTTCTATCACTTAGCACAGTGCCTGGCACATATATAAAGCTTAATAAATGTTTGCCATAAATTCTCCTCATATCCAGCCTCAACTTAGTAAATGAAATTCATTTCCACAAATATGGGAATAAGACTTCCTCCTCAACCTATAATACTAATGACTCAGCTTTATCCTGTTATAAAGTATTTTACATACATCGAGTCACAATATTCCCCTAAGACAGCTAGTATAAATGTCTTGTCCTCATTTTATAAATGTGAAAACTAAGGCTCAGAGAGGTCACACATAGTAAGTACAAGAGTTGAAATAGAACTTATGTCTCCTGATGAAAGGTCTATTGTTCTTTCCATTATATCACACTGCCCTAAGGACAGCAGTGTAATTGGAAGTCATGACCAAGTACCACAAGCTCTGGGCTTACATGGACTCAGTTCCATCTCGAAGAAAGGCTCCCCAAATCACATTTCCTTTGTTTATTTTGCCAGCACCCAGAGTTCCCTATGGGAGAGTTCCGAAAATAGCTTCATTATAGTTCACGTTTAAGCTGTCTCAAAAGTAAGTAAAAGAATCCCTATCACTTTTACAAGCATTCAAGGTAACAATGCATATCAGATAGTCTTTATTTCACTCCACAGAAAATGGAGAAAACACATAAAAAACTTGCAATAGCCCATAAATAATATAATTCTGATCATCTCCAGCTAATTCCACCATCCCAGGACCCTATGTGTTGTTGTTCAGTCTTTTCAATTGTGTCCAGCTCTTCATCACCCCATTTGCAGTTTTCTTGGCAAAGATACTGGAGAAGTTTGCTATTTCCTTCTCCAGGTCATTTTACAGATGAGGAAACTGAGGCAAACAGGGTTAAGTGACTTGCCCAGGGCCACACAGCTAGAAAGTATCTGAAGCCAGATTTGAACTCATCAACACAAGTCTTCCTAACTCCAAGCTCCATGTCTATCCATTGCGCCAACTAGCTAGCTGCCCCAGAACCCTATGTAGTACCCTGGATTCATGGGGCCACCATTTGATTAAGACTCCCCTTAAAGGAAAAGGAATTTGGGCTCATTAGATTGGTAACTCATTGATATTCTAGTGATTCCCACTTTCACCATGGAGACACACACAGGAACCCAGCCTTATGGCACTACCGTGGAGGCTTGGACTCCCCTCATGGAAGAAAATTAATTTGGGAATGCTAAATAGGTAACTTCTGGCATTCCAATGAGTTTCACTTTCACTCCAAAGACCCATACAGGTATTCCCACAAAATGAAAAGTAATGAGATTGCTAGAGAATTAATCCCTTTCCCACTACATCTGTATGGTCTGTAGTAGCAGATGGAAAAGATCAATTTTTTTTTTTCTCCCTCTGTCAAAGATATAGTTTCTTGCTGCTCCTCTAGCTTTAGGGGCCAGATGAATGATCCTCCTTTCCCCAAGAAGTTGGCAAAGCCCATGAACTTACATCCTCTCACTAGAAGTCTGAGTAAGAAACTCTTCCTCCTCAGCCACATTGCCCCTCCCCATAGACAACATCTTTCAGAATGAAAACTTATCCCACTGTCTCTCCAAGCCTAGGGCGAGGAATGTGGGCACCAGGTGCTCCCTCCTTACCTCTGCCTCACAGAGTCCTTCTCTTCCTTGAAGGCACAGCTCAAACACCATCTGCATGAAGCCTTTTCTAATCCTTCAATGACTAGTGCTCTCCCTCCCACACCACCTGGTATCTAACTCCTTTATATTTATGAAGTACAACTATATACATGTATTTGTCTCCTGTATTAGAATATAAGCTTCTTGTGAGTAGGGATTGATTCCTTGCACTTGTATCCCTAGCACCTAGCACAGTGCCTGACAGGTAGTAGATGCTTCAAAAAGACTTGTGGGTTGATTGATTGATTAAGATTGATAGAAAATCTTGTTTGGGCTGCATTAGTGAGAACACATGCAATTCCCACATGTCTTTGCTCCAAGGTAGCCACCAATCATTCCCAGAAGTAATTCCTTTATCTGTGCCCAGATCCCTTTTTCTCTGATGCTTGTACCCAGTTTGCCTAGACCTTTTGTAGCTACTTATACCCACCCCCCAATTCCACTCACACTAATCTACTTTCACAAAACCAAATTGAGTGGTTCATAACACGGATAGCAACAATGCTCTGTCTACTAGACCAGGGGTTCTTAACTTTTTTGTGCCGTGGACGCCTTTGGAAGCCTGATGAGGCCAACAGACCCCTTCACAGAATCTTTTTTTTAATAATTGAAGGAAATAATAAATATTAGTTAGAAGTCAGAGAAAATTAAAATGTAGTATTTTTTCCTCATTCAAGTTCACAGATTTCCTAAAGTCTAACCAGAGAAACTTTGAGGTCCATGAAGCCCATGTTATGAATCCCAGTATTAGAGCCTTCCAGTTTTATGAAAATGTCAGAAAAGTTGGAGCAGAATATGACCAAAACACAGGAAAATAGAGAAGCAAGCAGAGAATAACAAATCCCTAACTAAAAGGAAAATTGAGATATCTAATATCTCTGTCTTATCTCTCATGGCATGAGCAAACCTAAACTACCCAGCAGAATTGGCTCTCTTATTTGGTATAGTGGAATGAACATCTGACTTAGAGCCAAGGGCTCTTTCACATTTCACAAGCTGAGTAACTGTGGCCGAGTCACTTTAATTCTCCAAGTTTTAGTTTGTATATTTGTAAAATGGGGCTGAAAATACTTGAGCTACCTACCTTACAAAGTTAGAGAAAAGAGCCTCACAGCTCTTTATGAGTCATTGTTTAATATGAGACATATCTAGGGTCAGAGATTTTGGCACCTCTTTGGGTAGACTATTCCAGTGTTTAACTGCCATTGGGGTTAAGAAATTTAGGTGCTCTTTATGTTTGTTTCCCATCAGTTTCATGTGAACCTCTCATTTCATTCAATTAGCAGCAACTTAAGTCATGCATCTTCTCTGCATTTTCTGGAAATGGAGCTATCACAGGAACATAGCTAGTCAATGTCCTTCTTAGAAGGTGTTCATTCACTTGAAGACTCATTAACCCATGTCTCCTAATTCCAAGATGAATCCATAACTAGGGAGTTGAGTGCATATTTGTCAAACTTTTTTCTTTTAAACCCAGGTTGCAGAGGCCCCAATGTGTTCCCCCCAGAAAATGCCAAACAAGGAACCAGTGACTTTTGCCATGGGGAAAAAAATGAATCATCATAAGAACAAGTAGAAAGAAGAATCCTACAGCTCAGACAATTACTCAAAGAACACATTTTCTGATAATTATAGTGCTAAAAATGGCTCGGCTTTGAAAATCCCTTCCTTTCTCCCATGCAAGCTGAGGAGGAGGTTTGACAACACTCAGTAGTGGAGATGCAGCACATTCTGGGGTGTTTAGGAGACTAGTTCCAAGAAATTTCTTGGAAGGTACGAGTTCCCAGACAGTGGTAATGCTGACTGGATAGATCACCCCCAGTTCTCCCACACACATACAAGCCTTTGCAACATTGAACCCTCAAGCTCATTCATAAGGAGACAAACCTGAAAGGACACAAGACACAGGACCGGCCCTGCCTCATGATGAGAGGATCATGATGATCACATAGGCTCTAAAGTTGAAAAGGCCCTTAGAGACCATTTAGTTAAGCCCCTTCATTTTATAGAGAAGATTAAGATTCAGAGAGGAGAAGGGGCTTCCTCAAGAACACAGAGGCTATAAGTGATAGACCTGGAGTTCAACTCCATCTAGTTTGTTAATCTTTCTGCTATAACTCATTGTCCTTCAAACCACCTCCCTTGTTTCCCTTAAGAAGAAGGAACTTTCGAGGTAGAGATATTCAGGCTCAAGATACCTTACCTTGCTGAACATGCTGAATGTGTGCTTGGAATTGTGTTTAGAGAAGATGTGAAGTGAAGAAGTGTCTTTAGACAAGAGATAAGTGCCAGCTACCTGGACTAATCTAAATGAGAGGGGAAAGGTGGCAAGGTTAGAACCATGGACAGCAGCAGGGGGAAGGAATGGAGGCAGCAGAGACCTAGAGAAAAATGGAATCATTGAGTATGGGTGAGTGAAAATGAATCTAAAACAGAAAAAAGTTATCCAAAATTTTTTTTCTCGAAAACTGCCTAAAGCTATATCTATTAACTCCATAGATATCACAAACTGTATATAAATACATACAGGATGACCAGGCCCCTACTAAAATTCACAACCCAGAATGTGGACCTCAGAATAAAGCACTCTTCTAGAGCCAAGCAGAGACAGTCAACCATTAGCAAAGTTCATTCAAACTGTGAATAGCAAATGATACAGCAATGGAATTATTACTGCATAGCAAATATTCGAGTTGACCTGGGCTGTGATTCTACCTTCCTCATTCTCTCTGTCTACTTCCAGAGAATGCAGAAGGGTACCCATTCTGAGTGTCAATAAGAAAAATAACGCAGGATTTGGATAACTGTCTTAATTTTACCATGCCCAGAGGCTATTATATTGAATTGTGTGTCAGACCTAAAGAATGGGATAATAAGGGGTTAGAGAAAAAGAAAGAGTGGTGCCAAGCACCTCTGTAGGGGATAACCATTAGCAAAATTATAATGACTCTCTGGTAGATACCTAATTCCAAATCCTAGGATTTAAAGATGGAAAAAATTTTAAGAATTATCAAGTTCAAAGCCCCTGTTCTATACATGAAGAAAAGAGACCCCTAGAGGCAAAGTAACAAAAGTGAGAGGCAATGTGATAACAATGGAAAGAGCCCTGGATGTGAAATCTGAGCGCCTAGGTTCAAATCCCAACTCTACTGCCTCCAAGGGGTGTGAGTCTGTGTAAGTCACTTGACTTCTCTGGGCCTCAGTTTCTTCATCTATAAAATCAGAGAACTGAACTACATGATTTCCAAACTTTAAATCCTGACCCTGCCATTTATTATCTTGACCTTGGAAAGACACTTAAGTCAATAAACATTTATTAAATGCTTACTACATACCAAGTACTGTGCTATACAGTACTAGGAATACAAATTCCAGCAAAATGAAAAGTCCCTGCCCTCAAGAAGTTAACATTTTAATGAAGAGAGAGAAGGAGGAAAGGAAATGAGGGAGGAAAAGAAAGGGAGAGGGAAGAGAGGAGATGGAAGAGGGGAAAGAGAGAGAAACAGAGAGAAAAAGAGATAGAGAAAGAGGGAAAAGGGAAGGAGAAGGAAAGGGAGGGAGAAGAAAGAAGGAAGAGAAGGGGAGAGGAAGAGAAGAGAGGGGAGGGAAGGGGAGGGAAGAGAATGGGAGGGAAGGGGAGGGGAGGGGAGGGAAAAAGAAGGAAGGAAAGGAAGGAAGGGAGAGGGAAAAGAAGAAAGGAGAAGAGAGAGGAAGAGAAGAATTGAGAAAAGAGAAGTTGAGAAGAGAACCCAAGCATGGACATGGTGAAGTTGAGAAAGGAGCTGGAAGCAAAATGGAGGAATAAGCATGGTTATCCTGGGCATTTCCTCAAAATGGAGGTTCCTGGAGGAACTTTCCCATTCTGGACCTCAGTTTCCTCATCTGTAAAATAAGAGGGTTGGACTAGATTAGTGGTATGAAACTTTAATAGAAACAGGGCCTCGACTCTGGGCAGTAAGGATCCCTGCCATCCACACACTGGGTAGTGGTGATAGTGATGATGGTGGTGGTGGTGGTGGTGGTGGTGGTGTCTTTTTCATTCATATCTGACTCTCTGTGACCCCATTTGGAGATTTCCTGCCAAAGATACTGGAGTGCATTGCCATTTCCTTCTCTAGCTCCTTTTACAGGTGAGGAACTGAGGTAAACAGGGTTAAGTGACTTGCCCACAGTCACATAGCTAGTAAAGTATCTGTGGCCACATTTGAATTCAGGTCTTCCTGACTCCAGGCCCAACACTCTAGGCCCTGTGCTGGTATCCACATACTGACTTAGTTTTAAAACATTATTTTATCTTTGCTTTATTGTATTTTTAAATTTTATTTTATTAAATATTTTCCAATTACATTTTAGGGAGGTCTCATGGGGAATGTTGCAGGTCATATGTGGCCCAGTGTTAGATACCTCTAGACTAGCTGACCTCCAAGGTCCCTTCCAGATTTGAGTTAAATCTATAATCCTAAATGGCAGATCTGGGATTCAAATTCATGTCCTAACATTTTAAAGCCAGTGCTTTTTGTTCTATTAGGGGAGAAGTATCTTCTCTTTGAGTTCATGTGGTAGGTCACTGCTATTGAATAACACAGAACAACACAACAGAGAAATTATAGAGGTTAAAAACCTAGGTTTTAATATATTTAATTAAGCATAGGTTCAAGAATAGAAAAATAACCCCAAACAAAGATTAGGATCCTAATGAAGCATTTTACAGACAAAACAATGTCAGAGAGAAATAATTTTTGACATATAGCAATCTAGTATATTTTCTTAAGCCATAAAGTTGAACAAACTCAAATAGAATCATAACCTCATACAGCCCCTAAGGAAATCTAGTTAAGCAGATTCCATAGGTAAACTGAGTCAAGTTCCCAAAGTCTCAAAGCCAGAAGAATCCTTCTGCAAACATATGAGTCACTTTGGGAAGCTCAAACTCTACTTTGGCTTCTTTTCTGAGGAATGTCAAAAAGTCTTTCCTTAATCTTATCATTCTATTAGCCAAGTTTGAGCCAGGTGAAGGTAATATTCAGAGGAAACAAGCTTCAATCAACCAAATGTTCCAGGGCAGATGGCACAATAAAATTGAATAAGAGGAAAATGAAAAATAATCAGCACAGTACTTAGCCACATTGCCTCTCCTTGCTAGTTCTTCAGGTCACACTTTATGCCTTGATCAGAAGTACATCTGTCTCAATAACTTAATTTAACCTACCTTCACTATGAAATGGAAAATAAAGAATTGAAACATCATTAAGGAAATGCAAATTTAGTTTCATTTATTAATGGTCATGGTTTATCTATAGACAAAGTACCTTCAGTTATAGGAATCACAATTATCTTATTCATTGGAAGCATGGAGAAAGAAAAATTAATACATTTTCAAATTCTTCCTTTCCATAAAAACTGTCCTCTCCCTCATTCCTAGTAGGGATTCCATCAAATATTGGTTGACCAATCACTTTCCTTATAACCAACATTGTCTTTCACACTGTCCTTTTGTCTGAAGCTCCAGGAGCTAATTAGAATGATAAATTTAGACTAAGATGGGACCTTAAAGGTCTTCTAGGTCAATCTCCTCATTTTACAGATTAGAAAATCAAGGCCCAGAAAGGCTAAGTGATTTACCAAGATCAAAGTAGTAAATGGCAAGGCAGGATTTGAACTCAAGACCTCAACTCCTTAGCCAGGACTCCTTCTGCTAATTATACTCTTCTTCTCAGCCCATTTAACTGAAGGAACAGTATCATTCTTAATTGGAACATGTTAGGCATCTATCAGTCACTATTGTTTCCCAGTAACATTCAGAAGTCCTTCCAAGTTGAAGATCCATCCACTGTGTAAAGGTTATACATGCATGTACATGACTATTTATAATAAATGGTCATGTGTACATGTATATGTGTACATGTACATAAACACATTTACCAAGTTTTGTAGCAGCCAACTTCCAATGCTCACTCAGTTCTAAAATCCCATAACCTAGAGTAGCCTTCTTTGAATGGCACAGGAATCCCAAAAAGAGAAGCAATTGTGTTACACCTTAATCACAACCTATGTCCCCAAAGAAGCTGCTAATCAATTTCTTGAATACAGTGAAAAGTTATAAACACACACAACAAACCCCAGTTTCTAATCATGAAATCCCTAATGGGGAACAGACCTTATTTTTAGGGCAAACTTGACACTGAGATATCTCCAAGAGCAGAGAGAGGCAAAATCAGTTGTGCCACCATCCATCACCCACAAAGCAAAAAAGGTTATTAAACCCAGCCCCAGGCCATTTGCAAATATCCAGTATTACCCTGACACTTTGATTGATGGCTACCCCTTCTAATTAGATTCCCTTTGTCTCTCAAGATTTCCCAAGTGCTGATTATAAGGCCCCAGCTTGGCCCTTTGGGAGATACAGTCTGAACTGGGCAGGTTGCACAGTATGTTTGTTCTAAATATCCACCATCTCGCCTGCCCCATGTGAACCTCACAACCAGAGTCACCAACATACCGCACTTACTCACTTTTCTCAAAAGGAAGCAGATGCGTTCGATGTTTCGCAGCCGTTCCCTCTGTGAAAGGGCACACAAGAAAGAAGAAGAAGAGGGAGGTTAGAGTTCTCCTGATATAGCCCACATAGTTAGCATGTACCAGGGTAAAACAGTCATTTAGCCACACACACCCCCATCACCAAAAAAAAAAAGATACCTTGTAAGGTTAAGTAATTTGTCAAGGTCAGAATAGTAAATGGCAATGTCAGGATATGAACCCAGGTCCCCTGATGACCCCAAAGTTCTCCCAGATTTAAGCCACACCCAAACCACATATAGATTTAAGCAATATGTCTGAATCCTATTTAACCAAGCCCATCCCCATAACCACATATACAACTAAGAATTTTTTTAAGGTCAGTAGCCCACACCACATGGATCAAGTCGAGCCAAGTTAACAAGCATTTATTAAGACCTTACTATTAAGACCAGGTACTTTGCTAAGCACTGAGGATAAAAATACGAGCAAAAATAAAGGTACTCCCTGACCTCAAAGAGTCTACTTGGGAGAAGACAGCTGGGAGAATAAAGCACGGCTGCTCTAGGCCATTCCTCAACATGGAGTTTCCCCAAGAGGAGAAAGGGACCACAGAGGTGAAGGAGAAGGCAGCTAATGCATGGAAGCAATGTCCAGAAAGTCATGATGACTGGACTGGGCCCTTCCTCAAAATGGAGGTCCCAGGACCACAAGCATCTTCTCTATTCATTTGTTGCTTCAACTACAGTTCAGAGGAAATATCATAAGATCATAGGCTTAGAGCTGGAAGGGACCACAGAATCCAACCCCTCCATTTTCTGAGACCCAGAAAAGTTACATGGCTTGCCCATGGTTACATAGGGAAAAAGAGACAAAAGTAGAATTTGAACTCAGATCCTTTAATGCCAAAGTCAGTGCTCTTTCCACTATACCATGCTGTGGTTCCTTGTGATCTTCAGCAGGTCATTTGTATGCTGTGGGCCTCAGTTTCCCCAAATGAAAAATGAGGGGGTTAGACTAGATCAGGCTTTCTTAACCCAGGGTTCATGGATCTAGGAATCTATGATTTTTTAAAAAATATTTTGAAAACTATACTTCAAGCTAATTGGTTTCCTTTTTGACATATACATTTAAAAATATTCTTCATAGAAGGGGTTTATAGGTTGCACTAGTTCTGCCAAAGGGGTCCCAAAAGAAGATTAAGAACACTTAGACTAGAGCCCTTCCAGATCTAAATCTCCGCCTATATATACAGAAGTCTTCTGGTAAAGCCCAAGGCTTCCGAGACATTCCCCTGATCTCTGAGCTCTTCACTATCCATGGCCAACTCTAAAAGTCCCTTTCCACCCTTCTCCAAAGTAAAGAATCTAGGTTTTTCTCCCCCCTGCGCTACATGTACACTTGGGAACCTAATAACAGAGCCAACATCACCTGTCTCTGAAGCTTCCTAAGGCCTTCAGCCTGCCCTTCCTTGGGGAATTTCCATTTAAATATCTCAGCAAATTAGAAAGAACTGGGTGTGCCAAGGTTAGTCTTTAATGCAGAACAAGTTCCCCCTGCCTTTCAGATTTAGCCTTCCAAAGTAGGAGGGGACAAAAAAACCCAATCTATCCATTAAATTAAATACCAATCGTCTCAGACTCAGACTCAGAGTCTCTTAAGAGATCGTAATTTATCTCCAAAATCTGGCTCATGGTCAAAATGAAGAGGCCTGGTGGCAGAAGGGCAGGCAACACTGGTTATAATGTACTCACTGGGCAGCCCCTTCATTTTCTTGCAGGGGTATTTCATAACACGAGATGCCATCTTGAATATAGTCATTCTACTTGCAACGGTAAGTTGCATCATGATATGGCAGAAAGAGTATTGGGCCTGACTCCAATAGTCAGGAGACCCTTCGTTTCAGATTCTGTCCCTGACTCTTACTATCTATAGCACCATGGCCAAATGATTTAACCTCAGTTTCCTCCTCTATGAAATGGCGTGATATCTGTAGCATTTGCCTCATACGGTCCTTGTAAGAAGAAAAAGAGATAATGTGGGTAAAGTACTTCATAAACCTTAAAGACTATATAAATGTCAGATAGTTTTATATAAGCAATTTGGTTTCCATAGATTTGATAGTAAGGAGATTTCAAAACTGTTTTATTTTTCTAATTAAATCATGAATATAATGACCCCTATTCTTACTGTATGGGATAAGTGAAAACTTCTCCATTTGGGGTTGTTAACTTTCCCTTCCTCCTTCTCCATTGATTCTGTCAGTCAGTTTTATCTTCCTTTGCCTGTTTTCCCGCCTTGGTGGGAGCCTCCCCCCCTCTTTTCTTGCTGTCCCAGTTGGGGAAGAATTTGGTGAAGTCTGCCTCTCCCCAATGAGAGAGGAAAACAGTCGGGAAGGGGTCTTGACTAAGTTAAGTTATAAATTCTTGCCCTGTCTTTTGTAACTTGCCTCCTCTCCATGATGAGTCATGGGGAAGACCACCTTCTTCTCCTGGGGAAGAGAATAAAGTCCTGTTCTTATCCTAAGAGAGCTCTGTGTTTATTTTTTTTTCACTAATTTAAGGATGAAGGATATTTTTCATCCCAAACATTACCTCTTGCACAGAGACAGTAATCAACATCAGGACAATTTGGGCGCACTCATAACAGAGAAGAGCTGGCCAGGTAGAGGGTTGTTTGTTTTTTCATTTCAATAAACATTTACTTTTTAATTTATTTTTATTTTCCATATTTATTTTCTCTCCCTCCTACTTCCCCTTCCCAACTGAAAAAAAGAAAGGAAAGGAAAAGGAAAAGAAAACCTTGTATACCAAAAAAGGAAGGCAGGAGCAAAAACCAGGGCAGTCTTCCTCCCATACCTAAAAAGGAGTCTATCTCAGGCTCTCCTTGGCCCTGAGTCCAAGACTTAGTACATCCCTAAAGGCCTTTGAGGCCAAAATGGCTTATCAAAATTCACTCTGAAGTTTATCATCCTTTACTATATTGCTGCATGGCAATGACATAAGCCAAATGCTACCAGGGCTTCATGACCCTGACCAAGTCATTTCCCCTTACTCAGCCTCAATTTCCTCATCTGTAAAATGAGTAATAAGAGCACATACCTCCAAGGGCTGTCACGAGGATCATATTCAAGCCCATCAATCAGAAATACATATTTCTGATGGTCTTAGGACCCGAGACACTGCTCCTCTACCCGTCTCCAGGTGGGTCCACCCACATGCAGATATGCCCACATACCAGTATTAAAGGGTCTCAGCATTAGGAAGGTTGAGAACCACTGCCATAAAGTATTTTGCAAACTTTAAAGCACCACGCAAATGCTAGCTATTATTTTTACTATTACTATTATTAATTATTAACAGCCACGCCTCAGTTACTACAGTTACTCAGTAGTAAGTTCAAATGAATTCTTTCAGGCCACCCAGATATCCTGCCTGGGTAAGCACCCTGGTAAGTTAGAAGAGTTAATGAGCCTCCCACAGTATCCAATATACCACCAGGGAATAGGATAAGTACTGAGAAAACTGAGCTCCCTTTATTCTCCTTACTCATTTAATCTCTGACTGAGGTGACTTTCCCAGGGACATCTGGGGCCCCATTCATCCTTGCATATGCTCCAGGCAATACAGTGACAAAGATACCTAAATAATAACTGAAGAGACCAGTGGAATTTTTTTGCTGTCAAAAGGCTAAGCCAAGCCCCAGTTTCAGTGTTACACAACCTCAGCGTGCAACACTCCCCAGCTGCTTTTGTGCTCTCCAAAACTAAGTGAATTCCTACTGCGCTAGGAGGCCTGCCTTCACAGGAAGGTGCCAGGATTTCAACGAAGACTTTTGCCTCCACAGGAGGGAAACAAGCTCATCATCTCGGTTAGCAACTCATCATTCTTCACCACCTACACACACACACACACACACACACACACACACACACACACACTTTTTTTTTTTTCCTAGGTTGGAGCAGGGAAGGCGCTGGACACCTTAAACGTATTGCTTTCTAAATTCCAGCCCTGATATGATTAGGATGATGAAGTTCAGACATGGACAATCTGTCTTAGAAATAGACTTCTTCAGCATTGTTCAATAGAAGCCTCCTTTCTCTCCCTCCAGGGCACCCCTATGAACCTGGCCCAGACACAAGTCTGTGTTGACGTTGGAGCAGAAACACTCTGAGAAATGGAGAGTGTCAGTGAAACCCTATCAATTGTTACAGACTTGGATTACCAACAGAGAATAAGGGGGAAAGAGGGGAAATGAGAAATTGGTCATGAGCAACATTTTCCTGAGCAAAAGGTCCACAGAGTATGTGGTTGAAAGGGGGCTGAGAAATATTTCCAATTTGAAATAGGAAGTTGATATGTAATGTTTGGTTTGAAAGTGGTTGGCTATGTGCCATTGGTTCATAGAAGGATCTAGAAGGGATATTAAATTCAAGCTGTCCAAAAACCGAAGCAATCTTTCCCTCAAAACCTTTCCCTTCTTTCCTAACTTCTCTATTACTGTTGAGTGTACCATCATCCTCCCAATCACTCAGACTGGGAACCTAGATGTCTTCCTTGACCCTTCATTCTCTCACCCCCATATTTGTCACTAAATCTTGTCAACTACCTACACAACATCTCTCAAATACATCCCCTTCTCTCTTCCCCCTTCATAACCTGACTCCTTCATAGCTTTCTGGAATTCTTACACACTACTCAACTCCAGTGATACTGACTTCCTTGCTGTTCCTCTCACAAGACATTCCCTCTCCCAACTTCAAGCATCTTCATTGTCTGCCCCCCCCCAACACACACACACACACACACACACACACACACACACACACCCCAAACCTGAATTACTCTCTCTCCTCATCTTTGCCTTCTGAGTCCTCTAACTCCCTTCAAGCCCCAGTTAAAATCCAACCTTCTATAAGAAGCCTTTTTCAAATCCCCCTTAATGCTACTGCCTTCCTCCTGAGATTATCTCTAATTTATATCTCCTTTGGATAGTGCAAAGTCGTTGCATGGTACATTTTGTCTCCCCATTCAGCTGTGAGCTCCTGGAGAGCAGAAACTGATTTTTGTCGTTCTTTTGTATCCCCAGCACTTAACACAGAGTCTAGCATGCAGCAGGTACCTAATAAATGCTTGTTGGCTTGTTGACTAGATTTGACCTTAAAAATCAGAGAGTCTAACCCACTCATCTTAAACTGAGGCCAAGAAAAGGAAAGCATGTTGCCTAAAGGGACACAAACAGTCAGTTCTTAGAAGCCAGACCTGTTAATTCCTGGCCCAGGACTCTTAACCACTACCTCCCACTCCCTCACTCCCTCTAGCACAGGCTGCTTGAATAACCTGGTGCAACATCTCCCATTCCAAGCTCAGCTAGTTCCTACTCACCGCATGAACAGGATTACACTGGTCTATGGGGCTCTTGAAATCTGTCCTTAATTCATCAAAGGCAATTATCTGGAAAGAAAAGAGGAGAATCCAATCCGTCAGTGGCAAACCTAAGTTACTTATTAAGGCAATGTATAAAGAATCTCTTAGAGACAACTGTCATCTATAAAGGAGAGGATAGACTAGACAGAGTGAGAGACCTTGGTGCAAATCTCACCAAGTCTTACTAGCTGTCTGACCATGACCAAGGCCCTTCACCTTTCTGAGTCTCAGTTTCCCTATCTGTAAAATGGAGACGTTAACCTCATTAAGTTAAGGCTGAAAGGAAATAATGTAATATAAAGCACAATATAAATGATAGTTATTATCATGCAGTTATAGCATAGGAGATGAAAGGGACCCTAGACTAAGTCCTTCATTTTATAGATGAGGAAACTGAGCAGCCCAGAGAAAGGAAGTGATTTCCCCAAGGCCACAAAGTAGAAATGGCCAAAGGAAGGTAAAGGGAAGCAGGGATAGGAAGTAAAACAACATCTAACCGGTGCTTTCAGAATCTTCCCCCATAAATATTATCACAGGAACTACTAGTTAAAAAGCAAAATAGACTACTCTGCATTTTACCTCCTGCTCCTTCTCTGTCAAAAAATAAGCAATACTATGGACCAAAGGCAAAAGCAACAGGTCTTGACAATCCACACACTGGTTTATCGAGTGCCAGATTATCAATAGTTGGCAAGACAGATTAATCTCCCCATAGTCCTAAAGACCCTTCTGGACATTGACTGACACCTTCCAAGAGAACAACACTCTCCTGGTTGAATAGTCTCCTACCTAAGTCATATGAGGAGGAAAAACTGTGTTCAGTGATATTTTCTAGGTCACTGAAAGAGTTAAGAATAGGCTTAAAGAAAATCAGTCTACCTGCATTTATTAAGCACCTACTTTGTGCCAGACATTCTCAGGATACAAAGAAAGGCAAAAAGAGTCCCTGCCACCAAGGAGAGTGCACTGTCACAAGGGAGGCTTCGTTCCCAAGTCCTCTTCCTAAGCTCTGATTATTTTCTCTGCAAAAGAAGTGACTTGTAAACCCAAAGTGGTATATGGACATCAGACTCCTTCTCTGGAGGCTGAGAAGTCATTCAGTTGGAGAGAGCTAGAGAGATATTTTGGAACCCTTTTACCCCAACAAAATGTCATCCTGCCTCTCTATGAATTACTATAATCAGCTCATCCCAGGAGGAGTGATGTGGAGGGTGGAAAGAAGACTGACCCCCTGCTATGTTCTCTCCTCCACTTCAGGGGTAAGAATCCAACTCTCCCCACCTCCTCCTGGCCCCTGTGCATATGGCAGACCTGCCAAAGTGATGAAGCTATAGTTCTATTATCTTGCATACCTTTCCATCAATATATGGCCAGGAGAGAAGCCCCAAACAAAGTTGTAGGAGGAGACTGATTCTCCCCTCAGTCCACCATATAAAAAACCCAGAGAAACAACCTTCACCCCAGATACCCCAGATACACACACATATGCATGCATGCACACACACACACACACACACAAACACGAAAGTCATACTCCATATATTTTTTTATCACATATCCTTCTGGCTCTCCAAATTTATCTTTAACAATGTGATTGCCTTAGATAGTAAGCTCCCTAAGGGCAGGACTATATGTATATAATTCTATTTGAGGCCATTAAACATAATCCCACCATTGGTGTATAATCCACTTAAATCACCCAGGGAGGTTGTCAGGTAGGAGGAGGAAGGGATCCCCCTGAAGTGGTGACTGCGGAGAACGTGCAATCTCTACCTACCAGCTCTGTATAAATGCCACCAAGAGTGGACTGTCTGGACTGTCCTGGCAATGGCAGCCGGTACTTGTAGGTAGAGAGAAGCTGTGGGCCCCAGAACCCCTCTGTGAATCTGACAGCTTGCAGTCAGTGCTGCCCCCAGGGCTCCTGACCTTGAGGACTAGTGAGGCTGGTGGTGGAGGGGGGTTAAACACAGAATTACAACTCAAGCCCATGGGCAATCCTAACAAAAGGGCACTCTATAAAGGATTTCTGTTGATGGTGATGACATTATACACAATGAGGACAAGGGCTTTTCCCTGAGCCCCAGATGTTACTCTCTACTTAGCACAAATTCACTAACGTGTTGTGTCAAAGTCCCCGTCTCCTAAATGGCATCTGAGGTCTAGTATCTGGTACTGGAGTCAGGAGACCTGGTTCATATCCTGTCCCACACACTTATTCACTGGCTGTGTGACCCTGGCCCAGTGCCTTAATCTCTCTGTTTCTTTGTCTCCTCATTTGTCAAAGGAGGAGATTAGACTAGAAGCCTCTGAAGTTCCCTGCAGCTCTTCATCTGTGATCCTGTTATGCCCCTTACTAGCTGTGCATATTTGGGAAATCACTCTACCTCTCTGGTCCATCTCTACTTCTTCACGTATAAAATGAGGGGCTGGACCAGATTATCTCAAAAGGCTCCAAAAAGTATAGGATTCTAACACAAAGAATTCCCTAAAATTAAGAAGAAACATATGAAACCTACAGTTACATAAAGCTTTTGAAGGGGTAGACCAGGGGTGGGGAACCTCCAGCCTCGAGGCCACATGTGGCCTGCTAGGTCATCAAGTGTGGCCCTTTGACTGAATCCAAACTTCACAGAACAAATCCCTTTAATAAAAGGATTTGTTCCTTAAAACTTAGGCTTAGTCGCACCCAAGGACCTAGAAGGCCACATGTGACCTTGAGGCAGTAGGTTCCCAACCCCTGGAACAGACTTTCATAGTCTATTTATCTGTCAGAGACAAATAATGGTAATGGAAATGATGAGGATGAGGATGACAATGAGAAAGAAGCTGATGGTGATGGTAGTACAGGAGGGGTTTACAAAATTTAGATAAGTAGCAGAGTTAGGTTGTGTAAAGCCCCAGGCCTGGAATCAGGAAGCGAGTTCAAATTACACTTCAGACCCTCACTAGATGAGTGGCCCTGGACAAGTCGCTTAATCTCTCTCATTCTCAGTTTCTTCATCTGTAAAATAGAGATAATACTGTCTACTTCATTGGATTGTCTTGAATATCAAACAAGACAATATAAACAATGTTTTAGATATTATATATTAATAAATATAATTGCTTTATTCTATATATTGATTTACATGTTATGTTACTATGTAATATTTATTACATTCTATATAAGGGCAGGTAGATGGCATGTCCTTCTTCCTCAAATGCAAGTACCTGAGCTGGAAGGAGCTGGTTCTAACACCCACTCCATTTGGAGATCTCAAGGCTCCTGGAGAAGCCCCAAAGTGAATTGCATAACCAGGCCCAGTTCTTGCAAAAGAAAGCAGGAAATGGAAAAACAAAAGGAAAGGAAATCTAGCCAAATCCCCAGGAGACTCAATAGGAGGTGCTGATCAAGTAGCAAGTATACTGCCTAGGTACTGGAGGATGGGAAGTGAAGTGGGGAAGTCCACATGGACTCGTCTTCTCAATTTAGCAAGAGGAGAAACTATAACTGCCTAGGAGAGATCCAACCAAGAGAAGGTTTCCATAGCTGCCTTGGTGGGCGTCCAATAAAAAAACAGCAAATTTCAGACCCCCATCCAGGAAGAATGCTGGCATCAGGTTTATAAAAGACCTGGAATATTATTGAGGAATACAGAAATAGCTATGCATCACCCTGTCATGTACAAATTGGAAGGTGCGCTGCTCACCCAATTAAAGTTGACCATCATAAGCAAATATAAGGAACAAGGTAGAAATTATCTTTCAGATCTATGGATAGGGAAAATGTTCATGACCAAATAAGGGATAGAGCAGATTAGAGGAGGTAAAATGGATAAATTTGATGATGTAAAACCTAAAAAAGTTTGTACAAACAAAACTAATAAAGTTAGAAAATTTCACTGATAAAGGTTTCATATCTAAGAAATGTAAGGAACCAATTCAAATTTATAAGACTAAGTAAGAGCCACTCCTCAACACAGAAATGAATATTTAAAAAATGAACAGGCAGTTTTCAAAGGAAGAAACCCAAGCTATCAACAACAATGTGAAAAAATTGCTCCAAATCACTAATAAATTAGAAGAATGAAAATTAATGCAACTCTAAGGTTTTACCTCATACCTATCAGACCAGCAAAGAAGGCAAAAGAGGAAAATAAGCAGAAAGGGGGAGAGTGCAGGGCAGACCTTCAGAAAACGGGTACACTAAACTACTCTTGACAGAGTTATGAATTGATCTAGCTCAGGGGTGAGGAACCTGTGGCCTTCAAGGTCCTTAAGTGCAGCCTTTTGACTTGACTCCAAATTTTACAGAACAAAGGATGGTTCCCCAACCCTATTCTAGACATTCTGGAAAGCAGTTTGAAACTAGGTCCAAAAATTCATACTCTTTGACCCAACAATACAGCTTCTAGGTCTATACCTCCACAATGATCAAAGAAAAGGGAAACATCCAAAAATATTTATAGCTTCTCTTTTTGTGGTGGCCAAGAGCTTGAAACTAAGGGAGCATCTGTCTATTAGGGGAGAGGTATGGATATACAAATTATAGTAAATGAAAGCAATGGAATATTATTGTACCATAGGAAACAATAAAATGGACAGTTTCAGAAGAAACTGGCAAGACTTCTATGAAATGATACAAAGCGAAATGAGCAGGACTAGGAGAATAATCTATACAATAACAACTATATTATAAAGAAAAAAATGTTTGAAAAACTTTAGAACTCTGAATGCAATGATAAATCATAATGCCAGAGAACTAAAGAC
This sequence comes from Pseudochirops corinnae, assembly GCA_028646515.1. Taxonomy (NCBI): domain Eukaryota; kingdom Metazoa; phylum Chordata; class Mammalia; order Diprotodontia; family Pseudocheiridae; genus Pseudochirops; species Pseudochirops corinnae. The sequence continues at coordinate 263,725,267 of CM053586.1, forward strand.
AAAACATACAGTCTGTCTCCTGCCAGAGAGGAAATGGGCTTAAAATGCAGAAGGAGACATACAGTTTTAGACATGGCCGATGCAGGAATGTTTTGCTAGACTATGCATATTTGTTATGAGGGTCTCACTTTTTTTATTTATTGGTCAATTGGAGGGAGGGAAAGTAAGAAAGAGAGAATAAATGTGTGCAAATAAGTAAATACATACATTGATGAGTAAATGAATGAATAATGGAAAATTTTATGACTAAAACAAAAATTGCTATTGAATAAATGAATGAATGACTGGATGGATGAAAATAATCTTCCCTAGCTTAAATATAATCAATTCCTTCAAGCTATCCTCTTGAGGATCACCTTATGATCTCTCACCATCCTGATTATTTCCTCTCAACACTCTCCAAAAGATTAATGCTCTTCCAAAGAGTATGCTGGATTGAATTGGAGAAAGTATGTGATATTTCCAGTGACTCCAAGCATCTTCCTAAAACAAAAGCCTATCCTTTTAATATCAGCATTCTTTTGCTATGCTATCTGGCTGTGAACCACAGTTTCTAAAGAATTACAATTAGAAGTCACTCAAAGGGTAACAAGCATGCAGTGGGCTCATATGAGAAGACTTCAGTATGTTTCCAATAAAAGACGTTTACTATAATAAGAAGAAAAAAAGCAACAAAAAAAAAATACACTCTGTTGAGCAGGAGCAATCCACATAGAGCTGTCTCGTGAACTGATAGCTCTTCAACTTCTCTAAATTCCTTCCCAGCACTCAGGTATCAAAGGATAACAAGTAAGCAGATTCAGGCTGCTTACGATTTGAACCCAGACAAAAGCTGGTCACCACAACAAAATCTCTATACACTCACCTAATTTTTCCACATCACTCCCATATTCAGGAGATGAGCCACCATGCTTTGGATGGTTGTATCAACAAGTGTTTAACTAATGGACATTTTTTTTCCCCTTTGGCAATGGTGTAGAAATTGGACCAGAGATCCAATAAAGACCAAAGCTTTCTGGTCTCCCTGGAGTATTATGGTGAAAATACCCCTGAGCAGACCCTCAGAGTTCTTCCACTTCCTATAATCCACTAGGAGATGTACCCTAACCTTCTCAGGTGCTTCTATGTCTGACTCATTATCATAAGTCTAACAGCCACTCACCCCTCTTCTTGCATTAATCTTTAAACCTCGACCCCTCCAATAGGGATGCTGGAGATGATTCATTAGAAGCTATATGAGGACAGGGACTACTGCCCTTTTGTTTCTGTATGTCCAAAGCCTATCACAGTGGCTACTACATATTCAAATGGCTCTGTGATCTCATTGATAATTGGATCCAGAGCAGTTAGGTCCTCCAGTTTCTTATCTTGTGCCCTTTCTATGAGACTTTAAACCTTAGAATCCTCAAACTTCATGTTAGGTACCTATTTCAAAGGGTTGTACTATGACTTGAAGACCTCAACTTGGAATCTATATGTTTTTGGCCATCTGGGTGGGGCAGTGGATAGAGTGCCAAGCCTGGAGTCAGGAAGACTCATCTCCCCGTGTTCAAATCCAGCTTCAGACACTTAACTGTGTGACCTTGGACAAGACTCTTATCCCTGTTTTCCTCAGTTTCTTCATCTGTAAAATGAGCTGGAGAAGGAAATGGAAAACAATTCCAGTATCTCTGCCAATAAAACCTCAAATGGGGTCATGAAGAGTCAGACAAACTGAACAATAACAAAAAAGGCTCATAGGATAAATTTCGTCTAATGGTCTTTTAAACATCAAGGTAGACACAAGTGAAATGACTCAACAAAAAATATTTCCTCCAATGATCCATGCCTCCTCTTCCTGCATAACGTGTCTTCCCATAAGTTCACCACATGTGATCAGCCTAACATGCTGATGGTCCTTCTTTGATTTTTCCTGACATCACAAATTTACAAATAGAATTCTCAGACTGTCTACCTTTTTGACCCCCTTCCTCCTCACCATGCAACCAGTCCACCTTCTTTTTCTAAACAGTCATCCTCCTTATTCCACTTCTTCAAAGTTCCTAATTTGTGACACAATTCAACCTGCTCACAGCCATGATATACCTCTCCATGCCCTCTATGAGCCCTATTATCTATTCTTTGGACACTGTCATGTTGTATGTCCCACAGTCATGTAACAATGCTTTCAAGGCTGCCCTCTGCCTAGTAGTGATCGTCCCAACCACAGAGCAAGGATTTAAAAGGCCTTTATTATTGCTATGAGTCATGCTTAGCAAATATGTTCCATAGAGGTTGTTCCAAGAGTGCTTAGACTAAGGTGGCAAGTGTGAAGGAAGTTTGAAGACTTGAACAGACCTATGGACAGGGCCACTTGGGATACAAATGAGTCAGGTATAAGGAGGAGGCTTTTTTGCCATCAGGAAGTCCTTTCAGAAATATGCTTGGCCATTTTTTCACCTCATCAGATCTCTGTGAGAGACAGCAGGGAGGTGTGACTGCATAAGACATATCTTGCTGGTTTCTTTTCCTGGTTTTCCCTCTGAAATTTCTGGTTGCCATAAGTGCTAATATAGCTGAAGACACTGATTATATGCACTTTGCACCAACTGGATGATGATAAGCTTCGGCTGCTACACGTGAGGCACAGTCAGATCAAGAAAGATGCTATAGATAGCAAGGCAGTGTCATACAGTGTATGTCCCTGTTTGCCCACCCTACTTCCCAGCCAGAAAGGTTCTCTGGCTCCAAACTCAAGAGAATCTCTCAAGGTTTCAACAGCTTTACACCTGTGAGATTGACTTGGGCTCTTTGTTAGCTAAGGTCGCCCTCGTTTATGAGGCCACAGTAGAAAGAGCACTGGACGTAGAGATGGAAGACTTAACTTTGACTCCCACTTCTCATATTAATAGCTAGGTGACCCCAAGTAAAGTACTTGAGCTCCCTGAGCCTCAGTTTCCGTAGGTATAAAACAGAGATAAGCCAGATTTGACTTGAATGGAATTTGTAAGTGCCAAAACACTCTTTAAATGTGAGTTGTTCTCATCCTCAGATACTACCCTTCCATGCACCAAAAAACCACCTTACATTTGTGGTGTTTCAACTTTTTTTTTCCAAGCACTTTTACATCAATTATTTCATTTTATACTCTAGTATCTAGTATAGTACTTTGGCATATAGTAGGCACTTAGTAAATAAAGGCTGCTTAAGTGATTACATTCACCATATCCTAGTAGGTATTCTCTTGATTTTACAGATGATAATACTGAGAGATAGAGGCTAAGGGGTCTAAGGCCACCCAATTAGTTAGTGGTGATGCTAGGAACCAAGTCCTCCAGTTTCTTAGCTTGTGCCCTTTCCATGACACTTTAAGCCTAAGAGTCATCAAAATTTTATTAAGTGCTTATATGAAGGTGGTGTTATACAAGGCCTTTAAGACCTCAATTTGGAATCTATATTTGACGGTTTCTAGTATACATTTTTGGGCAGCTAGGTCATGAAGTGGACAGAGTGTGGGCCTGAATTTCCAGAATTCAAATCTGGCCTCAGACTCTTACTAGCTGTATGACCCCAGACAAACCAATTACCCCTGTTTGCCTCAGTTTCTTATCTGTAAAATGAGCTGTAAAATAAAAAAACCACTCCAATATCTTTGCTGAGAAAACCCCAAATGGGGTCACAAAGACTCAGACATGACTGAACAACAACAAAAGTATATGTTTTTACACATGTAGTATGTGTATATGTGTATGAACATGTGTTTATATATGTATATTATGGGCAGGATAGTGTGTGGATAGAGAACCAGCCTCAGAATCAGGAAGACCTGAGTTCGTGTCTTTTCTTTAACATTTACTGGGTGTATGAACCTGGGCAGGTCAATTAACATCTCAGTCCTAGGATTCTCTAGGCCTATAAATTATAGAATAATTGCTGATGTGCATTGACAGCCAATCGATAAGCATTTATTAAACACCTACTCTGTACCAGGTACTGTGCCAAGTGCTAGGGATACAAAGAAAGGCAAAAGATATTCCTGTGTTAGAGGAGCTCACAATCGAATGGAGGAAGACAACGTGCAAGCAAACAGCTATGTACAAGCAAGCCATATACAGGAGAAATAGGAGAGTATTGACATAGGGAAGGCATTAGAATTAAAAAGGATGGTGAAAGGTTTCCTATGAAAGATGGGAATTTAGCTGGGACCTGAAGGCAGCCAGGGAAGCAAGGGGGCAGAGATGAGGAGGGAGAGGCTTTCTTTGCCAGGAGTTCACTATACCAAGGAAAACACAAATCCAGGCAAAAAAAGAAAAAAGAAAAGAAAAAAAAGAAACAGCCAAAATGCAGACCTAGCCTGCAGAGCTAATGGGGATAGGGAGAGAAGGCTGGGGAGTGTGGGGAATGAACATACCCCAGGATCTGAATGACCAGGATCCAGATGGAAGTCGTAGATGTGTCAGACTGTATTTAGTAAGATTATTACAGTGTGACAATCCTGGCAATGTACCATTCTGATACAATCTTCTGCTTAGGGTGTGCCTACATTGATGCTTCAGACAATTAGAAACTGTCAGGAATCCTGAGTACCTGTCAACGTGCTTAGCTTAGGAAGAAGGCTGAGTTTTTAAAAGCCTCCAACTCAGAGGGGTTTTTAAAATTAATATTAACTTAATTTCATGAAATCTGTCTTCCACCTGTGCCCCCTTTCTTTATATACTACCCCTACCCTGGGTCACTACCGTCAATCCCATCTTCCTACAGGCAAAGCCTTTGTACTTGAGCCCATCAGAGTGTGGCCCTCCTGGTGTCTTGCTGTGACCTGATCCCTAGGATGGGTCCTAGGAACTCCCTTCCCTAGTTACCAATCCTCTATATGTGCTGTTGTCCCCTTTAGAACATAAACTCCTTGAGGACAGGGACTATCTCACTTTTTGAATTTTTTTAAATTTTTTGTATTTTTATATTTTGTATCTCACTTGTGTATCTGTATCCCTAGCACCATACTTGGCATATAGTAAGAACTTTTTTGTTTGTTATTCCTCTGGGTATCCCTTATGGAAGGAGGATTCCCCTAACCACATCCCATATTTCCCCTTTGCAATCAAATTCAATCAATACTTAATAAGCATCTATTATGCTCTAGGTGGGATAGTGGGTAGAGTGTCAATGTATAGAGTCAGGAAGACTCACCTTCCTGATTTCAAATCTAGTCCCAGATATTTACTAGCTATGTGACCCTAGGCAAGTCACTTAACCCTGTTTACCTCAATTTCCTCATCTGTAAAATGAGCTGGAGAGGGAAATGGCAAACCATCCCAGTATCTCTGCCAAGAAAACCCCAAATGGGGTTGAGAAGAACTGGACAAGACTGAAATGATTGAACAACAAATTATACACAAAGAATTGTACTAACAACAACACAAAAACCCATGGTTCCTCATGCAGATACTGCCATCATCAAAGGGTCATTTAGAATGTTGTAGTTTCTTCTTGGCATTACCAAAGGTGTGAAATATGGGAGAAAGGGAAAGAGAATGGGAAACAAAATCTGTAGACAAGACCCCCACCAGCAAAAAAGCAGTTTGGAGTTTCTTAAGCCTCCTCCCCTCCCTGTCCTCAGGAACTAGATTGCCTGGGTTTATGCCTTGTGTACTTCTCCAAGTTATCTGTAATCTAGTCACTTTGGGGAAAAGGTAACCAGATTCAAAGGGGAAAAGTTGGAAAAAGAGCCAGATATAGCCTGTTGAGACAAGAACACTTGTTGAGAAGACAGTAAGAGCCCAAACAGCACAGAATGACTTTCCCATCAGAAAACTAAGGTTTAATCCCTAACTCTGCTGTTTTGGGCTATATCACCCTAGGGAAGGCCCTCCCCCATCTCTGGGCCTCAGTTCCATCATGTGTAAAAATGAGGAGATGGGAGATGACTTTAAGGTGCCTCCCAGCTGTAAATCCTTTGATCAAACCAGTACAGTTGGCAAAGACCTGAATGGAAAGGATGTATGGAAGGAGGCTGAGAATTAGCAGGGGACAGGAAGAGACAGCTCCCCTGATACTGAATTCCTAGACCTGAATGATGAGTACAAATTGGGGAAACATAGGGTTCCTTGGCTTATTTGCCCACTCTCTGTGCTGGTGCTCTCAGACACAGCTGGTCCTGACATTGCTTCCCTGTTCCCCTTCTATTTAACATAAAATAAAGATGCCCCCAAGGCAATCCACTTCTGGGAGTGGAGCCAAGCTCACAGGAGACCAGGCATGCTGCAGGGCACCAGATAATTTGCTCCTCCTGGCACTGTCAGCTGAATACCACCCCACAGACCATGCTCCACCTGGAAGACACCTCACTCAAATTGTCCTCTAACCTGCTGTTAAGTGGAGTATGGAGGGAGCTAGGCCTACCTGAATAGCCTTAAAAACAAGCACTAAGGGGCAGAACAGAAGTATTTCCACATAGTCTTCTCTTACCCTTCTCTCCCTCAGCATCTGTGTCTGAGCAAGAGAGAAAAAAACACATAGGACAAGGGAGTACAATTGGATGCTAGATATATTAGCTATAATCAGTTCACTGGGAATAATCCCAGTTCACTGGGAAGTCCTATATTTGGTTGAGATAACCTGGTGACCCTACCAATACATACATTCATTTGCCCATTGATTTACTCATTTAATAAATATTTATTAACCAATCATTACGTACAAAGCATTGTACAGGGCACTGAGGATGGTAGGATGAAAACTAGGTAGTCCCTGCCCTCACAGTGCTTACAATATAGAAGGATGATATGTATCATTCCCAACTGGGGAAGGAGAGAGTGGGTGGGGAGAAGTGGTAGGAACAGCTTGCTGCCAGTGAATACAATTATTTGATTCATTCTCCCTTCTTCTCTTACTTCTCCTATACATGGGAGAATAATAGTGACTTAGCAAGAAAAGGGGAAGGAGAAGGATGGGGAATGGAATTCCTAAGGGAATGGGAGTGATGGAGAAGGGGAGGGAGGGATGGGAAAAGAGAGGAATCAAGAAATGCTCATTGTAAGGAGTAGGACTAAAATTTAAGACTGAAATTGCCAGGGAAGAGGAAGTAATCTGAGTAGAATTGTGCAAATGCATTGCAAATAACTATATAATCATGTTTAATCCTCCTCAGTATTCCCTAGATTTGGACGAGGCCTCGAGAAAAAAACAATGGAGACCATTCAATGGGCTAGTTGGTTTTTCAAGGTCCTTTTCAGCCCTGGGAATCTATGATTTCTTTCCAAACCTGAATCGAATTATTCCAATAGTGATCTGCTTCAATATTCTAAAGCTCATATCCAGACGTGGAACCAACCACAGCTCAAAACACATACGCACAAAGACAAGTTATGTAATTATAATAAGCAGGCTTGGCCCAGAAGAAAAAAATGAGAAAATTCACCTCTATCCCTCCATTGAAGAGATAAAGAACTACAGATGTGGAATGTTTCATGTGCTATGAGATGTGGTCAATAGGTTCCTTGGTTTTAATGACCTCTTTTTTCTTTCCTTTTTAAAATATTTGTTACTGGGAAAGCTTAATGGGTAGGGGGAACAAAGGGGGTACATTCTGAAATGAATGGGATATAAAAACAAAAAGCATCCATTTAAAATGGAGACTTTGCTTCAAAAAGTCTTAGGAGGTAAAGACACACTCCCCCAAATCCATTAATTTAAATAATTAAAATTCATTCATTAGGATAATAAAACCAAGAAAGACTAATAATATGCTCAGAAACAATTAGAGTAGGGCATAAGGACCATGCCAGGGCTAGAAATGTTGTTATTGAGTTGTTTCAGTCGTGACCGACTCTCTGTGACCCCATTTGTGGGACATTTTTCCAATTTTTTTAACCTTTTTATTTAAAGTTTTAAGTTCCAAATTCTATTCCTTCCTCCCTCACTTCTCCCCTCCCAGGGATGGTAAGTAATCAGATATAGCTTACAGACATACAATTATGCAAAACAATTCCATATTAGTTATTTTGTACAAGAAGACTCAAATAAAAGGAAAAAATAAAATAAAATGAGAAACAGCATGCTTCAGTGTATATTCAATCAATAGCAGTCCTTTCTCTGGAGACAGCATACTTCATCATTAGTTCTTCGGGATTGTCTCGGATCATTGGATTGCAAAGAGTAACTAAGTCATTCACAGTTCTTCATCCAACAATGCTGCTGTTACTGTGTACAACCATCTCCTGGTTCTGTTCACTTCACTATGTCTCAGTTCATATAAGTCTTTTCAGGTTTTTCTGAAATTTTTCTGAAATCCTGCTTGTCATTTCTTATAGCACAATAATATTCCATTACAATCATATTTCACAGTTTGTTTAACCATTTCCCAACTGATGAGCATCTCTTTGATTTCCAGTTCTTACCCACATTTGTGATTTCTCTGGCCAAGATGTTTAAGTGGTTTGTCATTTCCTTCTCCAGGACATTTTACAGATGAAGAAACTGAGGCAAACAGGGTTAAGTGACTTGGGCAGGATCACATACCTAGTAAGTGTCTGAGGTTGCATTTGAATTAGAGTCATCCCTACACCAGGGCCAGGACTCTATCCACTATGCCACCTAGCTTCCAGGGATGGGAATAGCTGATCACATATAACCATTCAATGTCATTGTACCAGTTTACCTTACCAAAAGAGAGGTACAGTGTGCTGCAAAAAAAAAACTCACTGACTCAAAATGAGAAGATCTTAGTTCTTCCATTAAATAGCCAATATAGTAGAAACTGTACAAATCACCTAACCTCTTCAATCCTCCATTTTGCAGTTCCCTCAACATCACGGGGTTGTTGTGATATATTTCACAAACTTTAAAAAAACAAACACTTAAGAAATGTAAGCCACATAGTATTATAAATTCCCTGCCATCTTCTGCATCTATTTGGAGTGTGCTAGGTGTTCTGAGAACAGTGAGTGCCTCAGTGAGTCTCAAGCTGGGAATTTTCTGTCTGGGTTGTCCTTTGGGGTTTTGTTGCTAACTTGCAATATGGCACTGAACAAGTTATTTCAACTGTGCCTCATGGTCCTCGCCTGGAAATGAAGGGTAAGAATAATGATATCTATCAGTGGACAATGCTACGAGGTGTTTATCTTTGTTTTTAAATAACTGTAAATCCCTTTGTAATTGAAAGTGTCAACCCATCTTCTGTATAGTAACCAAAACCTACAGAGCCCCAAATTCAGGATATAGATATATTCTCAGTGGAGCTGACAGATGAAAATATATGTCTGTGTATATCCTATGCGAGTGCAAAAATAGCACATTATACTTTTCAAAGCACTCTAATGCAGACTATTTCCTTAGATCTTCACAACCACTTTGTGAGCTAGGGAAGCTAGGGGATAGAGAAAATAGAATGGATCAGAATTCAAGAGAGCTGGAGTTGGATTCTGGTGTTGCCACTAAGTTATGTGACCCTAGGCACGTCCCTTAATTGGTTTGAGCCTCATTTGGCTAATATGTAAAATGGAGCTAAAATAAGGCATCTAGATGGCACACTGGATAGAGTGCTAGATGGAACAGAGTCACAGAGACTCATCTTCCTGAGTTCAAATCTGACCTCAGACACTTGCTAGCTGTATGACTATGGACAAGTCACTCAACCCCATTTACCTCAGTTTCCTCATCTGTAAAATGAGCTGAAAAAGGAAATTGCAAACCACCCCAGTATCTTTGCCAAGAAAACCCCAAGTGTGGTCACAAAGAGTCAGACACGACTGAAGCTACCGAATGACAACAAAAAATGGGGTTAATATTTATATTATCTATGTCCAAAGACAGACGTGAGGATCAAATAAGAAATGTGAAAATGTTTTATAAGCTGCTATTTATCTCCATTTGGGAGATGAGAAAATTCAGAGAGGTTAAAGAACTTGTTCAAAGATGCCTTACTAATTAGGACGAGATCCTAGCCTAGAAACTAGGTCTCTTGACTTGTTGATACACTTGCATACAGTGAGTATGAGATAGCTCTTACCACTCCAGGATGTATGTGCGTATTATATAGTCAAACAAAGGCATACATTAATGAATGGAACGCTGTGGGAAGCCAAAACACAGGAAAGCTGTATTCACTAGGCCAAAATCGATCGAACAGTGGAGGCCAGGGTTCTGGGCTCACAACACAGGACTCTCACCGGAGGCTGCAATCTCATTTAACAGCATTATTTCCTTGCTGGCTCCTTTTCTATGTCCATCAAAGCAGCACCCAATCAATCTTTTCTTTGGCATGGCCTGAAAGGAAAACCAAATCTAATCTATTCCTTCGGCTGTAGTTCAGTCATTTTTCAGTCATGTCTGACTCTCTGTGACCCCATTTGGGGTTTTCTTGGCAAAGATGTTAGGGCAGTTTGCCATTTCCTTCTCCGGCTCATTTTTCAGATGAGGAATTTAGGTAAAGAGGGTTAAGTGACTTGCCCAGAGTCACACAGCTAGCAAGTGTCTGAGGCCACATTTGAACTCAGGAAGATGAGTCTTACTGATTCCCAGCCCAGTGCTCCATCCACTGTCCTACACCCTCAGCAGCTATGACTGACTTTCTAGACATTCAGTTGAGCAACTTTTAAGTTTTGCCTTTCCTTGAGCTGGCATTTAACACAAATCTGACCTGGGTTCAAATCTCATCCCTCTCACTTATGACCTCTGTGATCTAAGTAAAGTCACTTAAACATCTCTAGGCCCTGTTTTTTTTCATCTGTAAAAGGATGGGGTTGAACTAAATGAATCCCAAAGTACCTATGATCTCAATTGAATACAATTCTCTTCCTATCTGATCCATACTGGGTTTGACGAGGGATGATAGGTGTCTCAGGGACCCCAATGACCAGAGTCCCTTGGTGGGCAGGCTCAAGCATTCTGAGTCAAGTTGGTAAAAGTTTATTGTTATACTATATAGCAGGCAGGAGGTCTTAGGCCCTGCTACCTTAAAGGGGCAGAGTTAAAGTTTTTATAGGATAATCCACAGTATAACCTGTGCCAATTGTGCTAACTAGGTGAGTAAGGGTGGGATTAGGGAGGAGTTAAGGAGTGGTCAGTGCTTAAAGGAACATGTACTTTTAATATCTCCCGCACAGGTGTATTGCCCATAATTCACTGGGAAATAGCCCTGGGCATGGGGGCCCTGCATGGAGGTGTAGTTTTAGGCTTGAAATATCACTAAGTCAGCTAGCATTTTGGGCTGATTAAGAAGTACCCAGTCTGCTACCCATAAATGTCATGTTTGACAACATGGATATTGGGAGTATACATATGTCCCAAGCTAACGAGGGATCCAGGATGTATATAATGGGCTAAGGAGTTACTTACAGATACCCAGTGAAGGATTCATAGGTGCAACTGGTTAGTATACTAAGGGGAGATAAACAGTTCATGAATGGTTGCTAGGCAGAGTACCAGCAGGGGGGGAAGGGACAGAGATAATGCTCTGAGGCTGGAGAGATTTGAGGCTAGGGAGTAATGTGATTTTACAAACTGTGGTTCAAGCACAGGCACCCAAGCACCCCATCAGGTTGACAGTGTAGTTTTATTTGGCTTAGCATATTGGTGTTACAAACTAGTTCAACTTGTTTAAAAAGTCAGATTGTAAAGTGTGAGTTATTTAACCATGGAACAAGACACCCACTAAGTGACTTTATTGGATCAGGGAGGGGAAAGAGTGGGAGGAAGGGCAGACTGAGACAGAATGTACCTCCAATCTAAGAGGGAGATAAGTCTTAGATGAAGGAAAAACCACAATTCAAGAAAGGTTGACCCCCCACACACACACAAACACACACACCCAGGACTGAGACAATCCTAAAACAGAAAAAAAAAACTTTAAAAGATCATTGTGAGCAATTTTTACTCCTTTTAAATAGCTAGAAAGAATTAAGTGGCAGTTTAGCTGTGAGCCTTCGGCCACTTACCAAGCCAATAATAAGCTTGGATAAACCCAGTCCAGAAATAGGATAAACAAGTACCTGGTTTGAACTTGGATATTATCATACCAGTAAAGTGACATAGCATGTCCTTTGTCCTATCTGTCCCCCCTTTTTTGTTATACAGCATCATATGGTTTATATATCTAAAAGCAATTTACATCTGTTGTCTTTGAATAATGGCACTTCTTTATGAAAGCACTGCTATGTCTGAATGAAGTTATTCATCTCTTTCTTAGCTTTCCCATACTAAAACGACATGCCCCCCCCCATTCTAGCAACTGACAAGAAATCTGATCCTCTGGATACGATGACAAAAATAACAACAATAACATTAACAACAACAACAATAGGGGTCATTTATACAGCCCCTATTATGTGCCGGGCATTGTGCTTGGCAATTTATAATTAGCATATCTCCTTTAATGATGGCTATAACCCTGGGAGGTAGGCGCTGTTATTATCTCCATTTTACAGAAGAACTAACTCAAAAATGAGCTCATATTTGCCTTCAAGGAGCTTATATTCTATTAAAGAAAACTCTGTGCATATATAAAGGGTATCCCAAAAGGCTTAATACAGTTTTAAGTTTCAATAGATTAAAACCCTGTTATAAGTATATTAGAAATATAAAGAAAGGGGCAGCTAGGTAGCACAGAGAATAGAGCACCAGCCTTGGAGTCAGGAGGACCTGAGTTCAAATCCTGCCTCAGACACTTAACACTAACCATGTGATCTTCAGCAAATCGCTTAACGCCAATTGCCCTGACATCCCCCCTCAAAAAAAAAAAAAGAAATATAAAGAAAATACAAGATAATGGGGAGAGGGTGAGAGTAAGCAGCTGGGGGATTAGGAAAGTTCTTGTGCAAGTGGTGGCTGCTTGAGGTGAACTTTGACAGAAACGAGGGAATTATAGGAGTAAGATGGGGGCATTGTACATTCCAGACATGGGGAAGATACTGTGCCAAGACCCAGAGAAAGAGAGAAGGGGGATGGATGTCATGTGAGGAACAGCAACGTGACCAGTTGGGCAGGAACACAGATTGGGCAAAGAGGAATAACATGTAACAACCTTGCAATGGTAGGATGGTATCCAGGTTGTGAAGGGCTAGGAGAGTCCACATTGGATGCTAGATATAAGAGGGAGCCATTGGAGACAATTGAGGCGAGTGACCAGGTCAGATTTTTTTTTTGGAGGGGCAACTGGGGTTAAGTGACTTGCTCAAGGTCACACAGCTAGTAAGTGTTAAGGGTCTGAAGTCGGATTTGAACTCAGGTCCTCCTGACTCCAGGGCTGGTGCTATATTCACTGTGCCACCTAACTGCCCCCAACGTCAGATTTTTCGTGTTAGAAATGTCACTTTGTAAGCTGGGTGGAGAATGGGAGAGTCTCTTCAGAAATACCACTGATCAACCTATTATTAAAAGTGAAGGCAGAGTAATTAAAGATCAACTTGATCCTTCAACAAAGAGGAAGAAGCAAGAAGAACTACTCTTCTGAGTCTGATTCTGACAACAAGGAGAGATTAGTTGCTGAAATAGAAATAATGGGATCCTTGGGATCAGGTAAGCACTCTATCTTGGAGTCAGTGATGGAGAAGAGAAAAGCCAAGGAATTTGAATTTTTTTAAAAAAGCAAGTAGGGAAGATTGGAAGCAAGGTAAAATGAGAATAATGATAGCACCTACCTGCCAGGGTTGTTGTGAGAATCAAATGAGATAACATTTGTACTTGAAAGAGCTATATTAATGCCAGTTATAATCAATATAAGAAAGTGGCCATTCTCCCAGGAGGTCATTTTCCATGGACAGAAAATGGAGAAATGGAGGCCATTCTTAAGCAAAGACATAGCAAGAGTAAGATGAATGAGGTAACTGCTCTGGGGCAAGCATTGGAAAGGAACCCCAATCTAGTGACCTTACCCCAAGTAGTACAAGATTTGCAGTTATCATCACGACTACAGTGATAGCTGGGATTCTCCACTTCTCCCTTTCTGCATTCTCCTTTGTATCTCCAAGAATTTCTGTAAGCGTGGATGGTAAGCCAACATTAATGTCAAGGATTCCCCCAGCATTTTCAGAGAGGGATTTACTCTACATAGCAACCGTCTACTCACAATCAGCTATGCCTCTATGCGCAGAGAGGAGGTATGGCATTCAAATCAGAGGAGCCAGACTAGGCACCTCTTCCTCCCCTGAAATTGCTGATCTAATTTACAAATCATTCACTTGATTCTCCAGCTATATTTTGATCCACCAGGCAAGAGTTGTCCAAGCATCTCTCCCTTGGTATAAGGAAGAACCATACTATATTTAAATTTGCACCAAGCTGGACATTTCTTGGTTTTGGCAATGCCTTTAAACAAACCCTCTTCTCTTACTTGCCCTAGTAGCCAGTAGTCTACAAAAACACTAGGATTCTCTCTGAGTTTCACAAGGCTCTTTCTGGGATAGTCGTAACTAGGAATTGTTGCACCTGAGACAAGCAGAGTGACAAATTAGCCTCAGATGTGGGGTGGGTAACTCATCAAGGCTCCAAGACACTTGCATGAGGCCAAAGCTGGGGAGACCTCTGCAAGGTGAATGTACCAGGGCTTACCCCAGACCTACATCTGGAAGCTTCTGATTTTAGTTGGTTATTCTTGCTAACTAGGAGCTAAGCACCATAATCTCTCTGCTGCTGAAGGAAATACTGTCAGCATCCTCTAAATTCCATAACCTGGGGAAAATTTCTGGTCACTCTGCCCTAGTTACAGATTTGTTCTGGGAGTCCAGCAATTCAATGTCATACTCCTAAAAATGCCTAAAAATTCTTCTTTTCCCCAGGCTGATCTGGCAGCCAACAAAGGTCATCACTTTCCAAGTCTAGTTCTGACCATTCTTTTTCTAGTTTCTAATTTCCAAGGACGAGAAAGCTTACAAAACTTCCTATGAATAAAAAATGACTTTCTTGTTTTTAATGGTAATTTGCTAAAAGGATTTTTCTTTTTAATTAGAACATTTCCCCTTTTCTTCCACTCACCCTCCCCAAAATAATGGTTTGTAAACACAACAGTACCAGTGTCCTGGAGCCAAACTGCCAAAATGATCAGACATAAAACCAGAAGTTAGTAAACACAGGGGCACTGGGGTCAGGACTGCTGTCCTACAAAGGAAAAATTCCAGTATATTTGGCTCCAATATTCATTCTCTGTTATTTTGCATAGATTTGCATGGTAGGCTCAAGAGGACTGATTCCAAGAAGATGAAATAAATTAATCAATTTATGCAACTTCCTGGGAATGTGCCTCCAATTATCTTCTACTCCATTGTCCCAAGCTCAAGAATTTCTAATCCAGGATGACTGGACATATCTGAAAACTGTTGCATAGCCAGACTCTATTCCTTCTAGAAAAATAACCATGGTTCCATATGGATCAGTATTTGAGATAGGCCATGACTGGCCACTGGACTACCAATCTACATGAAATAAGAAGACCCAGAAGGAAGGAAGGAAGGAAGGAAGGAAGGAAGGAAGGAAGGAAGGAAGGAAGGAAGGAAGGAAGGAAGGAAGGAAGGAAGGAAGGAAGGAAGGAAGGAAGGAAGGAAGGAAGGAAGGAAGGAAGGAGAAGGAAAGGAAGGAGGAAGAGAGGAAAGAAGGGAAGGAGGAAGGAAACCTGGTCCTCTGCAAGATGAGAGCAGCACAGAGCAATTTTGTTACCCACTTCAAATGACTTAACCAAGAATTCAAACCTGTCACTTCTATCTCAGCCCAACTTATTTTATGGAACCTAGGATAAACAAGACATTTCCCTTAGTTTCTCCCTCTGTAACATTTGATCCCATGACCAGAACTCCAGCTCTGGATTTACACTGGCTGGGTTCAATACTAAAAGCCTCTCACCAATTTCTCTTGCTCTTGCCTCCACCCAACTTTTCATCTAGGAACATTAGACTTTGATTTCCGTCTCAATTTTTCATGAAAGAAGCTTTCTCTCAGCTCTCATGCAAGCCTTCAGGCTAAAATTATATGGAATACATGTACTTTATTTCACCTGGCAAGAAGGGGAAAGTACTTGCATCCAAGACCACAAAAAGCTGTAGCCAATGTCACTTAGGGAAACTTTAATGGCTAGAGCCCTGCCCCGTGATGAAACTGCAGGATGTGAGAATCAGGGAACAGAGATGATGAAGGGTTAACATGTTTAATCCTTTTGGGTTGGAGTGCATCATTTCACATCTTGTAAGGTGTATGAGAATCCAATGTGGCTGACATCCTGACCAGTCTATTCAAAGGCAGGAGAGCAGAAGTGGTCCATTCATGACGGCTAAAGGAAAGATAAGGGAGTGTTAATACCTTGCTGCTCCTTTAGAAGGTATGAAGTCATTCTTCTTCAATTTGATGGAGCTATAGGGTGGTTAACCATCACCATCAATTAACCATCAATTTGATGGAGTTATAGGGTGGTTAACCATCAGTTAGATAAAGAGTCAACCACATCCCAGTCAGTTTCTAGGGGAGTCTCTAGAAGAGTCAAGAAGAGGCTTGGTTATGGAGGAAACACTCAGCTCTTAAAGGGAAATTGTCCTTCACCTCTTCCCTAGTGCTTTTTCCAGAGTGCAATGATGGGAAAGGGAAGAAATTTCTCTTTCCCAATCTGCAATGGCATTTTGCAATGGGAACAACTCACTCAGTAGAACTAAGAGAATTCAGCTTCAATTGAGTGGAATAGTGGAGAGAAAAAATGACCCAGACCAGGGGGTGGAGATTCTGTCAATAAGATGGCAGCCAAGACTCCAAAGGAGCAGGACCCAGGGCAAAGTAAGCCTGAGGGGCCTAGGCAGGTGACTTACCCAGCAGAGATGATATGCCCTACAAGAAATACAGTGCGAAGACATTAGGAGGACCACTGGTGTAAGTTGCTCCAGTCATTTGTTTCCTACATGTGGGCCCTTCTACTTGTAAACTCTTCTCATTGACTCTATATGTATTTGGGAGAGAATATGCCCCAGGCTGAGGAGGAAGATAATTTGTTGTTAATATTCATGCTATGCTATTTCAGTAAATATCTTTGCCATGAGTTAACTGTGCCCTTTGGATCTCTAAAAGTAAAAGTAAACATTTACTTTTTAATGGGGCCTATAGTTTTAAGAATGTGGACTCTAGGAGTACCATGAGTCCAGATTAGTTCCCTCCACCGCAACCAACCTACAAGTATGAGTCGTGGAGAAGTGGTGGCCCATTAACAGGTGACATCATGGAGAAAATCTCATCTAGGATATATTTAGGATACCTTAAACATTTTCATGCACCTACCAGAAAAAAAAGTTAGTATTTTTTTCCTTCATTCTCAGATTGAGATTAGACTATTACTTTTCTGATGTATTTCCTCTACAAGTCACATCAGTTTCTTTGAGATAATTGCTCTATGATTTAATGCTTATGGTCTCAAATCTGTTGTGTTACCATGTTCATTATAAATATGGGTTGATATGAGTACATGTAGGTTGTGTCTCTAGAATATTAGTGGTGCATACTATGGAAATTCATCCATGTTAATTTTTTTTAGCTTTTCTTTTCAGCAGATCTAAACTACTTTTCTTATTATAAATGAGCCCAGAAAGCTTGTCTGAGATTCTTATGGACTATAGGCAGCTAGGTAGTACAGTGGCTAGAGTGCCACGCCTAGAGTCAGAAAAACTAATCTTCATGAGTTCAAATCTGGCCTCAAGATACTTACTAGCTGCATGACCCTGGATAAGTCACTTACCCCTCTTTGCCTAGTTTCCTCATCTGTAAAATGAGCTGGAGAAGGAAATGACAAACCACTCCAATATCTCTGCCAAGGAAAATCCAAATGGGATCAAGAAGAGTCATGACTAGACAACAACAAAACAACAACAAAAAAAGGCTTATAGGATAAGTTTTGTCTAATGTTTTTTTTTTTTTAATCAGGCTAGCTCTGTAGGTATTTAAAGGAGTCTTTGGGGGGGGGGGGGCAGCTGAGAAGAAAGTCATCAATGGGACAAGAATCCAACTCTTGCTCTTCACCTTCTCCCTTTCAACCACTTCTAACATACAAAAGGCAAGGAGAAAATGTCTCTCTTCCTACCATCCCTACCACAATCAACAGTATTGTTTAAGAAGAAAAACTCACCCAGTAAGAGACATTATGCCTTTTAGGAACCCTATGGGCTTAGAGAGCAGCATGAGGACAGCAAGAGACAATGGTGCCTTTTGTGCCAGGGATGATGGAGCCTTTGCCATGTTTTTCCTACAAGTGTGTCTTTCAACTGATACATTCTATGTGTGTTTCCACCCTTCTCACGGATGTTCCGTGCATTTGTCAACACCAGCTTTGGGGGTGAGGATGTGTTGTTACTACTTTTCATTCTATGCGATTTTAGTAAATGCCTTTGTTTTTAGCTAATTTTACCAATTAATTCTTAAAAATGAATGCACCAGTAGAGGCTTGTAAGTTATCCATAGAGAATCTTGAATATGGGGTAGTTGTGCTCCCAAAGAGTATAATCTACAAGCTTACATAAAAAGGGTAGCTGACAAAGTGGCCACTATATTGTCATAAAAAAAAAAAAGCCCAGCCAACTCTCCTTACCTCTCAGGTATATCTTCCTCCCTTTCACAAATATGCTTCTTCAGATCTATAATTTTAATATGAGGTTAGTGTACCCCTCCTCCAAAAGGAAGGCACATAAGGTCTCAACCTAGTCAAACCTAGCCCTTCAGGGTGTCACACTTGCCCCAGGGATTGATACAGAGGAAGGGCATAAGCATTTTTATAGCACCTACTAAGTTCCAGCAACTGTGCTATGCACTTTTTACAAATGTTATCTTATTTGATCCTCACTACCACCATGAAACGTAGATACTATTATTATCCCCACTCTACAGTTGAGGAAATTCAGGCAAATAGAAGTTAAGTGACTTGCCCAGGGTCACATAGCTAGTAAGTGTCTGATGCTGGATTTGAACTCAGTCAAGGCCAGAAGTATATGAACTGGCCCCATTGAATCAACCATCCTTCATTCAGTGTCAAAGTACCAAGAATACCAGGGCAAGAAGGACTGGAGTTCATAGCTCACTAATGATAAATCATAGAGAACAAAGGCCATAACTCATCTGTGTTAACCTTACAAGCAAGGAGTTAACCTTTTACAGGAAATCTCCCCTCAATAAAAAGATGCAGGAAATATTCAGTAAGACCTTGCTAGCCTCCTACTGGCTCCCAATAGATATACCACTGTAAAGTGGTATCTATCCACCTGCTAAGATGTTCTCAAGCTTTCCAACATAAACACTGGGGTCCCTCTGACACCTCCCACTGAATTCTGGCTGCTGAGAGCTTCCAAATGGCCTTGGCCCTGCCCTGGCAGATTAGATTAGCACCAGATGGATTCAATCAATATATCACACTTATCCAGATCCAGCAGCTGATACTACTACCCCCTTCAGCACAGGTGTCAAAGTTTCAGCCATTTCACTTGTCACCCCTTCCTATTGGGGTCTAACACACTCCTAGAATCCTATCCTTCAGGCTGACAATATCCCACCACTTTGTAATGCTATGATGACACAATTAATTTCCACCCACAATAAGAAAAGGGTCATTCCAACACATGGTATGCTTTCCCTTTAAATGCCCCTAAAGAAAAAGAAGGATAAAGTCTTTTAAAAAAAAAAATAACAATGTCTAGCTCTTCCTCATCTCAACACTAGACGTTTCCTAAAATGGCCACCCAGACTGGGCTGAAAGAGATCTGGTTGGAATGTAGGTTTGTCACATTCCCCTAGGACAGAAGATTATCCAATTCATGAATTAACCATGGCTCTCACTTTTCTTTCTTTAGACCCCTGCTGCTGCCCTTTGGCAGTTTTCTTCTCATTAACACTTTCCCTGTAGAGGAAGACCCAGGGAAAAAAAGAAGCGATAAAATAAAATCCCACAGTTTCACTGAGCTAGAGAAACAATGGGACTTTAGACGAGTTGGAGTTTTCCTGTATTACAGGGGCTGGTCTGTAGGTACTACTGGTAAAAGCCACTTCAAATACGGAACAATAATAATATTGCACTGTACATTTGATCACACTGAAATTGAGCAAGGTAGGCTCACAGTGTAATGAAACATGATCTGGAAATGGATATAAGAGGACTATGGAGACTCCATCGAACATCCTTCTCTATGGGCAACTCAGGTTCACCAAGAACTGACCCAAAACCTTTGCTAACCTGCTTGGCTTGCATCTTCTAAGCACAGGTTATGTCATGTTTTTGTAGCTTAATGCTGCACTTGAAGCCTTTCTCTGTTTTCCAAGGAAACAGGTGGGTGAGTTGAAGATTGCTGATCACATCTGCTTTTCTAAATCTCTGTGACCTTTCTTTTAGAGTCCTCTTCTTGACAGAGTCAAAGAATGTTTTTAGCTTTGAATGCCACCAACAAAGAATGATGCTAAAAAAAAAAAAAAAGGCCAGGAACTTTTTTTTAATGGGAGAGGACAAAAGAAAAAAAAAGAGATGAAGTTAATGAAGAAGAAGGGTTGAGAGGTGTAATGCCAAGCAAAGGCAACTTCCAAGTTTCGGATTACCAGCATAGTAAACCCCATTTATTCAGCAAACATTCACAGAACAGAGAAAGTCAAAATACAGTGTAACTTGTTCCTTTAGCAAGTAAGTTCTCAATTCAAGGGCAAAGTATCAAGGTCCAAGTATCCCACTCCTGGCCAGTACATTAGTCAAAGTAGCCCACTCCTGGGCAATACATTTAGTCAGTCAACAAAGTCTCTCCTCTCAAATGGTGATTAGTCTCCAGTCATAAACAAAGTACATTCATTTGGTCAATCACAGAGCACAAAAAACTCAAAGGCTCCCCACCCCTGAATCTCAAAAGGGGCAGGAGAGCACCAAATGCCATCCACCCTTAAGTTACAACAAGGTTAAGATATCATCTCAGCATTCAATACCCAAGGAAAGGCCCTTCTTTCATCTTCACTAGAGGCAAGCCCTCAGCAATCTCAGTTCCTGGAGAGACAAGGCTCAACAAAGCCATAGCCAGTGTCCTCATCAAGCAAGTCACTCTCTGCCTGTAGAACAGTCCCAGAACCAAAACATCAGCAAGGCCCTCTTCCAGGAATTCTGTAAACATACAACAGGAAAATCCTCCTTCAGGGCTTCT
>CM053586.1:263746864-263790674 GCA_028646515.1 Pseudochirops corinnae
CCTCCCAGTTCAGCCCTCTCTCTTCACGTCAACAAGTCCATCCCACAAGTGGGATTCACACGCTCTGGGTTTTAACACTCAGCCCCAAAACCAAGCCAATACAGGGGCATCTCCAAATTCCATTACCATTACAAGAGGAAAGGAGGGAAAGAGAAAGTTATATGGAAGGAAGTGGTAAGGGAGCCAACAATTGACTAGGGTGCCCTCCTCTCATTAACATTTATGCCATAAATTGTTGTGGTGGTGATTCAGTCATGCCCAACTTTTCATGACTCCATTTACCGTTTTCTTAGCAAACACACTGGAGTATTTTGCCATTTCCTTCTCTAGCTCATTTTACAGATGAAGAAACTGAGGCAAACAAGTTTAAGTGACTTGTCCAGGATCACACAGCTAATAAGTGTCTGAGGTCAAATTAGACCTCAGGTCTTCCTGATTCCAGGCAGACATCTACACTGCACCACCTTGTGGTCTGATATGTATAAATGCTCTTTGTAATTGTTAAGAGTCATTATTTGTTGGGCTGGCTAGGTGGTGCAGTGAATAGAACACTGACCCTGGAGTCAGGAGAACCTGAGTTCATATCCAGCCTCAGACACTTAACACTTACTAGCCATGTGACCTTGAGCAAGTCACTTAACCTCAAATGACCCTCCAAAAAGCAAAAAGAGTCATTATTTGTTAGATTTTATACTAACAGTACAAACTGTATTTCTAGCCCTTCAAACAAAATATGGTTTAAACCTAGTGATCAAAGTGATATTTTTAAAAATAAAAGGAAATAGCTTTGTCTCATTTATTCTTATAATCCCTCTCCTGTCTCATGGCAGAATTATTGTGAGAAACAAGTGAAAGAACTTTGTAAAGCTAAAGGGCATGCAATCCCATCAAAGCTGTGTAATGACTTTAGGTCAGGCTAAGAGGAAGGGAGATGATGGACAGGTAACATCTTACACCATTATTGTCACAATTTAAACCTAATTCTAAAGAAGTTTCCTCTGTCCTGGGCAGCTAGGTAACACAGTAGATATAGAGCACCAGTCCTGGAGTCAGGAAGATTCATATCTCTGAGTTCAAATCTGGCCTCAGACACTGTGTGACCCTGGGCAAGTCACTTAACCCTGTTTGCCTCAGTTCCTTCATCTGTAAAACATGCTGGAGAAAGAAATGGCAAACCACTCCAGTATCTTTGTCAAGAGAAACCTGCAACTAAGACTGAACCACAAATTCCTCTGTCCTATTGGATACAGAGAAGTTGTCAATAAGTAGACAAAGTTCAAGCAGCCATCCTCATTTTCCTCAGCCTCTGTACAGACACAGCTGTTATGTGCATCTGTTGCTGGAGGGTGTATCCAGTGCCTGGCATCCATCTGTCTAACCACCTCCTAAGCCACTTGGAATTCTATTTAGAGACTCTAGTGATTCTGTTCAGCAAAACATTAGCCCTCTAGTGGCAGTTTCTGTGCATTTCAACCTAAGAGGTAGGTTAAATGGCATTCAGTTATTACGCAAGTATCATTGCTAAATGGACTCAACAATTCTTCTCCAGCCTTTGAAGCACTGAAGCACTAACCCCTGAAGCACTGACTCTAATCATGGATCCGTAGAAGCCTAAACTGGTCAAGCAATATCTCATCTTCCTCCTCTCCACTCCTTTCTCTTAGATTTCCCCCTCTTTCTAGATTCTCCTCCCTCATTACGGTTACCACTAAGATGTAAGGTTACCCAGAGGAAAGATCCACTGGAGGCAGGGGGACTAGAACCAGTGTCTAGGAGGAAGGAATGTGTCAACAGACCTTTTCCACCCCGATTCTAGAGCCCCAGCTCTCTCTCGACAGCTACCCCAACTTCAAGCTTCAGGAAGAACAGAAGGGTTGGTGGCAAGGACAGAAAGATGTCACCAAGACCTAAGCCAAATGCAAATATTTCTGCTGTCTTGGTATTCCTAGACTGAGTACACTAATAGAAAACACAAGACGAAGACTTTCAGTCACAAGCTGCCAACATGGATACCAGATACAGATTGAGTGGTAACACAATCTTTCCTTCCCCTCTAACTCCTTCCCTCTCTTCCTGTTCCTCTCTCCTTTCCCTCTCCTCCTTCCTTCCTCACCCTCACTCCTTTCTTTCTATCAGTGGGAAAAGAGTGCGAAATTTAGGTGTGCAAATATATAGAACTCTGGCCAACTCTTTTACGTCATCACTAAGAACACAACAAAAGGAAACAGTTAAAAGAATTTCAAGTTACATACAAGAACTTTATAGCAGTGAGGGTCATTAAACTTTGAAATTGGCTATAGGGAAGTGGGGAAAGGGGAAGGTTTCCCAATAAATCCCCAGCTATTAACATAAAGACACTGGAGCCTAGAGGCCAAAAATAGACTAGAAGAGATTCCCTTCAGTTCATTGATTCTCCGACAACTATATGTAGCAGATACTTATGTAAATGAGGATTTTGTCTAAAAAGAATCTACACCAAGTCAAGTTCACCCACCCCCATTCTCCTAAATTCCATCATTTAACATTCATCAAGAACCTATAGTTGCATGGCACTGTCCTAGGTGCTGAACCCCTACCCTCAAGAGGTTCTCATTCTATTGAAGTAATATAACATTTAAGCAAATAATTCTAAGGCGCACTGAGAAGAGACTGTGAAGTAACAGAAGAGGGAAGGCTTCATACAGGTTGTGGCAACTGAGTTGAGCCTTGAAGGAAGACAATGTTTCTGGGAGTCAAAGATGAGGAAAGGATGGCAAATGCTTGTGTAAATGCCTGGAGATAAGACTGGAGTATCAAGTTCAGAGAAGAGCTAGTAAACCAATGGAACTGGGACATAGAGTTCATGAAGGGAAATAATATGAAAATAAGCTGGAAAATTGGGTGGAAGCTAGACTATGGAAGACTTTAAATGGCTCAGAAATCTTTTTTTTTTCTGACTCCTTTCTCTTTTTGTGGTCCATACTCCCTGAATTCCACTGTCCTATCATACTGGAAGAGATATACACATAGACTCTGGGCTCCCTTCTTCATACTGGCAGGAACTAGAGCAGCCAACTGTGTTCCTGAAATCACAGTAGTGCCCCTCATAAGGGATGCTCCAGGACCAGCAAATAAAATCTAGTAAGGAGAATGCTAATTAACATGTCTTTCTATATGTGTTGAGACAGTTAGGTGTTGCAGTGGATAGTGTACCTGGCTTGGAGTCAAGAAGACACCTCTTTCTGAGTTCAAATGCAACCTCAGGCACTTCCTAGTTGTGTGACCCTGGGCAAGTCAATTAACCATTTTTGCCTCATTTCCTCATCTGAGCTGGAGGAAGAAATGGCAAATCACTCCAGTATCTCTGCCAAGAAGATCCCAAAAGGGGGTCGTGAAGAGTAGAAAAAGACTGAAAAACAACTAACCAACAAAACTGTACTTGTTCTACACAGCTTCCTTAGTGGTTCCTCCTTCTGTGTTATATACCAAATTCCTCCTGGAACATTGACCTCCTAAGTGTTTGCTGATCTCCATCTGCTCTTCTTCAGCACAGGGAACTTCTGCATACCAGACAATTGGCACTAAGAGACAGGCATCTTCTTTGCTAAGTTCATATCCATAGTGAGCTTCACTAGAGGTCATCAAAGCTCCCACTCACTCATCACTAATTACCTCCACCACCACCATCATCATTGCTAGCATTTATATAGTGCTTTACATGCTATTTAATTTTATCTTGATAACAACTCTGCAAGGTAGGTGTTATTATTATTATTATTCCCATTTTACAGATAAGGACACCAAGTTTCAAGAAGTTAAATGCTTTGTCTAGGGTCACACAGCTAATAAGTGTCTGTGATCAGCTTGACCACTCTCTTGCCATTGTAACTGTTTTTCTTCAATCAATCTTGTCTCCACTGGCTTGACTGCTGCGCAATGTGTGGGGGTGGGGTGAGAGTTTAAAAAATGGTGTTACATGTGCCAAAAAGCCACCACTAGTGCCTTACTTCAGTACTTAATACAATTGTCTGAATCCTTGAAATTTTCCTTAAAATTAAAAACATTGATCATGATCTCCTACTCATTCTAATTCCTCCATTTGGCTGAAAATGCCTCTTCAGCACCCATGCTAGGAGAGACAGACAGAAAAGGAGAGAAAGAAAGGAGGAGCAGGAGGAGGAGAAATCAGCAGGAGAGAGAGAAAGAGAAAAAGAGAGAGAGAGAAAGAGAGAGAGAGAGAGAGAGAACATACAATGACACGTAAAGCTTATGTATACAAATGAAGCTTACTGAAGGATATTCTTTGTAGACAACCAAGGCTTCAGGAGGGCTGGAAACAAAGTGGGTAAGGTTATTACAAACCTCCAATTTTGCATCAGACCAATTCTCCCAAAGATAATTTTGTAATTTTGCCTCTATAAACCAGAAAGGTCATATCTCATATTAGTGTTAGTGATGTTTCATCAGTTTTATCCAATTGCCAGGGAATGTGTTATCAGTTACCTGTATTTCCAGGTATATGGTTTATGATCTTTGTTATTGTCATCAAGCAACAGAGAAAGAAACAGAAGTCTGGGAGGGAAGAGAAAGTGGGGAAGAAAGACTGAATTACTCCATGGCTTACTTTGGACCTGGGTTCACAGAGATAGGAGGAGTAGCATGTTGTTGTGAAATGAGAGATGGATTTAGAGCCAAAGAAGCTTGGTTCGAACACCAGTTTTGCAATTTAATAGCTGTGTGACTTTAGTCAGGTCACTTACTCTCTCTATGCCTCACTTTTCTCATCTCAGATTACCTCTAAGGTCCCTGCCATCTCTAAATCTATGATTCTATGAGACTTCTATATATGTATAGATTCATGTAATCATTGATTTCAGTACTCCCTCTAAAGGTGCAGTTTACAACCCATCATCTACCCTTTCTCAACTTGTGCAACTCTGTCCAGGGTGCTGAAGGTCTTCCTCTAAATCTTTTCTTATAGGGACCAGGGCACTACTTGGAGTATACATGTGTTATTTCTCACTCTTATTACACAACTAGCTCTACTCCTACTTTGATCAAACATTTCCTTGATATCTTTTTACACCTCTTTTTGTGCACAAAGTGTTAACAATATGCTACAGGCTACTCAGGGTGGCTAGGCAGTGCAATGGATAGAGCACTAGGCCTGGAGTCAGGAAGACTCATCTTTGTGGATTCAAATCTGGCTTCAGATACTACCTCTGTGACCTTGGACAAGTCACTTGACCCTGTTTGCCTCAGTTCGTCATCGGTAAAATGAGCTAGAGAAGGAAATGGTAAACCACTTCAGTATTTTTGCCAAGAAAACTTCAAATGAAGTCACAAAGAGTCAGACAGGGCTAAAAAATAACTGAACAACATTCTACTTCTGCCCACCATACATCTCTCCAATGTCCTTTGAATTCCCCCCATCTCAGTTTTGCTTCTTCTGAGATTGCAAAGTTTCATGGTTCATAAGTAGGTAGTAACACTGGGAAAATATTGGTACTAAAAAGATGGATGTTTGCTTCAGGGAGCAGCTTAGGATTGTCAAAAGTGCTGTGCAGCTTCCCAAATGCTAACCAGCAGTTCTTTTCCT
Source organism: Pseudochirops corinnae (assembly GCA_028646515.1). NCBI lineage: Eukaryota > Metazoa > Chordata > Mammalia > Diprotodontia > Pseudocheiridae > Pseudochirops > Pseudochirops corinnae. Next base: position 263,752,443 of record CM053586.1, read on the forward strand.
AATATTAAATTCCAGACCCCATTCCTCATTCATCTACAGTACCTGTTCAAAATAAAAGATCTGGTAGACTAACTCAATGGGCTGCCCACTGAGCTATAGACTAGCATAGCACAGTGACTCCAAAAAGGTTCTTAGTTTTTTTTTATTTAATGACCTTTCCAAAGGGCCCCAGGGTCCTTTCCACAGTACAGAGGCCCCTTTGGCTATGTTTCTACCAAGATCTTCCCTCCCCCACACAATCCACCTTCTCTAGCCCTTGTCTGTATGACTCATTATTCTGCCTAGTTCACTAAAGCCTGAGATGACTGATTTTCAGGGCCCAATCAGTATCAATTTGCATTAGGCAGTGTCTAACCATTTTTACTGTGATTTTGCCTGTTTTCTTTCCCTACTAAGATTAAGTAAAACGAGCATCCATGTAGATGTAACAGAATACTCTGTCAAAAGAGTCTCAGTGTGATCCACTGTAAATATAGGAGGACAGGAATACAAAAAAGGAATCTAAAAATTCACATTGTCCTAAAATGTGTGAGTACCAACTAATGGGGGAGATATCTGAGAAAAGTTCTGCAGATGAGCATATGCATCCAGATGTTAGTTTGCAAAAACATGAAGAATTTGGGAACCCAATTAGAACTGCATAGAAAATACAAATTGACTTTGCATCATTTATGTCCAGCTACATAAACAAACTTCCATATGGCCCTCTGCTAGGGTCATAACTCAAAGTTCATAAATCAAACTGACATCAGCTCACATTTTCACAAGACTTACAGATCCCTTGCTGAACTCCTGAGCTCTATTTCTCCCTTCACTTGGTTCAGTCCTCTGTATTCTGGATGAGTGGGTAAAACAGTCTCCAGTGTCTCTATGATCCTTGTCATAGTGTGTTATGGACAATTGTATGTGAATTCAGATACACAAACTACTTATAAATAAGTTCCTACTCCAATGACTCATTGAGGCATGGATAGAGATGATGCTGAGTACTTGGAAGTTATTCCTGCATAATTCTAGCATTGTTCTATCATGTTAGAAAGGCTTTGAGTATGTATGGTCCCAGTAGCAGACTTTGTCTGTTTCTAAAGGCTGAATCAATCAGTAAGTACTTATTAAATGCCCATGATATGCCAAATAAGCAGCTAGATGCTACAGTAGATAGAGCACTGGACTTGGAATCAGGAAGATTCATCTTCATGAGTTCAAATCCAGCCTCAGATACTTCCTAGCTGTGTGACACTGGGCAAGGCACTTAACCTCATTTGCCTCAGTTTCCCATCTGTAAAATGAGCTGAAGAAGTAAATGGCAAACCACTCCAGTATCTTTACCAAGAAAACCCCAAATGGAGTCACAAAGAGTCAGACATGACTGAAACTACACAACAACAACAACAATACATTCCAAGTGCTTACTAGGCAGAAAGGGTACTAAAACAAAAATTAAATAGCTCCTGCGTCAAAGATCTTATAATTTACTGGGGGAGATAATATGCACACATATAAGAAAAAAACAGAATAAGTAGAAAACAAATACAAGATAGTTTAGGAAAGGAAGATGCTAGCATTTATGGGAATCAGAAAAGACTTCACATAGAAGGTGATGCTTGCATTCAGTCTTAAAGTAATTCAGGGATTTTGTAAGGTAGATATGAAGAGGGAGTACATTACAGGTATGGGGGAATCCATCATGGACTGCAAAGGAGACCAGTTTGGCTGTACTATAGTGTACTGGAAAGAAAGTAAATAATGAATGAACAGACAGACAGACAATGTATTAAGTGCATACTATGTGCCAGACACCATTCTCAGCATGGAGGACACAAATACGAGCAAGCAAAAAAGTCTCTGTCTTGTAGGAATGTAAGAAGTTTATATTCTAACGGGGGAAGATAAGATAAGGGGAGCCAGGGGAGAACAGTGTATGGCATGCATAGCATCATTTGGAGCTAGCAGATAGGAAATGATGGGAAGGCCTAGTTAAGATAAGGCAAAAGTTTACCTATCCAAACCGATAGTGTTTTCAGGGATTACAGAGCCCACAGATGCTGTATGTGTAGGGGCAGTGGGAGGAGGATAAAGATGCTAGTCAGTGTTGGGGCCAGAATTTGAAGGGCTTTTAAAGACAGACAGAAGCATTTCTATTTTATCCTTGAGGCAAGAGGGAGTCACTAGAGTTTGTTGAGTGGGGGAGTTACCTGTACTTAAGGAAAATCACTTTGGCAATTATATGAAATATGGATTGGAGTTGGGAGACACTAGAGTCAAGGAGACCAATTAAAAGGTCATTATAATAGGCCAGACCAGAAAAGATGAGAAACAAACAAAGGTAGAAGCTGTGTCAGTAATGAGAAGGGACCAAATGTGAAAGATATTGTCGGGGTAGAAATGTCAAGATTTTGCAGCTGAATAGATATGTAGGGTGGGGGAAAGTAAAGAGTCAAGAGCAACTACAAAGTTGCATGGAAGGGTGACGGTACCCCAGATAAAAACAGTTAATGATGGAAGAGCTCATCACTAATAACCTGCCTACTTGGTGATAAAGTTTTAGAATATAGCAACTCATGAAACAAAGAAAAATATGTAATGCGTTTCAGTCCTTTGTGCCCCTTTCCTACCTTTATAATAACAATGGCAGAGCTGAGAAAAGGGGGCCTTGGATACTAAGAATCACATAGTTTTGAAGCATTTTATAAAACTTAACTGTTGATACACTAAATATGAAATACTTGTCCAATGACAACACACTATAGTAGAAACAATCATATCAATATTGATGTTCTCACTATTCAAGATTCTGAACTTTTATAAAATATAGCATAAATGTATTTCAAAGCAAATGGTTTCCTTCATAATCCTAAGTATTTCATTTTATGAACTTAAAAAGTGTTATTCTGAGAAGGGGTCCATAGGCTTCACCAGACTGCCAATGGGGTTCATCATGATACAAATTTTTAAAAGGTAAGAACATATACTCTAAACGAAACTGGAAGACAAAATTGATTTGCAGCTAAATGGAAGAATAGCTCAAAGGTTAGTCCTTAGAGAGGCAATTTAAAAATTTGATAGAGTTGGCTTAATTGTGAGTGCAAAGGTAACAAAATACATCATTTCATAGAACACTTGGACATCTTTCCTTGTAGCATTAATTTAAACACACACACACACACACTATGAAGTTTAGTGATAATTTCTCTTTGAAAGGATGAGAAAGTAAATAAACTGGATGAACAACTCAATAAGCGCCTCCAAATGAAGTCAACATACATATACTTTGATGCTCATCAATGTGAACACAACAGGGGGCAGAGGAAAGACAGCAAAAAAAAATATGTTGGAAAGTATGGTTAAGGATAAAGAAGCTGAAGAGGCCAGAAATTTTTAGGGTACACAGAAAGCTGACACCACTGGATCATAAATATGTCAAGAACAGAATTAGAAGACATTAGACCAGAGGTTTTTTAACATGGAGCCTATGGACCCCTAAGCATTTGGTGGATAGATTTCAGAAGCTCTATGTACCTGGATGGGAAAAAGTGTGTCTTTATTTTCACAAACTCTAACTAAAATTTAGCATTTCCTTCCATTTTTTTCTAAGAAGGGTTCAATAGGCATTACCAAATGGCTGAAAGCATTGATGACATTCACCAAGAAAACAAGAACTCTTGTACTAGAGAGACATAGCAATGATCGAATAACTTTCTAAAGAAAATTGACTATAGCTTAACAAACAGGAAATAATTACTTACTGATGTGGAAGTCATTTCTGAATTATCCCAATATACTTGTTAAAGCAAAAATCAAATACAATATCTAATTAGAAAAAATATATTTATAAATGAACAGATAAGGAAAAGAATTTAAAAGTCTCAATCTGACCTACTTACACAAGTTCATAATGTTGAAAAATGGAAGACAGATAAAAGAACAAATATTCACATCAGCTATCACCAATTCCAATTGAAGTTTAATTCATGTAAAGCAACTGCTACCACAAAGAGCCTAGAAATTGTTTCAAACAGTAAACACTTATTTACTTGCAATGAAGATATTACAGGCAAGGGAAACAAAGGCTTAGAATATAAACTCATTTGAAAATTTTTTCAGAGTGGATGGTAGAAGGTTTTGATGAGTATCACCTCATAAGAAATCAAGAAATAGCAGAAGGAAAAATAAGTTTGCAGAAAGCCTCACCTAAACTCCACTTAAGCCATTCTAAGGCCATTTAAGCACAAATCTAAAAAGGGAACAAAACTCAGACAAAAAAAATTAAAAAGATATGGCAGCACATTTTAAGAATCTATTTTCTCCATTAAAGCCAGTGGAACTACCACATTTGGACTTGAACATCACAGTCCCTTGATGTGCTGTATGAAGAGGTAGAAATGGCACTAAAAAAAAACAAAAAACAAAAAAACAAAGAAGGGCAACTGGACCTGATCAATTAATTATACAATATATATGATAGAAGTGGCACATTTTTGACATCATTGAGATTGTCAAGATATCTGAAATAGGGAATATAGAATAAGTAGGAAAAATCATAGATATTAGGATTACTGAAAAAGATCATTGTGAGAACATCAATAACTATAGACCAAGCAATATTCCTACTTGCTCAGCTCTACAAAGTCTTCAGGAGAATAATCCATATATGTATCATGATCATAATAGCTGAAAAAATAAGGAAAAAAACAGTCAGACTTTCACAAATTGTATATCTTTATAGGCACACAATTAATTGAAAATTCCAGATCCTACCAAGCTTACTATCTATTAATTATAAAAGGTGTTTAATTCAATTCAGCAAAGTGTATGCTTAAAGGCTCTCCTTCTCACAAGGTGTTCCCCATACATACGTTAAGATAACAAATCATTCCTTGAAGGAGACAATAGAGATAATGTTACTCAACGATCCTCTATGAATAGCAAATGAAACATAAATCAAGGAGATATTTTCTCATCTGAGGTTTTTGTCACTATCAGAGATATCCAACACAAAATTCAAATGAAAGAGGGATTCCCTATAGATGTTGAGGTCCTCCAACTGCTCTCAGAATAATGGCTGTAGATCATATTACACTAATTGTATCAAGCCTTGGAACACTTCAGACCTCTCTAGATGAAATTTACAATCATCCAAAAGAGTTTGGCCTAGCTATCCACATGAGAGAGATCAAGTGGATGAAGAAAGCTTATTGTCCAAATTATGACTACAACTGGATAGAGAGTCCATAGAGTTCACTGGCTCATAGAATAATAGATTTAATATGTAAGGGATCCTGGAAGTCATCAAGTCCAATCCCTTTATTTTACAGAAAAAGAAACTGAGGTACAGGTTTAGTATCCTGGGGTCACATGCTAGAGAGGTAAAATTTGAACCCAGGTCTTCCTGATTCTAAAGACAGACATCTTGGAAAAACATTGCAGGTATGCAATGAACTGAGCCTGGATTTAAATAAGAGGAAAAGAACAAGCTGGAATTTCTGTAGCACTTTCAATGATCCCTAAACTTCTTCCTAAAACAAACCTCATCTTTTTCTTAACAACAATATTCTTCTACCGAAGTGATCTGCCTGGCTGAGAATCAAAGAATATCAGTCTTCCAAGAATCCAAATTGCTATTCATTTGAAAGGCAATGAAAATATTGATGTTTTTGTTGAGTTGTTTCAATTGTGTCTGATTCTTCATGACTCCATTTGGGGTTTGGGGTATCTTGGCAAAGATACTGGAGTAGTTTGCTATTTCCTTCTCCAACTCATTTTATAGATAAGGAACCGAGATAACCAGGGTTAAGTGACTTTTCCAGAGTCACACAGCAAGTATCTGAGGCTAGATTTGAACTCAGGTTCTCCTGACTTCAGGGCTGGTGCTCTATCCACTGTGCCACCTTAGGCTAAAACACAACAAAAATGGTAAATTGTCCACAAGGCATATCAAAGAAGTATGACTAGAAATGGAGTTAGGCCTCTATATAAGAGAATTGGAAGAAGACCCTCCAGAATTGTGGTTGTAGTCCTTAAGGGGAATTTATGGGAAGATACACATTAGAATAACACAAAATAAGAAGTTATGGATGGAATGGAGTCTGTTCCATGAGAGGGAATAGCAGTTATATGAAGAGATCCCAGATTTACAGAGATATTGCACTAATAACTCACATTTATAGAGCTCTCAAAATAACCCTATGACATAGGCAATGCAAATATTATAATCCCCATATGAGATATGAAAAAGCTCAGGCTAACTGACTTGCAGGCCATAGTCACAAAACAAGCAAGCATTAGAGTTAAGATTCAAACCCTGATCTCTAGCATCCCAAGTCTTGCCTTTATACCACATGGGGATAAAATGAAAGGTTTGTTCTTTTGAAAAACTGAAACCTCTCATTTACAAGGTAGTTTAATAAGAGCTAGCATCTGCACAGATCTTTAAGGTTTGTGAATCATTTTACAAATATGATCTCAAGTGCTATTATTCCCTCCATTTTGCAGATGAGGAAACATAGGCAGACAGACAGCAACCTTCCTAGTTATGCATCTGCGGCCACATTTGAACTCAGGATTTCTCAATTCTGGGTTCCATCACTCTAGTCAACCTAACTGCCTCACAGTTCAGCATCCAGGAGGGCAATCTTCTTCATATTCCCCACCATAGGTAGCACAGGTCTTTGCAAAAAGCCAGCCCTCAATAAATATGTCGAAAAGAAAGGAATGAAGTGACCCATTGCCCTTAGGCAATGAAATAATGATACTAGAGCATCAATGTATTGACCAAAGTATATTTATTAAGCACCTAACTATTATGTACCAAGCACTGTCAATGCTATGAACACAAAGACAAAAGTAGAATAATCTCTGTCCTCAAGGAGCTTATATTTCTAACAAGGGAGATGTCATGTGCATACGTAGTTATATATAAAATGAATAGAAGGTAGTTTGGGCAGAGAATGCACTAACAGCTAAGGAAATCAGAAAAGACTTCACGTAAAAATGGCACTTAAACTGGGTCATGAAGAAAATCAGAGATTTTGAAAGGGAAAGGTAAGGAAGAAGTGATGCTGTAGGCATGGAGGGTATCCAGTGCAAAGACACAGAGATGGGAGATGGGGCACTCTGCATATGGGAGGGGAGGGGTATATGTATAACAGGAAGTAGGACAATATGGCCTGATCACAGAATACGTAAGGAGGGAGAAATGTGTAAGTAAGAAGACTAAACAGGTAGGAAGGGGTCAGCTTATGCGTAGCTTTAAATGCCAAAAAGAGGGGTTCACATTTGATCCAAGAGACAATAGGGAGCCCCATGAGTTTATTGACTAGATGGATGACATGGTCAGACATGTGCTTTAGAAAAAAATGACTTTATGTGGAAGATGAAATGGAATGGAGAGAGGCTACAAGGCAGGAAGATCAAACAGAAAGCTTTTGCAATTGTCCAGGAAGGAGGCGATGGGGGCCAGAAGTAAGGTGGTAACTATGTGAGAAGTGGACCTCTGTAAAAGATGTTAAGGAGATAAAAAAAAAAAACAACAACAACAAGATTTGGCAACTGAGTGGACAGTGTGCAGTGAAGAAGAGTGAGAAGTTGAGAATGGCTCCAAGGCTGTGAACGTAAGTGATCTGAAGGACAAGGGGACCCTCAGCAGTAATAGGGAAGGTGAGGGGGCATATATGGAGGAGAGGAAGGATAACTAGCTCTATTTCAGACATACTGCATTTGAGATGCCTACTGAACACCCAGTTTAAAAAGTCCAGTAGGCAGTTGGTCATAAAGGACTGGAGCTCAGGAGAGAGATAAGCTGAATATGTAGTATCATGACAATGTTCTCTTCACAGATCACATGACAGGAAGATGCTACAGATCTTTTATAATACAACTGTCTATGTCTAATAGACCAGAACCAGTCTCAATTTTGACACTAGATGCAAATCCCAAGATAAATCTTAGGATTCATTCTTTCTTGGGGAAAGAGAGGATAAAGAGATCCTGTATGGTGGGAATCTCTCCCACTACGTTGTCTTTAAAAGTCAGGATGATGAATTCAAACCTTGCCTCTGACACTTACTAGCTATGTCATTCTGGGCAAATCACTTCACACAGTTCCCTCATCTGTAAAATGGAGATAATAATAGCACCTACCTCACAAATTTGTTGTGATGCTAAAATGAGATAACATGCACTTTGCAAACCTATTACTATTATTACTGCCATTGTTATAATCAGCACAGTGGTATCCTCTGGAATGCACACAACTCCTAATTTATGAGCCTTCTGCTCTGACACAGGGATGAGAACGTCCCTTTGGGTGAGGTAGCTTCCCCAACTAAACCCTCTGGTTCAATGATTCTCAGATTTGTTTTGTTCACAGCACAGTAATCTATACCGTGAGGAATAATAGCACACTTAGCAACAATTCCTTCAAAAAGTATAGCCATTTTGTTTCAGGGAGTTCAAGAGCTGGAGTGTTTTAAGATTTGTACCTGTGTAATTGAAAAGTTTTATTTATTTTATGAATAATGCATTTACCATACTATGTATTCTGGGTAAGTAAAAATTCACATTAAATAAAATTATTTCTAAATTTCCATCTGTAAAACATGACATCTAAAACTTTGTGGCACACACACCAAAATTCCCAATGCTCAAGTGCACCATGGCATACCTTTTGAGAACCACCAATCTGGAGAAAGCATTGGGAGGCCGGGTGGGGGGAAATCTGCGACAATCACAAAGCATGTAATTACTAAGTACACTCTATGCACCCAGTATTGTGCTGGGTACTGTGAGGGAATCCAGAATTAATTTAAGACATGGTTTTTGCCTTTGTAGGCTTATAATTTGTTTAGGGAGACAAGGTTAATACCTATGAAACACTTAAAGAAAACAATACTGTTTATAATTAGATGCTACAATATGACATATGGATTGCATATATCATAGGATTTCAGAGAAAGGATTTGTCAATATGAACCAGAAAAACAACATCATGGTATGACTGGGAATCATAACCTCTCTCCCACCATACCCAGGATCCAAGGCAAAACCTGCTTCATGCTGAATTCCACACTGTTATACTGCCTTACCTTATGGTGTTGTAAGGAAATACCCCCAAACAAAAAGGAGAACAGAACTCATCTGCAAACCTCAGAACACCCTACCTGAGTCTTTTTTACTCTCTTTAATATAACTACGGCAACTACATGTCCCAGAAAATCTGGGACATTCCGATTTCAAGAAAAGAAAGTATATTTTTAACAAGGTTTTACAAAAGGAATACCCTTTGCCAGATCATGTGTCCAAATTTTGGTTAGATTAAAAACATGGTTACTACAAATAAAACAAGAGCTTGTGTGAGATAGAGAGATGGCCTCAGAATCAGGACTGTCTAGGTTCAAATCACCCCTCAACACATGCAGCCTGTGATGCATGCTGACCAAACAACCTTGGTCAAGAGCCTTCACCTCTTAATACCTCAGGCAATGTTCTGATGTTACAAGTTGCAAAAGAAGTTTTCCCCCTCCCAAGAAGGTAGATGGGAAGAAGTAGTTAGTCTGTATTTGTGGAAAGAGTTTCCTCACCAGAGAGTTCCCAAGAGCAATCAAATTACAAGTCCAGGCCAGAAATAAATAAATGTAATAGACTTATACTGTGCACTTTTCTCTACCACTAAGTTTTTTACTCCTTCTAGCTCACTTTACTGGTAACTGGGAGGAATATGGAAAGAGACAATAAGAAAATTTTCAAACTGATTAAACTGATCAATTAACAGATCATGACAATCATGAGAATTTAGACCCAAGTTGTTGATCATTTCAAAAAATGGAGAGATATCAGTATATACCAACATATTTATAACAGCACCTTTTCTAAGTAGCATAGAACTTGAAACAAAGTAGATAAGGTTCATAAATTTGGAAATGGTTAAACGTCATGGTACAGAAATGTAACAGAACACTGATTTGCTCTAAGAAACGATGAATACGGAGAACAGAGAAAAGCATGTGAAGACACATGAACTGATGCAAAGTGAAGAAGAACATGGAAAATAATCCACACGATGATAATAGCCAGGTAAATGGAAAGAGCAACAACAAAATTGAAATGAAATGCTACAAAATAATAATTACCAAGCTTGCCTCAGAGAAGAAATATGAACAACCACCTCCCCTTTTTTTTTGCAAAGGTAGGGAACTATGGTTGGAGCACTGAAAATAATGACTATTCTAATATATTAGTTTTGCTGAACTATTTTTTCTCTTTTTTTATTCTTTGTTACAAAGGATGTCTCACCAGGAAGAAGGTGAAGGACTCACTGGACGATGTAAGATGATGCATATCAATAAAATTTTATCACACTCAAAAAAATGATGGGGTTAGAATAAAAGGTCTCTAAAGGTACAGTTCAGCTCTGTGACTGTAGGACAGGTGCAAAGGCCTGGTTGATCATCCCCTAAATAACTGAGCCCTGGCTGTCTTCCCCATTGGAAACATACTAGAGCTCAAAATAAACACAGAGAATCTGTGTGAGCCATCTGAGCAGACCCACAGCCTGCATCAAGGATCTTAGCAACCATCTTCACTCAGACATCATGATATTGATTAGTCATGATTAATTAGGCTCCAAGCCAGGGGGATTGGTGGCTGCTCTCTTTACCAGGAAGGGGCAGTGCCAGGCCCTTTAACCCTCTTGCCCTCAAAGTATGAAGTGATGAGCCCTAGAGAGGGATTCTAGGATCAATAGACTTAAAGCTGGAAGGTCATTTAATCAACTCCCTCATTTGATAGGTGAGGATATTGAGGCCCAGAAAAGTTAGTGACTTGCCTAGTGAATGGAAGGGCTAGAATTTGAGTTCTTCTGACTCCAATCCAGTATTCCTTCCATCGTACCATGCAGGAGAGGAAAGTATGATAAGAAAAATATCACAAAGTAAAAATCAATAGAACAAGGGAAGCAAGTGTTTTACAATGCAAAGAACACTGGCCCTGAAGTCAGAGTACCTGAGTTCAAATCCTACTCCTGTTGCTTACACCTCTGTAACCTTAGATGAATCATTAGACCTCCTGGGGATTCAGTTTCTTCATCCACAAAATGAGTAGAGAGTGGAAAGTGGACTAAATGGTCTCTGACATCCCTTCATGTTCTAGATCTAGGGCTAGGTAAGTGAGAGTAGGAGGCAAGGAAGAATAAGAAGTCTAAGACTCCTCCAAAGGGAACATGGAGAGCCTTGGTACTAATGACAGAAATAAGAAAGTCAGGAGGGGAACTCATTTGAGGGAGAAAGTGATAAGCTCTCTTTTCAACATACAATATTTCGTTCGAGGTGACAAGTGAAAAGGTCTAATTAGCAACAAAGGTCATTTCCTTCCATTACACTAGCCTTGCTTTCACCTGTCTCCTCCTGTCTACTTTCATTAATTTTTGTCATCGTCACATTCAACTGCTTACCTCTTAAAACTCAGCAGGTGCCATCATTTCCTCCACATGATCCTCTTACTAGCCACTGACAATGCCACTTCTTTAGTCTGATCCGGGATGCCTGGTCCCATGTCTCTCCTTAGGAGCTTAGCTACAACTGGTTGATTGATGCTTCAGAATGGCTACATCTTCAGTATCTCTGTATCCCAGTTACCCTGGAAGTGAGCCTCCCACACCCTGGAGAACTGCAATTGCATGACTGGTGAAGGAAAAGCAGCATACAAAATACAAACAACTGGGCATAATCTTTGCAGTGGCCAATGTCATTTCTTTAGAAACAGATTCCCATGACTCTCCCTTACTATTATCCTTCCTTCTCCTCTCCTCTCATGCTTTAGAGTCAATTTAAAATGCATGAGTTATAAATACAAAAGACTGATCAGCCTACTAAAAAATTAAGAACATAGTTATTTTTCAGATGAAGACTGTAGATTTCAGGTGTTGAGTTTACCATAGAATGATTTTTTAAAAATGTTTGGATAAATGACTAAAATTGTTCCATACATCTTTGTATGTATTTATAACTTGTAATAAAATTTATTTTTATTAACAATTTTTATCAAAACTCTCTCTCTCTCGTTCCCTCCCTCCCTCCCTCTCCTAAATAGTTGTTTCTCAGCCAGATTCAACATTACAACACCCACCCCCTGCTGATCTTTAGATTTCTAGTCAACTCTCAATTATCTGTGTTCAAGAGTATTGCTAGACAGCTGAGATTCAAAATCTCCCAAGATCCTTCCCTATCATTAGGGGCAAACTCCAACAAACCAGCTAATTAGCCAGAACATTAGACTGATTTGAATTTCATGTACTCTGCATGCTGGTGCCCCATCCTTGTCTGGAGATACTAAGGGAAAAAGAAATCGCCTTTACACCCAGTAGGAAGGAAAAAATCCAAATCAATTCACCAAGCATTCCATAAGCCCTGCAATATGCCAGGCATTGTGCTAGGCACTGGGAATATAAAGACAAAATGAGAAACCATCTCTGCTCTTGAGGAGCTTACATTCCATGGGAGGGAAGGTACAAGGTGGAAATAAATATATACAAATCAACTGCAGCCATTGGAAATATAAACACACACATATATATGCATGTACACATGTATGCATATGTATGTATATATATACATACATATACATACGTATATATATGAGTGTGTATGTGTGTATACCATAAAATAACACCAATGAGATTCATTGGGGGAGGGAGGAGAGCAGGGGAGAGGGAAGGAGCCTGAGTAAGCTGTCCCTATACCCCAAGAGTTAACTCTCTAATCAAAAGCTTAACACCAAACATTCTTGACTAGGCAAGGGCTTCACTGAGTACTTTGGAAAATAGATATACTTTGCCCATCCCTATGTTGCTTCTCCCTTATTCTTGCTATGTCTATTACTACCAGTGCCTGGGATGTAGAGGAAGAAGAAAAAAGGGGAACAATAATCTCCCCCCTTCATCTAACAGTTAGATGAGTTATTAACTCTTCTTCCTCATCTGCCCCTCCCCCTCCTCCTCCCATTACTCCTTCTAAAAACACCATCACCAGAAGAGAGTATCCCAAAATAGCTGAAATCCACTTAAAAGTATTGAAGTGAAATGAAAGTTCTCCAAAGGAGGACAAGAACACTAGATCCCATTCTCAAGTAGCTTACAACCGGATTACTGTTGCCACATCTAAAGTATTGGGTTCATCTCTGAGTACCAAGGTTAGGAAGGACATTTGGGAAGAAGTCAAGGTGGATGGTGAAGGGAATAAAGATCAAAATATCACTATCCTGATGGGGGACTGCCGCACCTGGCCCACTATTTCAGGCAGCCCCCCTCCCCTCCATGTTCCTTACTCTTCAACCATCTCCTAAATACCTTCACCAGCAGCCTTGATGGCACACCCCCTCATCCCCCATTCCAAATTCTGGGATCATGATCAAATTCACTCCAGTAGCACCCTTGGGTTGACTATGTCAATCTACTCTCCTATGGTCCCACTCACTATCCCTTCAGCTTTCCATACCAATATGGCCCTCCCAGGCTATCTTCAGTATGTTATTTCCACCATAAGAACATCCTTGAGAATAGTAACCTCTTTGCTTTTGTATTTATATTTAGAGTGCTTAGTAGAGTGTTTAGGATGTAGTGAACTCTTAATAAATGCATTTCCAATCACTCACTCATTCATTCATTCATTCATATATTCATGGTCAGCCTGGAAAAGGGATTTAGAGAAGGTATATAATGGGTTCTTCAAATGTTTGAAGGTCTGTCATATGGAACAGAGGTCAGATTGTTTTCCACTTGGCCCTCAAGCACTAAACTAACAGCAATAGGAGAATATCAAAAAGGTAGATTTAGATAATGAAAGAAAAACTTCCTCACAATGAAGGTTTTGCAAAAATAGAATGAGCCACCTCAGGAGGTAGTAGGTCCCCAATACCTGGAGATCGGAGGTGGGGGGGGTTGAACCCTGCCAGGGATATCAAAGAGAGAATTTCTCTCCAGGTACAGGGCAAGAGAAGCTTGGAGGCCCCTTCCAGTTCAGAGATGCTAGTATTCTATAAGAATTGACATGCGTTTCACTCCTGGGTCTTCCACGTACCAGGCTTGTGATCCTGAACAAATCGCTTTTCCTCTATGAGACTTGATTTCCTCAGTGGTGAAGTGGGGATAATAACATTTGTACTACCCACATAGCAGGATTGCTGATGTATGTGAAAGCACAGTTAAATCATAAAATGCCTTGGAACATGTGCTATCATTATCAACCAAAGAGAGGTAAAACACAAAACAACTCTAAAAATCCATTTATTAAGTACAATAAGTTCAAATAAACAGCACATACTGAAAACAAAAGTGGAGTATCAAGGCGAGTGGGGAACAGGAAGGAAAGTAAATCACTGAAGGCTTCCTGGAGGAGGGGAAATCTGCTTTTGGGAAGAAAAGAAGGACATGAATTTTCAGAGAATTCTGTACAGGGTGAATCCTGTGTGAAAGGAACGATAAGTTACAAAGGCACCAAGGCAAGAACTAGGAATTAGCAAGGGAGAGAAGGAAAATTAGCTTGCTTTGAGTGAAGGGTTCATGGAGGGAAACAATAAATACAGTCCATGAAGTAGTATAAGTTTTGGATGAGAAATTTTAATTTTTTATATGATAGGTAAAAGAAATGCTACTAAAGTGAAAAACAATTCAGTTTGGACCTAAGGAAGAATATTCTGATGATGAAGTAAATGATTGCTGTAATGTGTGACAGAAGGAGCTTGAGGAACCTCCAAGAGATCTCTAAGACTCCGATCAGCAACGGTCTGAGGGCTGAGTTACTCCTGGACCACTGTGATGTAGGATGTGGGGATGTGGGGGCTCTTTTCAGGGCTCTGATCTTAGTGATCAGTTGCTCTGAGCTAAAGAATGTCAGACTGCAGACTTCCATCTCAAGGTGAGCCAGTTTCAGATTGAGTTTTTTATAGAACCCAAGCTACTGACAGATTGATAGGCTCAGTAGGGATTTCAGCTCTTTTTAGACCAGCTGGGAAAATCTCTTCATGGAGTCATTGTTTCTCTTCCATTACCTTCTAGTCTGGCCTCTCTCAAGGGAGAATGTAAGAAATAGTGGTACATACACTAAGAGTTGGGGGTGTCATTTTGGGACTTTCCTAGGACTGTCCCCCAAAAAGGCCAGTTAAGCAGTGGGTTACTCTGTCACTTTATTACTATCAATAAAAGAAGCAGGTAGGTGGTGCAACAGATAGGGTGGACCTGGAGTCAGGAAGACCTGAGTTCAAATCTAGCCTCAGATACTACAAGTTGTGAGACACTGGGCAAGTCATTTAACCTCTGTATGTTTGAGTTTCCTCAACTGTAAAATGGGGATAATAATAGCATCTACCTCCCAAGGTTGTGAGAATCATATGAAATAATATTTGTAAAGTACTTAGCACAGTGCCTGCATGTAGTAGGTACTTAAAAAATGCATATTCCCTTTCCTTCCTCCCCACCTCTCATCACTATAAAGGGTTTAAAGGTTTACAGAGCACTTTATCTACTATACACATGACCTCATTAAGCATTATAACAATCTTGTGAGGTGTCATGACTCCATTTTACAGACGAGAAATTAGTTGTCTTGCTGATGGACCCATGGCTAGTAAATGTCTGAGGCAAGATTTGAACTCAGGTCTCCCTGAATCCAAGTCCAGATTTCTGTCCTTTATACTGAAGATGACAATCTACTGATACATGTATTTGTGAAGAGCAGCCCCAATCAGATTTTGTAAAATGTAATTGGGAAATGTTTAACAAAATAAACAGAAATACAACGCAACATAGGTGATGTTGACTTGTGGTTTTCTAAGGTCATATGTGGCCATCAGGGATCTGTTTCTATTTGAGTCTGTCATCAATGCTGCCTCTCCATCACCCTTACATGCTGATCCCTCTTCCCCAGAAGCACAGGGCTGCCTCAGAGGAGTAAACAAGCCTCAGTTTGTTCAATAGGAGAGCTGGGCTTTTATCTTAGAGAAGTGAAAGGAGAGTATGACTTGGACTAGATGGCCACAGAGGGAAGTTTCTCAAGATTTCTGTCTTTGTACCCTCAGCACCTGTTACAGTCCCTGGAATGGTACTAATAATAACAATTACAGCAGCTAACCATTTATAGAGCACATCAAGGTCTGCAAAGCACTTTACAAATATAGTCTCAATTCATCCTCACAACAACCCTGGAAGGGAATTGCTATTATTAGTCTCATTTTATAGATGAGGAAACTGAGGCAGACAAAGGCTTAATGACTTACCCAGGATCACAGAACTAGTAAGTATCTGAAACTGGATTTGAACTCAGTTCAGCTACTATGCCACCTAGCTGACTGGAACATAGAAGGTGCTAATAAATGCTTATGGAATTGAACTGATTCTGCAGTAGCCACTAGACTGAGGCTGAATGAGATGACCTCTCCCAGTGTCTTGGGTGTTGCAGGTTCACCTGGGTGCTTTCATTAGTCCAGTTTTGGCTCTCCTGCGGTATTTTCAGAGTTATTTGGAACATAACTGAAAGCCTAACAACAGAAAGGCTTGATTTTTCTTGATCTTTCACATAAGTTTGGGGTCTCTGGCACTCGTTGGCTGAGCTTGCTTTGTCAGACTATAATACACCCCTCTCCACAGGCACCACAGTCAAAGCATTTCTCCCAAGTCCCTAAAATGGGTTTTTCCTTTCATTTATTGTGAGGGCAGAAAAATGCATCAGTTTGGGCCCACAAATTCAAATATCTTGAATTCCATCTTGGAGGGATGACAAACCCTCAGGCATCCTGAAGAAGCAGCAAAAGAAAAAAGGAAAAAAAAGGTTGAAATGCTTCCTTTTTTCCCATTCATCAATAACAAAGGCCCTGAGACCACAAAGAGAAAGTGACAGTCCATCTCCTGAACAATTGTCCCCAACACCACTGTCAAGAAGCAATATGAGAGGGGAGCTGCAGAAAAAGCCAGCAGGTCCCCTACACAAACCAGAAAAAGGAACAAATCCGTCTCTTGGGTAAGTGTGAAGAATGCTGGAAATCTGTTACAGTGTAGGACCAAGGACAGGTCTCTTATTGGTTTAATATGACCTATTCCAAGAACAAAATACCACACCACATGAAATCTAGCTCTAAGCTTGATGAGTAATATGGTCAGTGGAGCCAGACACAGGGCATCCATTGGACACTTTGTGATAAATCACACAGCACCCTCAGCTTGACAAAAGTCCCATTTATTTATACTGAGCCAGGAGAGATTAGCCAAGATGCAGGGACTCTCCCTCCTCACCGCCTCAGAAAGTGTTATAGATTTCTTGCTGGCATACAAAGACCTTCCAAAAATAAGCAAGAAGGACAACTGCTGAGTTTTTTCATTGGAAAGACTAATGATGAAGCTGGAATCTACTATCAGAGCCTCCTGGAACCAGGGGTGGGGGAACTGTAGGGCCCATACTTTAGTGATTATTTGATATCAATATGGGGCAGCTAGGTGGGTGCACGAGGCAAAGATTCAAATTCAGATGCAGCCTCAGACACTTAACTAATTGTGTGAGCCTGGGCAAGTCACATATCCTCTGTTTGCCTCAGTTTCCTTATCTGTAAAATGGAGATAATAATAGCACCTACCTCCCATGGTTGTTGAGAGGATCAAATGAGGTAATCATTGTAAAGCACTTAGCACAGTGTCTGGCACATAGCGTAACCAATATTAGCTATTAGCATTAATCAATAAACATTTATTATATGCCTACTATGAGCAAAGCAGAATTGAAGCAGCTCAAAGGAAATGCAGGATGTGCATATTTAGAGAATCCACCCCAAATGTTCCCATGGGCTGTTTGTGCCTGATGTGCAGTAGAACATTCCAAGCTCATATTGGTCTGATCAGTCAAACACAGTGTACTTGACTCTAGCATAGTGATGCCATTTTTATCCTCTTTGAGAATGGACAGCAACCAACCAGCCATGTGCCGGACATTGAACTAAGCACTGGACATTCATGATATATTCGTTTATTGTTATTATCTAAATTTCATCATCCTTTCAACTGAACCATGAAACAGAATCATTTCTTTTCTGAGATGCCTTAAAGGTCAATCTACCTCCATTTATCTCACCTTAAAGATAACTGCACACAATGTCAAAGAGGTGAAGAGATGTGCCCGTGTTTGAAGGTTTTGCCAAGAGAGTTAAGGCACTGACAGGTGCTATTAAGGAAAAAAAGCTTCTGGTATGGGCCTTTTTTTTTTAATCACTAATTTAGTAGGATTGTGCAGTTAAAATAAAGTAGCCACAAACTAAAACAGTTCTCTAAACATTTCCATTTTAAGCATCCTTGCCAATGTTACACTCTGCACTTGACAATGAACTTGATAATTCTGTCTTAAGATGATCTAGCAAATATACTCTCTCTGCACTGCTCTACAAACAAAAGCAAAAATACCTAATTGTTTGAGGAAATGAGGTTATATGGGTTGTCCAGAAACCTTGCCATTTCACACATGTAGGGTGTGGTTTTTGTTTGGCTTGTTTCCTGGGATCACACAACAAATAGTGACTGAGGTGGAATTAGAATCCAGATCTCCAGCCTGGAATCCAATGCCCTGTCCACTGCTGAAGGTTTTGTTTGGGTTTCCTTTTACTTCCTTTCTAGGGTTACTCCTCAGCAACCTGTGTTATATTTGTTGTCTTCTGTGGTTTGGGCTAAAGTAAAAAAAAGATGGAGGTTTGTCCTCCCACTGCAAGTTGGGTATTAACATATGTGCAAGGTATATGTGCAAAATCTTCTCTTAGAAAGACACAAAGCACTGGTCCAAAAAGCTTCCCTCTTTGTTTAAGTTGCTGCCCATCTGATTCATCCACATCAATCATTTATACACCAAATATTTATTAAGCACCCACTATGTACCAAGTACTGTGTTGGGTACCAAGAATACAAATACAATGAATGAGACAATCTTTGTGAAGCAGGACTGAAGCTTGGGGTAGAAACTAGGGCTGGATATAGACATCTCTGAGTCATCTGATGATAAGTAAACCTATGGAAGTGGATGAGGTTACTAAGGGAGAGAATGTAAAGAATCAAGTCACAAGGCAACAAGTATTTATTTAAGTGTTTACTATGTTCCAGGCACTGTGCTAAGTGCTAAAAATACAAATGCAAGTCAAAAGAAAGACAGTGCCTGCCCTCAAGAAGCTTACATTCTACTAGGGGGGAAATAATACATAAAAGAAAATTAAAGGTAAAGTAATAGGTACTGATATGGAGGCATGGGAGAGAAAGAAATCTGGAGAGTCCAGAGGAGAGCTCAGAGAAGAATGAAGGAGTGACCCTACTTTAACAAAGAGTTAAAAGTCAACTGATAGGCTGGGAGAATGAGCAAGCAAGGGCAAAAAAACTGTGACTATTGAAAGTTACAATGGTAACAAGGAAAATAAAAACATGCACTCAGAAGACAACGAAGTCAAAGCTCCTATATCCAAAGCCTTCAAGAAAAATAAGAATTGGCCTCAGGCCAATGGAAAAGCTCAAAAAGGATTTTCAAAATCAAGTAAGAGAGGTAGAAGAAAATTGGGAAGAGAAATGAGAGTGATGCAAGAAAATAACGGAAAACAAGTCAACAGCTTGATAAAAAAAAAAAAAGACAAAAAGTACTGGAAAAATAACACCTTCAAAAACAGACTGAGCTAAATGGTAAAAGAGGACCAAAAAGCCAATGAGGAGAACAATGCCTTAAAAAACAGAACTAGCCAAATGGAAAAGGAGGTCCAAAAGCTCACTGAAGAAAATAATTCATTCAAAATCAGAAAAGAGCAAATGGAAGCAAATGACTTTATGAGAAATCAAAAAACAATAAAGAATGAAGGAGTGAACATAGCTGGCCTAGACACTTCCTTCAAAATGGAGGTTCCAGGAAGAACTGACCTATCACAGGGACAGGGAGTGACAGGGACAGCCTAATCCTCCAGGGTGAGAAGTCTGTTGGGTCATGGTAGAGAAACAAATCCAGAGTCAAGAGTGGAGCTCAGGGAGGAATGAATGAGAGATCAAGAGAAGAAAGACTAGGACAAAACCTTAGGACAGGGGTGAGGAACCTGCAGTCTCAAGGCCACATGTGTCCCTCTAGATCTTCAAGTGTGGTCCTTTGACTGAATCCAAACTTCACAGAACAAATCCCTTAGTAAAAGGAATTCAAATATCTTAAATTCCACCATTGAGTAATGACAAACCCTCAGGCATCCCGAAGAAGCAGCAAAAAGGGCAGGGGGGTGGGGGGGAAGGCTGAAACGCTTCTTTAATCTTTAATAAAAGGATTTGTTCTATGAAGCTTGGATTGAATCAAAGAGCCATACTTGAGGACCTAGAGGGCCACATGTGTCCTAGAGGCTGCAGGTTCCCCACTTTTGCCTTAGGAGATACCTATAGTATTGTGGCAGTAATACAGCTGATGAGACAACAAAGGAAATGGAGAAGCAGTCAGACAAGTAGGAAGGGAGGTAGGAGAGAGTCATGTGATGACCATCCAGGAAGGAGAAAGTATCAAAGAAGATAGTTGGGTCAACTGGCAATTATGAGATTTTTGGGTAACGTACTATTGTAACTTACTATTGCTACTTTAAAAATCTTTTTCCAAAATTTAAATCCATATTACCATAGATAATCCAAACTCTGGAAAATTTAAGAATTGACTAATGGGAGATCTGGGCATTAAACAGCTAACTAATTAAGAAGATGATGTCTAAGAATAGATTTTGGGTGTCCAGACCATCCTTTAAGATACAAGAATGTTAGGATTTTGTCCAGAAATGGAATATTATATAACAAGGGCTAGTAAAAATATATTTGCCTAGATTTTTTTAAATCTACAAAAAGACTTTTAACTGAAAAGAAAGGGAGTTTAAAATGCCAACATGTACATACCAAGTTGGATTCCAGGATTCGTACTAGGTATTGCACTGTTTAACATTTTTTATCAGTGGCCTGGAAAAAATGCATACATGCCACTAAGCTGAGAGGGACAATTAACACACTGGTCTCTTTTCTATCCCTTGAACAAGACTCCATCTCCCAACTTTGGGTATTTTTGCCATGCAAGGCATGATCTCTCTCTTCATTTCAACCTCCTGGCTTGCTTGGCTTCCTTTAAGTTCCAGCTAAACCCCCATCTTCTATAGGAAACCTTTCCCAACCCCTCTTAATCCTACTGCCTTCCTTCTGTTCATCATTTCCTATTTATGCTGTATATAGCTTATTCATGCAGAGTTTTTGCATGTTGTCTCCCCCTTCACATTGTGAGCCCCTTGAGGAAATGGACTATTTTTGCCTGTCTTTGTATTTTCAACACTTAGCACAGTCTAGCACAATCAACACTCTTGTTCGGTTGTTTCAATTGTGTCCAACTACTCTTTGTGAGCCCATCTGTCTGAGGACAGATTTTAACCCAGGTGTTCCCAACAGCAGGCAGGGCACCCTATCCACTGTGTCACCTAATTGCTCCAATAAACATTTAGTAAGCATTTATTAACTGACACTGGATGAGAAAGTCAGGATCCATAAAGATTATAACGGGGAGACTATTGGGCTGAACCTAATAGGACAAAATTTGATAGGGATAAGTAGAAAGTCTTATACAAAATCAATTTCACTAATACAAAATGAGGCAGCGAGGTGGCAAAGTGGATCAATCTCTGGGCTTAGAACAAGAAAGACTCGTGAGTTCAAATCCAGTCTCCAAAACTTCCTATCTATATGACCCTGGGCAAGTCACTTAACCCTAATCGCCTCAGTCTCCTCATCTGTAAAATGAGGTGGAGAAGGAAATGGAAAACCACTCCAGTATCTTTGCCAAGAAAACCCCAAATGGCATCACTTGAAATTGCTGTGAACAGCAATGCAAAATGAGGGAAGTATGTTTAAATAGTTTCCCTGACAAAGATTTGAGAGTTCTGATAGACTATAAGCTCAGTAATTTAACAATGACAGTGAAAAAAAAAAAACAACCCTAGTCTGCATCAAGATTTAGAACTTCCCAGATCTGCTCAGATGACTTCTGCAGTAGAGTGTTATTTTCTGGACACTTAGAAAAGCCACTGAGAAACTGGAGAGAATTCACTGAGGGGTAAGCAAAATGGTGAGGGGCCTCAAGTTCAGGCCACATCAGGATCAGGTGAAGGATCTGGAGATATTTTGGCCTGGAGAAGAAAAGACTCACAAAGGAACAGGATTGCTGTTTTCCAGTATATGAAAGGCTGTTGCAGAGAAGAGAATTAGTAGTTTTGTTGTTTTGGGTCCCATGGGGAGAACCAGGAACGGATGGAAGTTTCATGGAGGTGAATTTAAACAAACTTCCTAAAGATTAGGGTCATTCAAAACTCTGTGATTCTGTAGAATCAAAAGACTTTCACTCTAATACTGGCTCTGCCTTTAGCTGTGTGGCCTTGGGTATGTCATTCAACTCTTTGAGACTTAGTTTCCAGATCTGTAAAATGAAAGGAGGGTAGATTTTTCTCCCCCTAATTACTAAAATCTATTATTCTATGACCTTTCAAAAATGTGACTCAAATACAAGGAAAGAAATTTTACGAATATTAAACCAGACACAATCTAGACAAGCAATAAGGCTCGCCTCAAGCACTACCTTTTCTCCACAACTGAAAATGCTCCCTCTTTCTTTAAATTTTCCTTCAGTGTTTTTTCTAGATGTCTTTATCTCATTTAGCACACTCTGAAAGTGTGGGTCTAGGGCTAGAGGAGTCAGGTTCAAATACCAGATCTGTTACATAAAGCCCTTGTAAGCCTGGACACATCTATGACTGTCACATCCTCACCTGTAGAATGAGGAAACTGGAGCAGATGATTTTTTTAAACATTTAATAGTATTTTATTTTTTCTAATTGCATATAAGGACAATTGTCAACATTTCAGTTTTTGGAAGATTTTGCGTTCCAAATGGTTCTCCCTTTCCCTGTCCCCAAGACAGCAAGCAAGAACAGATGATTTCTAAGACCCTTTCTGGTTATAAATTGTTGACTGCCCTTCCTTCTGAATATACTCCCCTCCCTGGGTTTTTGTGACATTGTTCTATATCTCACCCCCTGACTATGGGGTTCATTTTATATAGCACTTACTATAGACCAGAACTGAGCAAAGTGCTTTACAATTATTATTTCATATGATTCTCAAAACAACCCTAGGAAAGAGGTGCTATTATTATCATCTCCATTTTACAGATGGGGAAACTGAGGCATACAGAGGTTAAGTGACTTGCCCAGGATCACATAGCTAGTAAGTGTCTGAAGCTGTATTAGAGCACCTTCCAGGCTGGGTGCTCACAAAGAGTCTATGCCGAGCCCTCTTCTCTCTCTAGTCTACACCCTCTCTTGGTTATATCTCCATCAGCTCCCAGAGGTTCCATGATCATCTTTATACTGATGCTTACATATCAAGTCCTAGCCTTTCTCCTAAACTCCAGGTCTATAGCTGCCTATTGGGCATCTATGACTGTTATGTCCTACAGACACCTCAAACTCAGCGTGTCCAAAACAGCACTGATTATCCTTTACATCCCCCTCTCCCCCTCACCAGTTCTAACCCTCCTCCAAACTCCCTGTTTCATTTGGAGATACCACCATTTATCCAGTAACCCAGGTTCACAGACCCCGAGGCATCCTGGCTTCTTCCCATCCTCTTCCTCCGACCTCTGAAGTTCTTCTGCCTGTTTCAGGTTCAAGAGGCAATTGACAGCACAGTGGATAAAGGACTGGGCCTGGAACCAGGAAGACCTGAGTTCAAATCTGGTCTCAAACACTTACTTAGCTGTGTGACTCTGGGCAAGTCACTTGACCTCTTTTTTTGCCCCAGTTTCCTCGTCTGTAAAACAGGGATAGTAACAGCACCTATCTCCCAGGGAGGGTTGTGAAGATCAAATGAAATAATAATTGTAAAGCACTTAGCACAGCATCAGGCACATAGCAAGTACTCAATAAATACTTATTCCCATTCTCTCCCCTTATTCCCCTTCCTTCCCATCCTCCCACTCCAAAAGACTTCATGTTGGGGTGGCTAGGTGGTGCAGTGAATAGAGCACCAGCCCTAGAGTCAGGAGGACCTGAGTTCAAATCTGGCCTCAGACACTTAACACTTACTAGCATGACCGTGAGCAAGTCACTTAACCCCAATTGCCCTGCCCTCCAAAAAAAAAAAAAGAATTTAAAAAAAAAGATTGCATATTTTTTCTCTTCTCTGTTGCCTCAAGGATAAAATATAAACTCCTTTTGCTTGGCATTTAGAATACTTTACAATCTGGCTCCAAACTACTTTTCTAGGTTTATTGTATGTTATTCCCTTTCATGAATTCTCCATCTCAGCCAAACTGGCCTACCAGATATTTTCCTCCTTCCTCTCTGCCCTTGACTCACTGGTCGCCCCCTCCATGTCTGGAATTCATTTCCTCCTCACCTAAATAAGCCTCTTAGAATTTCTTGCTTCCTTTAAGAGTCAGTGCACACACCACCTCTGAAGTGAAGCCTTTCTGATGCTCCTTGTTATTAATACTCTCTCCTGCCTCAAATTATCATGTATGGTGATCCCTTCCACATCTCCAGGGTTAGGAGTATGACACCCCCATCCCCAACCCTCTTTCAATATGGAAAATCTGGGTAAATTCCCTCCCTTCGTACCAGAGAAAAAGTCTGAATTATCATGTGCTAAAAGATAAAATATGTTGATATTATACAATTGTATACATTTCTGAGTTTTTAAACTTTTTCTGTGTCATCTGCTGGCCTTTACGTATTGTTTGCAGCTTCCACAAAACTCCCCCCAAACTCCCATTTGATTTCTTATGCCAACCTGCAATATAGCAAAACCAAGATGGGGAAAGTATTGATGTGGAAGGGGTAATTGTATACACTTAACTGCTAGCATGTTGCATTCCCACAGTAGAATGTAAGCTCCTTGAGGGTAGGCATTGGTTTCCATTTTGTCCTTATACTTCCAGTGTTTTATCCATAGCAAACACTTAAATAATCATTGAATTGGCTGGATTACCATTGAATGATCTTCCGATCTTTTATTATTCTTAACTATAAACTAAAATTGACTAAATTCCTTGAGGGAAGGGTCATATTTGTCATAATGTCATATTTTAGCCATATAACCCCAGCTCCTAGCACAGTACCTTGCATATAATTGACACTTAAATGCACATTGAACTAAATTGTTCAATAAATTCACATTTAATATTAGAGCTGAAAGGTATATAAGTAGGTTATCTAGTGCAGCACTTTTTAAACTGAGGGTCATGACCCTATGTGGGGTCACGAAAAATCTGGCAACAGTAAAAGGTTTCTGAATGCTCTACAACCAAAAATTAATTCAAAACCAAACTCATAATGAATCCAAAGTGTTTCTGGCAGCACTTGCCCATGTTATATTGTACAACTTCATTGAAGCTTTGGTTCTGAACACACAGCATGCGCACTTTGTACTGCACATGACCTCAGGCCACACAACAGTGATTAATATTGCAGAAAGGTGAAAACAGGTCATGAGAGGAAAAAGTTTAAGAAGCCCTGATCTAGTCTAATACCTCTCATTTTAAAGATAAGAAAACTAGTTAGTAGCAGGGCCAAGACTAGAACTTCCCAGATCCTTCCTATGAATGGGCTCTCCCCACCCCTAAATTGTCCAACCAGCATCAATACCAGGGAAAAGTCCTAGTTTAATAGCTACAGTTATTCTAAAAATATATGGAAGAATGGAGAGGTGAAACAGATTCTGAGATTTACATGGAGACCATCTGATCTTTGTTATAGTACCTAGAAGAATGTTTCTTAGTTCTTAGGTTGTTTTGTTTTGTGGGTTTGGAGGAGAGGAAAGAGGAAAGAAGGGGATTGGGGGGGATGAAGAGACTAAAAAAAAAAAAAGAAAGAAACCATTTACCATCTGCTTTAGCTAAAGAAAAGTAAAACGCCACAAGTAAGTGGATAGTTGACTTGCAACCAAGTTCTAATGAGCTCTTTTCTGTTTTTTCTCTTTGGAATTTGAGGTATTCTTCACACATACACACACACACACATACACACACACACACATACACACACACACACACACACATACACACACACACACACACACACACACCCCTCCACTCACCCCAACTCCTGGCCACGTTTGATGTCTCTGTCCCATTTCCAATATTTATTGTTTTGTTTGTCTTGGCTTATCTGGAGTTTCTTTCTTGAGAACCTTATATTATCTACAGAGTCAGTTCTCTCTTTATTTTAGTAATTTTTCCACACCAAGTTTATTGGGTTCATTATGACAATTGGAAGGGCAAGGAGGAGCTACAGAGGCCTGCACAAAGTATGCCTCACACAGCTATAAGCCAGAATATCACTGTCCTTCACATGTGAGACAACTGATGTTTCTTCCCCATTTATGGGGCAAAATAATTTACATAGCAGAGTAACAAAAGCTGCAAACTTTGCTAATTATGAGGCAAACCTACCAGATACAGTCTACATGTGGAGTAGCTCCTTAGAAAAAGGCAGAATTCCCAAGGAGAAGTTTAGGAAGGGATTACACCTGGGAAGAGAAGATAAGGAGGAGGGAAGGAGTAAGGGGATACCTACGATAAAATTTTCCTTTTCGGTTATTTTCCTTGGTTTGGGACTAGGGGTCCAAAGAGATGTTAAACTGGCAGAAAATTCTACTTCTCTCCACTCTTGCAATGGCCTTGGGAACTTCAAAGCACTGATACTGTCTCCTTAAATCTCAGTATAATAAAGGCTCCCATATATAGCATTTAAACAAGGAAGGTTCTCACATGTAGGGTTTACCAGAGAGAATTTTCCCTCATGTAGCACTTGGTGAGGAGTGTTTTTTCCTTTATGCCAAGGGTTTTTAACCTGGAGTTTGTGAATTTTTTTTTAATACTTTGCTAACTGTATTTTGCTATATTATTTAAGGATAAATGGTATGCCTTGAGTTTTTCAGGAAGAGCAATGGAGCCAGAATGATAAGGTTCAAAGAGCAGTGGAATAAGAATCTTGTGGTCTACATTCTAGTCTCTTCTCTGTTCCTAATTATGTGACCTTGTGCTAATTGGCTTCTCATCTGTAAAATCAGAGGGATAGACTACATAATCTCTCAGATTCCTTCTGGTTCTGAAGTTCGGTGATATACACAAATGTGGCAATGCAGCATGTCCTCAGACCACTCTTGTGAGTTTCAACAGAATGTTTGACTAATAGATGATAATAGCCCTTTGCCAATATGGTTGATCTGCTATGAAGAGAAAGTCTTCACCAATGAGAAAGTGGAACAGTAAAACACCACCCCAGGCAGAACAGAGATCAAGGAAACTTAATGCATTAAATAAACCTATCTTCCAAAGGTACAGTTGTCTACTCAGGATATAAAAATTAAGACAAATATATGCTTTTCTGTGACTTACTTGGGGAAACATCATAAGCCTGTAAAAAGAACTTCAATAAACACCCATTGATAAGTGAATTAATAAGAGAAACATGCTAGATGAAAGGGGAGATACAAAGGTAAAAGAAGACATGGTCCCTTCCCTCTCTCTTTTGTCTGGGGTTGATAAGTTTTTTAGTTCTCCAATCTGCTATGGTTCTTTAAACTTACCAACCTTACGAGTGCAAGCACACCTTTCCTCAGAGTTCAAAATCTGATAGAAGACATAGACATGAGTCACTCTTTGTATTCTTTGTAATAGAAGATAAGGAGGAGAGCTAGCAAAAAAGGAAACTTGTGAGGCTCTGGTGTAGAGCTAAGCATTCTTTCAACTATGAATGCCACCCAAAGAACCAAGTAATTCAGAGTCATACCACAGGAGAAGAGAAAAGGCAACCTGTGGGAGGAGGAAAAAAAGGGAAATATGGCAGTGATCAGTGTTAGGGGGCAGGTAGGTGATACATTGGATAGAGTGTTGGACCTGAAGTCAGGAAGACTCCTCCTCCTGAGTTCATATGTGGCCTCAGACACTTACTACCTGGGTGACCCTGGGAAAGTCACTTCTGTTTACCTCAGTTTCCTCAACTATATAACAAAGATAATAACAGTACCTATCTCACAGCATTGTTGTGAGAAGCAAATGAGATATCTGTAAAGTGTTCAGCACAGTGTCCTCCACATAGTAGGTGCTATATAAATGCTTATTCCTTTCTCTTTCTCCACTGACTCCAAATCCAATGTTTATCCCATTGCACCACCATGGTTCCAACTCACTTATTTTACAGATGAGCAAACAAAGATCCAGAAAAATTAAATGACTTATCCAATATCACACAAGTAGGCACTGAGATAGTCCTCACAGCAGTGGCTTCAGAAGACTTTTAAAGGCTGCCTAACCCCTTTCTAAGGTTATCTATGAGGTTTTCTTTTAAAACAGCAAACTAAAGAGAGAAGAGAATGTCAGAAGGAGAACACATTTTTTTTTCTTTCTGAAACTGAAATACATACAGTAAAGCACATATGTAATGCTGGCTTCTGCTCAAGTCCTGCTCAGAGCTTCCAAGAAAAATGCACATGAGATGCCTCAGGAAAATTCACAGTCCAGTGATGATGGAGTGATTTTTAAGTTTCATCACATCTGGCTTTGATTTTGTCTTCCAGACTATAAGAAAATCCCATATCTTCTACAAGGCAACCCCTTCCCCAACCATCATGACCAGCACAGTGTTTTAATCTTAATGCTTTCATGGACAACATCCTAATCCCTTTACCAGAATATCATTAGGAACCTCCATACCACTCATTATGCTATGAAACAGAAGTTAAACACATCACACAAAAACCCACAAAAAACAGATTCTCAATACTTGGTCACTTATTTCAAACAATATTTTATGCCACAAAGAATGATTGCTAAGGTTCTTCTGACTCAAATTCTAAAACTCCTTTACTGGGGAAGAATTTAGACAGAATCCTGAAATTCACTGTTAAATAAGTATGACCTACACACCATTAACCAATTATGATACCAGAGATTCAGGTAGGTAGGTAGCACAGTAGATAGAGTACTGTGCATGAAGTCAGGAAGACTCATCTTTCTGAGTTCAAATCTGGTCCCAGATATTTACTAGCTGTGTGATCCTGGGAAAGTCACATAACCCTGGTTTGCCTCAGTTTTCTCATCTGTAAAATGAGCTGGTGAAAGAAATGGCAGACCACTTCAGTATCTTTGCCAAGAAAACCTTGTCTGAGGTTTCCTGATTCCAAGATGCCTCTTCACATTGTCCCCTATTTTTTTTTGTTCTTTTGATTCTGTTTTATAATTTCTTGATTTCTCATAAAGTCATTAGCTTCCATTTGCTCCATTCTAATTTTTAAGTAATTATTTTCTTCAGTCTTTGGACCTCTTTTTCCATTTGGTCAATTCTTCTTTTTAAGGTATTTTCCTCTGGTTTTTTGGACCTCTTTTGCCATTTGTGTTAGTCTATTTTTTAAGGTGTTATTTTTTTTCAGCATTTTTGGGGTCTCCTTTAGCAAACTGTTGACTTGTTTTTCATTATTTCCTTGCATCACTCTCATTTCTCTTCCCAATTTTTCCTCTGCTTTTCTTATTTGGTTTTCAAAATTCTTTTTGAGCTCTTCCATGGCCTGTGACCAATTCATATTTTTCTTAGAGGCTTTTGATGTAGGAGCTTTGACTTTATTGTCTTCTGGTTGTATGTTTTGATCTTCTTTGTCACTAAAATAAGATTCTATAGTCTGACTTGTTTTTTACACTGTTTGTTCATCTTCCCAGTCAAATACTTAACTTTCTAACTTTTTGTCAGGGTAGGACTCTGCTTCTAGTAGGGGTGGGTGTACTGATTAAGGCTTCAGGAGTTTTGTATCAGTCACTTGATCCCCCACCATCTGTGGACCCAAAGCTCCAACAGCCACTACTGCTGCTGACACCACTGCTGCCACCACTGTTGCCACCTCCAATGTCCCAGGGCCAGGACCAGACCCCAGCCAAACCAAGCTTCTCTTTCACCCAGGTCCCACAGAGTTTTCCCACTGTTGTTGTCATGTGTGTGTTGAGAACTAAGCTGCCTCTTCAAAAGCAACCCTGAGATTAAATCTCATGTCCTAACTTCTCTCCTGACCTCTAATCTCCCATATGCCACTATCAATTGGTCATCTCGATCTGGATATCCCATAGAAATCTTAAGCTCTGTGTGTCCAAAACTGAATGCATTCTCCTTCTCCAAAAAACTTTCCCTCTTCCTAACTTTCCTATAACTGTCTAAGGGTACTAACACCCTCCCAGGCACTCAGAGTAACAAACTAGGTGTCATTCTCCACTCCTCACACCTCCCACCAAATCCAATCAATTGTCAACAAATCAATCCACAAGCATTTAGTAAAGCAACTACTATGTGCCCAGCACTGCCTGAGCATTTACAGCTACCAAATACTGTCATTCCTACCTTCCTGACATCTGTCACATACACTTCCCTTCTCTCCTCTAACACTGTCATTACCCTGGAGAAGACCCTCCTCACCTCATGCTTGAATTATTGCAATGAGCTGCTAGTGGGTCTTTCCACCTCAAATCTCTGCCCATACCAAGCCCATCCTCCACTCAGCCGTCAATGTCTGACCATATCACCTCTGCCTCAGTCAATAAACTATTGCTCCCTATTATCTCCAGAAGCAAATTTAAAATCTTATTCACAACCCAGTCCCTTCTCACCTTTCCATTTTCCATATATGTTACTCCCCTCCATAAACTGTGATCCAATAACAATGGCCTCTTCACTGTTCCTTGAAAAGATAATCCATCTCCCAACTCTTTTCACTGGCTAACCTGCATGCCTGGAATTCCATCCATCCTTTTTTCCACCTTCAGTCTCAACTAAAGGTTCCACCCTTTCCCTAATCCTCCTTAATCTTCATGCCTTGCTCTGCCTACCTCCATTTTGCCAAGCCATGGTAGAGACCTCTGAGCTCATATTGGTCTAATCAGTCACAGTTGGATACATTGTACCTTGATCTCCAACACAATGATGTCACTTTGATCCTCTTCAAAGGACGCAGGACAACAACCAACCAACCATCCTGTAACTATGCACATAGTTGTTTTCATGTTGCCCCCCCAAAAAAGGACTCTGAACTGGAGAGTACAGACCATCTTTTTCGCCTTTCTTTGTATCCTCAGTGCTTAGCACAATGCCTGGCATAGAGTAGGTGCCTATAAATGCATCTAGGTTTGACCTGATTGACCAAACTAGTTTGCTGAGTAGAACCGACTCCTATGACCTAGGAGATGCAGTATTATCACCAATTTGCACCTTGAGGATTCTATGACTTGCCTAAGGCCATATGATAATTCAAAAGAGACAGAAGCAGCAGTGGAAATCAGGGCCCCTGTGTTCCTAATCTCTGCATTTTAGAGAATTAGGGAATTTCATTTGGCAATTTCCAAATTGCAGATAAAGATAAGTACTTTCCTGTTGAGAACAATTGCTGATTTCTTTTTTTAACAAGGTTCAGAAAATACATTGAAATCTGCTTCCTATCTAAGATACAAAGCCAATTTGTATATTATATAGGGGGCCATCTGGGCTGCTATAGCTAGCTGGCTGTGTTGCTATAAACTCTTTTTTAGGGTTCATGAATCAGTTGCCAGTAATGAAAAAAAAAAGCTTCTTTTCTTTGCACAAGAGAAGTCAGCTCCAAGATTCTGTTTTCTTTCTCTGCATAGATCCCCCTCAGCTAGTCAGCAGGATTACAAAGTCAAAAGATATCGTGGGCTGAAATGTCAGTATACTACGTCACACTCTTAGGGAAAGAGATGGTCAACTATCCACATAGCCCAAAAGAACCACAAGATAAACTACGGGCAAAGCCAGAGGGATACTGGAAGATGTAAGATATAGAGAGGGAGGGAAAGGAAATAAGAATTGTGAAGGGGACGAGAAAGTCAGTAGAGGGGGGAAATGAAGAGAAAGGAGAAAGCAGTACGTATGACAGAGATCAGCAACTAATTACCAGTGTCCTCACATTGTAAAGAGGAGTGAAGAAGTTGATAGTAAACCTACCCACTATCAATCAAATTTTAATATTCATTCCTTTTATTCCATTTTATTCCATTTATTATTCATTCCTTCATGCAACAAGCCATTTATTGACTACTATGTTATACAGTTAACGTACACTATGTATGCTAGGCACTAAATGTGTCCACTTTCAAGAAGTTTATGTTCTATTAAAGGAAAAACAAAGCAACAACAACCATAACTACAACATAATAATGATGGGTACCATCATGATCATGATAGCTATCATATTATATGACATTTTAAAGCTTGCAAAGCATTTTTATATATTTTGTCTCAGCTAATTGTCATAACAACCCTGGGAGATAGGAGTAAGTAGTATCACCATCATATAGATGAGGAAAAAAGTGACTTGCCCAAGGTGACAAAAATAGTGCCTGAGGCTGGATTTGAACTCAGGTCTTCCTGATTCCAAGTCCCACTGACAGCTCTGACAATCTATCCCTCTGACAACTAGCTAACTTTAAATATGAACATAGATAAGATAATACAAAGTACACACAAAGTCAATGAGAATCAGTGGAAAGGACACTGGCAAATTGGGGGATCAGGAGGATCCAAGGACCTTGGAGGGGGGGGTGGCCCTTGAGGTGAGTCTTGAAAGAAACTAGGAATTCTGTGATGCGCAGGTAAAGAGAATGCATTCCAGGCATAACAGAGCTAAGGCATGGAAGATGAAGATGAAATACTGTGTGTGTAGGGAAGAGCAAAGTTGGTTTGGCCAACAGCAGTAGGTTGGTTTAGCCATATTGAGTTTGTACAGGAGAGGAATATCTAATTTATCTGCAAAGCCAGATTGTGAAGGGCTTTCTCTTCCAAACAAAGGAGTTTGCCTTTTATCCCAAAGGCAATAGGCCGCCACTACAAGTTTACTGAGTAGGGAAGGGACATGGTCAGATCTGTGCTTATGGAATATCCATTTAGACAGAATGGAGGCACACCAATTAGGCTACTTCATTATTTTAGGTAAGAACAGATGAAGAACTGAACTAGGGTGGTGGCTGTGAGCACAGAAAGAAAGGGACATAATATTTACTATATTGTAGAGATGGAATAAACAAGACTTAACAAAACTAATTGGATATAAGGGGGGTAGGAGAAGTGGTTAAAAATAATGAAGAGTAAAAGAGGAATCCAAGGTTGTAAATCTTGGCAATGTGAAGGATGTTGGGACTCTCAACATAAATAATGAAGTTAAGAAGAAGGAAGACTTAGGGCAAAAGATGAAGAGTTCTATCTTGGACATGTTGAGTTTATGATATCAATAGGACTTCTAACTAGAAACGTCCAATAGGCTATTGGAATTCAGGAAAGGCTGGATATATAGGATTATAATCAAGAGATAGAGGCAGAGATATATAAAAATAGACAGTTATAGATCAGGGAGTCTTCTGCATACAGAAGATAAATGAACCCACAGGAGATAATGAAATCAAAAGAGAGTAGAGAATCAAAAAAAGAAGCATGAGGGCAGGGTCCAAATGTACACCCAAATACAGTGGGGTGGGACATGGATAGTGATCTTGCAAATAAGATTGAAGAGTAGCCATCCAGGCAGTAGTATAGTGTCATGAAAACATCAGAGGACAGAGCAGCCAGGAGGAGATGGTGGCCAACAGTGACAAATGCTTTAGAGAGGTCAAGAAAGCTAAAGCCTGAGAAGAAGCCATGTGATTTGGGAATCAAAATATTAATGGTAATCTTGGAGAGAGTGGTTTCAATTGAGTTATGGGCTTCAGGAGCCAGATTGAAAAATGAGTGAGAAGAGGAAGAAAGGACCATGGACAGTTTTTTTGTTTTGTTTTGTTTTCCCTAGGAAATTAGGAGGAAAGGACCATGGATAGTTGTTGTTTTTTTTAATTTTGGGTCTTTTTTTTTCCGTTAGGAAATTGACTGTGAAAGGAAAGATATATAGAATAATAGTTTGAAAGGGTAATAGGGTCAAGTGAGAGTTTTTTTAAGGATAGGGAAAAATGGGGCATTACTATTTGGCAATAGAGGAACAAAGAAGGACTCAGTAGATAAGCAGAGATGGAAAATTAGAGGGGGAAAAAAAGACTTTTCCTAGGCAACAACCAATATACCTAGAACTGCACCAAGTACCAGAGGGGGAGATTCTTTAATGGAAAGAATTACTCCATGACCTCATAGAACTTATTATTTAAATGAGTTGACCACACTCTAGAGCTAGAATAAGCAAACAATGTGCACAAGGAAATCGTAGATCATAGCCAATAGAAAAGTTGCCTGCAGTTGCCTGACCCTCCAAAAGGTTAAGTGATTTGCCCATGGCTAAGTTAAGTGACTTGCCAGCTAGTATATGCCAGAGACTCAAGTCTTCTTGAATCCAAGTTTGACACACTACCCACCATACCTTGCTGCCTCACAGGCTTGAATAAGACATAAAAATAAACAATAAATGCAGATGAACGTAGTGGGAGCAATCAGCATGAAGTCCCTTAAGCCAAATAATCATTGGCAGGAACAATTATCTTGCTCCTAGCTAGTTGTTACTACCAGGAGCTGGGCCAGAGTGAAATGAAGTCAGTCAATGAGCCAGTCATTCAGTCAAAAACCCTCGCTTAGCATTCACCGAGGAGAGAAGAGAAAAGAAACTTGGATGCAATTTCCATGCTTTACCCTGGGACAATGACAATGAACAGAAATTTAAAATATCTTCTGGCCAGAAATCAACATCAAGGAAAAAATTTTCAGTGTTTTTTTTAAAATTTCTCCTACACCTTCCAGTAAGGGAAGTTTTGCATGCTCTGTGTTTATTAGACTCTTGGTACAGTATATGAAGACCACCAAGTGCGTAGACAAATGAGGGGAAGCAATTGGCCACCAGTGCCCTCCCAAAGCTGTTGATGGGCTCTTATCATTATTCCCACTTAAGAAAATATCCTGCCACTAAGTATGCCTTTGATAACAGATATAAACATTCCCCTCTCCAAAAGGGATAAATGAAATAAAATCTGAAAATCTCTCTCCAAAGGATGGGCAGGGGGATTGAAGGACCCCCATCGGAGGCCATCAGGTAATGGGAGGGGGAGGAGAGAATGGTTAAAGACTTGTGATCTCATTATCGACTTTTAATGTGGAAGGTAGGCCACTTCTTCCATCAGTGCACACTGGCAACTTGCCTGCAGTTTATAATTTTGCAGAGTTGGCCTGAATACTAAGGGATTAAGGGACTTCCCTTGGTGATGCAAAATGAGCACTGGATTTTGAGTCAGAGGAGCTGGGCTCCAATCCCAATTCCATTACTTATTACCTACATGGCCATGGGCAATTTGTTCAACCTACCCTGGGACACAATTTCTTCATCTATAAAATGAGAGGGTTTAGACCATGTAATCTCTAAGGCCCCTTCTAGCTCCAAATCTATGATCATATGATCTCACAGTCATACAGCTAAAATGCATCATGAGGCTTGAACCTGGATTCCCCTACTCAAGGCCTCTTTCAAGAGGATTTCAGATCATGAAGTCAAGCATTGACTTAAGTGTTTACTATATACCAGGCATTGTACTAAGATCTGGAAAAATAAATAGAATATTTACGTGGGCATATAAGATTTAAAGAAATCCTACTAAACCCTTCCATAGTGAAACACCTCTACAGTTACTTGGAAAGCCCCCTTTGCACTGGGGCAATCAATACTGTTTCTTTATCCTGGTCGTCTCTGATGAAATCCATGTTGAATTATTTTATAGATGATAGGCTAAGAACAGGTGTGGGGAACCTGCACTAAGTTATATGGAGAGACGTAAAGACTGGAGCTGTTGAGTTCATTTGCATTTTATTTAAGATTTTAACAAAACTCACAGACTAATAACTGTACAAAAATGAAATAACACATTTATCAAACACTGAATTAATTGGCAGAGGCAGTGAGAGATGCTCTTGGCACTGCCAAGAAATAGTATAGGAGAGTTCCTGTTCTATCAAGCAAGGGATAAAAGAAAGAAACTCCCAGAGGAAAATAATTCAGGAAATGCTGAGAATCAAACTCTCCAACTATTCCTTTGGCCCTGCCTACTTGAGTTGTTGCTAACAGAGATAGGGGAGCAAGATCAATGAATGGTAGTAATAATGCCTAGCAAATATCAAGACTGTAAAGATTCATGAAGCACTCTGCATTACCCATTTCAAACTTCAAGGCCAGGTGAGTTCTCCTGTTAGCTCAGACAGCCAGAGAACCCCTAAATTCAACTAAATGATACTGCTTTTGTTTCATGAGCCTCTCATTGTCTACCCATATGCGTACACTGCTAAGATCCATGAGCTTGTTGTTGATATTTTAATAACTACATCTCGATATAACTGGGTTCCTTTGTCTTTTATATTATGCATTTAAAAATATTATTCTGAGGAGTCTCTAAGTTTCACTAGACTGTCAAAGGGGTCCATAACATCAAAAAAGGTTGAGAAATCCAAGAAAAGATTTCTTTAAATTTGTCCAAGAAGATTCAGCTGTCTTGTTATCAACTGGAGGGAAACCCAGGGAGCAGGTTTACACTCAAGCTCCAGGCCCCAGGTCAATTCCATCAGAATTTGGAGAACCTGAAATGTCAAACCATACCCTCTTACGATGTTTTGTTTTGTTTTGTTTTTTTCCCTGACCTCCTGGGACTTGTCAATAGAGTGATTCTATTGGTTTGGGGATCCTGTTATGGAAGATCCTTTGCATTCCTTGCATT
This sequence comes from Pseudochirops corinnae, assembly GCA_028646515.1. Lineage (NCBI taxonomy): Eukaryota > Metazoa > Chordata > Mammalia > Diprotodontia > Pseudocheiridae > Pseudochirops > Pseudochirops corinnae. The sequence goes on from CM053586.1 coordinate 263,789,210, forward strand.
CATGAGCTGGTTCTTAGAGCAGAAATGATGGGTGCATTCAAGGATGTTCCCAATGCACATGAGGGCAGCAGCAGACGCACATAAGCCTCTGTCCACAGGCAGTCCACCTGTGCTGGGACCATTCCAGGTCAGTGCTCAGAAGCTAAGCTGCTTCTCCTCCCCAGAGCCACCAGCACATTCATTTTCCCAACTGAAGAACCATTGAAAGGCTAGCCTTATAGTTTTGCTGAGCCAGCTTCAAGACACTGGAAATGAGTAATCATAGAGTTATAGAAATGTAGGGCTAGAAGGGACTTTAGTGCTAATCTCTCTGGTTCAACTTCAGCATTTTAGTGATTAAAAAAAAAAACCTGAAGCTCAAAAAGTGACTTACCCAAGGTCACAGAGCCAGCTATCATGGTCATTTCAATCAAGATAAGCTTGTCACCAGTCTTTTTGTTACCAATTCTCATTCATTTAACAAGCATTTTGTTGTTGAGTCATGTCCAACTTCACAGAACCCAATGGACTGTACTGTTCATGGAGTTTTCTTGACAAAGATACTGGAGTAATTTTGCCACTTCCTTTTCCAGTGGATTAAGGCAAACAGAAGTCAAGTGACTTACCCAGGGTCACACAACTAGTAAGCCTCTGAGGTCGTATTTGAACTCAGGACTACCTTCCTCCAGGCCCAATGCTCTATCCACTAAGCATTTAGCTGTCTCCATATTTACTGACCCATATTACGTGCAACATATACTGAAAGGTACTAAAAGGCATGAAAAAAAATACGAGATGGGTCCCTGTTTTCCAGAAATTTGTAGACTGCGTACATACACAACATCTACAAATAGCTGAAATACAGTAGTATATAATTAGGGCCAAAAATGAATGTTCAGACCCAGAGGCCAACAATGGGAGTTCATATAGAGAGAAAAAGGTCACTGTGGGTCCTAGTGGTCAGGAGATATGAACTCACTTAGACCTTAAAGGATGGATAGGATTTGGATAGGCAGTAAGGAAGGGCACATCAGAGAGGGTAGGACATCAAAAGAAAAGCAAGTATCAGACATTTCCATGGGGCATATTTGGGGAATAGTCAGTAGGCTGAGAGGGTTCCATTGAGGAGTAGTGGGAGCCAAGTTGCAAAGGAAGAATGATGCCAAATTTAGAAGCAAAATGGAATAGGAGTGGGAAGGAAGACATAGTAAAGAAAGACCCAGGCTCATATTCTGACTTTGATATTTACTTGATATGTGATTCTGGCCAAGTCACTTCATATAGGTGAGCTACAATTTCTTCCTCTGTGCAATGGGAATGATAATACTGGGGGCTGGTCCTTAGTAAACCTGTAACAGCAAGCACCCTAGCATACCTAGGGCAGCTACTAGCACAGGTTCTTAGATCTGCTTTTCTAAAGGAAAGCAACTCAAAATGGGTTAACAATTTTACTTTAATCAAACATATCATTTACCTAGTTCAGGGG